>BTPG01000008.1:129060653-129660653 GCA_036245525.1 Semisulcospira habei
GGGGGGGGACAAGTCGCCTCTCGAAGGTTAGAGAGTAGTCCATCAGTTTAGGTTCCCGCTTTGACACTCGACTCTCACTTGTGGCTCCACGTAGCTGCAGCATGCGCAGCGGCCACACCACGGGCAACAGCTTCGACTGGCTGGCTAAACCAAGTAAGGGGAAACCGGGGGTCTCAAACCCTTGGTGAGGCAGGACCTGCTCATCCTAGCATGCAAAGTCTGTCACCGGCCGACTGGGCGGAGGAAACTCAATCAAGGGTGGGCGGAGGAAACTCAATCAGGGGTTCAACAGCCAAGAGGGCGGATCAGCAGTGCACTGTGGAGTGCATAGGGCATGTCAGAGCACAGAAGAAGACATGGCCATCCACTGCCGCCAAGGAAGCTACCAGTTGTAACGTCTCATCGTGCCACTGGACTCTGTTTTCTGCGGCCGAGAGGGTGGGGTTGCTCTAGCGCAACAGCTTCACCAACAAAATCTCCTTCACGCGCAGGTTTTGTGCATGGATCTTCACCTCCACCAAATCTGCTACTTCATCTTATTTTTTTCTTCTGCCTCCTCCAGAAGTCTGCGGCGATGGGGAACGGGCGAAACGACAGGTAGAGGTTACTACTTGGAGTCGCAGCTCCGAACCTGCACGTAGGCGGTCTGTGGACCAGTGGTCGCTCTTCCCTGTACCAGGAGCAGCAGGGAAGTTCGGCAGCATCCCAGGCGACTGAGCAGCCCTCTTCAGGACAGCGCTGCTCACCCTAGTAAGGGAGGGAACTAGAAAAGGTGTTCCAAACATTGCCTGCCCTACATAAACCGGTCAGCTTACCGCGGCTGGTGGTTTAACCCTTTTATGCGGTCGAAAAGAAAAACAAAAGAAGAAACTTATTCTCGGTACGTGGAACGTACGAACCCCGTTGGACAGAGATCAGACGAAGAGACTGCACAGAAGAACAGCCCTCATAACCAGGGAGCTGGAGAGATATAAAATCGACATTGCGGCTCTTAGCGAAACCAGATTTGCTGACGCAGGCTCGATCTGTGAACCTGAGGGTGGGTACACCTTTTTCTGGAAGGGCAAAGCTGAGAACGAGGACAGGATACACGGAGTTGGCTTCGCATTCCGCACCACGCTCCTCCGACAGCTGCCTTCTCTTCCCACTGGCATCAGCGAACGATTGATGAAGCTCCGTTTACCCATCTCCCACACCCGACATGTCACTATCATCAGTGTCTATGCTCCGACACTAACCAACGCCAATGACGACAAGGAGGCGTTCTGTGAGAGCCTCGACTCCCTCCTGAAGTCCACTCCTGCAAGTGACAAACTCATGTGCTTGGTGACTTCAATGCTCGATTTGGGCGCGACTGTGAATGATGGGCCCACACGGGCTCGGCAAGATGAACAGCAATGGCCTGCTGTTGCTGACATTGTGCGCTGAGAATGGACTCGCCATCACCAACACCCTCTTCAGGCTGGCTAGTAAGTACAAGACAACATAGATGCATCCCGGGTCCAAGCAGTGGCATCTCATAGACTATGTCATTGTCCGCCAGCGGGATACTTGTGATGTCAGAATCACCAGAGCCAAGAGAGGAGCCGAGTGGTGGACCGACCCTCGGCTGGTGCGGTCTGTCCTCAACCTGTACATTGCACCAGCACACAGGAAGAGGCCGAAGCTCACCCGACCTTCATTCAACCTGGCCAAGCTGAAGTGCCGGGACGTCAAGAAAAACTTCCAGTCCCATCTTGATGACCCATGGACCGTTGACTGGCAACCCAACTGAAATGTGGAACCAGTTCAAGGGGATGGTGACGGAGTCTGCCAAAGACGTGCTTGGACCCAAGCAGAGAGTGCACCAGGATTGGTTTGATGAGAACAATGCAGAGATCAACAAGCTACTAGAGCAAACGCGCAGTGCCTTCATCGAGTGGCAGAACGACATCAACTCCTTGTCCAAGAAAGACCGCTTCAAACACCTCCAGAGAAAAGCCCAGAGAGAGCTCCGCAACATGCAGGACACCTGGTGGGACGACAAAACAAAAGAACTTGAACACTTTGCTGAATCCAGCAACTCCAAGGAGTTTTTCAGCGCTATGAAAGCTGTCTACGGCCCTGCCAGACCCAGCACAACCCCTCTCTTTTCCGCCGACGGCTTCACCTTGCTAAAGGACAAAGGCAGCATCACTGAGCGCTGGAGAGAACACTTCTCAAATCTGCTGAACCTGCCTTCCACTGTCGATCCCGCGGCCCTGGATATGATTCCCAAGAAGCCGACACTGGATGACCTTGACCTCCCGCCAACCCTGGACGAGGTCAAGAAAGCGATCAACCAGACTAGCTCCGGCAAGGCTGCAGGCATGGACGGCATCCCCGCAGAGCTCTTCAAGGTATCTGGACCTGAGACCCTTGATGCCTTCCTCAACATTCTGACATGCATTTGGGCAAAGGAGAACATGACACAGAAATTTCGAGATGCTACAATCGTCTCCCTGTTCAAGAACAATGGCAGCAAAGCAGACTGTGTCAATTACCGAGGGATCTCACTCTTGTCCATTGCTGGCAAGATCCTTGCGAGAGGCATCCTCAGCCGCCTGATCAGCTCTGTATCTGAGGAAGCACTCCCAGAGACTCAGTGTGGCTACAGACCCGTCCGCAGCACAGTCGACATGGTCTTCTCTGTGAGACACGTCCAGGATAAATGCATTGAGCAGCACATGGACCTCTACGCTGTCTTCATAAATCTGACCAAAGCATTCGACACCGTGAACAGAGAAGCGCTTTGGGTCATCCTCGCAAAGCTCGGCTGCCCCAGGAAGTTCACCGACATCATCCGCCTCTTCCATGATGGAATGGTAGGAGTTGTCCAGCCAAACGGCGACACATCCGCACCCTTTGACATTTCCAATGGTGTGAAACATGGTTGTGTTCTTGCCCCCGTGATGTTCAACCTGTTCTTCACGTGTGTCCTGACCCATGCAGTACGCGATCTTGAGAAGGGAGCGTACCTGAAGTACAGACTAGACGGCTCTCTCTTCGACCTCCGACGACTGAACGCCAGGACCAAGACCATCGAGAGACTGATCCTTGAGGCGCTGTTTGCCGATGACTGTGCGCTGATGGCGCACACGGAGTCTGACCTCCAGACCATCGTCAACAGATTCTCGGAAGCCTCTCGACTGTTTGGCCTCACCATCAGTGTCAGCAAGACCGAGGTCCTGCACCAACCAGCCCCAGGCATAAGAGCCCCCCCCCCCCTCCACCCAAAGTGTACATCGAAGGCACCGAGCTGAAGACTGTAGACCAGTTCAGGTACCTTGGGAGCATCATCTCTTCTGACGGTACTATCGACAAGGAAATCGCAGCTCGCATCAGCAAAGCCAGCCAAGCCCTGGGTCGCCTGTGCACTCGTGTGTTAAATAACAACAACGTCAAGCTCTCCACCAAGATCAAAGTCTACAAGGCAGTAGTTCTCCCCAGCCTCCTCTACGGCTGTGAGTCATGGACGCTGTACAGAAAACACCTCAAGCAGCTTGAACATTTCCACATGAGGTCCCTGCGCTCACTCATGGGCATCAAATGGCAAGACAAGGTGCACGGCTGTGTAGTTTGCCAGATTTTGCACTCTTTAGTTTGGCCCACCAGCTGCTGCTGTGGTATGCGGCCGCCACTTCCCGCTGCGAGGAGCATATCTAGGTCACTGGCAGGCGCGAACTATTCCTTCTATAATCTCTGTAACGGACTACTGATGTGTGATGTTTTGCCTGTGTTTAATTGTCTCTATCGTCTCTTCAGCGCTTTTCTACATGAAACCGTTTGACACACATGTGTACTGTTGCCTGTGTTGGTGGTATTATTCGGGTTACGCTTTTATTAAGGGTGCAATCTGAGGATAAAGACAGGTACCGTGTTTGTGTGTGACTGAACAATAAGTTATCGGAGCCTCACAGTACTGAGTAGTTCTGAGCATTCATTCTCTATTCGGGCAATACTTTTGGTATTATGTAATCCCTGTGCTTTATGCTCAGCTTTATAGCCTCCAGTATTCTCTGTGATACTGATCAGTAAGTATCAGGTACTAACTCTTGTCTGCTCATTTATATTATTGTGGTTCCTTTTTTCCTAATGGTGCACTCTAAGGAAAAGACAGTACAGTTAAGGCGGGAATACTAAAACATTCACAAGAAACTGTTGCACACACAAAAGCCTTTCACTTTAAAAGTTTAAATTCTCTATGTAGAGTATGTGGAGGAAGGTCAAAACGAAGATTTGATGAAGTTAGTTAGTTAGTTAGTTGGGTTTAACGCCGAGCAGGCGACTAAGGCCATCTCACGGCGGGATGGGTAAAAATCTGGTCAGCCAGACTAAAAGCAAGGTCTTAAGACAAGATGGAAATATAGCTGAAAAATGTCAGGCCAAAATGTCGCACGTCTTTTAAAAGAAACGTCTACAGACTCTCAAAAAGGGCAAACTAAAAAATCACATAGTGTATGAATGCTCAGATCTGGTTAAAAATATTATATTCTCTCAAGAAATTGAAGATTTTGTCCGGGGGAACATCCCGGAACAAAACCTTCAAGGAGTCTGCTGTGAAGTGTTTATATCTTGTGTCAATTAGATCAGCACAAGACAGCAAAAAGTGTCGAACAGAAAATTGCTCATCACCATGGACGCTCATCCTGTTTAAGTAAGTAAGAGTGCGTAACATACGTGTGCCCGATGTGGAGCCGGGTAAGGAAGTCTCCCCACGGCGGCTGCCGCAGCGGAAAGGTAGACTGTCGGACACCGTAGGAAGAGCTTCATACAGCTTGTTCCCTTCCTCTTTGTCCCACTCGGACTGCCACTCGCGGCCTATGTACGCATTAATCACAGGTTTAAAATCACTATAAACAGTCTGTGTGTCAGGAACAGGGTCATTGCGGGCACTGTTGGCAGCAGAATCAGCGATTCTGTTGCCTTCGATGCCCACATGGCCTGGGACCCAAATAAAAATGATGTCATAATATTCCTTCATCAGGTCTGCGTTGAGCTCTCTTATCTGCACCAGCAGTGGGTGGTCTGTTCCCGCTCCTTGAAGGGCCTGCAGGGCAGAAAGAGAATCGGACAGAATCAGGAAGTTCCTTTCCCTAGACTGATAGGCATGCTTGAGTGCCAGCAGAATTGCCTGCAGTTCTGAACTAAATATAGAGGAATGGTCAGGGAGGCGGAGCTTAAATGGGCGTCTAGGATGGCGAAAGGACACTGCAGCCGCAGCCACTCTCCCATCCTCAGACTTGGACCCATCCGTATAAAGACGACAATAGCCAGGAAAAATTGAAAGGAGTTCATTGAGGCTCTGTTGGTATTTGGCTGGTGGAGTACAATCCTTCTTGTGGGCGGTCAAGTCCAGCAAGATGTCAGGAACTGGTAATAGCCAGGGTGGAGTGATGTGTTGCAGAGAGTCCGAAACTTTGTCCAGGTCCACCCCGGCCGCCTGCAGATGAGGTCGGACACGGAAGGAAAGTGGACGGATAACTCCCGGATGGGCATCGTAAATCTCTGCAAACAACGGGTTAAAAACACAATCATAGGCAGGATTGTCTGGATGGGCCTTGAGCTTCAGAACGTAGCTGAGCATGAGGCGGATGCGGCGGAGCCTGAGAGAAGGCTCCCCGGCCTCGGCATACAGACTAGGAACTGGATATGTCCTGAAGGCTTCCAGACATATTCGCAGACCTTGATGGTGAATTGTGTTCAGACGCTGTAGAACAGACTTTGAAGCCGAGCCATATACCACAGAGCCGTAATCTAATTTGGACCTAACAAGGGCCCGGTACAGTCGAAGTAGGACAATGCGGTCTGCACCCCAGTCAGTATGACCAACGACACGAAGAATGTCGAGAGCCTTCCGACAAGAGGTTCTAAGGTAGTTAACATGGTTGCAGGTCAATCTTTTGTCAAAGATGACCACCAAAAACTTTGCCTCTTCGGCCACCTTAATTGGCACTCCAGCAATGCTCAGGCTAGGTTCTGGAAAAAATTCGTCTGGTTAGTAAAATGCACACAGACTGTCTTGGAGGGTGAGAACCTGAATCCGTTGAGAGACACCCACCCCTGAATGCGATCAACGCACAGCTGCAAGCGCCTC
Source organism: Semisulcospira habei (assembly GCA_036245525.1). Taxonomy (NCBI): domain Eukaryota; kingdom Metazoa; phylum Mollusca; class Gastropoda; family Semisulcospiridae; genus Semisulcospira; species Semisulcospira habei. The sequence goes on from BTPG01000008.1 coordinate 129,066,769, forward strand.
TCAAGGGACGCAAGCCCTCGACCTCGTGCACACAAAGCAAAGTCGTTCACAAACAAAGAGCATTCAGAATCATCCTTGACGGCCTTTACAATGTTATTAATTTTAATGCTAAATAAAACAGGAGATAAAATGCTGCCCTGCGGGACACCCATCTCCTGTTCAAAGGAGTCGGAGAGGGTGGAGCCCACACGGACATGGAACGACCTGTTAGACAAAACATTGTGAATAAAAACGGGCAGGTGCCCTTTAAAACCCATGTCCGACAAATCAGACATTATACCATACTTCCAGGTAGTGCCATAAGCCTTCTCAATATCAAAGAAAATTGCATAGACATGCTGCTTGTTGACAAAAGCATCTCGGATAAAAGACTCAAAGCGGACTAGATGGTCAGTTGTACTACGGAAGCGCCGGAAACCGCACTGGAGGTCTGTGATGAGACCCTGCGACTCAAGATGCACACCAGGCGGGCGTTGACCAAGCGTTCCATAGTTTTACATAAACACGATGTCAAAGCGATTGGCCGGTAGTTGCCAGGGTCGGAAGGATCCTTACCCGGCTTGGGGATTGGCACAACCACAGCCTGGCGCCAAGATGGCGGAAAATGACCGGTTATCCAGATATGGTTAAAGGCCTTGAGAAGTACAAGGAGTGAATCCTCAGGCAGATGTGTTAGGAGCTGATAGTGGATGGTATCTAATCCAGCAGCAGAGTGAGTACATTTCTGCATGGATTGCTGCAATTCGAAAAACGTAAAAGGGGCATATAGTCTTCCGAGTTATCCGATATAAAATCACAAGTACAAGACTCTCGCTTCTCCTTCTCTCTCTGGAAGAAAGGTGAATAATGCTCTGTTGAAGAATTATGGGCAATGGTGGAGGCAAGCAAACTGGCCACAGCCTTTTTATCCGTGACCAAACTGGCACCATCTCTAAGATGGCCGATAGAAGCCGAGCCCCCCACCCCCACCCCCCCCCCCACCTCCCCCCCCCCCACCCCCCCACCCACCCCCCACCCCCACCCCCCACCCCTGCCCCTAATTCTTCGAACAGCCTGCCAGACTTTTTGGGATGGAGTCCTAGAAGATAAAGATGAGAGAAGCTTCTCCAGGAAGCACGGCGTTCACGTTTAAAAATGTAACGGGCTTTCGCCCGCTGTCTTTTAAATATTAAAATATTTGCTTGCGACGGATTGCGAAAAGCACGTCTCTGAGCAGATTTGCGCATTTTTTGGGCCTACGGCACTCTTCATTGAACCATGGTACTCTCGGCTTCCGAGGGAGTGATGTGGAAGTTCTAGGGATGGTTTCACCTGCTACGTCCAATAGAAGTAAAACAAGAAACAGGTTCTTCACCTGACATGACCACCTCCTCTGTAATACGAGACTGACAGAGGGAGGCGAACAGAGGCCAGTTCGCTTTCGTGAGATTCCAGCGTCCCACCGGCGAATCCTCCTCACAGCTGACCGATGACAGGACTACTGGGAAGTGGTCACTACCACACAGGTCGTCGTGAACCTTCCAGTCAAAGTCCAGCATGAGAGAAGGATCACACACAGTGAGGTCTAGAACAGAACTAGAGCCTGAACCTGAGTTCGAGTACGTAGGTGAGCCATCGTTAAAGACACATAAATTAAGTTGAGAAAAAACATCTTCTAGCATCTGACCTCTGCCATCATAGTGGTGAGCGTGACCGTTAAAATCCCCCATGAGAATAAAGGGAGGGGGCAGCTGATCTACTAAGTGAAAAATATCCGTACCACAGACCCGCAGGGATGGTGGCAGGTGAACACTGCATATTGTTATTGTCTTTTTCAAGGTAACCCGAGCCGCGACAGCCTGAAGACAGGTGTCGATGCTAACGGGGCTAAATAAAATTTGGCTACTAATGAAAAGAGCCACTCCACCCGAGCGCCTCTCTGAATCAGAGCCTTTATGTATAGCGTGAAAACCATCAAAGGACACAGGGTCAGAAGTCTTCAGGTATGTTTCCTGAAGAGATATTACTGAGGGGTTATAGAACTTGACTAAAGACGTAATTCCTCAAAGTTAGCTTGAAAACCACGACAATTCCACTGAAGCAGAGAGTACATGATTATGTTATATCTTGGGGTGAAGAGTTTTTCCCCCTTTTTTCCTTTGACTTGGAAGGAGGTGAAGAAACAGAAGGTCGCCGGCTCCCGGGCCTCCTCTGGTTCTTCGGTGATGAAGAGGGTGGAACTGCCACAGCATCAGCAACGACAACTTCCACTCCCTCCATCCGCTCCTCCAAAGCAGCATATTTGTTTTGAAGGGGGACATCAGTGTTCTCCTTCTGGGCCCGTGCGCACAGCTGTCCCATAGATTTCTTAGACTTCTGGTCCTGGGCAGTGTTCCTGCCGCTAGAGTTAACGGCCTTAGAAGGCTGACCATAGCCAGAAGCCTTTGGATTAGACAGACTAACAGGTTTGCGTGGGGGCTGAGGCTTAGGGGCAACAGAAGGCGGCACTACCGGACCGGCAGTGTCCGCCTTCTGCGTTCCCTGGTTCCTCGTCACCACCAGAGGAGGGTTACTCCAGGGGCGAGAGGAGCCGAGGCTCCGCCCCCAACCAAGAAGTCGGGGTTTGACATGCGAAGTCTTTGGTGGGGCGCTTGCCTGACACCGATGCACTGAATGTATACACAGACGTGTTAGAGGATGGGGCAGCTGCAGCTGCAACAGGGCCTTCAACCAGCTTTTTGGCGTCCAAAAAGCACAGCCCCTTCTCCACACGCACTTGCTGAATCCTGCACTCGGATATCCAACGAGGGCATTTCTTGTCCGAAGCCATATGCGCCCCCTGGCAATTCACACACAGGGGGGTGGCTGTGCAGGACTCCGCAGTGTGTCCGGGCTTAGTGCAACGGGCGCATGAAGCCTGTGCCTGACGGCAGGTATTTTGCCCATGGCCATACTTTTGGCACTTAAAGCACCGGAGGGGGAGAGGGACGTACTTTTTCACTTTCAAGGAGTAGTAACCTCCCCAGATGGTAGTAGGAGGGGTTGGGGTGCCAAACGTCAGGATGATGGTAGGGAAACGGATCTCCCTACCACCTCGCTTGGAAGCGAAGCGCCTGACGTAAGTCACCCCCTGAGACTTAAGCATCCGTACAAGTTCATCTTCTGACAGTTCTGCCAAAGCTTGGTCTTTGATTACGCCTCTTGACGAATTCATAGTTTTGTGGGGTGTCACCTCCACTGGAGTGTCTCCAAAGGAAGAGAGCTTCAGCAGACCGCTGGAGTGTGCCCGGGTACGGCACTCCACCAGCAAGTCACCAGACCTGAGGCGCTGGGCCTCAGGCCTGCCAACACGGCTCCTGAGGGTCTCCCCCACCAGAAATGGATTCAGCTTGGAAACAGGTTTGTCTTTCATCTTGCTATGAACAATGAGGAAGCGAGGCCATACAGCGGATGCCTGAGGCGTTGCCTCCTCACAGTCCGAGTCACTGTCATGTTCAATGTCGGTGGCGATGTGCCGCTTCTGTGCAAGTTTTGGTTTTTTTGTTTTTTCCATATTATAAAAGTAGAGATATTCATCCCCCGGGGGTCCCCGCCCGCCACCGAGCCCAACAAGGGAAAGTGCAACTGTCGGCGGGTCTCCAGCCGACGCACAATGGAAACTGCCCGAAAGATATACTCAAGGGGGTAAGCCCGAATGAACCGTCTGAGCCACCGCCTTCTATCACACAGTTGAATGCAGGGGAATACTGGCGTAAAGCACCTAATCAGCAGCTGGGGCTATAGCATGGTGCTCCGTATAGCAACCCGCATGTCAACAGTGGGATAGGGCTCAAAGTGACAAGAGCCGATTGACTAGGCCGGTACGACTAGCCTCCCGTCTAGAAGTCAAGGCCAAAGTGGAGTGTTTCAGCCACCAGGATCCTCTTCTCCCCCGACACGGGTCTCCAAGCACGGCAAACACTTGGGATCCAAAGGACCAAAAGCTCACGTGTATTTTTAAGGACCAATCCAACAAGGTAAGACCTGGGTTAGCACAGCCCCTCAAAAACAGGACCAGTGAAAAAGACTGAACAACATATCTGCTGACATCAAGTCCTAAGCCTGGACAAAGATGGCACCCCTCTGCTAGCCCACTCAGTCAGGGACTGAGGAGACTACCCACCCACGCCACGTGGAGGCTGGTGCCCAGTGGGCGAAGATTTGATGAAAAAACAATCAAACTTTGTGAAATGTATGTAACTGAACTTCAGGAAATAAATGGAACTAGCAGTCTCCCCTTTTCGTAGGCACAAACAAAAGGGACACATAATTAACGAACAACCGGAAAAAAATGAGACGTAATTCAATTCAATTACAAAAACTGTATTCATCCCTGAAAAAGAAATTCTAACAACTGCTAATATAAAGGAACCACCAGTGTGATATGCTTAGGACCCGTTGTGTTCGTGATGATATAAAGGCCCGGTGTGATGTGCTTCAGACCTGTTATTTGTGTTAATGTTAATATAAAGGAACCAGTGTGATGTGCTTAAGACCTGTTACTTGTGTTAGTGGATATGCGTTTATTGTGTAAACCCAAGTGTACGGCATAAACACAGTACAAAAATGCTGGGATCAGCATGTTTGTGTTGATCGTCTTGATGGACCTAGCGGATTACCAGCTTACCAGCTTCTCAGCAGTAGAGTACTTTCTGACGCTAGTGTTGCTCTTGCAGGAATGGAACCCGAATTCTAGTAAGTGATAACAGCAGAGGCTAGAATGCTGCGTAGATACATCAACTTTTCATCCCACAGAAAAACGACATGCACAACAGATTGAGCTTGAATGTTAATGCTTTTTTTGTCAGTGCATGTTTATTGTATTGCAAATATGAAATGTAACTGCTGTTGAAGGTGTGCTGGTAGTAATCAGCATGGGCATGTTTAGTATGAACAAAAAGCAAATTTTATCAGCTACACATTTACACTCATGTTATAATGACATTTTTGAGGAAAAAAAACGCATTTTGTGAATGTTCAGTTACTAACACTTTTCAGCGTTTCCACTGCTGTGCGCTGGTAGGCGGCTGTCGGCACGTACAGATAGTGTAGGATGATGGAAGAGCGCTCCTTTCTAGGACCATGAATAGCTCTTTCACTCTGCCTGAAGAGGCGCGCTAATGATTACTTGCCCCCACGTCCGGAAACTGCCACAGATGGCTTATCTTGCACTCAGTGGCCTCCGGTCCGCTCCTAACTAAAAGTGTGGTTCTGCACAGCCGTGGGTGACAACTGACAAACCTGAAAGTCCTGGACAATGCTGGCTTAGTGAGTGTTGAAGCCCTGATCTTAAAGACACAACTCCGCTGGACAGGTCATGTCATACGCATGGATGATTCTCGCATGCCACGCCAACTCCTGTATGGTGCACTCTCAAAAGGCCACAGGAAGCAAGGACGGCCAAAGCAACGCATCAAAGACTGCATAAGAGACAGCCTCAAGCACTGCGTCTTCCCAGTAAAGGAACTTGAAGCACAAGACAGATCCGGCTGGCGTGCCGCCACCAGGAAAGCCTGCACACTCTTTGAACACAATCAGCGCGAACGGATCACCAGTGCCATAGCTCGCAGAAAGACAGCGTTGACTCTCCCCACAGCTACGTTCCAGTGCCCCCATTGCCCTCGCAGGTGTGGCTCCAGGATTGACTTGGCCAGCCACACCCGCACCCACAAATAGAAGTCGTGCACAATGATGACATCATCGTTTTCGATGGTCTACCCATTAATAGCACCAAAAGTAGTAAATTGGAAGGCCTTCTCGCCTGTAAACCATTGCAAAGGGCTCTATCAAAGAAAGCTGATCTCTGTACACTCAAAACATTGCTGTCAGAAACCAGGCGAGTTTCAGTTCCCTAAACGAGGTGACGCATCACGACATGGGAGGCTAATGCTTCGAATACCTTTAGATGTTGACTCTTCCTTCTATCGTAAGGTATTAGCCAGACAGAGAGATGATGAGAAAAGTGTCTCATCACAACTGACCCCTTGCTTCTTGAGAATGGAAAGAGATTATTTGACCGCAGGGACATTGAAGAACACATGGCTGGACTCCTGGATGCGGGAGTTGTGGAGACTATTAAAGATTCTCAGAGTGAGATGAGAAATGAAAATCGCAAGTTTGAATGCTGTGATGAATTCAGCTATCTTTGATCATGTTGTACTGGCCGTAAAAGAGCTAGCAGAATTTGATGAGGACACACATCAGTTCAAAAAAGGCATTCTCGAAATGCGCATAGGCCATGCCTTGAAAAAATGTTCACGGATGAGACAGTCACATGCATCCAAACAGCTTGGGCATGGTTCAGATGACAGGAGGCGGAGTGGTTTGACTCGGTCTCTACTTGGGACTGGTATGATTGTGTGTCAGCTACAGCAGCCCAGTTGGTCGTGAAAATGACCATGAATAAACCCAAGCTGATCCCATCAAGCGAAGATGTTACGAAAGTACAAGAGCTGCTTGAGACAGGGATGGATTAGGAAGATTATCCGACAGTGGTTAAAGTAACTCTTTGTGCTATATCATTTTTCAACCGTAAATGAGAGGGAGAATTTCAGAGAATTAAGGTATCAGACTTCCAGAATGCTAAGATTGGAATGATAACCAACCAAGATATCTTGAAAGGTCTCACAGAGGTTGAGAAGAAAATGGTGAATCATTGGAAATCAGAGGCAAATTTAATAGGAGTGTTCCCATTTTGCTGACAAAAAAAGATGTTGACAACTGTGGACAGAATCCTTCAAATGAGGCAATCAGTGCCAGCTCTAGCTGGTTCCCAGTACATTTTTGCCACACCTTCTGGCCAGAGGCCTTACAGAGCCCATGGTGTTCTGAAGGAACATGCGCTACAAGCACAAGTGTCCAACCCAGCCATGTTCACATTTACTCAGTTACGGAAGCAGGTTGCAACTTTGGCTCAGTCAATGGCCATCTCAGAATTGGATCAGGATCAGCTGGGAGGTTTTTGGCCATGATATTCGGATACATCGCCATATCTACCGCCAGCCTCAAGACGTCCTTCAAAAGGCAAAAGTGGCAAAGATTCTTCTGTCAGTTAACAATGGGATGACAGATTTTGAGAGTTGCATTAGAGCTGAGCTGGGCGATCAAGAGATTGACTTTGACAATGAAGACACATCAGAAACTTGCAGAGAGGTCTCAGGGAAAACAGCACCTGTGAATGAAGCAAGTACCAAGTCAACAACACAGGAATCAATGAGCATGACAGAGAAAAGACGTCCAGAGCCTGGTGAAAATCTAGATAGTTTTGATGACAGTACTGCGTCAGCACCTGTTTGAAAGAAAGCTAGATTTTTCAAGGAAACCATGGGGGAAAGCTGAAGAGAAAGCTGTTCAAACTCGTTTCAATACACTTCCTGGAAAGGCCGAGATAGAGCCGGCAATCGCAGAAGAGCCCGCACTTAGACATAGACGCTGGACAAACATTAAGGATTACATCCGCAACAGACTGAAAAAGTTACAAAAGAAATGAATTGAGATTCTCCGAGAGAACACACTCGCGGCATTTTCTTTCTTACGCATCACACACAGTGCAGGCGTTCTCCATGAAGTTACTTTCGATCACAATCACACGTCAGAAAAGGAAACAAAATCGCACGACAGATTGGCCTTTTAATGGTGTTATGGTATGATTCTTTCATTGAAGAAGAAAGCTTTAGTTAAAATCATGGGGTTCTATTGTATGTAACAAAAACAAAATGATAATAGAAGCGATAATAAGGCGACCGTATCAGGGAGCATCTAAGTTAAAGATTGTGCTCAATACGTACACTTGGGCGTGTTCTTAAATGAAATGGGCATGATATACTGTATAAAATTTACCTTTGCAACTAAACAGCGGCTCGGGATGAAAGGCAATAATAAGATAAGAAAACCATTGTCAACAAATGATTTATTACAAGAGTGTCATTATTGGGTTGATTTCATCGTGTATAGCTTGTTTTTATCTGATATACGCCTTGATCATTTTGTATACTGTATGACATTTACCTTTGCAACTAAACAGCGGCTCGAGACAAAAGACAATAATAAGATAAGAAAACCATTCTTAACAAATTAATGATTTATTACAAGAGTGTTTTTATTGGGTTAGTTTCAGGGTGTATAGCTTGTTTTTATCTGATGTATGCCTTGATCATTTTGTATAATGCATAACATTTACCTTTGCAACTAACCAGTGTCTCGGGACAAAAGACAACAATAAGATAAGAAAACCCTTGTCAACAAATGATTTATTACAAGAGTATTATTATTGGTTTGATTTCAGTGTGTATAGCTTGTTTTTAACTGATGTACGCCTTAATCATTTTGGAAATGTCTGTAACTTTGTTGTTACTATAAAGTACACTTTGCATACTATGCATTCTTTCAAAAGTCACAGGAAAGCATAAACTTTAGCTGAGTAGGTATACCTCGCACTCTACCTAGGTTAAACGCACCAGCAGCACCATTGTTGCTATTTTCACACCAGACCAGTCGCTCGGACCGCTCATGTGCACCAGAACTGCGTGCGCAGGTAGGCTACTGCACTTGTAGTGTGGTCTCATACGTTCACGCGGAAGATTGTGATCGCAGTCGAAAAAAAGCTTCGTTTCCAGTTTTACTTTTAGCGCCTTTTACCTCCCCTAACACGCCAGTTTTGTGTAAAGATGGCGGAGGCTTGTGTCATGCCCCACAACCCTGAATCAAGTCCATTGTACTTGTAGTGCGCTCATCTCTCAAACTTCAACTATGATGGTGCTTTCTCCCGAAAACGACGCAGATGTCGCAAAATCACCACCATTGAGGAAAAAAAAGCTATTTTTCAAATCTGCCAAATCGCGCAATGTTTCGTGGTGCTAGCATAAGGATGGATGCATTATTGCCGGATTGCATACGGGAAAGGGTTTATTCTTTATTTATGTTATTTTGCAACAATCAAACGACGCTCACCTGAATCTTTCTCCGAGATTGCCCATTACAGGTGCAGAAATCACACGCTCTAAACCGATCGGGTGCACATGACCGGTTCGAAGGACTGGTCTGGTGCCAAAATAGCAACAATGGCACCGCTGGTGCGTTTAACCTAGGTACAGGACGAGGTATACCAACTCAGCTAAACTTTATTGTCGCACTTCCTAGAACTCTGTATATTTTTCTATATTATGAATAGAGGCACAGAAGTCGCTGAAACACTTAACGTGCCAAAGGCAAGAATTAGTTTTACTCATCACAAAGTTGCCAGAAAAAGGTTTGACTGCTCTTGATTGTTTGATTTGAAGTGTTTACAAACAATTAGTATGTTTTTATATGTATGCACCTTTGATGTGATTATTAAAGGCTAAAGTTTCAAGTGATTTCTTATGTTGTCAGTTCATTAATTAATGTCAGTGTTCTGTTTTGTCATTTTAAGTGTTAGTTTCTTCCTCTGTGTTTGTTTTTTTTTTCCTATCTTTCGTATTTTTTCACACTTTTTAACAGGTATCATACTGAGGCTAAAAGCTTCAAATTTGTACACTGCCATATGCAAGCTACATTACAGTACTTGCAGATAAGGACAAAGACCAATGGCTTTAGTTCAAGGTTGGTGCCACAATCTCTCTCTCTCTCTCTCTCTCTCTCTCTCTCTCTCTCTCTCTCTCTCTCTCTCTCTCTCTCTTCTCTCTTCTCTCTCTCTCTTGGCTTGACTTTGCGAACGAAGATTCTATAGGGGTTGCCCACGGCGTCTGCAGGCATGCTCGTGACTGCAGAGTCCAATCTGGGACAGGCAGGTTCGACCCCAGTGGCTGCAGAGGGAGGTTTGGTCAGGGTTCTGAGTTGTGGCATCTCTGTTTTTTTCTCCTGAGCCGCTTGTCTTTAAGGCTAGCTCTGCGAGAGTCCTCAAAGGAGACGGCTGCCTTGTAGATGGTGGAGCGCCAGGTGTCGCGGTCCGCAGCAAGTGAAGACCATTGGTGGTGGTCGATTTGGCAGGCACTAATTGACTTCTTCAGACAGTCTTTGTATCTCTTCTTTGCTGCCCCTCTGTCTCTGTGGTGGTGAGCTCGCCAAACAGGGTGATCTTGGGTAGGCGATGATCCTCCATCCTGGAGACGTGCCCTGCCCATCGGAGCTGTGTCCGTAGCAGCAAAGCCTCGATGCTCACAGTTTCTGCCTGTTCAAGGACCTTGACGTTTGTGACATAGTCACTCCAGTGAATGCCAAGGATGGTACGCAGGCAGCGCTGGTGGAAGCGTTCGAGGTGTCGTAGTTGGCTGCGGTAGAGAGCCCAGGACAAAGCAAAGACGTCAAACATGGATCAGACTACAAGATGAGGGTGATTACATGCATAACGTTGCCGTTCTTGAAAAGAAATCAGGATGTTTGATTCCTAAGTATCGCACCAACAGTTGTAACGTTGAAGACCTTCTCGCCTGTAGCCATTGCAGAGGGCTCTATCGAAGAAAGCTGATCTCTGTACACTCAAAACAATGCTGTCATAAACCAGGAGAGTTTCAGTTTGCTAAAGAAGGTGACGCGGCACGACGTGGGAAACTAATGCTTCCAATACCTTTAGACGTTGACTCTTCCTACTATCATAAGGTATTAGCCAGACAGAGAGATGATGAGATAAGTGTCTCATCACAACTGACCCCTTGCTTCTTGAGTATGGAAAGAGATTATTTGACTGAAGGGACATTGAAGAACACACGGCTGGACAAATCAGCTCCAGGATGCGGGAGTTAGGAGACTATTAAAGATTCTCAGAGTGAGGTCAGAAATGAAAATCGCAAGTTTAAATGCTGTGATGAATTCAGGTAGCTTTGATCATGTTGTACTGGCTGTAAAAGAGCTAGCAGAATTTGATGAGGACACACATCAGTTCAAAAAAGGCAATCTCGCAATGTGCATAGGCCATGCCTTGAAAAAATCTTCACAGATCAAACAATCACAGGTATCCAAACAGCTTGGGCATGGTTCACATGACAGGTGGCGACAGGAGCTCTCTGAGGCACAGCGGTTTGAATCTGTCTTCATTGGGGACTGGTATAATTGTGTGTCAGCTACAGCGGCCCAGTCGGTCGGGAAAATGACCATGAACAAACCCAAGCTGATCCCATCATGTGAAGATGTGAGGAAGGTCCAACAGCTTCTTGAGACAAGGATGGTTTCAGAAGATTATCCGACAGTGGTTAAAGCAACTCTTTGGCTGTATCCCTTTTTAACCGAGGGGGAGAAGTTCAGAGAATGAAGGTATCAGACGTCCAGAATGCTAAGATTGGATCGATCACCAATCAAGATATATTGAAAGGTCTCACAGAGGTTGAGAAGAAAATGGTGAATCATTTTCAGTTCGTGGAAATCAGAGGCAAGTTTAATAGGAGTGTTCCCATTTTGCTGATGAAGAAGATGATAACTGTGGACAGAATCCTTCAAATGAGGCAATCAGTGCCAGCTGTCGCTGGTTCCCAGTACATATTTGCCACACCTTCTGGTCAGAGGCTTTACAGAGACCATGATGTTCTGAAGGCACACACACTGCAAGGAAACGTGTCAAACCCAGCCATGTTCACATTTACTCAGTTACGGAAGCAGGTTGCAACTTTGGCTCAGTCAATGGCTATCTCGGAGTTAGACCAGGATCAGCTGGCAGACTTCCTTGGCCATGATATTACTGGGCGCCATCTTGTTTGTGCGACCACCACGTTTTTGTGCTCTCAGTGTTTTAGTGCCTTTTCTTGGATGTACTGTGTTTATGTGTGCTGAAAGTATGCTGAGTATCGTATAAGAGTGTGCTGATGAGGATTGTATGCCTGTTTTTCGTCGGATCTGGATGCTGTTCGAGTGCTATCGTATTGAATAGTCTGTCTTTTGAACCGTTGTTTACGTCGCCATTTTTGCCTCTTCCGCAGCGTGGGTCCGCGTTGATCCGCGGGCCTTTCCGCTGCCCTGTTCTATGTCAGTGCTGCGCGCTAGTGTGTGAAGTGTTTACTGTGTGAGTCTGTCTGCCTTACCGGGTCACATCTGTTGCTGGGTTGTTGTCCGTGTTCCTACCGTCCTATAGGTTTTACGTGTGCAGCCCCAAATTTGTTATCCCCGGTCGACATTTCGCCCTTTGTCCGAGCTCGCCGCTGACCGACCGGGATTGTCTGCTGCTTGTTATTTTTCCCCCGTATCCATTTTGCCCTTTCAGTGTAGGTCAGTGTTTTTGCGTATTATCAGCGTCGCTCCCCCACCACATTCACACACACACACCGGCACAACACACACGCACACATACACACACACACCCCTACTGTACATTTTCTCCCTTGCGTAACATCAGGTCTCTTCCCTACTGCACCGCTCACACACACAGCGGCACACACACACACACACACACACACACACACACACACACACACACACATACACACACTCATACACACACACCCTGCTGCACCCTCTTCCCGTCTTTCTCTTTCTTGTCAGTCCCCATAAACAATCATGCTCATCAGATACACACGCCAACAACTGCTATCTCTACGTCGCCACGCCACCTACTGCGCAACCGGTGCCGCCGACAGTGTTGCAGATGCCTTACGCGGCATCCGATTGCGTAAGAGAGGCCGCAGGGGCGGAATTAGCAGAAGGCAGGACGCACCACCACACACACTACAACACACTTCTTCATCTCTTCCAATGCCCTTCCACCCCTTCCGCCTCCCCCTACCTCCCAGCCTTCTCCCCCTTCATTCCTTCTTCTCCCATTTCTTCTCCTCTCTCCCTCATCTACTGCTCCCTGCCCTCCCCGGCTGCCCCCTCCCCCACCCTCATCCCCCTTCCTCCCCTCACCCCCTCCTTCTTCGCCTGCTTTTTCCTCCTCGTCCCCTCCTCCCCTTTTTCCTCCCCTTCACCCTCCCCCTCCCTCATCTTTTCCTACTCCCCTTCCTCCCCCTCTCCCCTCTCCCCCCACCCTCCTCTCGCATCCTCTTTCTTACCCGGTTCTCCTTCCCCGCCTGTTCCTCCTCCCCCCTCCACCCCTCACTCCTTTTTCCCCCCTCCATCCTCCCCCCCCCCCCCCCCCCCCCGCTCCTACCCTCCTCCTCCTTTGTCCTCTTCTTCGTCCGTTTCTTCTCCCTCTCCCTCTGCTGTCTCTTCCAACCTAAAACTGTGTCTGTTCAATGCACAGTCTGTCTGCAAAGATGGCAAAGCTGACGTGATTTCAGATTTCATTCTAAACAATGACCTAGATGTTGTCCCGATCACCGAAACGTGGCTCCGCTCAGCTGGCGATGAACCCATCATCGCCAGCGTCACTCCGAGTGGCTACCGCCTGGCCTCCTTCCCGCGTGCTTCCAGAGGGGGTGGCATTGCCATCATCTACAGGGACTGTCTTTCGGCTCACCTCTCCTTCTCTCAGTCTCTTTCTTTTGCCCATCCCTCCTTTGAATCTGTCGAGACCGTAGCAACACTCCCTGGCCAGTCCCTCATCTTCTCATGTGCCCCCCTCCAAGCTCTCAAAACAAACTCACAAACTCCATGTTCCTCACCGAGTTTGACCTCCTCCTTGACCACTACAGCACGCGACCCGGAAAACATCTTTCTAGGCGACTTTAACTTCCACTTTGACAAACCCGACCACCCTGACACAAAACGACTTTGCACGTCACTTTCAAACCACAATCTCACACAACACATCACTAAACCCACCCACCGACTCGGCCACACCCTCGACTGGATCATCACCCGCACCTCCGATCAACTCTTTCTCGACTCTGACACCTCCTCTGTGCTTCCCTCTGACCACCTCGCTATTCTCGTCTCCCTCAACCTACCTCCCCCCGAAAAAAACCAAGCTCATTGTCTCTCGTCGCAAAATAAAATCTGTCAACCGCGAGAGCTTCTTCTACGAAGCTGTCGACCTTCTCTTGGACCCCGCCCCCTCTCCCGATCTTGCATCCCATTTCGATTCCTCCCTTTGAAAACTTCTAGACACAGATGCCCCTGTCACCACCTGCTCCATACCCAACCGACTCCCCTCCCCCTGGCTCACTGACGACATAACTGAGGCCAAGCACGAGCGCCGACAAGCGGAACGCCGCTGGCGCTCATCTGACCTCACTGTTCACAGACATATCTTCCAAACAACTAGATCCAAAGTCTGCAAAATGATCTCCGACTCTAAACGCAAACACCTTCAAAACTAAATCTTGGAATCCACTTCTTCCAAAACCCTCTACGCCACCATGAACACACTCCTAGGCACTTCTAAAGACTCTCCTCTCCCCCAACACACACAGTAAAAAAACTCCCGTCCGCTTTTTCTACCTATTTTTCGGACAAAATCCAAACTCTGCGCAACGCACTCGACACCCTGCCTTCTCCGCCTTGCCCTCCCGACCCCACCTTTTCCGGCACTCCCCTCTCGTCCTTCCGCCCCGTCTCTCAGGATGAAGTCCTCAAGACCATAAAGTCCATGCCCTTCAAAACCTGCGAACTAGACCTCCCTCCCAGCTTCTCTCTACCGTGACGGCCTTCCAAAACTTTTGCCTTTCATTACCGACATCATCAACGCATCTCTAGAAAACGGCTCCGTCCCCGATACCTTCAAGTCCGCCATCGTCCGTCCTCTCCTCAAAAAACACAATCTCGACCCAAACGAACTCAAGAACTATCGCCCAGTCTCCAATCTCTCTTTCCTGTCCAAGCTTCTTGAGAAGGTTGTTCTCAACCAGCTCAACCTCCACCTCACCGACAACAACCTCCTCAGTCCATTCCAGTCTGCCTATCGCAAACATCACAGCACTGAAACAGCCCTTCTACATATCTTAAACGATCTGCTTCTCTCCACCGACTCGGGCAACATCTCCCTTCTTACACTACTCGATCTCTCTGCCGCCTTTAACACTATAGACCACTCTATCCTCCTCCACCGACTCCACCACTCCTTTGGCATCACTGACTCTGCTCACTCCTGGTTTCTCTCCTACCTCTCCGACAGACAGCAGTCCGTCACCATCAACGGCGTCTCTTCCAACCCAGTCACGCTCTCCTGCGGAGTTCCACAGGAGTCCGTCCAGGGCCCGGTCCTTTTCACACTCTACACCTCTCCTCTGTCCAACATCATCCAGTCTCACCGCATACACCACCACCTCTACGCTGACGACTCACAACTGCTAGACAAAGACAAACTCGACAACACTCAGTCACTACTGACTCGCACGGCTAACTGCTACGAAGACGCGAAAAACTGGATGACAGCAAACAAGCTTAAACTGAACGACGACAAAACGGAAGCCATGCTGGTAGGCACTCGCCAGAAACTCTCCCAGCTCCCTCCCTCTCTCCACCTTCAACTCGATAGCACCCCCATCTCCCTCTCTGACTCGGCCAAGAACCTCGGCGTCATCCTCGATTCCTCTCTTTCCATGACCAGCTTCGTCTCCGCCACGGCCCAGGCATGCTATTTCCACCTCCGCCGCATCAGTCAGATCAGAAAATACCTCACTACCGAAGCTGCCACCAAACTTGCTGTCTCTCTCATCTTATCTCGCATCGACTACTGCAACTCTCTCCTTTCCGGCCTCCCTCACTCCACCACTTTCACTCTCCAACGCGTCCAGAACAACGCTGCCCGCCTTGTCCTCAGAAAGAAAAAATCCGACCACATCACTCCCCTGCTCAAACTCCTTCACTGGCTCCCCATCCCCAACGCATCCAATACAAAATTCTGTCTCTCTGTTACAAATCCCTGAACAACTGCGCTCCTGCCTATCTCTCCAACTTACTTCACCCCTACACACCTTCCCGCTCCCTCCGCTCTGCCTCCGACCCTCTCCGCCTCCACATTCCTCGCACCAAACTCAACACTTTCGGCCCCAACTCCTTCTCCGTCTACGGTCCATCCACCTGGAACACTCTCCCACTCTCTCTCCGTCAGAAACACTCTCTCTCTCCTCCTTCCAGTCCACCCTCAAAACTCACCTCTTTCAACAGTTTTAGCACTATATCACCACCCTCCCCACCCCAAGCTGTCCGTCGTAATGTATTTCACTATTTGTGGTACGTGAGTCATTGTCTAAAGCGTGCGCATGCGTGCGCGAGTTGTGAGTGCGCACTTTGAGTTATAATTATTATACGATAAGCGCATTATAAATACCGTAATTATTATTATTATTTATGATATTCGAATACATCGCCATATCTACCGCCAACCTCAAGACGTCCTTCAAAAGGCAAAAGTGGCAAAGATTCTTCTGTCAGTTAACAATGGGATGACAGATTTTGAGAGTTGCATTAGAGCTGAGCTGGGCGATGATGAAGAGATTGACTTTGACAATGAAGACACATCAGAAACTTGCAGAGAGGTCTCGCAGAAAACAGCACCTTTGAATGAAGCAAGTAAGAAGTCAACAATACAGAAATCAATGAGCATGACAGAGAAAAGACGTCCGGATTCTGATGACAATCTAGATAGTTTTGATGATAAAAGTACTGCGTCAGCTCCTGTTCGAAAGAAAGCTAGATTTTCAAGGAAACCATGGGTGAAAGCTGAAGAAGAAGATGTTCAAACTCGTTTCAAGACACACCTCGTCATAAACAAACTTCCTGGAAAGGCCGAGATACAGTAGACAATCGAAGAAGTGCCCGCACTTAGACATAAGCACTGGACAAACAATAAGGATTACATCCGGAACAGACTGAAAAGTTACAAAAGAAATGAATTAAGAGAACACACTCGCAGCATTTTCGTTTTCATACAGATTTATTACAAGAGTTTTATTATGGGATTGGTCCGCCTGGATCATTTTGCATACTGTATAACATTTAAAACTTTGCAAACGGAACAGCGTTTGGGGACGAAAGACAATAATAAGATAAGAAAACCATTGACAACTTAAAGATTTATTACAAGAGTGTTATTATGGGGTTGGTCCGCCTGGATCATTTCATATACTGTATAACATTTAAAAATTTGCAAAGAGAACAGCGGTTGGGGACGAAAGACAATAATAAGATAAGAAAACCATTGTCAACGTAGAGATTTATTACAAGAGTGTTACTATGGGGTTGGTCCGCCTGGATCATTTTGTATACTGTATAACATGTGACTTTGCAAATGAAACAGCGGCTGGGAACAAAAGTCAATAATAAGATAAGAAAACCATTGTCAACATAAAGATTTATTACAAGAGTGTTACTATTCGGTTGTTTTCAGCGTGTATAGCTCTGTTTTTATCTGATGTACACCTGGATCATTTTGTATACTGTGTAACATTAACCTTACTTTGCAACAAAACAGTGGCCCCCACCCGGGTCTGCCCTGGGGGACTTGGGTGGGGTTAACTACTTTTTAGTTCCTAGGGTCACCCTGGTCAGCCCCACAGGGTGGGTTTTCCTCTCAATTCTGGGGCATGTGTTTCTATCTGCCTTGGTCCATTAACTTGTATTTTTCTTTTTTAAGCTCTGCCTACTGTCTGCACTGCCTGTATCTCTTGAAAAGAAGTACCCAACGTAGAAAGAAACACGCTTAGAAAAGAAGGTTACAAGACAATTTATTAATATTTGGGGTAAATCAGCTTTGTCAATACAGACAAACAAACAGAGAGATCAGTCGTTACTTATTTTCATTCGCAGAAGGAATGTGGTGAATGAAGATAAGTAGCGATTGATCTCTCCGTTTGTTTGTCTGTTTTGACAAAGGGTATTTACTCAAAATATTAATAAATTGTGTTGTAACCGCCTTTCTAAGCGTGTTTCTTTCTCCGTTGGGTACTTCTTTGCATTTTACACACTTGGCAGTCACCTTTTTTGGTCTGAATAATTATTTTTTGTATCTCTCTTGATTTTGGATGAGTGTTGCTAAATGGTCTTAGGTTTATTTAGCGTATTAGACTCGCTGGCGACATACATTCAATATTCTGTTCATTTTTGTTTTTCACAAGCAGTGCTGGCACGTTCTGAAAATGTCTTCTTGCCGTCAGGACGTGCAGCAATGTACAACCAATCGGGATGAAAGACAATAATAAGATAAGAAAACCATTGTCAACATAAAGATTTATTACAACAGTGTTATTATTTCAGTGTGTATAGCTTGTTCTTATTTGATGTACGCCTGGATCATTTTGGAAATGTCTGTAACTTTTTCGTTACTATAAAGTACACTTTGCATACTGTGCATTGTTTCAAAAGTCACAGGAAGCATAAACCTTAGCTAAGTTGGTACACCTCGCCCTCTACCTAGGTTAAACGCACCAGCGGCGCCATTGTTGCTATTTTCGCACATGAACATCATCTGCACCAGAAATGCGCGAGCAGGTTGGCTTCTGCACTTGTAGTGTGGTCTCGTATGTTCACGCGGAAGATTGTGATCGCAGTCGAAAAAAGGTTCGTTTGCCGTTTTAACTTTTAGCCGTGCCTTTTACCTCCCCTATCACGCCAGTTTTGTGTTGAGATGGCGGAGGCTTGTGTCATGCTCCACGCCACTGAATCAAGTCCATTGTACATGTAGTGCGCTCATTTCTCGAACTTCAACTATGACGGTGCTTTCTGCCGCAAACGACACAGATGTCGCAAAATCACCTCCATTGAGGATTTTAAAAAAGCTATTTTTCAAATCTGCCAAATCGCGTAATGTTTCGTGGTGCTAGCATAAGGATGGATGCATTATTGTCGGATTGCATATGGGAAAGGGTTTATTCTTTATTCATGATATTTTGCAGCAATCAAACGACGGTCACGTGATTTTTTTCTCTGAAGTTGCCCATTACAGGAGCAGAAAGCACACGCTCTAAACCGATCGGGTGCACCAGACCGGTTCGAGCGACCGGGCTGGTGCCAAAATAGAAACATTGGCACCGCTGGTGTGTTTAACCTAGGCACTGGACGAGGTATACCAACTCGGCTTAACTTTATTGTCGCACTTGCTAGAACTCAGTATATTTCTCTCTCCATTTTATGAATAGAGGCTCATAAGTCGCTGAAACCCTTTACGTGCCGAAGGCAAGAACTAGTTTTCCTCATCACAAAGTTGCCAGAAAAAGGTTTGACTGCCCTTGATTGTTTGATTTGAAGTGTTTACAAACAATTACTGTGTTTTTATATATGTTTTATATATGTTTTTTTTATGTGGCTTCCATATGCATTGCTTTCAGTCACTTTCTTAGCGCCCCCTCTCTTTCCTATCTCTTTTTTTTTTTTTGTGTGCTTTGGCCACAGTAGATCTATGATCACTGGTCGATCATGCACACTTCTCTCCCTTGACAGTGCCTTTTCCTACTCACTTGGTAGTTTTTTCTAAATTACAGGCACTGGCAGTCAACCCTTTCGGTCTGCTTTTTTAACACAATTTCGACTGCAAATTCTTCCCCCTTTTTAGTAGGTTCTCTCTTAGGGTGCATGGAAATTTGGCTCTAGGTGGAGGCATGGAATGTATGCCCCTGCAGAAACCACAGTAAAATGTGGTCTTCTTTGCAGGTAAGCAGAAGTTCCTTCTTCCTCCAGTATTGCCGATGGTGTGCTGAAGAGGTCGCCAAGACTGAAACAGCTGTCCACACCGGCTAAATATCTGGACCTCCCTTGGGGGGACCTAGATTTAAATTTCCATGCACTGAGTGGCTGGAACAGTGGATATGTGATACGCCCCCCTTCGGGGGGGGGGGGGGGCTTCCATATGCATTGCTTTCAGTCACTTTCTTAGCGCCCCCTCTCTTTCCTATCTCTTTTTTTTTTGTGTGTGTGCTTTGGCCACAGTAGATCTATGATCACTGGTCGATCATGCACACTTCTCTCCCTTGACAGTGCCTTTTCCTACTCACTTGGTAGTTTTTTTGTGTGTTTTTATATGCATGCATCTTTGATGTGATTAATAAAGGATGAAGTTTCAAGTGATTTCTTATGTTGTCAGTTAATTAATTAATGTCAGTGTTTTGTTTTATCATTTTAACTCATTCTACCCGAAGACAAATCCCGAAATTTTGAAGTCGTTCTCTGAAGACTGCATTGCAGTGCAGGACACATATCGATCATGATAGTTCAAGGGTGATGCCAGAATAGCTTGGCGCCCATGGGCGCCAAGCTATTCTGGCATCACCCTTGAACTATCATGGTCGATCTTTATTTTGCTGTGGTGTGTCTGGGGTAGAATGAGTTAAGTGTTAGTTTCTTCGTCTGGGTCTTTTTCTTTCATATTGTGACCCTCTCCACAAATCAGTCTTAACTCGCATTTGGATGTTTGACATATACATTCTGAAACTCATGTTGCTGATTATTCTGATATTTGACTGTATGCTGAGTGTAAAAATGTAGAGTGTTAGTGTTAAGTTGTTAAAGCCTGGCAGCCATTTGAAAACAGCTGTGAAGTTCTGTGCGCATATTAGGGCAAGCTCAGACTTTAAATCATTTTTACCATTAATGGCATTTTCATGATAATATTTTACATCGATACTTGGTGTATGTAGATCATTATGCAAAAAGTGAAATGTCCAGTTGACCCCCACATATTATGCGTGTAGTGTGATCGGCTCCTGCGAGTTAAGAGGTTCGTGAGAGGGTCACATTTCCACCATTAACCGCATCTACTGAGGCTAAAGCTTCAATTGTACCTGCCATATGCAGCTGCATTACAGTACTTACAGATGAGGACATAGAACAATGGCTTTAGTTCAAGGGTGGTGCCACAATAGCTTGACGACTACAGGCGCCAAGCTATTCTGGCACTAACCTTGGGCTATTTTAGTCACACTTGTTGTACACACTGGTGTATTCCAAATGATAAGGGTTAATATTCATAATGCTCTGTTGCTGTTTGTCTCAAACTCCAGAGTACATCAAAAACGTCCTTTAATTTCCAGAATACATTATGTTGATTCTCACATAAATGCCATGATAATCTGTTTTGCTTCAGAAGGACAAAACTTAGCAATGTTTAAAAGATTTCCTCTGTAAAAATCATAATCTAAAGGTTACGGGCCAGTGTTCATTCAATTTTGCACCATACAATGTTAAAAATGTTAATGCATACATACACATTAAGTTGGAAAAAACAATAAATGTGAAAAAGAAGTATTCCATGAACTTGACCTTATTACAGACGCCTAATGTTGTGAAGACACCCATTTTCACTGTAATGCCAGTTTTTGTGTGAGAGGCACCCACTTTATTGGTAGAATTTTTTCTCCATCTAGTGGCTCTGTTTCTAGAAAATGTCTATTTTATTTTAAGTTATAGAGCTTAGTTATAAAGTGAGTTCTAAACATTCGCATCAATTCCAGAGCACTAGAATAAATAGAAATATGGGAACCCATTTGCACATAAAATGGTAGGTAACCCACTCCGAGGCTTTTGTCTCCATGTGTGTGTGTGTGTGTGTGTGTGTGTGTGTGTGTGTGTGTGTGTGTGTGTGTGTGTGTGTGTGTGTGTGTGTGTGTGTGTGTGTGTGTGTGTGTGTAAACACGAAAATCGCCGACGTTTGCATACTTACACGCTTAAAAATATAAAAGCTTTTTCGAGCATATTGAATGTCTCATTGAAGAGTTAAATGGCCGCTTATTGAAAGTCGGTTGACCCACATTAGAGTCCGTAATTTTGATTATATGCACTTGAATTTTGGATATAAAGTCGAATCTTGACCCCAACCAGCTAAAAAACTATCGCCCCGTTTCAAACCTACCCTTTCTGTCCAAAGTTCTTGAGAGAGTCGTTCTGACACAGCTCACTAAATACCTACAGTCAAACAATCTCGTCCATCCGCTTCAGTCTGCTTACCGTGCTCTCCTCTGTGTCTAAGTGCCTATGATGAAAAGCAGATCTCAGTTCTTGCCCTGTTAGACCTATCAGCTGCGTTTGACACCATTAACCACTCCATCTTGCTCCTACGTCTAGAAAACTATTTTGGTATTTCTGGTAAAGCTCTCACCTGGTTTCACTCTTATCTGTCTTCCCGTCAGATCAACGTCTCTGTCAAGAACGTTCTTTCTGAAGCTGCTGCGCTAGAGTTTGGTGTCCCGCAGGGCTCTGTCCTGGGCCCCATTCTATTTACGCTGTACACTCAGCCTCTGTCTCAGGTTATCGCATCGCATTCAACCGATCATAATAATAATAATAATTACGGTATTTATAATGCGCTTATCTTATAATAATTATAACTCTAAGCGCGCACTCACAACTCGCACACGCATGCGCACGCTTTAGACAATGACTCACGTACCACAAATAGTGAAATACATTACGACAGTCAGCTTGGGGTGGGGAGTGTGGTGGTATAGTGCTAGAACTGTTGAAAGAGGTGAGTTTTGAGGGCGGACTGGAAGGAGGAGAGAGTTTCTGACGGAGAGAGAGTGGGAGGGTGTTCCAGGTGGATGGACCGTATTCTGAGAAGGAGTTGGGGCCGAAAGTGCTGAGTTTGATGCGGGGGATGTGGAGGCGGAGAGGGTCGGAGGCGGAGCGGAGGGAGCGGGGAGGAGTGTAGGGGTGAAGTAAGTTTGTGAGATAGGCAGGAGCGCAGTTGTTCAGGGATTTGTAGCAGAGAGACAGAATCTTGTATTGGATGCGTTGGTGGATAGAAAGCCAGTGGAGGAGTTTGAGCAGGGGAGTGATGTGGTCGGATTTTTTCTTTCTGAGGACGAGGCGGGCAGCGTTGTTCTGGACGCGCCTGAGAGTGAAAGTGGTGGAGTGAGGGAGGCCGGAAAGGAGAGAGTTGCAGTAGTCGATCCGAGATAGGATGAGAGAGACAGCAAGTTTGGTGGCAGCTTCGGTAGTGAGGTATTTTCTGATCTGACTGATGCGGCGGAGGTGGAAGTAGCATGCCTGGGCCGTGGCGGAGACGAAGCTGGTCATGGAAAGAGAGGAATCGAGGATGACGCCGAGGTTTTTGGCCGAGTCAGAGAGGGAGATGGGGGTGCTGTCGAGTTGAAGGTGGAGAATGGGAGGGAGCTGGGAAAGTTTCTGGCGAGTGCCTACCAGCATGGCTTCCGTTTTGTCGTCATTCAGATGTATGCGGATGATACACAACTTCGGAAATCTGCACCTACAAACAGCTCCAGTCAGGCTATTTCAGATGTTCAGAACTGTATCTCAGACGGCAAGTCCTGGATGTGTGAAAATAAACTTCAGTTAAACGAGGGCAAGACGGAAGCTCTTCTTGTCGGTGCCTCTCGACTGCTGCCCAATTCTCCTGACTCTATGCGCATTTGTGTCGCACCTATTCCATTTTCTGATTCAGTTCGCAATCTTGGCGTTTTTCTTCATAAAGATCTTCAAATAAAGGAGCATGTAAATCATGTCTGCAAACTTGCTTTTCTGGAATTAAGACACATCAGTTCTATCCGTCATTACCTCACCACTGAAGCTACCACCAAACTGGTCGTCTCCTTAGTCTTATCCCGCATTGATTACTGCAATGCCCTCTTAGCTGGCCTCTCTCAGTTTCTCATTCAGAAATTGCAGCGAGTTCAGAATTGTGCTGCACGTCTCATCGTCCGCGCCTCACAGCATCAGCCCATCACCCCTATTCTGAGACAACTTCATTGGCTGCCAGTCAAACAACGAGTCTCGTACAAAATCGCCTGTCTTTGCTACAAAGCTATTATCTACTCTACCCCTGCCTATCTCGCTGATCTTCTTCAACTATACACTCCCTCCCGCTCCCTCCGTTCAAGTAGTGACACGCGCCTTCTCATAGTCCCGCTCTTCAAATACAAAATTAGAGGTGACTGTTGTTTTGCGCACGTTGGACCTGTTGTCTGGAACTCCTTACCTATAGACATCAGACATTCTTCCTCATTCACTGCCTTTAAAGGGGCACGACGACCTTTTTTAATGCTTCAGTTTGCAAAAAGCTTTTACTGGGCTTCAGTATACATACCCACTTAGACAGTGAACACCCTATTGTCCCACCAAATGCTTTATTTCGTCCGTTCAAAGCGAAAGAGGCCACCGGAATCGTGCGGCTGGACCCTGTCAAAAGATTGCTTCCGATAGACGATCAGGTAGCTGACGTCATAACTATTCTATACGACCTTAGGTCATCTGCATAATTATAACCAATCAGAGACAAGATGTCGGATGAACCAGCGAAGAAAAAAAGAAAGTATCAGTCGACTCGCGCCGGCCGACAATGACAGACTCGTAATTGAAGAGAAGAAAGAGAAAGAGAGACAAGATACCCCTAAGTAGAATTGACATCGGACAAGGGAATATAGAGCTTGGCTTGACCGCCCATGCGGAATTTGTCGCTTTCTTGCTATGTGAAACAGTAAGTAATCCGGTTACGATCTTTGTCGATCTTCCTATAGTTTCAGTCACGAGCGCTAGACACTGAGAATTCATGATCTTCAGTAGAATTTATCTCTTACTGATTTTGCAAGATTTTAAACCTGTTTTATCATGAAGTTACGAGCTAGTTCATCAGATTTTATGCTGCAAGGATCAGACAACTACGGCCTGTGTGTCAAAATTGCGGCACCGGCTGCCGACATCGATGGTCGTGACACGTTTTTGTCTGTGCGGGCTCTCATTCACTCGATTCACAGAGGTAGTGTTTCTGCTGCGATGGTGCATTTGTCGTTTCCAGAGATGCTTTCAGTTACGTAGACTTCGATGTGTGTGATGTGAAACTGCAATGCAGAAATGGGTATAAGTGGGTGAAATACCACTGTTCTGTTTCGTGACGCTGGCTCACTCGCCGGCTTGGCGCGGAGACCCGAGTCGAAGAACTTGAAGCCACGCCCACAGCACGATTGTCCGTTACTCGGGGTAGCAGGTCAAGCGGAACCCAAAATTGATTTTGACAGCATAGCGAATAAGTGGAAAATTTATTTTACATTCTCGTGGAAAATTATGTCAAAGGGATGCCGGAGAACATCAGTACATGTCTACACTGACGCGTGTGTACCCACTCGACAACGATGACCGCCTCCGTCGTCTGCAGTATCGATTGATCGAGTTCTGCCTTGTGACGTAGGCTAGTTAATATGCACAAATTCAAAACGAGGCCGATGCAGACGATAATTTGCACTCTCGGGTACAAAAACAACACACCCATCAAACGATGAATTTCGACATTTGGCATTGTATTTACATCATAAAGCTCTAAGTTAGTACACAAAGGACCCATACATAATACTGTCAGCAGTATCTGTTGTAGACAGTTTTCCGACTGTGTTGAGATGATTAAACCTGGGGAGAATCGCTTTAAATCTGCCCTTGAGACCCACCTGTTCGATACCCCAATGTAGCTCAGTTCTTTGTCATTATGCACCTGTGTGTGTGTGTGTGTGTGTGTGTGTGTGTGTGTGTGTGTGCGTGTGCGTGTGCGCGAGTGTGTATTGTAGAATCCGTTGTTTCTTTGGTTTTATGACCCCCTCCACTCCCACTCTTTATTTGCAAAGTGCTTAGAGCTTATGTAAGGATAAGCGCTATATAAGTTGCCATTATTACTATTATTATATAGCTAGTTTGGAGAAAGACACTGGATGAGTTCGTTAGCGAGCTCTGTACCTCTTCAACCTTTTGCATAATAATTAATACTCCCGTCAAACAGTCAGCCCTGGAAGAGGTTGTGTGGAAGACAACAGTGGACCCTGGAAGAGGCTGCGTGCCGTTTGAATCAGTGACGTGAAAGATCAAATTCGTCACTGTGTACACGGCGTCGTGGAACTAGCGATGCCATGACGTGAAGCCTATAGTGACGTCATTTTGCTGCTCGTGCAATTCTTCTTCTGAATTCCTGTCGCTACTCCAGACCACAGAGCATACTAATGATGGTGGTAAGCGGTCGTGTGTCCGTCTTTATTTGTGTGCGCCGATGTGTGTTGATCAGAGGTTGGGTTAGAGAGGAGGGAAATAGATGAGAAGGATACGCTTAAAAATATGAACAACTCTGAATGTTCCTAATAGAAAAACGCATGTAAGCTCCAAACAATACGTTAGACTGTGGAATGAAATCCTCATCTTGTTAACTTCTAGTTATACAATATTTGTCTCATCTGTATGTTTTTCAAGGCGTTCAATTACAAGGGCTCATGAGGATCTATTTCTCTTGCAGACGGTTTGTTTTTAGTTTTCTCGGCAGCGAATGAATTAAAGATACCCCCTAAATGTACAAAACTTGCCCACAGGGATAAATGAATGAAAATATCACACCTCTTTGATTTGAAGGCCAACGGTGTTCATTCCTTCCTCCCACACAGTCTTCAAGAAGGGTTCGTTCACTCGGGTCAGAATGCTGACCTGTACACAGGACATACATTCTTCTGTCTCACCACAAGTAATAAACAAACTCATCCAACACCATGGTCTTGTTTTTCTCGTGTGCGCGCGCGCGCGTGTGTGTGTGTGTGTGTGTGTGTGTGTGTGTGTGTGTGTGTGTGTGTGTGTGTGTGTGTGTGTGTGTGTGTGTGTGTGTGCATGTGTGTGCGTGTGCGTGCGTACATGCGTGCGTGCGTGCATGCGTGCGTGCGTGCGTGCATGTGTGTGTGTCTGTGTGTGTGCAGGGGCGGATCAGTTACCTTGAGATAGTGTGTGTGTGTGTCGGGGGTGGGTGGGGGGGGGGGGTCCAACATTTTGTTTGGGACCTTCAACCTGATACAAAAGGCCTCCCAGCTAGACCTCGCTTCCAGGGGCCGAAAAATCGAAAAGCCGGGGAGAGGTGGTGGGGGAAGAGAGAACGCGCGTGCGTGTTAAGACTCTCACCATTTGCCAAAATATCAAACAACGGTTGGGGGAGTGCGTATGTAAAAACTTGCCAAAATATTAAACGGCAAGGAAAGGGGGGGGGGGACCAAACATCCCAAATAAGGACTGGACCCGCCCCCAGGTCCGCCCCTGGTGTGTTTGTGTGTGTGTGTGTGTGTGTTTGTGTGTGTGTGTGTGTGTGTGTGTGTTTGTGTGTGTGTGTGTGTGTGTGTGTGTTTGTGTGTGTGTGTGTGTGTGTGTGTGTGTTTGTGTGTGTGTGTGTGTGTGTGTGTGTTTGTGTGTGTGTGTGTGTGTGTGTGTGTGTGTGTGTGTGTGTGTGTGTGTGTGTGTGTGTGACTGACGTCAGCGGCAGTAGGTGGTGAAATTACGCTACGTTAAACAATGTTCTTAGTAAAGATGAGGTCGTGTCATTTCTCCACAGACCGTCGGCACCGGCGGTAGGTGGTAAAATTAATGCCAATTCTACACAGGGCAGTGTACTCGCAGTCTTTAATACTTCTGATTTCCTTAAATCAGAAGTAGGTCAAAACTGCAGGTGTTTCGACGAAAACTGTGGATGAAATGCCCGGACAAATATGCGATAACAATATTTGTCCGGGCTTATTTGTCATCCACTGTTTTCGTCGAAACATGTGCGAGTCTGAATTACTTCTGACTTCCGAAAGTCGTCTATTAAACCATTCCAATAAATAGTTGAGATGTTTCTTGTTTCTCGTGTAAGTGCTATGTACGAATCGTAAGCGTTTGAGGCTGAGTCAGTGTACCTATTACCTTTGATGGTGACACCAATTGCCTCTGAAATGTACGTGTGCATTGTGCAATTAAATCTTAAACAAGAAAGGCGAAGCCTTTATGGCTCACGTGTATGACCGATGCACATAATGTGCTGTGACAATAAGTAAAGTGCTAGCTTCAGCACCAGCGAAAAATATGTTTTTCTCAAAATCTAAGCATTGTTCACACACATGTCAAAACCCCGTGACCGTTGACCTTTGCGATGAGACGACTAAATTAGCATGCATAGGAATGTCTTGCCATCAGCAACCTTTACGCCAAATTTGATTGAAAAGTCAGCAAAGACTTAAATAAAACTACAATTCTAACAAAAATAGTATTTTTCACACATTTACCGACCTTTTGTGACCCTTGACCTTTTCGAGGAGTCATTCAAATTAGCATGCATAGATAGGTCCTACCTTCAAGTATCTCTGTACCACGTTTGGGTTTGAACTTGAAAATAGTACTTAAGAAAAGAAACTCTTTTCTTCTTTTTTTTGGTCAAACTATAGCTTTTTTTAAACCTATTTTGGAATCATCCCATGACCCTTGACCTTTGTGCTGGGCCAACTAAATTAGTATGCATATAAAGGTCTTATTATCAGCTACCTCTGAGCCAAATTTGCTCGAAAACTTTACAAAAATGTTGATAAAAACTACAATTGTATATATTAAAAACAAAATTAAAATATTAAAAAATGGCATTTTACGCACATCTACCGACCTCTGTTACCCTTGACCTTTCCGAGGGGTCATCCACATTAGTAGGCTTAGGTAGGTCTTACCATCAGGTACCTTTGTACCATGTTTTGGTTTGAAGTTGTGAATAGTATTTGAGAAAAACATCTTTTGTCAAAATATCGCTATTTTGGACTTATTTTCTGATCTCTTGTGACTCGACCTTTCCGACGGATCAACCAAATTAGTATGCACAGGAAGGTCTTACCATCAGGTATTTTCGTACCTGGTTTGGGTTTGAAGTTGTGAAAAGTATTTGAGAATAAATCAATTATTTTGCTAAAATATGGCTATTTTTGGCCTATTTCCTCATCAACTGTGACCTTGATCTTTGAGAGAGGCCACGCAAATTGGTATGTTTAGACTTAAATTGGTATGTTTAAAAAAGTCTTCCACAAAGTATCCTTGGACCAAGCTTTAAGACTGTGGCTTGAATAGTCTCCAAGAAAATTCCAGCGTTAAAATTTACCAGAGACGTCGGACGGACGACAGACGACTACGTCGGACGGACGACCACTGGCCCAGAACATCGACTCGGTTTTGCTTCCACACTTTAAACATCAGTACCCCTTTGTTCATATTAAATTTAAAGTAAATTTGAAGGGGTAGAAATCAGCTTTATTGAGTTTTCTCTCGGTTGTCAAGTGCGGGTCGGGAAAAATTAAATTTGCCATTCTCCTATGTAAAGAATTTAGTCTTTTAAGTGGACATCACTGCAACAATCCCACACCATCGATGCGTAGTTTATATGTGACATGATGTGTGCATTACTGAACAATTTTCTGGTTTCACTATCTGTGTAATACTTTAATTTCGATAACATAAAAGACATTTTCTAGAGACCGTTTTACATACATTGTCATGTGCCCTTGCTTTGGCTGCTCTCGTGCGACTGTTGTTGACAACTGCTTTCTTCTGCTTCCTCACTTCTATCTTCTTCAAGGTCTGTGCCGACAGCCAGTCCTTGTGATGGTGTTTCTTGAACCCTACAGTGTCTTTGCAGGTTGAGTTCACTGCCTCTCTAACTGCCTTCCACTGCTGCTCTGTGGTGACCGCCTCCTCCTCATTTACTAGCTCCTGTAGCGCTTGAAATCGGTTGGACAGCACCAGTTTGAACTCTTCTCTCACTCCAGTCTCTCTCAGGAGGCCTACATTATAGCGCTGTCTTCTTGTTGTCCCTGTGCTGCTTTTCTTTAACTTGATCTTTATTCTTAAGATAAGCAGATGATGGTCTGAGGCGACATCTGCTCCCTTCCTCACTCGAACATCTTGAAGGGATCTTCTAAATTTCTTGCTAATGCAGATATGGTCTATTTGGTTCTCTGTAGTATGGTCAGGTGAGACCCACGTTGCTTTGTGTATTCTTCTGTGTGGGAAGATGCTGCCTCCAATGACAAGTCTGTTTAGAGCACAAAAGTCTACGAACCTCTCCCCTTTCTCACTCATCTCCCCTAGTCCCTGTCTCCCCATCACCTCTTCGTATCCGGTGTTGTCCTCCCACAAATCGCCCGTGATGATGGTGATGTCTCGCTCTGCACATTTGTCCACAGCACTCTGGAGTCGGTCGTAGGACTCTTGTTTCTCTTCCTCGTCACTGTCATTAGTGGGCGCATAACACTGGATGACGTTCAGCTTGATCTTTTTCCTGGTTCTAAAGGCTGCTGTGATAATTCTTGGCCCAAGAGGTTCCCAGCCCATCAGCGCTCTCTGTGCCACTGGTGACAGCATGAATGCTACACCTTCTGAACGGGGGGGGGGGGGGGGGGGGGCATTCTCCTCTGCATGACCTGAATACAGAATCATCTCCCCACTTAACAGCCTTTTCTGGCCAGACTGCGTCCATCTGGCTTCACTGATACTTAGCAGGGAAAGGTTGTACTTTTGCATTTCCGCTGCTATCTGGGCGGACTTCCCGCTCTGGTACATGGTCTTGACATTCCATGTGCCCATGATTGTGTCCCTGGATAGAGAGAGGCGGATGGTCCTGTGGCTTCCAAAGACTTCCGGCTTTCACCACATGACGTCATAAATCTTCTGTTAGAAGAACCTTCCTCCTCCAGGAAAGGAATTGCTGTTTGTCTATTCGTCGGCGTTTTTGTAGCTATTTCTTTAGTTGCAGGGTTGGGAAGCTACGCCCACGCCCAACCCCCTTACTAGGAGGACCAGGGGTTTTCTGTCGGGTCTCCTTCCCTTAGACCACTGATGTTGGTTCAGTCACGGCACCTTATTTCATTCGGTGCACCCCTCTCGCGAGGGACTCCCTATCCACCACCCAGGGGACGCGCCTCAACGCCAATATTTTATGGTCCCAGCACGAGGGGGGTTCGCTGCGGTGTCGGACATTTCATCGCTTGAGACGAGATAGGATCAACGGCAAGAAGGGGCGAAGGACCGGCTAGAGGGGATCTGGGAGATTAGAGCGCTGGCCAACTTAGCAACACTGTCCCTCAGTGCGCCAAACGTCGTCAACCCAAGTTTTGCAGCAGTTTCCTTGGGCTAGGCCTGTCCCGGTGGTATAGAACAGTGTGACTGTAATTAGTTTCCGGGTGCCATTTAACAGCTGAATGATAGTTTCACTGGGGTAGGGCGGGCTGATTGGAGCACTGGTTTTCAACGCTTCATGGTCTTTCTGTCTCTCCATGAGAGGGTTATACCAGGCGGCATAGGTTCCTCGCCAGAGGATTTGTGTAGGGCTCTCCTCCACAGGAGTATCTTCCAGCCCTCAGTTTTGAAAGTCACTTGAATTGGATCGTAAGTCCGTATTATTTTTTCTAAAGACAGCCTTGAACTGGCCGTAGTGGAGCGTGTGACTGGCATAGTGGAAGTATGGTGGTGCCGCCATAATCAGCTTATACTCGGGATGTCGACATGTTTGCTGATCAGCTTGGCGTTAGTCGCCGTTATACAGTACAGGACACTTCAACATCTGGACAGTCTTTCAAAACCACTCATGGTTGACGAGATGCGGCGACAAGGACCATTCTACCAGCGTGACACAACACAGCTTAAGCGCCTCACTAGACGAGGCAGAGTCCGAGCCGCTTACGCTTTACGTAACTAGCGCCACTGATGCCACACAGACGAAGCACAACATGGCTGGACCATGTGAAGTCAATACAAAATTCACAGATTAATAACTCACAAAATAATTATGATGTCCACAGTCTTGAAACTACACCATCGTGGAGAATTCACTGAGCACAAACACTCTGCCAATGATCACAACAGAGAAATAACGTATGACTGACCTCTTAAAGCTTTACTTTGAATAACTGCCAGTGTTTGATGCCTTAGTTGTTGTTCTGCAATCCTCCTTGTTTAGACTGAATGTTAATTAGAATATAAATTATTATGTATGTATTGTTGTTTAGTTTATTGTAAAAGTGGTGTGTTCGGGCATTGTGCTTTGTTTGTTATGTGTATATGTCATTGTATTTTTATTTTTGTGTACAGATTGTAAAGCGCTTAGAGCTTTTGAGTAAGATTAAGCGCTATATAAATACTCATTATTATTATTACTATTATGACTGCACAGTATCCAATCGAGTGCGGAGAGACTAGACCACGATGTGCACTCTCCGACGACTGAACTGAACTGAGAGAGAGAGAGAGAGAGAGAGAGAGAGAGAGAGAGAGAGAGAGAGAGAGAGAGAGAGAGAGAGAGAGAGAGAGAGAGAGAGAGAGAGAGAGAGAGAGAGAGAGAGAGAGAGAATGAATGAATGAATGAATGAATGAATGAATGAATGAATGAATGAATGAATGAATGAATGAATGAATGAATGAATGATACTTTATTTCTCAAGGATGGAAACAATAAGCTCACAGGCCTCGTTTCGTGTTTGTCCGTGCTAAACTACAACATTAAAAGCAACATTAAAACAACATGTTAACAGCACAAACAAGCGGCTACACCCACAGGTCACTTGTGTTACATTCCGATACAAGTTCCAAAGTCACTGACGATTACACACATCAATTGACAGAGTCTTGGGGGGAGGGGGGGGGGGGGAGTGTGCGATGTAAAGTGAGTGTTTATAGACAGCGACTGCTCTTGTGTAGGAATTTACATGTAGTGAATAGGCAAAATACTACGGTAAAGAGAGATATATAAAACTAACATGTGCAAAACGGAGGACCACAACAATGCGTTTAAAAAAGGAAATCATTGACATGGCTCTTTTGGACATATTATCTACGTTTCTTTCAAGTTTGCTCTGAGATGTATTTAAAAGCTTTCGTCCTAAACAATGGAAGATGTCTCGTTTGCTGTATATGTGGAGGAAGTGAGTTCCATAAATAGGCACCCGCGTACGAAAGGCTGGATTTAAACAAGTCAATTCGGGGCCGTTCAATGACGAGACTGTTCCTCGAAGTGCTGTAAACCCTTTCGCTCTCAGTGAAAAGCTTAGCCAGGTAGAGGGGTGCTTTCCCGTTAATTGCTTTGTGCATAAGTACGCAGTTATTTAACGTAAGGTGTTGATGAAAAGGAAGGAGCCCTATTGCCTGAAGCTTTTCCTCCAGAGTTAAAGAGGGGATTGAGAGGATCAGTTTAACTGCACGATTGTATAGAGAATTAATCCGCTTAAGGTTAGCCTTACTACAGCCGTCCCAAATAGTAGATGCGTAGTCATTGTGAGGTTTTATGTAGGAGTTGAAAAATAGCTTACGTGTCTTAGTATAGATTTTAATCTTGACAGTAAAAATAGCTTCTTTGATAATATTTTCCCTAGTTGTGTTAGATGGGGCAACCAGCACAGTTGTTCGTCAACAATTACCCTGAGGAGGCGATATTCCTTGACTTGCTCAACGGGAACTGAATCAAAAGAGAGGCTAAGTGAATGGGGGCGGAGCTGATGCTTTTGGCGTGTTGTGATTAGGATGCTTTTTGTTTTAGATGGATTAACAAGCATTTGATTATTTTTTACACCACAGTGCGACCTAGATTGCTTGATATTTTCAGGTACAGTTTTCCCGCCAGGGTGAAGAGTTGAATCATCGGCAAACATGTCACATTCAGTATTTGGATTGGATATATGAAGTGGAAGATAATTTAATAACAATGTAACGCACGCAGACTTATTCACAGTCGCACGTACAGACTCTCGCACAACAGACGCATACACCGCCACTGACTCAGACAGGCGCATTCACGCGGTAAAACTCAAAACGGGCTTTCTGTCTAACGAAGGCGTTTATAACAAAATAGACAAATAAAAGAACGCACAAAACTATCAAACTACCTACGCCACACCTTCCCCACTACCAACATCTCAACACCACATGCATACACACAATATCAATGCCAGGCTAGGTAGTAGTATCTCACACTCCAACCTGTTTGGTGTTCTCGCCCGGTTACATTCAGTTATTTTCACGTCTAGGCGTGCAAGGTCTTTGTTGTACGCTCTCGAGTCGTCCTGCCTCTCGTACCGTGGACGTCCTCGCTACTCGTACCGTATAGCGCAGTCCTCGCTGTGACCTGGGTGTCTCGGTCCCGGTCGCTCACTCCCTGAGTGAAGAGATGGAGAGATGACCTCGCATTAGGTCCCTGGTGACTGACGTCTCGGCGTCAGTCGCTCCACTCTCAAGCACCCTGAATAATAATAAAGTCCTAAAACGCAACTCTTGCTAAACACAAACACATATTGGATAATATGAGATACATTACGTAACCTGGATGATACAAATAACTCACACGTTCACACACACACACACACACACACACACACACACACACACACACACACACACACACACACACACACACACACACACGTGCTTCATAACCCGACTACTTTCGTAACACCCCCATATCTCTGTCACTACCTTGAAACAGACTATAAACTAACACTCTCGCTATACGTTATCCCATACGCTGGAAAAGACTATATTTAACCACGTACTACCTTCATAGCGACTTAGGCCTACACGCCTCACATTCCTTAGTTATCCATCTCGATAAATAACTGTATACGAAAAACACCGGCTACCTCAATGAATTCCACACCAACATAACTGAACCAAACCAATCAACACTACACCACTGAATTAACTCCTATTAACCCATACTATCTTTAACGCAGTAACCATCAACAATACGTATAGAACATACCTGAATTCTAGGTTTCAGAGTCTTGGAATACGGGCTAAGGTATCTCACACAAGTCTGTCCTCACTGACAGTAAAGCCCCGTACTGACGTTTCTACAGCTCTGTTCGCATAAACTCACTAAAACTCCCCGTGCTAAACGTTCCTTAAGATTCCACGTGGGCCACGTGCCTCACGGAATAGTTGTCACAAGACAAACCGCTACAAAACTGTACCGTATTAAACCCACTGTGTGAACCCTACGCGTGCGCATAGAGTTTCATCACAAACAAACAGAAGAGTAACGGTCCTAGAATGGCACGCCATACTCAACACGCTTTTCAGAAAAAAATGTTGCATTGATGTACAAAGTTTGAATCCTCCCTTTGATATATAAACGAAAGAATGACAGTGTCCCTGGGCTGTTATTGTTAAAGTAGCAGTCTAGTTTCTCTAATAAAATTTCTTGGTTTATAAGGTCGAACGCTTTTTTCAGGTCTAGAAAGACAGCGCCAGACATTTTGTTTCTGTTGATGTTGAGCAGCCAAGTGTCAATCATATGAACCAAGGCAGTGTGACACGAATGTTTAAGGCGAAAACCAGATTGATATTTATTCAGGAGAGACTTTTCTTCCAGGAATTCGAGAAGATGTTTGTGTACATGCTTCTCAATAGGCTTCGACAGAATAGATAATAAGGATATGGGCCGAAATTTATTTGGATCAGATGTGTCTTTTGTTTTGGGTATAGGTACCACTTTAGATTTTTTGAAAGCCGCCGGAAAAGTATTATACATAGGTTGTAAATATAGGTTAAGCTTTCCACAATGTATGGAAGAGAAAGTTCGAGGATAAAACCATTGATACCTTCAACGCCAGCTGCCTTTTTGTTCTTCAGACTAGAGATAAATCTGCCCACTTCATGTACAGCGATGAAGGGGATATTAAAAGCATCGCCCGCGGACAGTCTT
Organism: Semisulcospira habei; assembly: GCA_036245525.1. Classification (NCBI taxonomy): domain Eukaryota; kingdom Metazoa; phylum Mollusca; class Gastropoda; family Semisulcospiridae; genus Semisulcospira; species Semisulcospira habei. The sequence goes on from BTPG01000008.1 coordinate 129,102,008, forward strand.
TGTTTACAAAAGTCAGTAAGCTTTTGCAATGCGACATGTTCAACCTAATCGAAGCCTTCAGCATGTATTAAAGATTTCGGGGCTAAAATGAAGTGGTCATTAAAAGCATCGGCTGTAAGGTTGGCAGTCGTATTTGAGAATGATTTTTATTATTGTTAGTTAGTAAGATTAAAACTTTCCATATTGGAGTCGAATTAGGGCTACGAATGGTTTTCTCTACCAGTGCTTTTTGTGCCTCCCGGATAAGGTATTTGACTCTGTTACGTAACCTTTTGAACTCAATAAAATCTTTGTCCCACTTCCCTTGATTTCTGGATTCCATGGTTTGTTTAATCTCCTTCGTAATCCAGGTGGGGGGCTCACGGCACCGGACTCTTTTTCTTTTTAAGGGGACATGCTTATTTAGCACTCCGAGGAACAGCACAAGTCACAGTGAGAGCGTTACATCAGGGTCATTGTAATTGTAAACTTCATGGAACGGCAATACACTGAGGTCATGAAGCAAACTATCTCTATCTAGTTTTCTAAAACATCTGTAAGTAATGTATAAGTGTTGGGTTCGGCTCTGTTTAGGAACATAACACACAGAGAGAGAGAGAGAGAGAGAGAGAGAGAGAGAGAGAGAGAGAGAGAGAGAGAGAGAGAGAGAGAGAGAGAGAGAGAGAGAGAGAGAGAGAGAGAGAGAGAGAGAGAGAGAGAGAGAGAGAATGACAATGATTCTTTGTTTCACAACGGTGAAATTTTTGGTGAAATCATTTTTCAAACTTGCCGTTGCTAATCTACTTTACATATAATGCACGTATCACAAAATACTATCTTTAAATTGGGGAAAAAAATAAAACGAACAAAATAATGAAATATAAACTTTAAAAAAAATCGTTGAAGAAGTGGAAATAAACATAGAAACACGCGTCCAGGCGTTAGCAAACCCGCAAAATCTCACACATACGCACAATTGTAAAAGTGTACATATCCATACACACATTTATAAACACGAGCACAAACACACACACAAACAAACACACACACACACACACACACACACACACACACACACACACACACACACAGTGTTAGAAGAAGAGGGGTATCAGAGAGTACGTATTAATGCCAAATACCTATACCAGCATCATCCATCTGAACAAAGGGACGATCCTCGTGTGCCTACACACACACACACACACACACACAACAACAACAACAACAACAACAACAACAACAACAACAACAACAACAACAACAACAACAACAAAAACTACACGCGGAGGAGTCACCAGACACTGCATACAATATCATCAGCTGTGCACTATGAATTACTACCCATTGAGGCACAGAACTACATATGAGCTTCCAAGTACCATCCACTTCTCACAGAACGATTAATTTTCGGGAATCACCTTAACAAAAAGTGTTACCAACAGCCAAACCAGCTATCTGTGCATGTAGCCACCGGTGATTTTAACAAAAAATGGTGGATTAATTATGTGTTAATAAGGACAAAAGATATCGCAGTTAGCTAATGGTCCTCGTGATGCATAGGCCAACTAAGGCACACGTTAGCCCGAGGACCTCTATCTCATGGCGATCTGTTACTGACCAGATAGAGAGCAGTGTTTTTTTCTGTTATGCCTACATCCTTGTAGAAATCGTAATCAGCTACGAGCAGCACAGGGCAATGCATGGATGGTTTCTTTTCACTATCGTGACTGGACGCTCTCTTCTGCCGAAGTCTTCCTAAAACAAAAAAGACAAATAAATCAACTGCAGATATCACCTGAAAAAAAGAAACATAGATACTATCAGTAAACGCATTGTGCCCGATGTACCATTTTGGAGTTATCCTCTGAGGACTGCATTATAATTCAGGAGACAGATCGACCACAGAGCCGGATCACTTACAAGTGTGTGTGTGTGTGTGTGGGGGGGGGTGTCCAACACATTTTTTGGAGAAATTTGTGTGCGGTTGTGCAAGCATCAACAATATGTGCTTGTCAAGGACAATGTCATTTTTTTAATGGGAGAAGAAAGGGGTCCATGAACCCTCCTCCCCCCTCCCTGGATCCGGGCCTTGACCATAATAGTTTAAGGGCGGTGGCAGAATAGCTTGGCGCCTATATGCACCACCAAGCTATTCTGCCATTACCCTTGAACTATCATAGTCAAGCCATATCTTGCTGAGGTGTGTTGTGGGTAAAATGAGTTAATCTCCTTGTGCATGCAGCTGCTGGTAGTTCAGCTCAGTCAAGATGGGGTCTCTGCGCTCGGAAAGACCCACACATGTTCTCATCAGGTCTTTCCAGAGTTCCCTTCGATATCGTGGCAGTATTGGTCTAGTTTATTATGGATCTTTCATGTCCTTTCAAGTCTGCCCAAAGCCCCCTGCCTTTCTCCACATCTCTGCGGAACCTCAAAATGTTGCACATGTCGCACTACAACATTTGTGGTAGTGCTCAAAAGTACAGAACCGCAAAATGCAGCTGGTACAAAGTGCAACATTTTGCATAGACCTATGACCGTGTTAGCACCACGTAATGTAACAGTTGTTGCACTTGTGTAGCAGTGCTATACATTTAGCGGTGAAGTTATAAAGACAATGGAGGAAACAGAAAACACCCGAGATAATCCCCCCCCCTTCACCCTCCTCCCTCTCCAGTCTCCTTTGCGATGCGGATTGCACACGGTGGATAACCGAGCATTCAATTCATCCCAGCTGCACAAATATAAGAAAGCAGAACGAGAAATAACCGGTAACAGGCTATATGCCTCTCGGAATTGTTGGGAGGTTCATCTGTGCATATAGTCAAAGAGTCTTTGATATGGTACAGGCCGTTTACCCACCGCGCTGTGTCTTCCCTGGTTGCATTTACCTGTAATTTAAACCGTAAGGCAATTAAAAAAACCGCGAATTTGTCACCGTCGCGTTTTCTTATTAAATATGCATTATTCCGTGTTATTTTGACACCATGGTGTTAGAGCATGTTTATGAAGGAGTGTTATGTCTTGCGTAAAGAGAGTGTTTAGTCTTTAAAATCGCACGTCGATGACTTACGACGTCATCAATGACCCCACCATCACGGGATATTAAAAGTGAAATAGGGGATCATCTGCAGATGACACAGCTGTAAACCAACCAAAGTGCAGTGTCTGTGTGAATGAAAATCCGGCCTGTTTGGTCTTGACCTACTTTTTCTTTGTCAAAGTCACCTAAAAAATCAAAATGATTTACAAACACACACAAAAAATAGAAGTTTATTTTTATGGTTGTGTCATATTTACCTGTTCAAATGGATATGATTTTGTTACATCTCTTTGTCAACCACTGGAGCGTAATTTGTTTTGTTTTGTTTTGTTTTGTTTTTTTGTTTTTGTTTTTTGTTGGTTTTTTTTTTTTTTTGCTGCTTTCAAGTTTCCTCTGCCGACCTCAGAGGTCTTCCTCCCACGCCGCTCACCCCAATCAACCCCAGTGTGCTCACCCAGGCCTACCAGTTGTTCCAGCCAGACTCCCGGCCCCGCTGCTGTATATATGTCAGGTAGTAGGGGGCTCCCTCCGGAGGAAACTCCGCACTACTGCCGAGTCACTTCGGTGGTCTTCCTACTTACAACATTTTTTTTGCTAGTCACGGAGTCGACGAGTGAGAGCTCCCCCCCAGAGGTGGCGAGTCAACCACTACGTCCTTCCACGCACAGCAGCAGGGTCTGGCCGAGGACAACCGAGCACCTAGGGCTCCTAGAGGCCGGACTGGGCTGAGGTCACCGTGAGACGGAGACTAGAGGAGTCAGAGGCACCTGGAATAGCGTTTTTCATTTTTGCATGATGATGAGGATGATATGATGATGCCATAGTGGTCCATGTGGTTAGGGACTGCGTGACAGGGCCGCATTCCACGCTTCCTGTCATAAATATCCTGGTATTAACCAGGCCCGGGACTTGCGGACACCTGCGGTGCCAGCCGTGTAATCATCCACACCTTGCGATGCGTAACACCCCCAAAGTCGCACCCCGTGAAGTGGGTGAGTCTCGGCTGCGTGGCATCAGCCTTCCCATTGGGTCCATAGCACACCCGCTCTGGGTAGGAGCCGACCTAGGTAGGAAAAGTCCCGCTTGACTCGGCTGGGATTCGAACCCGGATCTCCCGGCCGCCAGTCCGACGCGCTAACCACTGCGCTACGGAGGCCGGTGTAAAAATGTTTTGAAAGTAATTTACATTGCGGAAAATCTGGTTTATTAAGAAAATAATATTCACCGGAAGTCTTGGGTCTATAATGAATTTTATAATTCATTTTTTTTTTTATATCTAGAACATCATAAGCAGTCCACATAAAATGTACGTTAACACACAATAATAACAACTCACGTGAAATTCGCTTGTAACAGTGTGTCCAGTATTGCTTTTTTTCACAAGTAAAACCCTGTGTCCTCCAAGGCAGTCAAAGGCGACAACTCTTTCAAAACGTGTGTGCACTTTAATGCTTCAGTTCGCAAAAAGCGTTTACTGGGATTCAGTATACATACTCACTTAGACAGTGACCACCCTATTGTCCCACCAAATTAATGCTTTCTTTCGTCCTTTCAAAACAAAAAGAGGTCACCGGAATCTTGTGATGAACGCCATGAAAAGATTGCTTTGATAGGCGATGGTAGCTGACGTCATAACTATTCTCTACGACCTAGGTCATTTGCATAATTATAACCAATCAGAAAAAAAGATGACGGATGAACCAGCGAAGAAAACAAGAAAGTGTCATCGACTCGCGCCGACAATAACAGACTCGGAATTGAAGAGCAGAAAGAGGAAGAGGCATCGGACATGGCAAGAGCAAGAGCATGGCTTGAACGCCCATCTAGAATTTGTCCCTTTCCTGCTGAATCAGTGAGTAATGTATGGTCTTTGTCGATCTTCCTATTGTTCCACGAGCGCTGGTGATTTTCAGAATTCATGATCTTCAGTAGAATTTATCTCTTACTGATTTCGAAAGATTTAAAACCAGTTTTAACATAATATTATAGTTACATGCAGAATGTGGGTATAAATACCAATGTTCTGTGTCAATGATGGATCGCGTTGCGTGTTTCCGAGGGGTAAGGGATCAAAGGTCAAACTAGGCCCGGCACCGCGGTCGCAGGCTCGTCGGTTTTAGTGCGAGTCACTGAAATAAGCCACGCCCTCGTCACGATCGTTACTAGTACTGAAATACTAGCAGATTAAGCAGAACCCGCATTGTGATTTTGACTGCATAGCGAATATGAAAGGTTTATTCTACTTTTCTCGTGACAAATTACGTCAAAGGGATGCCGGAAAACATCAGTACACGTGTACACTGACAGATGTGTACGCCACACCGATGACCTCGTGACCTGCAGTATTGCGATACACTGATGGTCGGCCGGGTTCTGCCTTGTGACGTAGGCTCATAAATATGCATATTAATTCAAAACAAGGCCGATGCTGACGATAAATCCGCGACTCGGGTACAAAAACAATACACACTCCAAACGATAAATTTCGACATTTGGCATTGTACTTACACCATAAAGCTCTAAGATAGTACACAAAGGACCCATACACATACTGTCAGCAGTATCTGTTGCAGACAGTTTTTTTTACTGTGTTGAGATGCTTGATCTTTTGAAAAATAACTTTAAGCAACATTTCAGAAACATAATATGCGTCTATCGGCAGTAAAGGAGTTGAATCACCGACGGCTGCACGCAAAAGGGAATGGTTGATTGGTTGTACACTGCTTAACGTCCCGACAGCAACAAGACTTTCTCAGTACGTGTGCCTGCGCTGCATGTGAAAAGAAACGAAACAGGATACTAAATAATGTTGCCAGCCGGTCTAAAATGCTAAATAAACCTACCACATGCAAGGAATGCTGCATTCTCATGCTAATTTATCCTATCCTTGTTTATAAAAAAAAAAGCGTAGGTCATTAAACTTTCAAAATATGTACAGAGAAATGATCTATTAAAAAGTGCATTAATCGCAAACACATAACTTATCATCACTTAAGTGCAGCAGACCATTTAGCAAAATACGTCTAACATCAAGACTAAAAGCAGCGCAGACAGTACGGACTCGTTTAAAAGGGAAAGTGCAGATGTAAGGACCATGTGGAGACAGAAACATAAGCCCTGGAAAGGGAGGAAAATTCACCCTGTGTGGCTGACCAGAGAGACCCTGGGAGCTAAAAAGTAGTTAATCCCACCCAAGTCCCCCAGCGCAAAACCGAGTGGGGGAACGCACAAGGGAGTTATAAAACCCTCACCATGATCCTCGTTTTTAAACTGAACGTCGGAAAACACTTACATGTCTACTTGAGGCACTCAGAAATATAATGAAATGGTCTAGCAGCAAGCATAAATTCGCATGAGCCCCCACGGGCGATCTTTGCTCTGGGACTGCTATAATGTAACATACATTTTTACAACGTATTACACAAAAGTTTTGTATATGTGCAATGCAAGCCAGGAATGGGTAAATGGCCACGTCTCATACTGAGTCACATAATGCAGCTTACCATGCGTCACATTCAGTTTTAAGTTCGCAGACTGCAAATCCGCCATAAGCTCTCTGTCTGAGAATAGTTTGATTCCGTCTGGAAACCTTATCCTGAAACAACAACAAAATTGGAAAGAGATATTCTTTTATATAGCTGAAAAATCAAAAGAAGAAAGAAATACGTTTAGAAACAACAATTACACCCAGATGTATTAGATTTTCGGGTTCTAACACATTCGGCATAATGCCGCGTATCCGGTTGCGGCACGTCTCGAATGTGTTAAGCCGAGAATGTAATACACTGTGTTGTAATTAACCCTTTTTCAAAACAGACATGCAAACAAGTACAGAGTGCTCTAATTATCTTTTCTTTGATGAGATGCCGACCTTTTACACGAAAACAAGCTCACCGAAACCTTTTACGTGAAAACAAACAAATTAAAACATATCTTATCCCTCAAACAAACAAAACGAATTCCCCTCCTCCTTTTAACAAGCAAAATTGAAACCCCTAATTTAGACAAAATTAATTTCACATACAAAAGAAATCAGCTGTGGACTTACGAAGACAACATCAGATATTGTCTTCTAATTGAAGTGTACCATTGACGACCACTGGCCTAGTATACACACTCACCTTTGCTATTTAACCTCAAACTGGCGGAACAGTTGGTCAAATGAAGAAGAGGCCACGCATGCGCACTAGTTCACTTTTGGGAACGCGGTCTCACGGTTCACACCATGTGCTAGTCAAGATCTTCATCTTTTTTGTGGGTTTCCTTTGATCATCGATTCGATTTGTGTCAGAATTCTAGGGATACACTGAGGTAGGATACAACCTTCTCATTTCTTTTACGGATATTGCTCTTATTTCCGGAGATAGGTTTCAAGAACTAATTTCCCTTGACGCTTCTCGATCTAGATCTTTCGCATAATCATGGCGGACCCCGTGGCGGGAACTAGCTGCTCTGATCAAAACAAAACGGACTCTACTAAAGAGGCCATAACACTAACTGACATTATGGCTTACATGAAAGATATCAAAAGCAGGCTATCAAGGTTAGAGTAGGACAGTTTTGACACTTCACAGGGTGAAATAGATTTTGGAAGTGACAGCGAGCGTGGTGACGCTACGATGGCAGGGATCAGGGATCCCAATCAGATCGAGCTGGAGGCCAGCTCTGTGAGTGATGATCTGAACTTTACTGTCACACTGCCAGAGGCAGTTGAAGAATCCCAGGGGGGGAATTCTATGCTTGACATTCTTGTGGGGCAGTTAGAACAAGAAGAGGAACTTGGGCCACCTGTGGTTGCACAGATGGAGAAGATTGTCAGAAATCGTTTTAGTATGCAGATGCAGGATGCAACGTTGTCAGAACTTCTCAAGAAGTACACCATTCCTGAGAATTGTAAAATACTGGCACCACCCACACTGAATGAAGCTGTCAGAGACAAATTAAATGCGCAAGGGAAAAGTGCTGATCTAATGTTATCTAATGTGCAATGGCAAATAGCCAAAGCTGCGGCGGCAGCCGTGAAAGTGTCAGTGGATTTACATGAATTCGCTACGCAGACAGCTAAAGAGTCCCGGAATCTGGATAATAAGAGTGTGGTTCAAGCAGCCAATGAAAACCTCGGAATTGTTGGTGACATCATCGCCAAGTTTCCATTCGTAGAAGGTACCAAATGCACAATAAAATTCGTTGCCGAAAGACATTCAAGGAATTTGTATCACAAAGGTTAAAAGATCGGATTCAGACAAGCTCTTTGGTGAAGAGGTGGAAAAAAAACTATGAGGTCAGTGAGAGAACAGCAACGGAATGCGAGCAAGACTGCTCCACGTTTCCACCCATACAGACGCGGAATGCCGGGTTCATCCGGTGCTTTTTTAGGACGAGGAAATCGGGGCTTCCGTCGGCCGTTCCCTTCCCAGAAGGGGGGTGGACGGGGGTACCGAAAGTAAAAGAAGCATCCAGTGTGTCAGCTGCTCTGATACCAGGGGAGATTACTGTGAGAAATTTTCTTTCAGACATTGAATCCACAAAAACATCTTAGCATGAAGAGGCAAATAAATTTCAAGCTGGCCAAATAAGATTTTATTTAGACCAGTGGAAAGAACTCACAACAGACAAAGGCATCCTTAGATTAGTTCAAGGAGCAGAGATAGAGTTTTCAGAAATCCCAAGGCAAGATAACCCATCCCCTGAGCTTCATTTCACAGTAGAGCAAACACAGACTATAGACTTAGAAATACAAGAGTTGTTAGGAAAAGGAGTGATTGTATCTTCTAACCACTCGGAGGGAGAGTATGTATCAGCAATTTTTGTACGCCCAAAGAAAAACAACAAGCTGAGAATGATTCTCAACCTCAAAAAGCTAAATCAGGATGTTGAATATCATCATTTCAAAATGGAGACATTTCAAAAAGCCATTACTCTGGTCAGAAAAAATTGCTGGTTTGCTTCACTTGATTTAAAAGACGCCTACTATTCTGTACATGTCGATGAGAAATCTCAAAATTTCTTAAAGTTCATGTGGAAAGGCCAGCTGTATAGATTTACAGCTTTCCCCAATGGTTTGGCTTGTTGTCCAAGACTGTTCACAAAACTATTAAAGCCTGTGTTTGCACATCTGCATAGACTGGGGTTTTTATCAACAGGTTTCATTGATGACTCACTTTTGTTGGGAGATTCTCTAGAAGAGTGTGCACATAATGTTGAACAAACCATGACTTGTTTACAAAAATTGGGGTTTGTTATACATCCTGAAAAATCAGTCTTTTTGCCAACACAGTCTATTACTTATCTGGGATTTGAGAATAACTAAAAAAACATGACTGTGTCTTTGACTTAAGACAGGAAAGAAAAAATCTCAGATATGGCATCAAAAATTCTTGGCCAGAACAAAACAACTGTAAGAGAGTTAGCTAGGCTGACAGGTTTGGCAGTGGCTAGTTTCCCAGGGGTTAAATATGGATCTTTGTACTACAGGAATATGGAGGATGATAAAATTAAAGCGTTGAAGGTCGATGCTGGTAACTTTGATGCTTTGATTGTTACCTCAGAAGATGCCCGGAAGGAAATACTCTGGTGGGAAACTAATATCAGCAGTGCTTATAATAACACAGAGGTAAAGGAACAGGATTTCATTATTAACTCGGACGCCTCATTGACTGGTTGGGGATGTTTCTGTCAAAACGGAAAAAAGGGGGACATTGGAGCTCAGAAGAATCAAGTAAGAGCATCAATGTGCTAGAACTGAAGGCTGCAATGTTTGGTTTACAGATATATGCAGCTGAGATGCGTGATGTGCATATCAGACTTATGCTAGACAATACAACAGCAGTTGCGTGCATAAATAAAATGGGCACAAACCATTCACAAGCCTGTAATTCAGTAACTAAGCAGCTTTGGTTGTTTTGCAAAGAAAGAAATATTTGGGTTAGTGCAGCTTACATTCCGGGTAAGGCTAATGTTGAAGAAGATGAGCAATCAGGACAGTTAAACTTAGATACAGAATGGCAGTTAAACCCTGACTTGTTAAAGGAGGCTCTGAGAGAGTTGAGGTTTGAGCCTGGCTTTGATCTCTTTGCTTCACGGGTCAACAAACAGTTTAAGGATTATGTGTCCTACAGACCAGACCCAGAGGCGGTTGCTGTTAATGCGTTTGACATTACATGAGCTGATAAAGCTTTTTATGCTTTTCCCCCTTTTAGCCTCATTTCACTTGTTCTGAGGAAAGTTGTGAAAGACGAAGCGCGGGGAGTGATAGTAGTTCCAGAATGGCCAAGTCAAACCTGGTATCCGCAGTTGGCACGTCTGCTCATGGAGCAACCTGTACTGATCTCGGCAAGGCGAAACCTGCTGAAAATGCCTCAAAACCCAACGCAACTTCATCGTCTGCAAAAAACTCTAAAATTCCTCATTTATAAGGTTTCTGGCGTAGACTCAGAAAACAGGGCTTTTCGTGCCAAAGTGCAAACATCATGTGCTCTTCTTGGAGAAGTAATACCTCAAAGGCGTATGCAACTTACATTCGCAAATGGAAAAGGTATGCAAGTAGGCACAGTGTTGATCCGCTTTCGCCATCTTTAAAGGATGGAATAAATTTTATGGCATTCCTCTACAAGACTGGTGCAGGGTACAGTGCAATTTGTGTTGCTAGATCAGCTCTTTCAGGATTAATTGAGTTTAGTGACTGTGAGTCCTTTGGAGAAAACAAAATGGTAAAAAGGTAAATCAAGGGTGTTTATGAACTTAGACCCACATTTCCAAAATATGCAACTACATGGAATGTTGATGTTGTCTTTGACTACATCAGATTACTAGTGCCACATGACAAACTGTCACTAAAAGAGTTGACACATAAACTGGTGGTATTAATTGCGCTGTTGTCAGGACAACGTTGCCAGACTATTGCTAATCTAGCTATGGAATGTATGAAACTCTCGGAAAAGCGGGTGGTCTTCCACATTGATTTTTGTGTCAAACAAACTCGTAGGGGCAGACATTTAGCTCCTATTGAGCTGTTGGCGTATCCAAGTGACAAAAGTGTGTGCGTCGTCACAGTGTTACATCACTATTTACAGAGGACAGAGACCATACGCCAAAATGCCCGTCAACTTTTCTTAGGCGTGCAAAAACCTCATAGACCAGTGGGTCCAGAAACTGTAGGACGATGGATACGGGATGTTGTCACACGAGCTGGCATAAACACGCAACAATTTGGGGCACATGCAACTCGCGCAGCAAGCACATCAGCAGCAGTCAGCCGTGGCACTCCTGTTGATGTAGTAATGAAAGCGGCTGGTTGGGCTAGCGAGTCAACTTTCACCAAATTCTACAAGAAGTCTCCTGTCACTAACATGGGCCAAGCTCTGCTTGATGGTTTTTTCTCAAAGACTGGGGGTGTTTAAGGTGCGTGTTATAGACTTATTGAGAGTCACTTAGTTTGCACACTAATGTCTCTCTAAAAGCTTCATTTGACCAACTGTTCCGCCAGTTTGAGGTTAAATTATGGGAACATGCGAGTACTTACCATGGAAGTATGAAGCACTGTTCTCGATTTGACCGAGAACTGAAGCAGGAACAGTTGTGTCAAATCCCACCCTTTGCAGCGAGTGCCCTCCCACAGAATTTTAAGTAATATAATTGGTTATTATAACATTAGTGTGGCAAACTCTCTAAAGTGTGAACTAGTGCGCATGCGTGACCTCTTCTTCATTTGACACAACTGTTCCTGCTTCAGTTCTCGGTCAAATCGAGAACAGTGCTTCATACTTCCATGGTAAGTACTCGCATGTTCCCATAATTATTCCCGTGACAAAAGAAAACTAAACGCATTGGTTACACCTCTGGCAGAAGTACAAACTGCATACCTTTTTCCCTCTTCATTTCCGGGCCATTTCATGTCCGATCCACGGTACACAATCATTGTGTGGTTGGCTGATGGCGGAAGGTGTCTCCACGCTGGCTAAAATTACACAAGCAGTCCAATTTTTTTTTTTAACGGATGACTGCAAGGAAATAACCAGCAAAGAAAGAAACGCGCTTTTTAAAATAAAAAAGGACACAACGGCCTTAATCCTTTGCCTGTCGGTAGCGCTTTTTGTCCAGTTGATTCCTACAGGAAGCACCTCGACAAAAAAAATGCTACCGACAGCCAAGGGGTTAGTCGGCTGTTTTGTCCCTTTTCTTCCAAGCGTGTTTCTGGTTTTGTTGTTTATTTCAAGTTGTGAAACAATGCAATGCACAAAGAACAACTCACTCAAATACTTACAGACCCAATCTACTGCAGTACCAGATGTATCAAGACAGTTCAAGGGTGGTGCTTAATCAGCTTGGCATCTGACCGCTTTTTGGCTCATGTGCGAAGCAAAAGTGAATCTATGTCTGCCGTCGTCCGTCCGCCGTCGTCCGTGGTAAACTTTAACGTTGGCCTTCGCAAAGACTATTCAAGCCATAGTCTTCAAACTTGGCCCGAGGATACTTTTTGGCAAGACCTTTCTAAACATACCAATTTGAGTGACCTCTCTCAAAGGTCAAGGTCACAGGGGATCAAGAAATAGGTTTTAAAAAATACCATATTTTGACAAAATTTATGTTTTCTCAAATACTATTCACAACTTCAAACCCAAACTTAGTACAATCATACCTGGTGGTAAGACCTTTCTAAGCATACCAATTTGATTAATCCTTCAGAAAGGTCAAGGGTCACAAGAGATCAGAAAATAGGTCCAAAGTAGCCATATTTTGACAAAAGATTTTTTTTTTAATCAAATACTATTCGCAACTTCAAACCCAAACTTGCTACAGAGATAAGTGCTAAATGCTAAATTGGACGACCCCTCAAAAAGGTCAGGGGTCACAAGAGATCAACAAAAGATGTGAAAATGTTATGTTTTGGTAGAATTTTAGTTTTTATCAGGATTTTTGCAAAACGCTTCAACCAAATTTAGCAAAAAGATAGCTGATGGTAAGACTTTTCTATACACACTAATTTGGTTCACTACTCACAAAGGGAGGTTGGCAGAAGTAAAGAATGTGTAAAATTTGAGAAAACGTGCATTTCGCAGGTACAAAAGCCAACCCTTTCTTTATGTTAGAATATTTGAACACATTCTTATTTCAGTGACCTGTCAGAAAGGTCGAGGTCACAAAGGTTAGATTAATTATGTTAATTGGTTATGCACGTGAACCTGAAGGGCTTTGCCATTCTTGTTAGATAACGATTTCGGAATATATATATATATATATATATATATATATATATATATATATATATATATATATATATATATATATATATATATATATATATATATATATATATATATATATATATATTTTTTTTTTTTATTTATTTTTATTTAAAGTCATTCAAAGGCGTAAAAGCAGTAACGTACATTTGGAATTAAAGTATATTCTGGCATGTGTATTCCAATATTATTACAAAATGTGTTTAAAAAACTCTTTCAGACAAACCTGATTGACACATTCTGCCTTAAATACCACAAGGGGGGGATGGGTCGACAATGATCCTTCAAGGGCAGTGTTAGATCTACTCGGTGTCTGCTATAGCATCGAGCTAATCTGCCACTATTTGTGAACTACGAAATGGACCATCAGTATTGACAGTTCGTAAGTTGTGGGAGTTTAGCCTGTTTGGCGCCTCGCCAGGCGCCAGCCTAATCTGATACTACCACAAGGCGCCAACCTAGTTTGACACTACCCTTGAACAATCTTGGCTGAATCTTCAAACAGTCACAAATAGTCATAATATGTGTGACCGAGTTAGATCTCTGTACTGTGTCGTGAACTGTATAGTGTATACCTCTACTGCATATGTCTCATTGGCGCACTGAATAGTGGAGGTGAGAATACCATCCTCAAAGTGTGCAGACACTGACACAGACTCATCATCTGGCAGACAGAGAGAAAACACAATGTTAACCCCTTCACTCCAGTTGACGTTAAGTTATTGGTCGGAGGGGTTCGCTACACGGACCTTTGTAGGCCTGAGGGAGGTCAAAGTAATCATTGTACCCCAAAGGCCGAAGGCCTGAAGGGTACAATGCTTCCTTTGACCTCCCGAAGGCCTACAAGGGTCCGTGCAGCGAACCCCTCTGACCAATAAAGTATTTGTTTTCATTCCTCCACTATTTTCGTAAAAGAAATCAAGAAGACATCTTGCGACCTGGATCACGCCAGACATGACTGACGTCAAAGGAATATACATTTATACATAATAGACTTATGACGTAATTTAAAATATGTCATGACGTTGCCGTCTCCAGTACTGAGTGTGCTTGTTGTTTCGAACAACACTAAATAACTTGTACTTTAGAACGTTGGGCGATCTTTTATAGAACAAAACTGGCATCCAAGATGGGTCATCGAGAGGGTTACAAAATGTCCGCCATTTTTTGCTACAGGTTTTTTTTTTATATATCACGGTCACATGGTAAGGTTTGCTCTAAAGAAACTGGTCGTGTGACGTAGGGAGGAAAACAAATATATTTGTTAAGGTGATATATATATATATATATATATATATATATATATATATATATATATATATATATATATATATATATATATATATATATATATATATATATATATATATATATATATATATATATATATATATGTGTGTGTGTGTGTGTGTGTGTGTGTGTGTGAATAAACGAAACCAGTCCAAAAAAGCTGGCGCCACACACTTCTTATTTCTCTCAAGAAGCCCTCGCTGAGAGGGCGAAAATTTGTGCATAGAATAAAAGTGTAACTCCTCCTAAACTACGTGGTGTATGTGGATCCTTTCTTCACATTTTAAGTATATATATATATATATATATATATATATATATATATATATATATATATATATATATATATATATATATATATATATATATATATATATATATATATATATATATATATATATTCAAACCCGTGGAACTATAGGAATGACGTCTTTAAGTTCCCTAGGGTCCAAGCCCGTCACTAGATACGATGCCTACCCCGCCCGAGCTCTCCTAACATTTGTTATTGCCGTTTAAAGAACATAAGTATAGATTCGTATTTTTGTGTTTTGTCTGCAGCCTTATGACCAGGTGAGTGTTGTTTGATTGTCAACAAACAGCCACGGATTTGGAAAGGCCAGCCATTTTTGCGCCGAACAGTCAAACTACGATTGACCTGTGCTCGCGGGTTTTGATTAAAAGCATTCACACAAAGTACAGCCTAAAGCAAAACAAATGTTCTTAAAATTCTCTTACGGTTATAAAACTGAGAACAAAAAGCTCACGCAGGGCTCAGAGAGTACTTTCCTTGGTATTGTCGTCATTCTGGAAATGCTATGCGCACCCATAATTGAACAGTCTATGTCAGACAGCCTGTTTAAAATCACTGTAGTAGGCATTCCTACCTTTGTGGCAGGCTTACAATATTTACTACATTTATCTTGAAATCGTGCTGGAATAACATATTTCATTGTAATTCGCTAATGTGTTTCACCGTTTCATGAAATAATTGGAAAATCAATTTGTGGATACACGTGCCAATTTAACCAGCCTAAACCGTCTGGGACGCCAAGAATACATAGTGTTATACGATGACGCAAATAAAAATTAATCGAAAATGTTACTAACAATATTATTTTGCATCATATCAAGACTGAAATCCCATAAAGGGAACGTCTGTGCGGTTGGTGAAGTTGCTGTAGCTTGTCGTCGCCCAATGACAAGGTGCTTGTGCGGGTGCAGATCTGGATCCCGAGAAATGTAATGGTTTGTGTAGGCCCCACCACCTTAGGCCAGCTAATATTGAACCCTAATCTACGTAAAAGGGAAATGAGCGTCATCATCATCTGAGTGCATTCCTCTTTGGACTTAGCTGCTATGAAGAAATCGTCAATATACGCTACTATCCCTGTCATGTCGCGCCGTATGAGATTGTGTGTGAAAGTGCGAAGGACCCACATTACTACCAAAGGGTAGCCTACTATCGAACAGGTATGTAGGCTTCTTCTCGCCGGTAAACATCCATTTTAGGCCTGTGACTTGGTAATTATCTGGATGGATACACACAGATCGGTATGCCGCCTTAAGGTCAACCTTCGCGCACCAGTAGTCGGACTTGGCAAGTCCGAACGCATCCGCTAGCGTCTGGAATTTTACTGTCTCAGGGACTGAGTAATCGTTTATTCCATGGCCTGCAGGCTTGCTGCCGTCATGTATCAGGCGTATGCTATTGTCATCTTTTGGGGTCGCTGCCAGATCACTTATTACGGTTGGTTTTGAGATGCTACACAATATAATGACCTTTGTTTATCTGATCGATGTGCTCCTTTTCTACCGCTACTCTGCTTTTTAAGGCAGATGTGTACTTTTTCTGCTCTGGCTACAGGTCTAACAGTCTGATGTTTGTCCGTGATACAAAAACCATGTTGAATACCTTCAAGGAGAAAGTTTTTGTCTTTATCAGAAGCTAATTCGTCTTGCCACACTAAAAGCTTTGAACTAATGGACGCTCCAGAACCTAACAGTTGACAGTTGTATGGACTTAGTGCAGGATAAGGGCTATGATAAGAAGTGCTAGACTGGGTGGGGCCTACCTTGCCTTGTGCAACCTGCTGCGCTGTGTCCTAGGTTGCCCCGTGTTTGCCACCTGCCGCTGCTGCAGGTGTGTCACGATGATCCCGCGGCGGGTGATCTACAAATCCCTGAACAACTACGCTTCTGCCTATCTCTCCAACTTACTTCACCCTTACACTACTTCCCGCTCCCTCCGTTCCGCCTCCGACCCTCTCCGCCTCTACATTCCCCGCACCAAACTCAGCACTCTCAGTCCCCTCTCCTTCTCCGTCTACGGTCCATCCACCTGGAACACCCTCCCACTCTCTCTCCGTCAGAAACACTCTCTCTCCTCCTTCCAGTCCGCCCTCAAAACTCACCTCTTCCAACAGTTCTAGTACTATAACATCACCACACACCCCACCCCAAGCTGACTGTAGTAATGTATTTGTGGTACGTGAGTCATTGTCTAAAGCGTGCGCATGCGTGCGCGAGTTGTGAGTGCGCGCTTAGAGTTATAATTATTATAAGATAAGCGCATTATAAATACCATAATTATTATTATTATCTCTTCCGCAGGTGGCACACACATGGTCCAGCTGGCAGCTTGCGCCGTAGGTGCAGTAACCTCTGTTATACTGCAGGCACACTTCCCTGCCAGAGGGGCTGATTGGAGCGTTGTGAGCGCGGTCCGGCCGTCCCTCCTCCTGTTCTGCGAGCAGGTGAGCCAGCGGGCATCGCCGATTGCGCAGTACGGTCGCGCGGCACCACCGTGGACAGGTGTGGGGCGTCCGTGCCCCACTGGAATCCGTCGGCCGCTTGCCGCTGACCATACTCATCGTCGAACAGCAGGACACTTTGCCAGATGTATCTGGCCGCCAGCTCCCCCACCATTGCCGAGTACTTGAGGTAGGAGTGCGGCGTGAAACCCGGTGTGGGTTTGTCCATAAGGGCCGCCATGATACGGCTGTTTGCCACTATCCAGTGGGCGGGGAAGACTTTGTCCAACTTTGGTTTGCTGTTCTCCCTTATAGTCACACCTCCCCCAAGTGCCACTTCTTCCTCTGCCACTGCTGCTGAAGACAGAAAGTCTACTATACGTAAGTGGGGCCCACATTTTGCTGCCGCAATAACCCTGCTCCTGTTGCCACTGATGCACAGGCTGTCGCGCAAAAGTTCATACAGTCGGGCAGCGCTGTGCTGTGTACTGTATATGGCGTCCTGCAGGCTCTGTGGCGCTCTGCTGCCGCTGTTGTCCGCTACCACTCCCAGTCCGCCGCACAGTGGCCCCCCCCCCCCCCCCTCCCCGTCCACCTGGAATTTGGCCACAGCTGCACGGAGCACTGCTCTGTCCCCACGTTTCAGCGCCAGAGCGTCTGTCTTCGTCAGACATTAGTAGTAGTGCCTGCCTGGAGATGAAATTTTCACTGATCAGGGCACTGTGCACTTCTTCGTCGAGGCTCCAGTCACTGAAAATAGGGTCCATCTCACTATTTTCCAGTAAGGCCTTCTTTCTCGCAGATTTGGGAGCCATTTCAAATTCTAGCTTTCGCTTGCGGCTGCTGCCCTAGCAGAATGACTGCGGTCTCGGTACCATTTCTTAGTCACCCCTGTACCGCCCACGCATCTACCTCCCCTACTCTCACCCCTCCCACCCAATCTCTCATCCTCGCCTACGCCTTGTCACTGCTTCCAGACTTTCCCACCCTCTTTCTCTACTCTCAGTAGTCTCCATCTGTCATCAGTCGGAAACTCCCCCTCCTAGTTATACACAGTACTTCGGCTATCACCGGATGCCGCCCCCCCCCCCCCCCAACCCACGCATTCAGTTATCTCTCCCTCCGTTTAAAATGTTTATCACTCATCCCTCGCCTAAACACCACCTAAAGAGCCCCAGTCGCCCAGGATACACAGTGGTGCGCGCAAGAAGCATAGATCCTCATGCGCCTCCTCTGCTGCGGGGGCTCATGAGGGTCTGTCTCTTGAAGTTCGATCGTGTTTACTTTCCTCGGCAGAGGAAGTTAATAAACACAATACGCATTACAACTTACAGTGTACAAAAGGCCCTCCGGCTGATGACGGCTCACATACCTTTTCTTGTTTTATACGTAAGTCAACTGATCTTTCATAGGTCATCCACAAAATTTTTGGCAGATGATTAAACCCAAAGAAGAATTTGATTATTATTAATTATGAATATGCATGTATAAATAATTAGGTCCGTCCCTATACAAACAGTGGGTAACAGCAGTGCCGGAGAGCGACATTTAGCTATTTTGCAACAAGAGCTGCTCTCAAAATATAGCACGCATAACAAAAATAAAATTATGAGCGAATAAAGCTTCATCCGGACTATAGTTTTGTGGTGTTTGAAATGAAAACAAATATGTATTTGTAGCACCGCCGAACATGGAGCAGGGGTAAGCGTCAAAGGTTGGTCATCTGTCCGTGAGAGCCCCGCACGGAACCGCGCTACAGTGATGTTAGAAAACTCGCTTGCGCAAGTACATGATAGAACGCAAAGCGCTATATCTTGTATCGTTGGAAAGATCTTTTCCTGCCCCTTTTCACTGTGTCTGGCGGATGTTTGAATTCAAGAGAAAATTGCATCAGATTTTTATGTGAAATTTTCCAATTTTGTACTCATGTGATATGTTGTCTGAAAATGAACGCGCGCACATGCGCCAGGTACCGATGAAAAGCGCTTTCAAAATCCTTTCGATTGATATATCATCTGACCCCGGACGATTAAATCTTGGATTTGTACAGTGGCTCTGAAACTGGCACCCCAACGCGCCTTCACAACGGCACCCGCGATAGAAGATTCTCTCGTCAACGATGACGTTAAATTTACTTGTGACTTGCAGAAAACATTGCGCAAGTATACACATTTTTATGTTAAATAATAGGCAAACAAGTTTCCAGGTTAGTAAACTAAAAATGATTGATAGAATTGATTATTTGAACCCGCAGGTTAAATTTGACTGTATTCGATTTCCAACCTGAACTTCACGCCATTCACGTGCTGTATGATTTCTTTCGACCTAAATTACACCTTTGACAAGTCTAGTCCTACTGAACTGCATACCATATTTATTGTAATACTTCAACGTTGCACTTGAATTTTTCTGATTCAGATATGTTCGCCATCTTTGAAATAACCGTATTAATAAACAACAAGAACGACAACCCTTTGTCAGGTAGTAGACGAATTTTTCAGCATGCCCACTCGCTTGGTTTTGACGGCTTAAAATATGAAAAAGAAAACATATTTTGTGTTGTATGTTTTTCTTATCGTTATTATGTACTCGTAAATAAGAAAAACGACACAAAAACACATCATAATATTTTTTTTTTCACAGTTACTAAAAATAGGAAAATCACATTAAACAAGAAGTTTCCGTTACTATTAATTTTTATTTAAACAAACACTTTTAAGATACGATCAGACAGAATTCAGCTGAGGAAACGAAGATGATCAACCAAAACCTCCTCTATCTCAATCAACAACAAACTTCTCTTATAGCTGAATACATAACACAAAGACAGCAAACAACACCAAACATTCAATTCAAACTTTATTTAAAGTTATATTTCCCACGATCAAGCATCTCAACATCGTCAGAAAACTGTCTGCAACAGATACTGCTGACAGTATGTGTATGGGTCCTTTGTGTACTATCTTAAAGCTTTATGGTGTAAATACAATGCCAAATGTCAAAATTCATCGTTTGGAGGGTGTATTGTTTTTGTACCCGAGTCGCGAATGTATCGTCTGCATCGGCCTCGTTTTGAATTAATATGCATATTTATGAGCCTATGTCAGTCACAAGGCAGAACCTGGCTATCAGTGTACCACAATCAGTACTGCAGGTCATGAGGTTATCGATGTGATGTACACACGTGTCAGTGTATACGTGTACTGATGTTCTCCGGCATACCTTTCACGTAATTTTTAACCAGAAAGTAGAATAACCCTTCCGTTATCGCTACGCTGTCAAAATCACAATGCGGTTTCCGCTCGACCTGCTAATAGTATTGTACTAGTAACGATCGTGCGTACAGTAGTGCACCGAGGGCTTGCGTGTTCGCGCTCGCAAAGCGAGCAAGCGTGCGTCCACGGTGCCTAGTTTGACATTTGATCCTCAGTTTTCCCCTCAGAAACACGCGCCGTCTTCCATCATTGAAACAAAACATTGGTAATTATACCGACTTTCTGCACTGCAGTCAATTTCACGTCTCACACATCGAGGTCTACGTAAAGCATCACTATAAACGACAAATTTACCCTCGCAGCAGAAACACTACCTCTCTGAATCGAGTGAATGATAGCCGGCACAGACAAAAACATGTTACGACCAGCGGTGTGCAACTTTGACACACACCGTAGTTCAGTTCAGATTTCTGCAGCATAAAATGTGATAAGTAGTTCGTAACTATATGATAAAACAGGCTTAAAATCTTGCGAAATCAGTATGAGATAAATTCTACTGAAGATCATGAAATCTGAAAATCAATAGCGCTCGCGGAACTCAGGATAGGAAGATCGACAAAGACCGTAGATTACTTACTGATTCAGCAGGAAAGTGACAAATTCCGGGTGGGTAGTCAAGTCAAGCTCTTGCTTTACGCGTTGCCATGTCCATATTCCCTTGTCCGATGTTAATTTTACTTAGTGGTATCTTGTCTCTCTTCCTCTTTCGTCTCTTCGATTCCGAGTATGTCAATGTCGGCGCGACTCGACGACACTTTCTTTTTCTTTTTTTTTTTTGTTCATCCGCCATCTTGTCTCTGATTGGTTATAATTATGCAGATGACCTAAGGTCGTATAGAATAGTTATGACGTCAGCTACCATCGCCTATGAGAAGCAATCTTTTTACGTATCCGTCAAAAGATTCCGATGAGCGTCTTTTCGCTTTGAACGGACGAAAGAAAGCATTTGGTGGGACAATAGGTTGGTCACTGTCTAAGTGGGTATGCATACTGAAGCCCAGTAAAAGCTTCTTCCGAACTGAAGCCTTAAAAAAGGTCGGGTGTGCCCCTTTAATGAGATTTGCTACTCTGCAGGATTGCCTGCCTATCCAGTACTTCTAAGACACAGACGCGCATTCGTCAAATTAGAAAATATAGCCTTAAAGAATGACATGAATATCTTGACCAAGAAGTGAGCGCCATCGTCTCCGACCACCTGTTCTTTTCCAGTCCAATCGTCTCTGTCTTCTCAACCGACCAGCATCTCGGTCAACCAAAGACTACATCTTTATCTTCTTTTTCAGTCATAGAAGAGTTCATGTCTGTTTCTGAAGCGAGCTTCCATAAAGTGTCCTTCAGTGATCAGTGAGCTGAAACGATGGGTGGAAAATGTTTGCCCTTTTTGTCTACCGTATTAAAAATACGGCCGGATTTGGAATGGGCCTGGTCGGAGCGCATCCCGGAGCATGCACATGTCGTTTTTGGCTTGCGGGGCAGAAATGCTGGCAAAGAAGTAAAAGATAACAAGATGGGATGAACCATAACACACAAAGTCGTTTCTATATATGAGAACTGTCTTCGCTGTCAAGCGTCTCTACCTTTTGTCTTTGACTTGATTTTCATGTTCAAATATCTCCTTTTGAAAAAGCCTCGCAGATGTGCCAATGCTTCTTAGTGAACTCTATAATGGGCGCGCGCAGTGCATACGCGTCATTGGTTTGTCAAACGTCATTTGTCATGACGTATTTTTTTGTGCTTTTTTTACGTAATTTTATATTTAACGTGATATGAGATTCGCTTTCGCTTCAAGACTTGGGGGAAAATGGTGACAAAACTAAAATTTCACGGTACAATTTCAGTCTTGTTATAATTTGTGTGAAATCAGGTTGACTTTACCTAGCTACATGCTATACTAAGTACACCTGCATGCTCTTCTGAAAGCGCGTCGATGCAGTGTGTATACGTGTGCGTTTACGTGTGCGTGCGTGCATGCACGCGCTGCAAACATCCTCAAGAGGCATAGATGTTCATGCGCCCTCCGGGCACTTGAGGATCTATGCCACTTGGAGATGCTTGCATATGTGTCATTGGTTTGTCAAACGTCATTTGTCATGACGTATTTTTTTGTTTTACGTAATTTTATATTTAACGTGATATGAGTTTCGCTTTCGCTTCAAAACTTGCGAAAATGGTGACAAAACTAGAATTTCACAGTACAATTTCAGTCTTACTATAATTTGTGTGAAATCAGGTTGACTTTACCTAGCTACATGCTATACTAAGTACACCTGCATGCTCTTCTGAAAGCGCGTCGATGTGTGTATATGCGTGTGCGAGTGCGTGAGTGCATGCGCACTTTGCAAACATCCTCAACAGGCATAGATGTTCATGCGTCCTCCGGGCACATGAGGATCTATGCGGTAATCCTCTTGAAGATGCGCGTATATGTGTGAGAAATGCGAGAGAGAGAGAGACAGACAGACAGAGAATTACGTAATATTTAGTGTATGCGTGGTGACGGAGTTGCTTCTTTTACGTCACCGGCACTGACTGACTTTCTCTAGAAGTGAAGGTTTTTTACTGTTTTAATTATTTTCTGAAAAGAATTATTTTTTACTAATGAAGTTGAAAGGATACAAAGCTGGCTAACGAATTCATCCAATGTCTTTCTCCAAACTAGCTAGATGCAAACGTTCAAGTAAATATGACAAAAATTACGGACTCTAATCTGGGTCAACCGACTTCATATAAACGGTTGTTAATGTCATATGTAGTAACACTGTTGCCGCTAGGGTTCCATGTGAAAAAAAACAGAAGATAGTGGTGGAAAACCCTTTAAAATAGAAACAAGGAACGACGTTTCGGATCAAAGATCCTTCTTCAGGTGACATGGAAACAAACGTAGAACAGAAAAGAACACAATAGAAAGAAAAGACGTCATCCTGTATAGAGAGAATTTAGAATGACGTAAACACACACACACACACACACACACACACACACACACACACACACACACACACACAGAAAGACGCAAATACACAAGCACAAAACACGTAGCACAAAACGTACGTCTACATACATACACGTCACTGAATACATTCGCATTCACTCGTGCCAGCTGCCGCTCACGTACACACACACACACACACACACACACACACACACACACACACACACACACACACACACACACACACACACACACACACAATGTTAATGCTTATGTCTTTAATGAGACATTCAATTACAATGTGCTCGGAGGCTCTCTTAGCCACCCACTTAAGAAAGTATTTGGCCAAGTTTCAAGCTTGTGTGACTGAAATATCGGAGATTCTCTTGTTTACATATATACGCACACACATACATACGCACATATATGCGCACATTCATACGCACATACGGCGGTTCGCGCCAAATGTACGTTCAGCAGCGAGGTTAACGTAACTAGGCATGATTAGTTATCGTAATTTTTATCGTGTTACTTCATTTGTTAGAGGTTTAGCCTGCCCGTCATTGACATCATGGATATGCTAGTAAATTCGCCCCACTGCGACCCGTCCTAAAAAGTCCCTTCTATAAATACAAGGGACTTTAAAATGACGTCATGTCTAGCTACGCAAACCTTGCTAGAGAACGTCTTTTTGGCGCCAAAGCGCCGTGTGTGTATATGTGTGTGTGTGTGTGTGTGTGAGTGTGTGTGTGTGTGTGTGTGTGTGTCTGTGTGTGTGTGTGTGTGTGTGTGTGTGTGTGTGTGTGTGTGTGTGTGTGTGTGTGTGTGTGTGTGTGTGTGTTTTATGTGACAGCGACTAGAGCCGGCGTTTGAGGACGAACAAGCATGAAATTTTAGAATATTGTCCCTAAAAGAATTATCTCGATACTTTTTTTCGATTTTTTTAAAATTAAGATGCTTATTGGCGAGATAATGGCCGTTTCTCAAAAACCGGTTGATCCACACTGGAGTCCATAATTTGTCTTATTTTTACTAGATATTTGCATATCTAGATAAAAGGGAGATATTGAATGAGCTCGTTTGCCAGCATTGTACCTCTAGAACATTTTGGGTGATTATTAATTTTTTTAAAAATATATTTTCACGTTTTGGGGATTAATTTCACGAATAATATGGGTTAATCTTAAAACAATTGAATCTTTTTTACGAAAAAAAACCCCCAAATATTCTTATTAATAATCGCATGATTTTTCGTATACGGTATTTACATAAGCCTACAGTTTGTCTCGGCTGTCGGGTACGATTAGGTCAATTGTGACCTGTGTGCCCTAGGTGTTAAAATCAGACAATTTTCTGCACCACTTTTTCGGAGTCATTTGTGAACAGCTGATATAACTTTAATATTTCTTTTACGAAAAAAAAACAACTATCTTCTCATTAATACTCGCATGATTTGTCGTGAACAGTGTTTGCATAAGCCTGCTGTTTGTCCCGGCCCTGGGCCAGGATTATGTCAAAATTAAGACCTGTAAGCCCTAGGCGTGAAAATCAGCAGAAAATTGCAAAGTTGATCCTCTGATACGTCAAATGTTAGTACTGCGATGAGTGACGTATAACATCGAGTCGTCAATATGAACACGGCATCGTTGGACTAATGATGCAATGAGAGAGATAAATATTAGAGAGCGGATGGACACCTATAATCAATAATGCCGTATCGATAGTTATAAATCAGGGTAAATTACGTACGTAATTACGTTACGGTCCAGAATTTCTAATTTCCCGTTGTCACTGTTGGCGTTCCTGAGAAATAGCGACTACATCCTGTACACGCCACCCACCCCCCTACCCCCACACCCCACCCCCCACCAACCTTGCCCCTTGGAAACAATGGCTAGTTAAAATATCAATGATGTCACTGTTGGCGTTCCTGAGAAATAGCGGCTACATCCTGTACACGCCACCCACCCCCCTACCCCCACACCCCCCCCCACCCCCCCCCCTCACCAACCTTGCACACACAAACATACCCCCCCCCCCACACCCCCCACCAACCTCGCACACACACACATACATACCCACCACCCTACAAAGCCCCTCACACCATCCCAACCCCCACACACACAGGCACACACACATATTAGGCCAAATTATTCCGTTCTGTGTCAACGCTTCAAATTTATGTCACTATGTCACTAGGACAGATTTGTTTTGTGGCACAAACCTTGAATATAGGTTTTCTTCCAAATATGGAGCACCAAGTCGTTCCTAAATAAAATAAAACTCGCCAAGTGAGGAGTTTGTGTGGAGAAAAAAGAATTTTTCTTTCGACGTCTGTGTGAAGAAAAAGTTTTCACTACACTCATCAGCACATCGTCACTGCTGGGAAGCATTAAAAATAAAAGACAAAACCCATAACTCTACTCCCAGCGACCTCAGTGATTTAAAGTTACTATACACCCACCCTGTTTTACGAGTGTTTTAAGATCACCAACTCACGCGAGGAGAAAATTGGGTGTGAGTGGTTAGTTTGAAACCGGATCTGAATTGCGTGGGTTTATTTCCTTTTAACCGGGCAGTGAACAATAGGCCTTTTATGCCCAGGGACGACCTTGAACAATAGACCTTTATGCCCAAGCTTTTGGGTAGTCATTATATAACACATGCTCTGTGTGGGTGAGTTTTTGCGTCCATTTCATAACCAGGAAGGTTGAAATTGGTAGTGAAACGGTTTCCTGTTTATTCTCAGTGGGGACTACCCTGTACAATGGCCTTTTATTTTCAGTTTAGTCTGAGTTTAAGAGCACAAGCGTGACGTGCCCGCTAACACGTTCGGATTTTATTGTGATTTGGTGCATTTCTGATTCAAAATGGGCTGTGAAGGATTAAAACCAAAACAACTCAAAAGCTAAGTGAATACTTTTTAATATATGTGACTACTTAGCCTGCTCTCAGAAATGTTTAACTGCGCATCATAAATCAGATACAGATATATATTTATTGCTTCGGCTTTTTCAGTCTTTTTTGTATTTGAATTGTAATCCCGTCACTGCCGTTTTCGATAGTACGGCCAGAGCCATGAAGAAAATCATCTTCCGTAGAACGCAGATCTAGCCACAGTGCGTACTTGTTTGTCAGGTATTCACCGATTCTTACGTCATACAGATGCAGATCTTTACATGCTATGTTAGCCGATTTATCTCTAATTCTCCCCCCTGCAAAATACTTTGTGATCTCATCATAGTGCTGATATCCCATCATTCCAGATGCATACACTTGATTTGGTCGTCCTTCGATTGTACAGGATAAATGTGTAATTTTCGGATTATAGAATTTTTCTGAATCTCGTTGATATGGAGCCGCTGGTTCAACAAATAACATAAGAATACCTTTTAGTGACCTAGCAGGTGTGTTCAAGTTGATGTTCCACATTGGATCGCTTTTGTTTTTATTAATTAAACTGTGTCTTATCACACGGTCATAATAAATCGGCAGTCTTGACTGGTACTGATTTTGTATGAGAGTAGCAAAATGAGTATGTGTGACAATTTCATATTCCAAGGAAATGTTAGAGATCTTGTATGATGCATTGAGATCCGTTGATTTGATAACTTTGGAGTAGTCATTAAACATTAGTCCAAGACTCAGGCGGTCATTTAGTGCTCCTTGGTAATAAGGCAAATGCGCTGTTAGGATTTCAAACTCAAGTGGAATGCAAAATCTATTTCCATATGTTTCTGCCACTATAACGTCTTTGACTTCTGTGGTTGTTTTGTCTCCGGCATTGATTCGAATTTTCATAATGCTATCTGACTGTATGCCTTGATAAATACGATCCTCTAGTTCTTTCCGTGTAAGCCACAAATCTTTGTAACAGTAGAACACATCGGATTCGTCAAGACTAAACACTTCCTGTCCTTCAAGTTTAACTTTAATATTCTTAATAATTGCTCTGCCTAGGTTGTTAACTAGTGTTCTTTTGTCATCTGTGTCTGATAAAAGTTCAATATTAAATGCAAGGCGTGCAGTACCAGGAACAATAACGTCACTGGGGTCTAGGTTAGGAAACTTGACAGTAAGGGTTTGGTTTGGATCTATAGTACTAGGATCGTTAGTGATGACAATTGATTGTCTAATGCCCTTAACACCAAAAGGTTCACGTAGTTTTCTGTATGGGTCTAACTTTGATCCGTAGGACTGTGTCATTTTTATTATGCACAATAAAAAAAATTAAATTAATAAAAACAATGGCAGCGGGAGGATTTAACCATGAAGATTTTGAAATGGATACCATAAATGACTATGATACTGGTGCAACAGATGTAACTGGAATGGGAAATACATCTAATGTGTATCATGAACTGTTAAAAGACAAAGTGAACTCGTTTTATGATCATGTTGGTGACCACCCAGATGTAATAGATCCTAATCAGTTTGAACTTGTCAAACGTCACTTATTTGTAAATACAGACAAAGGTAAAGTACAATTGACTTATAAAAAAGATCCTGCAAAGTTTAGAGCTTTAAGTACAATCAAAACTGATGTTGGTGGTGAGGCAGCACTTCAGCGTTACCTTGGTGTTGGTAGTAAAAAGTTGCCACCTCGACTTGCTAGTACCCTTCATGATGTACAAACAAGGTTGCCAACTGGACAGGAAATTGAAATGATTGAAGTAACAAGACTGCCAGAATTAGCAAACACAGTAATACAAGAAACTTCATTTACAGAAGGGCAAATAAATGAGGCTATGAAAACAATAGAAGACTCTCCTTTGCCAATGCGGGAAATTATGGGGTTGAATAAAACACTGCAGTCAATCAGAGGTGAGCTTGTGAATAATGTAGCCAAACTAGGGGAGCTTGATAAT
Organism: Semisulcospira habei; assembly: GCA_036245525.1. NCBI lineage: Eukaryota > Metazoa > Mollusca > Gastropoda > Semisulcospiridae > Semisulcospira > Semisulcospira habei. The sequence continues at coordinate 129,130,383 of BTPG01000008.1, forward strand.
CACATAGAACGTGAAAAAGAAAAACTAGCTAAAGCTAATGATGGGAATCTTGACACAGAAATGAAAGAAAGAATACAACACAGATTAAATGATTTGCAGATAGAAAGATCAGCGTGACTAGAAGTGATTGAAATTGGAAAAGAAAAACTAAAAACACAGATTAACAGAATTAGGGAAACTATTCAGAAAATACTTCACGAAGACACAACGTTGGCTGAGAGATTGAAAACACTTTTCAGGGAGCAGGGTATCACAATTGCAAGTTTAATTACTGCTCTTGGATTTATTATCAGTACTGTAGTGTTAGCTGTAACGGGAGGATCAGGGGGTAGCGCTCCAGCTCCACCAGCACCACCAACTGATCCAAAAGATTTACAGTCGTGGGTAAAGAAACAATTGTCTCATATATCAGACTTACTTAAGAAATTAGCTGTAAAAGTGATGGATGCGCTGCCTGGCATTTTAGGCTCACTTGTCAGTTGGATGATAAGTACTGCAGCAAAGGTAGTAGGATTTATGGCAGAGAATGTGTGGGTCTTTTTGGTGACAGTAGGAGGGTTAATGGTCGGTTATTTAATGAAACAGGTAAAGAAGTAATATTCCTACTCTAGTAAGGCCAATTACCAATGCTGTTCTCTCGGAATTATGTGTGGAGTCAGGGGACTGAAGTATTACATCTTGCGTTAATACCGGGGCAGGGGAAGTAACCGCCTGTAATGGTTTTAACAACTGTACATGCGCAGTTGTTCCTCCTAAGTTTACAGATTGATTGAGACCGAGTTTTTGACAACACCTGCAACAACTATTTCATTATTATAATTTGTTATTGTTCCCATTTGGAGTTGAAGATCAGACGGCAACATGTATAACCCGATGCCAACTACAAAGTCAACTTTTGATCTCGCATATCTGAGAACGTCTTGATAGCGCTGTATGCTTGACGGGAGATCAATTACTGAGTTAATTGAATCTTCCAGGTTTGCAAGAAACTGTTTTTGTGTCTCGAACTTCCCACTTCCATTCAAAATATTTGCTTTTGTTTGAGCTTGTGCTCCTAGTATACACCACACATATGTTCTGATAGACTCATTTATGCGCTCCACTCCCGCTTGAGTAAACCCGTCACTCCTGTCTAAGATAAATGTGGTCCAGGCATTAGACTGTTTCTGTTCTATTGATCCTAACCATACTTGTGATTTTGATGAGAATGAAGTGTAACCAGGGTAATAATCTTGTGGGTATTGTCTGTGACTCATAGCGTAATACAATGTACCCATGCCGTTGTGATCATCAAGTTTTTGTGTGAAGTCATACCCGGCACGGGGGCTTATGTTAAACTCATTACAAATCCGTTCAAACACTTTCATATCCATGGGGTTGTTATACCTGTTGAAACTAGATTCAGTTGGTAGTGGGGTATGCAGTTCTGACAGTATTCTTCTAAGCTGGTAATAAGTGTGGAAACGATAGACAGACTTAATCAGTTTGTTTGGGTGATTCAAATGGTCTGTAAAAGAAATGCCGCATCCTGTAGTACTACACAGTATAGCAAAGTTGAGTTGGTTTTGAAACATCTGTAGTGGACTTGAAGACCACTTTCTTGCAGTAGCATCGTCTGTTATTGGAGGGTTTAGGTAATGATCAAAAGGGTTGGGTACTTTGACTTGAAATAAATCTTGTTCGCTTACAGCTATGTCGAGTTGATTTAGTTGAATTATTTTCTGTTCATAAGTTGGTGCGACATTGTATTTGGCATTCATGTTAAATTGAAATGCGTTTATTGTGGTAATGGTTGGTGATTTAAATTCCATCCTTTTTGTTATGAGATAATAAAAATGTTTATTACCTTAACAAATCTTGACACAAGCAAACCAGTGTGGTTAACTAATGGGATTGATAATCATGATGGTAGCAAGGCTGTAGCTATCCATGAAATGTTTTATACAGTAAAGTGGTTTAATGTAACAGATGATAACAATTATTCTGTAAGTGGAACTCTTGATGGTTTACAAAAGGGTGATATTTTACGAGCTGGATATTATGACTTTTGTACTTTAGCTGAATGGCTTCAAAATGAATTTAAAATTAAAGCAACTTTAAACCCAGCTAATTTACTTGTTACAATTGATTTTCCGAAAAGTGGTCAGTTTTCTTTATCAATTAGTCTTTTATTATTACTTGGTTTTTTAGGTAAAAAAATAACATATCCAGATGAAGATTGAACACAATCAGATGGATGTCTACTATCACCAAAAAAAATTAAGAATAACTGGAAGATACCCTGTTCACTTGTCAGTACACACATTGCTAAATGTTCATTTGAAAGAATTAAGCACTACTGATAATCTTCACAATGGAAAGCCTTCATCTTTGTTGAAATGTGTGTCGACTGGAACTGCCCCATATTGTGAAAATGTAGTTGTTAGATTTCCTAATTCTCAGTTAAAAAAATTGGGCTGCAGTTTCTTTGAATCATTGTGCTTATATGTAACTAATCAGGATGGCAAACCAGTTGTCATGCATGATTTTTATGTTGTGTTGGAAGTGAAATAAATTTTATTTTTGTTTTATAAAAATGAGCGGTCTTGGTCCAAAGCCGAGAATTGTTCCAGTTGCGTGTCCATCAATAGAGTTGAAAGATTTGGCTGATGTGCAAGATTTTGATAAAGAAGGTGAGGTAGGAGAGGTGTATGGCCTTGAACTTGTGTCCGTTGCATTGTACAAACGAAAGGCAATTGAAGATGTAAAAGATGGCGCGTTTCCTAAACTTAGTCAACTTCGTGATGTTACTGTTCCTACTCCTGTAAGTAATGTGCTCTACAGCTTAAAACATGTGGGTAATAAATGGGTAATTATTCCTACCCCTGTTCCGCTTGCACCTATTCCCATTGTATGGGACATAAAGTTTGTTTTTATCAGTCCTTATGTTTATTTTACTGATGAAGGAGCCTTAGTATTTAGAAAAGTTGTTAACTCTGAGCCAATGCTTGTAAGTCTTCTTACAAATAGAAAAGGCAGAACAGATACTTCTATTTCGTTCGTACCACCAAATTTTACCATAGATAGAGATGCGACAATAGTTTTTGAAATTCTCATGAGATCTGTGGAAGCTGTGAAAGAGGCAGATATCGCACAGGGAATCAAACTTACATGGGAAAGCTCAGTAGCAGAGTCAACAAAGGTTGTTATTGCTATTAGAAAAATCAATACAGATTTTGAAGTTTCGAGTAGTGTCCCTGCTGTTAAGGTAGTGATTGATAAAACAACTCTAGTTTATCTAAGTTTCATAAACCTGGAACACATAAATCTTGTTTCATTTTATTACGCTAGCAAATTGTATACCTTTGAAGAGTTGCAAAATAAATTAGAAGATTAATAAAAAAAAAAAATATTTGCCACAAAAAATGCCATCACTGTATCCGCAAATACCGCCTGAGCCGCTTGATCCTATTGTTCCAGATAAAACATTACAGGCAGACTCATTCCGTTTAATGAATATTACAGAAGCGTTGAAGTATTTGGAAGAAGAACAAGCAAAATACTCCCGGTGCAAACGACGTTACAAAACGGTTTTCAATTCTGTACACAACACTTCAATGGCCGTGGGTGTGGTTTCAGTCGGATTATCTGTAGGAGGTATAGCTCTGTTTGCCACTGGAGTGGGAAGTGTCATAGGAATTGCTATTGAAGGTGTTGGCCTTGCCACAAGCCTGGCATGCTTTGGTATGGAGGCCCTTAACAAAAGATTTTATACGAAGTTGCAGAAGCATGAAGCATTGAGTACGCTTGCTGGAGCTAAGCTGAGCAGTATAAAACTTATTATCAGTAAGGCTTTAGAGGATAATAAAGTTGACGATCACGAATTTAAAAAAGTCCAGGATGATTTGGCCAATTACAAACAACAAAAGTCTGAAATACAGAATAAGATACGTAGTCAACCCACGAATGTTGAAGAGCTAAAGAAATCTTTTTTAGAACAAGGGAAAAAGATAGGTGTAAAAGAAACTATGAAAAAGGTTCAAGGATTTATAAACAAGTAAAGATCAATTGTTCATTAAATTTGTCATACTCTTTGCAAAGAGATGTCATGTCTGCTCATCTAACGCCATCAGCTCCACCACCAGAGTACTAAAAAAAGTTTTCTTGTTGTCCTTGTAACTTGAGAAATATGACCGAGTGTCTTATTGTCTGAAGTCAAGAACTTGTGACAACTAACTTCAAAGTTAACGTCAAAGTCACTTGTAAGTTGTAGGTAACTTTGAAATTAGTTATCAAGTAAGATCATAAGTTATTCACAGGTCCAAGCAAAGCTGTGTTATTTTTTTTTTTTTTTTTTTCATTATAAAATGAACCAAGACGAATTACTTCTTCTAAGCGATATCTGCGCTGTAGAAAACAAAGACTTAGACTCGAAAAAACAGCGTCTTCTCTCTGTAGTTGTTTCTGGAAAATCAAAAGCTTTTCTCGGAAAACAATACATGACAGAAGACATAGAATCTCTTACCGCTGATGAACTATTTAAACTTCATTCAAAATATGAAAACCACATTAGTTCACTAATGACACGTGATTTGAGTCGATCTCTTGTCTGCCTATACACAAAAGCTGTGAGTCACTTCCTACCTGTTGATAGTGACAGCCTTTCACATGATCTAGAAAGCAACCCCATAGTTTCAAGTTCAATAGGCAAATTACATCGTTTTCGTCAAACCAGTCTTTGTTCTTCTTTCTGGCGAAACCCAAGACTTCTGCAGAGGATTTTGTAATAGCAGTTTTCAGTTGTTCCCAAAGTGTTTCAGGGGAGGAGTCTACTGGGTCCGCTGTGTCTTTGAGCCTGCGCTGTAAATCTGTCTGAAAGGCAGCTTTCACATCGTCACGCTGAAGGCTGGCAACATCAAGCTTTTTCTTGGGGGGCCCCCATTTCTTGGGTTTTGGCCTGAAGTGGAGCCTGAGTTTGCAGCGGACAAGGCGGTGGTCAGTGTGGCACTCTGCGCTGGGCATCACTCTGGTGAGGAGGACGTCACTGGTTTGACGAAAACGATGTAGAGATCCAGGAACACCTAGCAAAAAAAAGAGCCGCCCATCAGGCCCACCTAGTCCAGCCTTCCTGCCCTGTGAAGAAGTCTGCCTTCCGCCTCGTCTGCAGCAGTCTCCAGCGCAAGCTCAGAGATCTCCAGAATGAGTGGTGGACCAGACTTGCACAGAGGACCCAGCTTTGTGCTGACAATGGTGACTACAGGGGCTTCTACGAAGCACTGAAAGCAGTGTATGGCCCCAGGCACCTGGTACAAAGTCCCCTGCGAAGCGCGAATGGCCAGGCACTCCTCACAGATAATACCTCCATCTTGAACCGCTGGTTGGAATACTTTCAGAGCCTCTTCAGCGCTGAGCGCACTGTTCAAGAAGCAGTCGTCCTACAAATCCCACACCTCCCAGTAAAGGTTGAATTGGACGAACCGCCCACCGCTGAAGAGACCCTCACAGCCATCCACCAGCTCAAGAGTGGCAAAGCAGCAGGCATTGATGGAATACCGCCAGAGATCTGGAAACATGGAGGCACAGCACTGCACAACAAGCTCCATGACCTCTTTCTCTGCTGCTGGGAGGAAGGAACACTACCAAAAGATCTCCATGATGCAGTCGTTATCACCCTGTACAAGAACAAAGGCGAGAAGTCTGACTGTTCCAACTATCGGGGAATTACCCTGCTGTCCATTGCTGGGAAAATCCTTGCAAGGCTGCTCCTGAATCGGCTGGTACCTGCCATCGCTGAAGACCAACTCCCAGAGGGCCAGTGTGGCTTCAGAGCAAACAGGAGCACCACCGATATGGTCTTTGTGCTGAGACAGCTACAGGAGAAGTGCCGCGAGCAGAACGTACGTAACATTTGTCGACCTAACAAAAGCGTTCGACACTGTGAGCAGGCAAGGCATGTGGCAGATCCTGGAGCGACTTGGCTGTCCCCCAAAGTTCCTCAACATGATTGTCCAGCTACACGAGGATCAGCAAGGCCAGGTCAGACTCAACAATGACCTCTCAGAACCATTCCCTATTCTCAACGGCGTAAAGCAGGGCTGCGTGCTGGCACCGACCCTCTTCACCATCTTTTTTAGCATGATGTTGAAGCAGGCCACAGTGGACCTTGATGATGACGATGCAGTGTACATCAGGTATCGTCTCGATGGCAGCCTGTTCAACCTCAGACGACTGCAGGCCCACACGAAAACCCTAGACCAACTGATTCGTGAGCTGCTTTTTGCTGATGATGCTGCCCTCGTTGCACACACAGAGAGAGCCCTGCAGCGCATCACGTCTTGCTTCGCAGATGCTGCCCAGCTCTTTGGACTCGAGGTCAGTCTGAAAAAGACAGAGGTCCTCCATCAGCCGGCACCCAAGACAGTGTATCGCCCTCCTCACATCACCATTGGCGAGTCTGATCTAAAGTCAGTGCACCAGTTTACTTACCTTGGCTGCATTATCACGTCGGACGCCAAGCTGGACAAGGAGCTTGACAGCAGGCTGGCAAAAGCGAACAGCGCTTTCGGGCGACTTTTCAAGCGGGTGTGGCACAATCAACAGCTGAAAACAGGCACCAAGATCAGCGTGTACAGAGCTGTGGTCCTCACCACCCTGCTGTATGGTTCCGAGTCCTGGGCCCTCTACCGCAGCCAACTACGACTCCTCGAACGCTTCCACCAGCGCTGCCTGCGTACCATCCTGGGCATTCACTGGAGTGACTATGTCACCAACGTCGAGGTCCTTGAACAGGCTGAAACTGTGAGCATCGTGGCTTTGCTGCTGCGGACACAGCTCCGCTGGGCGGGGCATGTCTCCAGGATGGAGGATCATCGCCTACCAAAGATCACCCTGTTCGGCGAGCTTGCTACTGGACACCGTGACAGAGGGGCACCAAAGAAGAGATACAAAGACTGTCTCAAGAAGTCACTTAGTGCCTGCCAAATCGACCACCACCAGTGGTCTTCGCTTGCTGCGGACCGTGACACCTGGCGCTCCACCATTTACAAGGCAGCTGTCTCCTTTGAGGACTCTCACAGAGCTAGCCTTAAGGACAAGCGGCTCAGGAGAAAAAACAGAGATGCCGCAGCTCAGAACCCCGGCCATACCTTCCCCTGCAGCCACTGCGGTTGAACCTGCCTGTCTCGGATTGGCCTCCGCAGCCACGAACAAGCCTGCAGACGTCGTGGGCAACTCCTATAAAATCTTCGTTCGCGAAGTCAAGCCAAGAGAGAGGCAAATTAGCATGCCTTATGTTTTACAAGTTTGGAAATTACCTTGCACCTGTGGTAACCTTACTCGTTACTGGGAGTCATATTGATTTTTCTAAAATAAATTTTAAATTAGAAGAAAATGGACGAGACCCAGACGACTCCACAACAGAGTCCTGTCTTGACACAGGTTCAAACAGTGACTAAGGCTAAAAGCCCAGGTCGAATAGAGGCTGGAAAAAGATTAGCTGAATATAACAGACAAAAGAAATTACAGCTTCAAGCATTAACAGAAAAGACTGACACACCATCAACAGCACCAGTGTCACTACCGTCACACCCCCAACAAAGTGAGAGACAAACAACTGAGTCTAAACCCGAAACAACAAAATATATAGTTGCTGGATTTGTTGTTGGATTTGGTTACGTAGGTTACCAATTATACAAAAAATACAAACCACAGACTCAGTGTCCAAAAAATCAAACACTCCCAAAATAAAAGAAGTAGTCGCCACATTACCAGCAACACCCAAAGCCGTGGACCCATCTTACATGCAGTAAATAAATTTATTATTTTAATTTTTGTGGCATAAGAAAATGAGCGACACAAAGAACATAATGAACTTCATCTATCACTCTGCCGTAATAAGCGGGCTAACAGTTGCTTATTCTATGCTTGGGAAAAGTCTTCTCAAAATGAAATCAGCAGACTTGAGTAGATTAGACTTCAAAGACAGTGCTAAGCTAGTAGCTGTTGTAACAGCATCGATTGCCACAAAAGACCTTCTTGTCAAGCAAGGAATTATTCCAGGAAATGTTTCTATGTAAATAAAAAATATGGCAACTATAGATATTATGATTGGTGGGGCCGTTGTTAACGCACTTGCATTTAGTGGTTCAAACTATCTTTTTTCAAAAATGGGTAGAGAGGAATCTGCAGAAGAAATGAAGCGTCACAGTGAGGCGTCTGAAAAACTGGCACAAGCTCAACAAGATTACGAAAAGCAAAGAATAGAGAAACTTGATTTTATCAATGAAAAATTGAGGCTTGAGGGTCACGCACAGCATACATTTTAAAATGCCGATGACACGATCAAAGAATACTTTCTTGTCACGAATGAAGACATGTCTATCCCACGACCAAAACTTAGCGACTACTACCAACCAAGCCCAGAACAAAAAAATGGAGAAATAATATTTGTTCTAGTAGGAATGACATTAGTATATTTTACAGGAGTTTTTATTGCTAGAAGAAATGACAGACGTCGGAGCTAAACTATCAAAAATATATTACTCCCCTATTGGCTACTGGAAAGGAAAAACTGCAATAGAAAAATTGCATGCGGCTGTGGGTGGTGATGTCACACTCGACCAAATAAAACAGTGGCTACAAAAACAGGCTATTTGGCAAATATATCTTTCTGCTCCAAGAAAAATAACAAGACCTCATTTTGTAAACACTATCCCTAATGACACCCATCAAATGGATCTTCTGTTCCTACCACACGATACAATAAGAAAGAAACGATACAAGTATGCATTAACTGTTGTCGACATAGCTTCACGGTACAAGGAAGCCGAACCCATAACTGACAAGAATGCTGTAACAGTGGCCACTGCTTTAAGAAAGATATATAGTCGTGGTCCTTTAAAATACCCTAGGCTTGTGCAAGTCGATGATGGATCTGAATTTAAAGGCGCTGTTAATCAGTTATTTGCAAAGCATGGAGTGCTAGTGCGGCGAGGCATACCAGGCGTGCACAGATCACAGGCAATTGTTGAGAACTTTAACAAACAATTATCGGAGAGACTTTCCAGCTATCAGTATTCTAAGGAACTCATGCATGACACACGTAACACTGAGTGGGTTAAGAGATTACCGTCTGTGATAAAAGCAATGAATAATGAAAGTCACCCTAAGCCTGCTGATGCTATTAAATTGAAAACATTGCCATCAGGGTCAGAAATAAAAACAACACCTCCAGACACAAGCTTGTTTACAAAACAGGTGAGATATTTGTATCAACCTGGTGAGGTCAAGAATGACGTCAGGTGCAGGGCAACTGATCCAATTTGGTCTACGTCTGTCCACAATATTAAAAAAATAGTTCCTTCCGCTAATGCATCGATTTATTATCTGTATTGGCCTGCGCCTCAGAGGGCATTTGTCAGAGAAGAATTACAGATTATTCCCCCAGACACTGTTACACATTTTTAATCATTTCATCAACTAATTCATCGATTAGTTCATCAGCTATTTCTTCAGATAACTTAAGCGCATAATGCCCAGGTGCATAAGCCTTTTCCTTAGTGTGAAACACTCGTTTTGTGTCCCCTACTGCTAGATACTTTTTATGTGTTTGGATCATTTCAATATTGTGTTTGTTTGACCTCAGTGTCTTGTTTGGATAATCAGGCATCAGTTCTCCATCTAATACTTGCTTATAATGTTCATGTCGAATGTCTTTATTTTTATCACTGTTTTTTTATGCCTTTGGCTTTCGACTGACTGCCCTTCTGGTGCAGTATAGAATACATTTTTGATTTCAGTCCAACGTACTCAACAATAGGCACTCCATTGAGTTCATCTTTAAAATTCCCAGGCACTTTTTTGTTTTGTGTGCTAAACAGCGGGTGATCCTTAGGGTAGTCAGACGTGTCATACATATACAGTTCTGTTTTCATGTCTTCATAAAAGTCTTCAGTAGACACATCAATGATCATAGAGTCAGTGTCAGTGTATAGCAGACAGCACTCAGGATACTTTGGTTTAAAGTAATCATAGTAAAATTCAAGCATCAGCAATTTTGATAACTCAAGTATTGCCATACCAATGAATACTGGCTTGTCTAGTTTGACAATCTTTTTTTTTTGAGTGACACTGCATACAATAATGAATGAAACTCTTTGTACCCTGTGTACTGTGGCTTGCCTGTAAGTTTAATTGCACCCAATTTAGTTGTGACCAGTCTCACATCTTTGCGGTGATGAGGATTTTCCATAGTCTTACCAAAACAGGCATTGTTCATAAGCTTAAAGAAGTCTTTGTCAAATGCAGTGTTGCCATCTCTCGCACGCAATGTTGTGTTCTTCATTATGTAATCTTTCATGAAAGCACTCTGATCAAATTGAATGCCTCTGTGAACTTTCTTTAGTACTAACCCATGTCTGATGTAAAACTGTAACAAGCGATAGTGGCAAACGTAATTGAATTTGTCATTCAAATTTGGCACAAGTTTGGTGTCTTCTTTTTTCCCCGTCATACTCATTTTCTCAACAGCCAATGGATAATCATTATGATAATCATGTAGGTGGTGTGGGTACTCCAGGTCTACTTCAAAGATCCAACCCTTCGCGTCGTTTCGGTCATGACTCATAATATAGTTTGTTAACTGTTATGTCATACTGTGACAAATCATACAGACAAAAGTTTTTCAAGGGTAATAACTCACACATTGCAAATCCATAAAGGTTATTAGCATCCAAGTACGTAATGAATGACCTTGACCTTGAGGGGTCAAACCCCAGGCCGTCCAGATATTTGTTGTTGGCTCTGGCGTAATTGTTCGCTGCAATACTAATGCCTCCCCTCAATCCACCTTCCACCATTTCACCCATCGTACGATCAGACAACAGGTCTATAAATATCTTGCTGGATTTTAAAAATGCATCCCATGTCATGCCAGGACTAGTTATGTAGCAAGCGGGGTCAAGACTGTAGTGTAACAAACCCTTTTCACGATAACTTTCAAATACGTCTGCTAGCAAGCAAACATCAGCTTTCAAGTACTGGTCATGGTAATCACCAATCGTTTCACACCCCAGTTTACCCCATGCATCAAGTGCGTGCTGGTAATCAGAGTCAGAAATACCTTTACCATTAAGTGTGGAATAAAATTTCTCTTTTGGTGGCAGTCTCCTTTCTTCAAACACAACCCAGTGATCAATGTATTCGTAGGGGTAGACTCCTTTCTTAATCAAGTCTGGCTCAAAATATTTACTTGTTATTGGATACTCAGTCAGTCCTTCTGCAAGACTAGCAAGCCCTAAAGACAAATGTTGCATGGAGTCATAAAATGCTAATTTGTCCAACCTAAAAGTCAAGTATTTTTCAGTTGTCTGGGCAATACAACTAATTTTTTCGTAAGACTCATCTACAGCCTGCATGATAATATGTGAATCATACCCTTTGAGATTGTGAAAAAAGATTGGCAGTTTATATTTCTTAGGATCTGTTTTTAATAGCAAGTTACAATTGTTATGTGCAGCACCTCTGTAACGCCCAGTTATGTGGTCATGGTCACAAACTTTATCACCCTTCAGAAGTTGATCACAACCTCCTAAAGGTTGTTCACAAATCCAACACATCACTGCTGTATCAAAATTCTGTTTGTCTTTTTCTGTCATCAACAAAGGCATCTGACAGTTTTCCAAATAATATACTACCTGACTATACAGTTGTCTCATTTCTGTTAAAATCTCAGCTGCTGCATTTTCACCCCTATAGATAACAGGTTCTGTATGCTGACCGTCAGACCTAACAAGAATATATCCGAAAGAACACACCACTTGATCACTCAATTTTACGGTCTTTGGTAATGATTCTGGAACAGGACCCTCATATGGTACAACCAGTGATTCAAAATCAGCATACACTACAAACGGCAGCTTTTGCTGATTAACATAGTTCTTGAAATAAACCTTGCTACCAGGATCTGGATACCTAAGTATTGTTTGAATGTCATCAGCTGACATACAGTGCAGGGTATGTTTATGTGCCACGTTTATAGAGGAGAACCTTTGTAAGCATCTCTTACATACTTCCTGTTTGCCATTGTGTTTTGATACATGGTTGTGAATTAGTCGTGACATACTCCTAATAATTGTGTAGTGAAAGTTATCACCAGAGCTTATTAGTAACATGTCAACATGCTTATCTTCTGACTGACCGTAGGTTGGGGCAATTGGTGACACTCTAATTGGTTGTAACTTGTTCTCAGACTCATTATCCCATACATACACATTCACAGATATCCCAGGATTTAGTTTTTCAAACAGATCTATATCCTCCACCTTAACAGGAAAATCTATGCCAGTGAAGTTGAGTTCATTTACAAATTTGGTATAGTTAGATACACGTTCAGGTTTTGTTTTTACAAAATGCAGTTTGGCAAGCACACACCACATGAAACAGAAATTATCATTGTTCTGAATATTGACTACAGCCTTTTTATTTACAACCTCAGTTGGTAGAGGCAGCCATGATTTGCCTAAAATAGGATGATACCTTGACTGCTTCAGTTGCAGTTCATGTACACGACCTTCATGCCAACCACACCCCTGCATTTTTGCTCTGTCAATTGCTTCTAGAAAGTCAGGCAACAGTCTTTCTCTAAACACTTTTTCCAATTCTCTTCTCGAATTAACTGTGTGTTGTCTTGTTGAGATATACGATACAATCACTTCACCATCTACCCTGGTAAATTCTATTTTCACAACAATCTGAATCTTTACACTGCCAGAAAGTATATTATCTTGTATGACAGAAAAAGAACTTTCTATCGATTCATAGACACTGTAAGTGTTGGATATAGGCAAGTCTGTTGTGTGAAACACGTTTCTTAAGCCGGACGAGCTTTGGGTATTATCCGTCATTTTTATTTGTCCGATAAAATAATAAAATACAAATTACACCTTGTGTAATACCAATAATAATAACAACTGGACAACATCATCAAGAAAACACCTAAGAAAGACATTCTGACTGTCCTCGGTGACTGGAATGCAAAGATCGGCCCTGACGCCTACCAACAATGGGCAGGAACAGCTGGCAAGTTTGGCCTTGGAGAAACAAATGACAGAGGCCTGCGACTTTTAGAGTTCGCAGAGAGTCACCGTCTCACCGTTGCTAATACCCTCCATCCACACAAGAAGTCAAGAACAGTGACATGGCAATCGCCAGGAGGCCTGGTCCATAACCAGATTGACTTCATCTTGCTGCCTCGACGATTCAAATCCAGCGTTAACAAAGCACAAACGAGGTCCTTTCCTGGCACTGATATTGGCAGCGACCACAACCTCGTCCTTACTAGCCTCAAGTTGAAGCTGGCATTGAAACGAGATAGCAAGAACCCTCGCATCAGATTCGACCTCCAGAAGCTAAAAGACCCGGAAGTAGAAGAGCTCTTCCAAGCCCAGGTGGGAGGCAGATTTGCAGCCTTGGCTACTTTGGACTGCGACGTAGACACCCTTGCTGGAAATATAAAAGAGGTGTTACTTTCTACAGCAGAAGAAGTGCTGGGGAAGCAGAGGAAGCGCAAACAGCCCTGGGTCACCGATGACATCCTCGATCTCTGTGATGAGAGGAGAGCCTGGAAGAAAAAGAGAGGCCAAGACCTCACATCAGCAAACAAGTACAGACTTGTCAACAAGAAGATCAGGAAGAGGATGAAAGAAGCCAAAGAAGATTGGATTGAAGACCAGTGTTGTAGCGTGGAAGAGGGCATGGCAAATGGCAACAGCAAGAAGGCTTATGAAACGCTAAGGACCCTCACCAAGACTCAACAGCGAACAGCCACAGTCATCGAAGACAGCAGCGGCCAACTCCTTACGGAAAACACTGCTGTACTAAACAGATGGACTGAGTACTGCCGAGACTTGTATAACTACAAGGCTGAGCCAGACACCACCATCCTCCAAAACAACCAGGCTGGGGCCAGGAAGGCTGAAGACCTGCCAGTGTTAGCTGAAGAGGTGGAAGCAGCCGTACGCGGCCTGAAGGGAGGAAAGTCTCCAGGTGTAGACAACGTACCTGCTGAACTGTTGAAACATGGAGGAGAAGTAACAACGAAGGTCCTCACTACACTCTGTCAAAAGATCTGGGAGCAAAAGAAATGGCCAGTAGAATGGACACAGTCTCTAGTGATCCCGCTCCCCAAGAAAGGAAACCTGAAACAGTGCCAGAACTACAGAACTATCAGTCTGATAAGTCACCCTAGCAAAGTAATGCTTAGAATCATTCTCAACCGCCTCAAAACTTTCGCCGAGGAACTGCTGGCAGAAGAACAGGCTGGCTTCAGAGTTGGAAGAAGCACTGTAGAGCAGATTTTCAACTGCCGCGTCCTGATCGAGAAACATCTGCAGCATCAGCGCGAACTCTACCACAACTTCATTGATTTCAGGAAAGCATTTGATCGCGTCTGGCACGACGGACTCTGGCAAGTCATGAGATCGTTCATCATAGAGGAGGGACTGATCCAAATGATAGAAGCGCTTTACAAGAACGCCTGCAGCGCGGTTCTACTTAACAATCAGTCAGGCGAGTTCTTCAGGACGACGATCGGTGTCCGTCAAGGATGCCTGCTCTCTCCTGTCCTTTTCAACATATTCCTGGAGAAGATCATGCAGGAAACCCTCCACGACCACCATACTTCAATCTCTATTGGTGGCAGATCCCTGTGCAATCTTCGATTCGCAGACGACATTGACCTCATGGCAGGCAGCAATAGTGAGCTCCAAAACCTGACAGACAAACTTTCAAGTAGCGCAGGGTCTTATGGCATGGAGATCAGTATGGATAAAAGCAAAGTGATGATCAACACCACAAGCGACAGCAGCAGCAACATTCACATGAATGGCCAAAAGCTAGAAGAGGTCAATAGCTTCAAGTACTTGGGAGCCACCCTGTCCAAAGACGGTAGTTGCATAGCAGAGATCCGTATCAGGATAGGTACAGCAACATCCGCAATGGCCAGGCTGGACAGGATATGGCGAAGTAACTCCATCAGCTTCACCATCAAGTACAGGCTTTACAAGTCCCTCATAGTGTCTATTCTACTCTACGGCTGTGAGACTTGGACACTGCTTGCAGACTCAGAAAAGAAAATCCTGGCCTTTGAGAACAAGTGCCTGAGGAAGTTGCTCCGCATCTCATACCGCGAGCACAAGACCAACGAATATGTACGGAGCATCGTCACTTCCCTGGTGGGCCCACATGAACCCCTTCTGGCAACCGTGAAACGGCGCAAGCTTGCTTGGTTTGGCCACGTGACCCGACACAACACCTTGTCCAAGACTATCCTCCAAGGCACTCTCGAAGGAAGTCGTCGGCGAGGTCGTCAGAGAAAGAGTTGGGTTGCAAACATAAAAGAATGGACCGAACTCGAGATGTCAGACTTGCTTGCCACCGCCCAAAATAGAACTCAGTGGAGAGCACTGTCTGTTGCTGCTGCCTTTCAGTCCCCCCAACGCCCAGTTCGGGCAAGGGACTGATGATGATGATGATGATGAATACCACTTTATTGACTATAACACCTACAATAAACAGATTCAGTTCACATAGTTGTTTGAATATTTGTTCACACACTGACTCAAACCACTGATCATCAACTTCAAAGGTATGTGTCTTAAAATCAACAGACATGTACTCTACAAATGGTAACTCTTCAAATATTTCTAAAGCCATTTGATATGACACATAAATCATCTCCTGTGTTGATACTGGTGTTATGTCCGGGTTTTTTTTAATCTGTTCTTAACTGATCAAAGTGCTGGATATAACTAAAGCAGTCTGTAACATCAATTGTGTTGAGTGTCATTTTTATTTGTCTGACAAAATAATAAAAAAAAATATTACTGCTTGTGCTGTAGGTGTAATACCACTTTATTGACTGTAACGTCTTCAATATAATCATGTAGTTTACATAGTTGTCTGAATATGTGTTCACACAGTGCCTCAAACCACTCGCAGTTAGCATCATTAACTCTAAAGGTATGTGTCCTAAGATCAACAGTCTCGTACTCATAACATGGAAAACATTCAGAATACCCTAAAGTCACATTATATACCATGCTTATCAGTGTTGGTGTTGAGAGTTTTATACCGAGCTCAAATGGCTTTTTAACATGCGTTTTAAAGTCAAAAATGCACTTAACATCATTGAAGCAGTCTGTGATATCAATGGTTTGTCTGTCTGTCATTTTTTAAAGACAAACCATAAGGCTAAATTAATTCACTAATCCATACCCTGTGGGCTGATCTGTCTTTAAAATAAGCTTTAGATGCTTAGTCATTTTCAGTTTATTTTTCACACAGTCTCGTTCATGTTTATTTGGTATAACATTGTTCTCTCTGAGACAGTCTTCAAAGCTGTCACGATCCTTACAGTAAAACAAACAGATAAACTTTAACTGCTCACGAAAATCTTTCAGTACAGCATTATATTTTTGAGTGAGAATCCATACACTGATGTTTGCATGTCTGCCACTGAAGGCCAGTTCTGCTAGTGTGTTTCTCTTCTTAACAATATCCTTATCTGCAGAGCAGTCATCGACTATGAACAGGGTTGGCTGTTTTTCAAATTGCTTGTAAAAATATTGCAGGTAGTCGTTTAGTTTCTTTTCAGGATCAACTAAGTAAATGTTGCTGTCAGTCCAAATGAATGAACGGTTGTGATAAGCTGTGTTGTGTTTGACAGTAGGGCAAAATATCACAATGTTTTCAAAATGATAGATGTATCTTGTTTGTAAGAGATTAAGAACAAATTCAGTTTTTCCACAGCCCGTGGCACCAACAAATAAGCCACAGTGTGGGTCGAGCGTAATTAAGTTCATTTTTAAAACACAATATATAAACTGTGTGTACAAAACACTATGCATACCTTTCTGGTCATGAAAGGGGTGCATTCTAATAAATTCACTCACCCACACAGAGCATGTGTTATATAATGACTA
This sequence comes from Semisulcospira habei, assembly GCA_036245525.1. Taxonomy (NCBI): domain Eukaryota; kingdom Metazoa; phylum Mollusca; class Gastropoda; family Semisulcospiridae; genus Semisulcospira; species Semisulcospira habei. Next base: position 129,147,341 of record BTPG01000008.1, read on the forward strand.
CGCAAAAGCTTGGGCATAAAGGTCTATTGTTTAGGGTCGTCCCACTGCCCGGTCAAAAGGAAATAAACGCACGCAACACAGATCCGGTTTCAAACTAACCACTCACACCCAATTTTCTCCTCGCGTGAGTTGGTGATCTAAAAACACTCGTAAAACAGGGTGGGTGTATAGTGACTTTGAATAACTGAGGTCTCTCACTGAGAGTAGAGTTATGGGTTTTGTCTTTTATTTTTAATGCTCGCAGCAGTCACGATGTGCTGATGAGTGTAGTGAAAACTTTTTCTTCACACAGACGTCGAAAGAAAAAGTCTTTTTTCTCCACACAAACTCCTCACTTGGCGAGTTTTATTTTATTTAGGAACGACTTGGTGCTCTATATTTGGAAGAAAACCTATATTCAAGGTTTGCCTTACATTTAAAATTTGTACTAGTGACATAGTGACATAAATTTGAAGCGTTGACACAGAACGGAATAATTTGGCCTAATATGTGTGTGTGTGACTGTGTGTGGGGGGGTTGGGGTGGTGTGAGGGGCTTTGTAGGGTGGTGGGTATGTGTGTGTGTGTGCTAGGTTGGTGGGGGTGGGGTGTGGGGGTAAGGGGGTGGGTATGTGTGTGTGTGCGAGGTTGGTGGGGTGTGGGGGTAGGGGGGTGGGTGGCGTGTACAGGATGTAGTCGCTATTTCTCAGGAACGACAACAGTGACAGCATTGATATTTTAACTAGCCATTGTTTCCAAGGGGCAAGGTTGGTGGGGGGTGGGGTGTGGGGGTAGGGGGGTGGGTGGCGTGTACAGGATGTAGTCGCTATTTCTCAGGAACGCCAACAGTGACAACGGGAAATTAGAAATTCTGGACCGTAACGTAATTACGTACGTAATTTACCCTGATTTATAACTATCGATACGGCATTATTGATTATAGGTGTCCATCCGCTCTCTAATATTCATCTCTCTCCATGACGTGAAGCTTGAAGTGACGTCATTTCGCTGTTCGTGCTAGTATTCTTCTTCAGAATAACTATGCTACGCCAGACCACAGAGCTTACGAATGGCAGAAATCGCCGTGTGTCCGTCTTTATTTCTGCCAGTGTGTGTGGATCAGAGGGTGGGTTAGAGTAAAAGGCGATGGATTCCTGTCGCTGCACGAGCCCACAGAGCGTACTAATGGCGGGATCCGCTGTGTGTCCGTCTTTATTTGTGTGCGCCGACGTGTGTGTTGATCAGAGGTTGGGTTACGGCCCCGCTACACATGCCCGGTTTTGAGGCCGATTCCCGATCAGTTTCGAATCGGTAGGTGATCGGGCCGGACTAAAAAAAACGTGTGCACTGCCACACATTTCCCGACTTGTTTAGCCGACTGGTTTGAACCGAAGATCAAAGTCGTACCTGTTCTGCAAAATGGCTGCTAGTTTTGACAGTGATGATGATGTGCTTGCATTATCAGCAGTTTTGCATCATATTTGGGAAGAGGCGTGCGAAACATCAGCAACGGCGGTGGTACTGATCACAACAGGCGTGTTCCGCCATTTGCAAACTGAAACGACATGCTTTGCGAGACGCGCTCTGATTGGTTGAAGCTTACAACCGGGGCCGATTCGGATCGGAAAAATAGAGCAGGTTCTAGACACCCGATTCCCAGCCGATTGGGACCGGATCGGATAATTGACGTCATCCGATCGCAATCGGATCGGAATCGGCTTCAAAATCGGGGCACAACCGGCACGTATGGCGGGGCCTTTAGAGAGGAGGGAAATGGAGCAGCATAATAAGCGTAAAAATATGAACAACTCTGAATGTTCCAAAAAGATAAACGTATCTGAGCTCCAAACAATACTGTAGACTTTGGGATGAAATCCTCATCTTGTTTGCATTTGTTGACGTAAGCAGAAAAATGGGCACACGATTTCAGAATATCCATCCTCCTCCCCCTCCACCTCTATCAACAGAGAACATCTCTCTGGAGGACGTGAGCCACTGTCTCCAGCCCCTGTCAACAGATTCACTGGAGGACGTGAACCCCTGTCTCCAGCCCCCGTCAACACTCACAGGAAGACGTGATCATTCTCTTACTCCCCCCACCCCCCTCCTCCCCCCTCCCCACCCCTTCCGCTCAACAGAATCACTGGATGGCGTGAGCCCCTGTCATCAATTTAAAGTGTCAACTCAGACTTTGCGTATGACCATTTCGCACACTAAGGGCTACCACATAATAAAATTTGACTAAAATCGGTAAAGTGGTTACAGATATATCGCAAAGACAACACCATGGGATGAACCATAACCCACAAAGTCCCTTCTATAATTATGAGAACTGTCCTCGCTGACAATGGTCTCTACCTTTTGTATTTGACCTGATTCTGATGTTGAATTATCTCCTATTGAAAAAGTCTCGTAGACATGCCAATACGCGTCATTGATTTGTTAAAGGCATTTGTCATGACGTAAGTTTAGTTTTTACGTAATTTTAAATTTTACGTGATATGAGTTTCACTTTCGCTTCATAGGCTTGAGAAAATGGTGAGAAAAACTAGCGCTTCACGGTACGATTTCAGTCTTGCTATAATTTGTGTGAAAGCAGGTTGACTTTACCTAGCTACATGATATACTAAGTACACGGCTCACCTGCATGTTCTTCTGAAAGCGCGTTGATGTGTGTGCGTGTTAGTGCGTGCATGTGCGCGCACTCCAAACATCTCCAAGAGGCATAGATCCTCATGCGCCTGGGGGGGGGGCGTATGATGATCTATTCCTCCTGGAGATGCGTGCATGTTTGTGTGTGTGTGTGTTTGCGTGTGTGTGTGTGTGTGTGTGTGTGTGTGTGTGTGTGTGTGTGTGTGTGTGTGTGTGTGTGTGTTAGAGAGAGAGAGAGAGAGAATGACGTCATATTTAGAGTATTATGTCAGTGTCTGCGTGGTGACGGAGTTGCCTCTTTTACGTCACCGCCACGGTCTGACTTTCTCTAGAAGTAAAGGTTTTATAGTGTTTTAATTATTTTCTGAAAATAGTTAATTTTTACTAAAGAAGTTGAAAGGACACACAGCTGGCTTAGGAACTCATCCAATGTCTTTCTTCAAACTAGCTATTTGCAAAAGTTCAAGTTAATATGACAAAAACTACGGACTCTAATCTGGGGCACCCGATTTCCTATAAACGGTTGTTTATGTCTTCAATGAGACATTCAATTGCAATATGCTCGTCTTAGCCGCTCACTTAAGAAAGTATTTCGCCAAGTTTCAAGCTTGTGTGTACAGAAATATCGGAGATTCTCTTGTTTACATACATACGCACACATACATACGCACATACAGCGCCAAATGTACGTTCAGCAGCGAGGTTAGCGTAACTAGACATGACGTAATTTTTATCCTTTTACTTCAATTAAAAATAGAGGTTTAGCCTGCCCGCCTTTGACATCATGGACATGCTATTAAATTCGCCCCACCGAGACCCGTCCTAAAAAGCCCCTTCCATAAATAGAAGAGACTTAAAAACAGAAGCATTGAAAACAAATATGGCTGCCAGGGCCTGTACACTCAAAAATTCAGCCATAATTTTCCTTTGCACATCTTTCTTCTGGGTACCTTTAACAACAATTAAAATCAAGATTCTGAGATATTACCTCTAGTGTACACACCTTTTATATCTCTACAGTTACCTTGACCTTGACGCTAGGACATTGGCTTTGGTACAAAACACATCTTCTAATTTAATACTGACCAGATTTGAAAATGTAAACAATTATGTTACTTGCTTCTAGAGAACTCACCTGCACAAAACCCAGACAGACACCCAGCTACAGCGACACATAGGATGGATGACTCCTGTATACTCTCTCTCTCTCTCTCTCTCTCTCTCTCTCTCTCTCTCTCTCTCTCTCTCTCTCTCTCTCTCTCTCTCTCTCTCTCTCTCTCTCTCTCTTTCCCATCGCCTGTACATGGTCGTGCAATCTGCCCGCAAAACAAAGTCGGGACCAGCACTCGTACATAACGTACAGATCGTTTAAAAAGCTCAATACGAATGCTTTCTTACATGATCTAAGCTATGCAGGATTTGATCAAGTGTATAACTGCACTGACCCTGATAATGCGCTCACTATATGGCTTGATCTGTTCCTCGGTGTGCTGAATAAACACGCGCCGCTAAGAAGGAAGCGAGTCCGACGCCGCGAGCCTCCCTCCTGGATAACGGAGGAAATCAAACAAACTATGGAGGCACGAAACACCGCTAAACGAGAAAAGAACTTCGCTGAGTTTAAACGTTTGCGTAACAAAGTTAAGTACTTAGTTCGAGAAGCTCAAAAGTTATTTGTTGAAAAGACAATTGAGAACGAAAAATCTCCTGCTTCTGTTTGGACTGCTTTGAATACTCTAACAAGCAACACGCGCAGGCAGACTCATATCATTCCACACGAATTCTCTGCGGAAAGCATAAACAATTGCTTTCTCTCAGCTCCAGAACAGCTACTTACTTCCAACAGCCCTGATCCGTCAGCGTATGTAATATCGGATCAACTGTCCATGTTTTGCCAGGAACGATTATCGTCCGATGAGGCGTTTGGTATCCCCTTTATCGCTGTTCACGAAGTCGGGCGTTATATAACGTGCCTTAAGAACAAGACATCTGCTGGTGTGGACGGTATAAATGGTTAAATACTCCACATATCACTGCCTTATATTGTTGAACCCCTCACTTACATTTTTAACTTATGCATACAGTACAATACTTTTCCTGTGGCGTTTAAAAAAGCAAAAGTTGTTCCTATACCCAAGACCAAAGATACTACTGATGTAAATGACCTTCGTCCCATTTCTCTTCTGTCTGTTTTATCAAAGCCACTTGAGAAGCATATTCAAAAGCATCTCCTCCAGTACCTCGAAGAACGGTCCTTGTTAAATAAGTTCCAGTCCGGTTTTAGACCCAAACACTCATGCCACTCAGCATTAGTACGTATGGTTGATTCATGGCTAGATAACATCAACAATAACAAAATGACTGGCACGGTATTCTTGGACCTGAAAAAAGCGTTCGATCTGATAAATCATGAAATCTTGCTGAGGAAACTTAATGTTTATTTCAACAACAACAGCCCGTCAGCCCTTTCATTTTTTAACTCGTATCTTTCTGCGAGAACACAAGCTGTCTATGTAAATGGTAACTATTCCTCAGAGGGTAAGGTAGAGCTTGGTGTTCCTCAGGGTTCGGTTCTGGGCCCATTGTTATTTTGTATCTTTATTAATGATTTACCACTACACATCACATGTGCTAGTGCCGAGTGTGACATGTTTGCTGACGATTCGACGCTACATGCATCCGGTAAAACTGTAGCTGACATAACCAACAGCCTCCAGCAGAGCCTACAAGAAGTCTCTAAATGGTGCAGTAGAAATAGAATGATAGTCAATCCAACTAAAACAAAAAGCATGTTAGTCACAACACGTCAGAAACATCAGCTGCAACCCGCGCCTCTAAACCTCTCATTTGAAGCTGTCCCCATAGAGCAAGTACAGCAGCACCGTTTACTAGGGGTAGTTGTAGATAACCAACTTAGTTGGCAGCCTCATCTCATACACATCGGAAAGACAATTTCAAAGAAATTATTTTTACTGTCTAAACTGAAAGCGGTCATTAATCTGAACACGCGTAAACTATTTTTCAATGGATACATCAAGCCCCACATTGATTATGCCTCAACAGTTTGGGATGGCTGTAGCGAGGTTCAGTTCAAGAAAATAAATTCGCTATACAGAAGAGCAGCCAAACTCATTATTCCTAGCTCATCTCTACCCACTGAGGCGAGGCTCGAGGCAGTTGGACTCCTTCCTCTTGACAAACACTTAGTATTTAACAAGTGCGTACTAGTGCACAAAGCTCTTAAGGGTAAGGCCCCCGGCTACTTATCGGAACTTTTTACTCTTACTGAGAAGAGATATAGCACCTCTCGGAGCAACCTGAGCATAAAACGGCCCCGCATTGATTTGTATAAATCCAGTTTGTCATACTCAGGTGGTTTCCTGTGGAATTCTATTCCTTTGCATCTACAAGTAGTTAATTCCCTAGCTGCTTTTAAAGCAAAACTGTTCAAGCACTTATCCAAGGCAACGTAAATTTAATTATCTCGTGTTGTCTAACCATAATATATTTTTATTTCTTTTTATGCAACTATTATTTTTATTATACCATTTGCGTTCACGTGCCGTTTGTGAGGGTGCTTCCCGTATAGACCTGGTCAGGGGATGCAGTGCCGGTGCACAGTTTATTCAAACGATGTGCTTAGTATGTCATTCGAGTGAAAGTATATTTGTTGCGTGCCCCCCGGGTGGGAGTGTCTGGGGAGGGCTCCCGCAAACGGATATTATGACACGTGCAAACATCTTCGTATGGGTACCTGTGTGTTTTGTTAAATCATTGTTGCAGTTTGTAGTGTTGTCGTAATTCGCATTAATTTCAGTTCGATGTTGTTTGTGAGTTTAATGTAGCTTTGCCTGTTATTATATGTCAGTAGATGTAGCAAGGACAGATTGGAAGAAAGGCCTGTGCGCCTAATATCTCAATCCTTGATAAATAAAGTTTCAGTCAGTCTCTCTCTCTCTCTCTCTCTCTCTCTCTCTCTCTCTCTCTCTCTCTCTCTCTCTCTCTCTCTCTCTCTCTCTCTCTCTCTCTCTCTCTCAGGAACGGGAGAGGGGTAGGAAGATGTATGTTCAAAAAGAAAAACGAGGCAAATAATCATTGCCTGTTTCCATAGCCAACAACCTTCCTGCAGGTGGTAAATTTGAAAAATAATGGGAATCCATTCAGAATTTTATATGTGCGATACAACGCTAGAATGAAAGAAATTACGTCAAATTTGTCGTGTTCCTATCTAAATTATACTTGGTTTAGTGTGAAATTATTACGCAGAAGAGGATTTGTCGTTGTTTTGTGTAAGTTGTAGTGTCTAATTCATGTGTCTACGATGAAAATTACCTAAGCAATAAAGGTTTTGAGGATGTATAAGTCATGTAAACATACATTTCAACACATGTCCAAATTGCATTTTTTGTCATTCTAGGGGTGTTGTAATTGCAAGCGTATCAACTTGTGGAAACAGAAAAAAATTGGGTGGAATCTATATGTTGTTTTGATCCGTGACAGTAAAAACCACACAATTATACCTTCCCGTTACGATTTAATATGTGTCTAAACATAGAGCTTTCTTAAAAATGCAAAAATACTCCATTTTTGATCATATTCAAATGCACATATTTTGAAAGCCACTTAACATAAAGTTCTTATTTTTTCCATGTGCACTTCTTTTAACGTGTTCTTCCGAGTGGTGCATTTGTTTGGTGACAGTTTCCTGAGAGAAAACAAATTGGGTGGACCTACCTAATATAAGCATGACCAAAGTGAACGCATCACCAACGCACCATCATCAACCATTATACGCTATCAGACAGGAAGTAAAACCGTCCCTCCCCATGAGGGGAATTGACGACCACATCTTTTCCCCAAAGCCTTTCGCATACGAAGACGAACCATGGACGTTTGCCCAAAATAAATACCGTATTAAATTTAGGACATGTGCCATGGACATTTTTCCTTCATTGAGCCCTATATTTTGCTTCTTGGGTAGGGTTCGTGTTAACGGCGTTCTCGTTAAAAAGAACTAAATGACTAGTATCTTTAAAAACAGAATATGTTTGTCCATCATTTACAATCAATTAATGTCTTAAAAGAAATTGGTGACGTCATCATGGTGACACCTTTCTTACATTTCCTTAAGCGCGAATTAGCCTTTTTGCCAGGAGAATAGGTGTCCTTTATTTCACATATTATGATGAAAACATATATAACAATGTTATGATAAATCGTCGATGGAAACGTAAGCAATGCAATGTTTTCGATTGGTGACCTTGAAACATGTTTATTTAAAGGTCAAGGTCTCATTAAGTTGTAGTTGATGAAAAGCCATTATAAAATTTGTAAATGTGATGACAAAAGCTTGCTAAAAATGAAAACATGTAAGGAATTGCTATGAACAGTTGATGAACGACTAGACTTGACTTTCAGGAAGGTCAAGGTCGCAATCTTTGAAGGGTTTGTTTGAATACTCAGTTTACCCTAGGAGCCAAACATTTTGCTCTGATGTAAGGAAAACCTACACACAACACCTAAAGGATCTCTTACTACGGAATCATATTCTGTTGAGTTGGGACGATCAGGAACATTGTAACATAGACAACCTTTTATTATTGAGGTAAAGGTCACAACATGTACAATTGTTGTGTACTTCATCTTATAACCTAAGATGATACTCAGTTAGATGCATGCCAAATGCAATAAGTTAACTGCTCCAGAGTCCGTCCTGAAATTGGGATGGCTGTAGCGAGGTTCAGTTCAAGAAAATAAATTCGCTATACAGAAGAGCAGCCAAACTCATTATTCCTAGCTCATCTCTACCCACTGAGGCGAGGCTCGAGGCAGCTGGACTCCTTCCTCTTGACAAACACTTAGTATTTAACAAGTGCGTACTAGTGCACAAAGCTCTTAAGGGTAAGGCCCCCGGCTACTTATCGGAACTTTTTACTCTTACTGAGAAGAGATACAGCACCTCTCGGAGCAACCTGAGCATAAAACGGCCCCGCATTGATTTGTATAAATCCAGTTTGTCATACTCAGGTGGTTTCCTGTGGAATTCTATTCCTCTGCATCTACAACAAGTTAATTCCCTAGCTGCTTTTAAAGCAAAACTGTTCAAGCACTTATCCAAGGCAACGTAAATTTAATTATCTCGTGTTGTCTAACCATAATATATTTTTATTTCTTTTTATGCAACTATTATTTTTATTATACCATTTGCGTTCACGTGCCGTTTGTGAGGGTGCTTCCCGTATAGACCTGGTCAGGGGATGCAGTGCCGGTGCACAGTTTATTCAAACGATGTGCTTAGTATGTCATTCGAGTGAAAGTATATTTGTGGCGTGCCCCCCGGGTGGGAGTGTCTGGGGAGGGCTCCCGCAAACGGATATTATGACACGTGCAAACATCTTCGTATGGGTACCTGTGTGTTTTGTTAAATCATTGTTGCAGTTTGTAGTGTTGTCGTAATTCGCATTAATTTCAGTTCGATGTTGTTTGTGAGTTTAATGTAGCTTTGCCTGTTATTATATGTCAGTAGATGTAGCAAGGACAGATTGGAAGAAAGGCCTGTGCGCCTAATATCTCAATCCTTGATAAATAAAGTTTCAGTCAGTCAGTCAGTCAGTCTCTCTCTCTCTCTCTCTCTCTCTCTCTCTCTCTCTCTCTCTCTCTCTCTCTCTCTCTCTCTCTCACACACACACACACACACACACACACACACATACACACACACACACACACACATGTCTTATGCAGGTAAGAGAAAGGAAAGAATCTCATTTATTGTTAATGTATAGTTCTATAGTCCATTATGGTAGGTAAGGAACATCTGCAGAGCCGTGGCAAGTTATATGCAAATAACCAGATAAGTTGGATACGTTGCTTAAAACCGGTAATAAGATGGTAGTCGTGTAGTTTTTGACACCACCCAACCCCCCAATCCCAACACTCCACACCCACTCCACCCTTTTGCAAGAAACACTTGGACTTTTCCCTGGAAATAATATTGAAACGATTACCCTGTCTGGATTGTTCGTACTTTTATCAGGTCAGTGCAAGGGTTTGTGATACAAAAAAGTGCACTCTTTTACAAGAAAATTAAAGCAGGTTATGAGCATTCGCAAGGGATGCACGTGTTAGTTTGAAACACGGCGCCTTCAAGCTGATTTATGTTTGCTGGTCATATGAGTAGTAACATTGACAAAAGACATTTGTCAGACCGCAGGAAAGCAATACATAGTAAAATGTTTCGTCTTCTTTCAGTCTCTTTACACCTTTTCTCATTGGTCCGTCTCTATTTGATTTTTTCCCCTGGTCGTCCGTTCACAAGGCAACGGGAGTCCCCTTGTCACATATTACCAAGGTAACATGTGATAATTAGAGTCCCTTATTAAATGTTACGATGACAACGTTACTCGCTGAGCTAAGCGTTCTTCCCCAAATAAATCTTTGGCCAATCACATTTCTCGGTACAGACACACCCTAATCTTGATTCAGTTAAACCTCTAAACAAAAATATGCTAATAAATAAATAATTTAGGGGGCTACACAACAAAAAGAACTATATATAGGTACCAGTGTCATACAAAACATAACTGAATAATTGAATAAGTTTGATAATATCAACGACAGAAAATGTCAACTGAAGCGAAGGTCCTATCACGTACTGACCGTATTCGAAACGGCGAAGAAACATAAAGCTGGATAAATAAAAATTGAGGGGCTTACGTAACAAAATACCTATATGCACGCGCTGTGTTCGGCCTATATTACCAATTTCATACAAAAGAATGGCTGAAAATATGTTAAATTTATTACATTTTTCAAAAAATACATAAAAAAGAAGTTCCACTGGATTGCAGTTCACGCGAGCCCCTGGACTCTTACCTCCGACATTGACACCCCTGACCAGACCCTCGACGCGACACCAACCACTGGCAAAGCCTAACTAGTATTACATCGATTTTTTCTTCAACTGTACAAAATAATACCGTGAAGAGTACCCTTGAAAGGACCCAAAAACTCCGCGTGTGACGTACAGATTTAGGGGACGTAATTTTCCATACTTCCGACTGTCGTTTAATGTCCAAATATTGTCGTTTCTTTCAACGCCCGAATAGCGCACACTGTGATACCATACGCACTGAGTATCAGATAGCGCCTTTATTTATGATGCTCCTGACCTGGACCGCATAAAGCGTTGTCTTATGCAGGTGGCTGTTCAGGTTTACTGGACCTTCTGCCTGGCCGTTGGCCCGCGACATGGGATTTTTTAAAAAGGGCTAAATGACCTTTAGCTCAGTAACAGTACTGTTTTTACCGATAGAGTCTGTGCGGTTAGTCACGTTTCTTTTACGCGGCTGCGTCTCCGGAGGCGGCACGTCTCGAATTAGTTAACAGACCGACACAACGATATACACACGCGTACGCACGTGTGTGTGTGTGTGTGTGTGTGTGTGTGTGTGTGTGTGTGTGTGTGTGTGTGTGTGTGTGTGTGTGTGTGTGTGTGTGTGTGTGTGTGTGTAGCTGCATATACAAACTTTATTACTAGTATCATATTTTCTCGAGTCAACACATTTATTGTGGGGCAAGTCAGTCGGTGGACTGCTGTTCTTTCTGAAAAAGCTCCCATATACAGGACATGCGCCGTATTAGTGACCGTTTTGACAGTATGTGTGACTGGGTGACTGTTTTCATCAAACCAGTCGTGGCAGGACCCTTCACAGCCGTGTGTTGAACACGTGAGGCCAGCAACGTGTAACTGCTCACAGTGGTACGAGTTTTCAGTGGATGTGTACTCACTGTCAGCATGGCATCCAACAAATCCGACAGACCTGATGTTGGTAAGACTCTACAGGACTGTTGTGCAGAGTTTCCAGCTTAGAAAATGACGTTAACAAGTAAAAAAAAAAAAAAAAAAAAAAAAAAAAAAAAAAAAAAAAAAAAACTATTTCCGAATGAAATATTTAAGAATCTTTGGGCTGCAGGGGTATAGAGGTGAGAACTGTGCTGAACATGCGTTACGTTTCCTGAACTATTATCGTTCTTACAGAGAGTAGGATTATGACGATATTGAAAGGGCACATCGTGTGGGCAGGCCACAGGAAAATAGTAGACGTACACGCCCTGTGATTGTGAGACTGTACAGGTGTACATGCAGACAAGCACTAGTTACTTCGCAGTCGTAAAGCACGTGACGCGATGCGAGAGGATGGGTATCGTATTGCCTCTGACCTCACCAGGCGGCAAGCAGCTAAACTCCGAGTCCTGCGCGACGAGGGGATTAGGGGGTTTTACCGTATCGGCCGACTCCACGTGGATGACAGTGGACAACCCGGAGTTCGGGCTGCTGATCGGGACCGCCCCAAGAATGACAGCCCTTGCAGGTCTCGCCGCAGTGACTCTTGTCACTTCCACCACGACGTCTACAACGACCAGCACGATCGTCAGTAACCGACACCCCGGGGCGTATGATGACCGACTGCCCCAGCGAGGCGTCAGTCAGCAGTACGGCGATTACGAAAACAATGCACGTGACGTGTACGACTACAGCGTTTGGCATACTCATAACCAGGACTATTATCAGGACTATCCGGGACTGCCGCACGGTGCCACAGGTCCCACCCCCCTGGCGTTCGGGGACCCTGCGATGCAAGAAGCAGAATGGCGGGACACTCGGGCCACTGACTGGGACGACTTGGATCCCGCCTTGGTGCAGCGCAGCCGGAGTGCAGTTTCGTCCACGTCCTCTCACCGACCCTTCCCGACACCTGTTCCTAACCCCCATCCCCAGAACCGGCCCCCGTCCCCGCACCCGCGGCCATCCTCTCAGGACTGCACTGCCCGTGACAGCAGAGGCGTGGCTGGTGTCGGTCCGGACACTGGCGATGTTGCTGACACTCGCCTGCCTGGAGTCGATGACCGGGACCCCCAGACTTCGGCTGTCAGTGTCACAGTGACCCAGCAGCAGTCTAGCGTTACCAGGGACGGCCAGACAGAGGATCGCTCATCAGCATCTAGCAGCGATCTCCATCCTCCCCCAGCTGCTTGTGACAGTAAAGGCCCCGTTACACGAGCCCGGTTTTGAGGCCGATTCCCTATCAGTTTTTGAATCGGTAGGTGATCGGGCCGGACTAAAAAACGTGTGCACTGCCACACCGCATTTCCCGACTTGTTTAGCCGAGCGGTTTGAACCGAAGATCAAAGTCGTACCTGTTCTGCAAAATGATTGCTAGTTTTGACAGTGATGATGATGTGCTTGCATTATCAGCAGTTTTGCATCATATTCGGGAAGAGGCGTGCGAAACATCAGCGGCAATGGCGGTGGTTCTGATCACAACAGGCGTGTTCGGCCATTTGCAAACTGTGAAACGACATGCTTTGCGAGACGCGCTCTGATTGGTTGAAGCTTACAACCGGGGCCGAATCGGATCGGGAAAATAGAGCAGGTTCTAGACACCCGATTCCCAGCCGATTGGGACCGGATCGGATAATTGACCTCATCCGATCGCAATCGGATCGGAATCGGCTTCAAAATCGGGGCACAACCGGCTCGTGCGGCGGGGCCTTAAGGCAGCATGTCGTAGCGCCACTCAGCAACCTGTCACCACAGCTGGCAGTCAGACGGCGACCTTTACCCCAGCTGGTATTCAGACAGTGGCACCTCCATCTCCGATTAGTGGCGTTGTCAGTGGAGCTGCTGTATCTCCTGTGACTGTTGTGTCCAGCTGTATGCAGCCACAGGTCAACGGCCAAGGAGAACCCGTCGTCAGTTGTTTCCCTGGCAGTGGCACCGTCATTGTGTCACAATCAGTGTCCCAGACTCCATGAGGCAGGCGATCAGTGGACCCCCGGTCACCAGCAGCCAGTGCCGCTGGCAGCGCACAGTCCATAGCTACAGCCGTCAGTCAACAAGGGGTTTCCCCGGCTATGGCCACTGGAGGTGCAGACAGCGTGACACCCGTGCACCCGCCACAGATAAACGGTACAGGTAATGACACTGACAAGTCAACAAAATACAAAGCCAGCCCGTGCACAGGTAAATGTGGGTCAGCAGAACAGTAGGTAAGCACGGCTGACTGATTCCTGGGTTCCTGCAGTCACGCACATGACAACGCGACAGCGAAAACTGAATGGACACAGGCCACGGCCCATCTGTTTCCACTTTTGGTGAACTGAAGTTCGTAACGTGGACAACGGAAGGTCTGGCACTAAAACTATATGATAACGATTTCATCTCTAATGTTTCTTCTCTTCATTTTATTTGTTTGGTCGAAACATTTTTTATCTATTTGAGCACTACCATTTTTGCCGCTCATATTAGCTTTGCTGCTCCTGCCAGAAAACTAAGCGACCAGGGACGAGCGTCTGGTGGTGTTGTGTTGCATGTTAGAAAATGTCTAGCTTCTTTTGTAAAGCGTGTTGATGTTCCTTATGACAACATCGTCTGTGTTGAAATTGCACGCGAGCTTTTCAACGTAGGGAAGAATATTGTGCTTATTTGTGCGTATCCTCCCCCGTGTGACTCTCTTGCTTACCATACCAGCGATTTTGATGATGGCATTTCTCTGCTAGAGCAGTGCATGCTGGATATTATATAGAAACCGATGGTGTGTGTGTGTGTATGCGTGCGTGTGTGTGTGTGTGTGTGTGTGTGTGTGTGTGTGTGTGTGTGTGTGTGTGTGTGTGTGTGTGTGTGTGTGTGTGATATTTTCACTTACAGTTGTTAGGTTCTGCTCAATAGTTTACATTTGATAGTTAGTGTTCAGTAGTTTACTTTTGAAGTTTTAACTTACTCTTTCAGTTTTTATTTGAAATCTTAGAGTTAATATTCTTTTATAATGTATGATCACTTTTATGTTTATCTAAATCTAATGTATGCGAGCGCGCGCGCGCGCGCGTGTGTGTGTGTGTGTGTGTGTGTGTATGTGTGTGTGTGTGTGTGTGTGTGTGTGTGTGTGTGTGTGTGTGTGTGTGTGTGTGTGTGTGTGTGTGATTGTAACGCATCAATCGAGTAACTGACATCATGCGTTACCCTTGTGCTGCCTTACATCTGAATAAATGTGTGTCTATGTGACTTTAATTTTATTATTATTATAATTTTTTTAAATTGTATTGTCTTGTTACCTTTTCTGATGTTACATTTAAAATGTTATTAAGGACAGGACATGTAAAAAAAAAGCCTGCTTGCCTACTGTCTTCATCCTTACAAAATAAACTCTCAGTTCAGTTCAGTTCCTCTCTCTCTCTCTCTCTCTCTCTCTCTCTCTCTCTCTCTCTCTCTCTCTCTCTCTCTCTCTCTCTCTCTCCCCCCCCCCCCCCCCGCAACCCGGGTCTGTCCTGGGGATTTTGGGTGGGGTTAGCTACTTTTTAGTTCCCAGGGTCACCCTGGTCAGCCCCCCAGGGTGGGTTTTCCCTCTATTATGGGGCATGTGTTTCTGTCTACCCTTGGTTCATTCACCTGTGTTTTCCTTTTTAAACTCATCCCCACCCGTGTCTGCCCTGGGGGACGTGGGTGGGGTTAACTACTTTTTAGTTCCCAGGGTCACCCTGGTCAGCCCCACAGGTTGGGTTTCCCCCTCTATTCTGGGGCATGTGTTTCTTGGTCCATTCACCTGTATTTTCCTTTTTTAAACTCTCCCTACTGTCTGCACTGACTGTAGCTCTTGATATTGGATGTGTGTTGCTAAATGGTCTTACCTTTATTTAGCGTATTAGACCGGCTGGCGACATACATTCAATATTTTGTTTAGTTTTTTTTTTTTCCTCACAAGCAGTGCAGGCACGTCCTGAAAAAGTCTTGTTGCTGTCGGGACGTTAAGCAATGTACAACCTTTTTAAAACTCTCCCTACTGTCTGCGCTGCCTGTAGCTCTTGATATTGGATGTGTGTTGCTAGATGGTCTTAGGTTTATTTAGCGTATTAGACCGGCTGCCGACATACATTCAATATCCTGTTAATTTTTTTTTTTTTTTTTTTTTTTCACAAGCAATAGAGGCACGTCCTGAGAAAGTCATGTTGCTGTCGGGACGTTAAGCAATGTACAACCGACCAACTCTCTCTCTCTCTCTCTCTCTCTCTCTCTCTCTCTCTCTCTCTCTCTCTCTCTCTCTCTCTCTCTCTCTGTATTGCCCCTTGCAGATCAACACCCCCTTCCCCCCCACCCCCCTTTATGCGTTATTTTTTCACCCTCCTGCCTCCAGGTTTTACGTGTGCCCTGTATAGACGCAGTACCCACACACGTAGCATAAACTGTCTAATTTACACATTACAAAAACGTGTGTATTGGTACAAATGTGTGTGTGCAAGTGTGTGTTTGCGTGCGTGCGTGCTTGTGTGTGTGTTTGCGTGCGTGCGTGCGTGCGTGATGGCGTGTGTGTGTGTGTGTGTGTGTGTGTGTGTGTGTGTGTGTGTGTGTGTGTGTGTGTGTGTGTGTGTACAGTAGGATCTCTGTGAGCGACTGAACGTCAGAAAGTACCTGCCAAATGACCAGTGTATAAATCATTAGAGTTGATGTAAAATGGTGTCTCCACACCATAGGCGTCCACAGTTTTTGCTTGGAAACCTGAAGCTAAGACTGACGTTCCTGGGAACAGCACAAGGCGAAAATCCCTGCAAGCATGCATACATGTATGCATTGAGTACATTTGCACCGTTGGAAAAATGAGCCAGCTAATGTTGAACCCCAACCATTTCCATGCCCCAAGCTTCGGTACAAAATAGTTCCGGTCTCTAAAATATGCATATTATTTGGATCTTCACTGTTAGTGGCTTTCTGCACTATTATTTGGATCTTCACTGCTAGTCGTTTTATGCACTTGTTAAAACCTCGGTTCGACTATCATTTCATTTTCATAAAGAGGAATACTTTGAGCTGTGCTAGCATTCAACAAAGCAAACAGCTCACAGCTGCGGTCATTTGCAAGCAGAAACGAGTCTTCTGGTTTCTTAACTAAGCTTGGGGCGTGGAAATGGTTGGGGTGTAACTTTATAAATAAAGTTGCTGGTTTACCCTCTGAGTGGGTTTAAATCTCGGCAGAGCTTGTTGTCTTTTTGTTTTTTAATCATTGTGAGAACTGAATACTACAACTAAAGGCTTAAGAATTACTCCTTATTAATAATTATTTATACCTAGGATACAGTATTTTGTCCTAGCATAAAATATTTTGCCCTAGGATGAATCAATCAGTCATAGGTGGAATATCCGTCATAGCCGTTTCATTTATAACTGATTAATTCATCCTAAGACAAAATATTCAATGCTAGGACTAAATAATTTTATCCTAGGACAAATTCGATTTAATCCTTGGAATAAATAATTACTCCTATGTCTAATTCCAACCAGTCAGACAGCAAGAATCGTCCCACATGACATGACGCGGGGTGACTGGTGAAAAATGCTCATTCATTGGATGACTTTGCCTGAGGCATCATGGCTGATTGTTTGGAATTGGTAATTTGTCATAGGAGTAAATAGATTTTGTCCTAAGATTAAATCAAATATTTTTGTCGAAATCTTGTGACATTTGACCTTTCCAAGAGATCGTCCAAATTGGCAGGCAATGAACGGTCTTACCATCAGGTTTGGAGCTAAAAATAGTATTTGAGCCCTTTTTTTTTCTTTTTTTTTTTCTTTTTTTTTTTTGGGGGGGGAAGAATTTCGCTATTTTGTTACCTATTTTTGGACTTGCTGTGACCCTTGACCTTTCAAGGGCCGATCAGCTAAATTAGTCTTACAATCAGGTATCTCTGTACCAAGTTTGGGTTTGAAGTTGAAAGTATTTTAGATAAGGTAATTTATGTTTTTTAAAAAAGCTATTCCAGGCCCCATGTGAGCTTACTTACTACTGTCACCCCTCCCCGGGTATAGACCTCCAGCGACTCCTGTCCTGCGCTTCTCCTTCGATTTTACTCCAGGTGGTTCCCAGTCTCTTGATGTCTGCTTGGAGGTCTCGACGCCAGGTGTTTCTCGGCCTGCCTCTTTTCCTCTTTCCCTGGGGGTTCCATGACAATGCCTGCCTAGTGATACTGGAAGCTGACTTCTCAGACTGTGACCAATCCATCCCCATCTTCTTCGCCCTATTTCATTCTCTGCTGTTATCTGCTCTGTTCTCTCCCATTGCTGATCTCCTCTGGCCAGTGGATTTTCAACCCTAACCTATGTGAGCTTGACCTTTAGAAATTCGTGCGTTTAAATAGGTCTTTCCACAAAGTACCCTTTAGCCAAATCTTATATAGCTTGAATAGCCTCCTTGAAAATGCCAACGTTAACCCATTTAGCCCCAACGTCCTACAGCTGGAGATGGATTGACCATGATAATTCAAGTGTAGTGAAAGATGATGAGCTTGGCGCCTTCATGCGCCAAGCTCACCTGGCACTATCCTTGAATTATCAAGGTCGGTCCATCTCCTGCAGCTGGTACAAAGTTGTTATGCAACACTCCAAAATTAAGGAAACGCGGACCTGGGGTTAAATGGATTAATGTGTAAACCACGCACTACGGACGGACGACCACTGGCCTATTACACAGACTCACTCTGCTATCGCACGTGAGTCGAGAACCGCAGTAGTGCCTACACTTACTTACTTACCTTACTTATGCCTTGCACCCGTACTGGGGCATAGGCTGCCTACAAAGGATCTCCAAGAGTCTCTGTCCCGGGCTCTCCTTTCCAGTTGGTTCCAGGTCATCTTCATGGTCTTAAGGTCTGCATCCAGTTCTCGGCTCCCCACTCGGGTCTGCCCTGGAGGACTTGGGTGGGGTTAACTACTTTTTAGTTCCCAGGGTCACCCTGGTCAGCCCCACAGGGTGGGTTTCCCTTCTACTCTGGGGCATGTGTTTCTGCCTACCCTTGGTTCATTCACCTGTATTTTCCTTTTTTAAACTCTCCCTACTGTCTGCGCTGCCTGTCGCTCTTGATATTGGATGTGTGTTGCTAAATGGTCTTAGCTTTATTTAGGCCAGATGTCGTAGGTTTATTTAGGGTATTGGACCGGCTAGCGACATACATTCAATATTCTGTTGTTTGTTTGTTTGTTTTTCTCAAGCAGTGCAGGCACGTCCTGAGAAAGCCTTGTTGCTGTCGGGACCTCAATGTACAATCAATCAATCAATCAATCAATCATTTCTCGGAGCCATGTGTTTCTTCGTCTGCGTCTTTTCCGTGTGCCCTGTGGATTCCATGTTAGGGCTTGCCTGGTGATGTTGTCCGCTGGCTTACGTAATGTGTGCCCTTTCCATCTCCAACGTCGTTTTTTAATTTCGTCTTCTGCAAGCAGCTGATTGGTTTTATTCCAGAGTTCGTTGTTGCTGATGGTCTCTGGCCAATGGATATTTAGGATCTTGCGCAGGCAGTTGTTAATGAAGACTTGTATTCTCCTTGTGATGGCAACTGTTGTTCTCCAAGTTTCTGTTCCGAAAAGAACTGTCTTGACATTGGTATTGAAGATCCTGACTTTGGTCTTGGTTGATAGTTCTTTGGATCTCCAGATGTTTCTCAGTTGTATAAAAACTGTTGTGCTTTCCCTATCCTTTGTTTGACATCTGTATCTGAGCCTCCCTGTTTGTCGATGACACTACCCAAATAAGTAAAGGCGTCCACCTCCTCCAATGCTTCTTTGTCAAGCGTAATCGGGTTAGTGGTGGCTGTGTTTGTCTTGAGTATCTTAGTCTTGCCATTGTGAATGTTGAGGCCAACCTGTGCGGAATGAGCTGCTACACTGGTTGTCATCTCCTGCATCTACTGCTGGGTGTGTGATAGTAGGGCCAAGTCATCTGCGAAGTCCAGGTCAGTTAGCTGCTTCCAAGGTGTCCACTGGATTCCATTTCTTCTCTGAGCTGTAGAGGTCTTCAAAATCCAGTCAACCGCCAGTATAAAGAGAAATGGCGAGAGAAGACATCCTTGTCTGACGCCTGTCCTCACCTGGAATGCCTCAGTGAGTTGCCTTCCATGTACCACGTTACAGCTTAGATCCTGATATGAGTTCCTGATAATGGTGGAAGTGCCTACACACTAACGTACAATGATGCGATATGACACGCATGGACATCATAAACATCTTTTGTTTAACACATACATGCATTACAAACATATACAACGCTGCATTGATTTTAAGTTGCGTGTTGGTGTGTTACATCAAGTTAATCATCTAAGCTGTTTACCTGCCTAATGCCTGAAACCTGACTTCTTTTGAGTCGACATATTCACCGTTAGCACTCCTCCTTCTGCGAGACACGATGTTCACAGTTTTTAGCGTTTCATAGTAGCTCAGCTTCTTGTGAATGTCACCTGCCAAGTAAAGTATTTGTCATAAAAATACTTTTCTGGTACACACTAACCAGTAACTTAGAAAAGATCATTGGGCCGAGGTCGACCAGTTTGCAAACTGAATAAGGTGCTTCCTCACCCCCTCCCCGCCACTGCCACACACACACACACACACACACACACACACACACACACACACACACACACACACACACACACACACACACACACACACACGCACATACACACACACACACACACACACACACACACACCTGGTTTTTACGAGCGATTTGTTTTCACGATTGTTGTTGCTAGTGTAACTAGCATCGAAGCGTCAAGCTTTGCTGTAAAGCAGAGGCGGTCGTGTCGTTTTAGGTAGGTCCACCCAATTATATTTCAAGAAACTGCCACCAAACAAGGGAGTGGTGCATTAAATGCACCACTCCCAAGTACACGCCAAAAGATGTGCATTTGCAAAAATAAATCTAAACTTTCCGTTGATTGGTTTCCGAAATATGTGCATTTGAATATGACCTAAAATGGCGTATTTTTATTTAAGAAAGTGCTATGTTTAGACACATATTAAATCAAAACGTGCAAAGTAGAATTTTTCGGGTTTTACTGTCACGGGTCAAACCAACATATAAACTGCCCCGAATATTTTCTAGTCCCACAAATTGATACTTTCGCAATTACAACACCCCTAAAATGACAAAAAAATGTAATTTGGACAGATTGTGTCATAATACTCTTCACTAAAACCGTTATAGCTTAGGTAATTTCATCATCGTAGGTACATGAATTAAACACTAACATTTGCACAAAACCAAGACACATCCGCTTCTGTGTGATACTTTCACACTAAACCAAGCATATTTCAGATATGAACACGACAATATGACATAATTTCTTGCATTCTAGCGCTATATCTCATACATGGAATTCTGAATGGATTCCCATCATCTTTCAAATTAGCAGCTGCAGGACGTCTGTTGGCTATGGAAACAGGCGAACGGATTTTCTGCCTCGTTTTTCGTGTATAACATACAACTTCCTACCCCTCCCCCGTTCCTGAGAGGGGGTATACTGGAGTCACCCTATGTGTCCTGTAGCTGGGTGTCTGGCTTTTGTGCAGGTGATTTCTCCAGAGGGGGTATACTGGAGTCACCCTATGTGTCCTGTAGCTGAGTGTCTGTCTGGGTTTTGTGCAGGTGATTTCTCCAGAAGCAACTAACAGAATTGTTTAATTGTTTGTAAGAGACGAACCTACCTAATCGTTTTCATAAAAGAAAGATGTTACATAAACTAGAATAAACGGCAACAGACTCAGTCTTTATAGTCTTACCTGATCCATCCACTAGAAGCAATATGCCCAATAAAACGCCGATTACCAACATGTCGGATGCCGATTGCGTTGATCCAGGTAGTTTCTGTCAAAATCATGGTTTGGCTTGCATGTTGATGAAATGTCCCATCACTGCCGGCTTGCGGTGCTTGCTTTCGAAGTACAGTCTCTTGGCTGAGCGCTAAAAATATAAATGCGACTGAAAGCTTGTTTACAATTTGTATTTACATTCAATGCGTTAAAGGCTTTGCAGATGTGCTGTTAAATGCTTTCCTGCGTTTTATACAGCGCCAGATCATTTTACAAGTGAAATGAGGTCCTGCGAAATGTGCTAAAATGTATGATTTATTGGTGACGTAATGCAGTGACGACATCATTCCCATGCACACACTGACGTCAAAATCACGTATTCAGGTGCTCTTGCCTCTAGTTAGCTGTTTTACGAAAACTGGAGTACGCATGCACTCGGTCATATGAAACAGAGTGTGATTATGTTTATAAAATGTATGTATAGATAGCCTGTAACGATTAGTCCACACGTTCATACATTATACAATACAGAATGATTAAGGGCACTGATTTATAAATAAAAAAATAAATGTATAAATAAATAAATGTACAAGGAAGTCAAGATGCTTGAATTGAATAGGTTACAAATCCAAATTAAACACACACAAATTTGTTTTCTAATAATAATAATAATAATAATAATAATAATAATAATAATAATAATAATAAACTCCTGCTCTTGGATCTGTGTATTTCATAAGAAGAATTTAATCAGGCATTATAATTATACTGAATACACGCATGTCTTTGTTATATTTTCTTTGTTTCAATCCACAAATGGTGTATGATATTTTTTCAATTCAACAGCAAAAGTTGTCTCGGTCAATAGTCAGTTACGTATTTCGCAAAATGTGTGTAATTAATTATCGCACACACACACACACACACACACACACACACACACACACACACACACACGCGCGCGCGCGCGCGCGCGCACACACACACACACACACACACAGACTGACTTTCAAAGTTAGAGAATCAGATGTGTGAAATAAAGACAAGGACACAACAAAAGTACAACAAATAACAAAACACTGGATTGATTTATCACATGCATTGAGACAACTTTCAGGATAAAGGAAAAAAGTGAAAAGCATGACTGGACATATAAGCAATATCGTAATTTGGTCTAAATCAGAACTGTAAAAATTACATGCAATAATTCAAACAGTGTCGTAATCCGTGTCTTAAATGATACAGGTGTTATCTGCACTGTGAAGTTCAATTAACAAGGGTGAATCCCTTGTATCCCTTGTATATGCAACCACCCGTTCTGTTTACAGTACTGATGGCTGCAAGCACAAGGGTGTTAAATCTCATCTACAGCCCTGACAGCAGAAGTTCTGGGCCACTCAGATAATAGAATACTCTGACAATCAAGAGATTCAACTTTTGTGTACATCGACCCAAAATACCTGATTGAGTAAAACAAATGGAGGCCAAAGAGTGAATTAGATACGTGCACATTTATCTACCACATTGTATGAATTCTAAAAATGTCCTTACATCGAAATCAAAATTGAACATGTCCTGAAAATAATGCCAGTAACTGGTAGCAGCTGACAAGTAAATCAAGTAGTGAACAGCATGACATTTTCCCCGGCAGACACATAAAACAACAAGGCTCTAACATCTGTGCACAGAAAAGTATAAACAATAATACATACACCCCATCCTCTCTCCTTTCCTCCACTATGACAAAATGATACATGTACTTTAACAACAGGACTTACAATTAGTTTCTTCAACGCAAACGACAGTGGGAGAGAGGTCGACCATGAAAGTTCAAAGGTAGTGCTTGACTTACTTGCCAACCTTCCACGCGCCGGGAAAAACAGCTGCAATTCCTCTTTGGTTTCAGTGAATGGCAAAATGTGTAATCTTTGAACGATCTGTAATTGTGTATGTAGGTGCCAGTACTGTTTACAGTACCGGCTTCCGTAGCGCAGTGGTTTGCGCGTGGGACTAGCGGCCGGGAGATCCGGGTTCGAATCCCAGCCGAGTCAAGCGGGATTTTTCCTACCTGGGTCGGCTCCTTCTCAGGGCGGGTGTGCTATGGACTCAATGGGAAGGCTGATGCCACGCAGCCGAGACTCACCCACTTCACGGGTGCGACTTTGGAGGTTCTACCCGGGTTATGACACATCGCAAGGTGTGAATGGTTACACGGCTGGCACCGCAGGTGTCCGCAGTTCCCGGGCCTGCTTAACACCAAAATATTTATGGCAGGAAGCGTGGAATGCAGTCCCCAACCACATGGACCACCATGGCATCATATCATCATCCTCATCTTCATCATCATGCAAAATGAAATATGTTGTTCCAGGTTTCTGATCCCTCAAGTCTCCGTCTCATGGTGACCTCAGCACAGTCCTCCAGGAGCCCAAGGTGCGTGGTTGTCTTCGGCCAGATGTGTGTGTGTGTGTGTGTGTGTGTGTGTGTGTGTGTGTGTATGTGTGTGTGTGTGTGTGTGTGTGTGTGTGTGTGTGTGTGTGTATGTGTGAATAATTGTGGTTGTCTTCGGCCAGACCCTGCTGCTGTGCGTGGAAGGACGTAGTGGTTGATTCGCCACCTCCTCGACTAGCTAACAATGTCATAAGTAGGGGGACTTGCAGGTGTGGTCACCTGAAGGCCACACTGAACACCACCGAAGTGACTCGGCAGCAGTGTGGAGTTTCCTCCGGAGAGAGTCCCCTACTGCCTGACATATAGCAGCAGGGCCGGGAGTCTTGCTGGAGCACACTGGATGGGGATGAGCGGCGTGAGAGGATGACCTCTGAGGTCGACAAAAGGAATAAAAACATGGAGCAGCACAAAAAGTACTGTTTACAGTACTGGTAGCTGTATGCAACATTCTGGCTGATGGAGCGCTTTCTAATTCCTCAACAGAAAGTGCTATCAACAATAGTACCTCTGACCAAGATATTAGTAGTGGTTTGTTATTTACTGCCATTTTTTTAATTATATATATTCTATTTTTAATTATCTCTATTGCTCATTACACAGGCTCAGTTTAATGTTGATAGCTCACTATGGATAGTATAAGTTATTGGTAGCATGGGTTTGCTACTCGGACCCTTGTAGGCCTGAGGGGGAAAACCGCTTATCGTATTTTGTCCACAACGAAAGTGATTTCAAAGGCGGGGCACCGAATTGGGTCGGAACAGCTGGTTTCGAACCCGGGACCTTTCGGACCAGAGTCGAACGCTCTACCACCGAGCCACCCTAGCTCCCGTAGACCTTCGGGGTACAATTGTTCCTTTGACCTTCCGAAAGTCTACAAGGTTCCGTGCTGCAAACCCCTGCTACCAATAGACCTCACCGGTGCGCGCATTTTCAGCCAAACTGAACGACGACAAAACGGAAGCCATGCTGGTAGGCACTCGCCAGAAACTTTCCCAGCTCCCTCCCTCTCTCCACCTTCAACTCGACAGCACCCCCATCTCCCTCTCTGACTCGGTCAAGAACCTTGGCGTTATCCTCGATTCCTCTCTTTCCACGACCAGCTTCGTCTCCGCCACGGCCCAGGCATGTTATTTCCACCTCCGCCGCATCAGTCAGATCAGAAAATACCTCACTACCGAAGCTGCCACCAAACTCGCTGTCTCTCTCATCTTATCTCGCATCTACTACTGCAACTCTCTCCTTTCCGGCCGGAGGTAGCATATGAGCTTGTTTGCTGTCATCCAGTTTTTCACGTCTTCATAGCAGTCAGCCGTGCGAGTCAGTAGTGTCTGAGTGTTGTCGAGTTTGTCTTTGTCTAGTAGTTGTGAGTCGTCAGCGTAGAGGTGGTGGTGTATGTGGTGAGACTGGATGATGTTGGACAGGGGGGAGGTGTAGAGTGTAAAAAGGACCGGGCCCAGGACGGACCCCTGTTGAACGCCGCAGGAAAGCGTGACTGGGTTGGAGGAGACGCCGTCGATGGTGACGGACTGCTGTCTGTCGGAGAGATAGGAGAGAAACCAGGAGTGAGCAGAGTCAGTGATGCCAAAGGAGTGGTGAAGGCGGTGGAGGAGGATAGAGTGGTCTATGGTGTCGAAGGCGGCAGAGAGATCGAGTAGCGTAAAAAGGGAGATGTTGCCCGAGTCAGTGAAGAGAAGCAGGTCGTTAAGGATATGTAGAAGGGCTGTTTCAGTGCTGTGATGTTTGCGATAGGCAGACTGGAAGGGACTGAGGAGGTTGTTGTCGGCGAGGTGGAGTTGAGTTGGTTGAGGACAACTTTCTAAAGAAGCTTGGGCAGGAAAGAGAGATTGGAGACTGGGCGGTAGTTCTTGAGTTCGTTTGGGTCGAGGTTGTGTTTTTTTAGGAGAGGACGGACGATGGCGGACTTGAAGATATCGGGGACGGAGCTAAGATGTGTTGATGATGTCGGTAATGAAGGGCAAAAGTTTTGGGAGGCCATCCCGGTAGAGGGAAGCTGGGAGTGGGTCTAGTTCGCAGGTTTTGAAAGGCATGGACTTTATGGTCTTGAGGACTTCATCCTGAGAGACGGGGCGGAAGGACGAGAGGGGAGTGCCGGAAAAAGGGGGGTCGGGAAGGCAAGGCGGAGAAGGCAGAGTGTCGAGTGTGTTGCGCAGAGTTTGGATTTTGTCGGAGAAATAGGAGGAAAAAGCGGACGGAAGTTCTTCTTTGCTGTGTGTGTTGGGAAGAGGAGAGTCTTTAGAAGTGCCTAGGAGTGTGTTCATGGTAGCGTAGAGGGTTTTGGAAGAAGTGGATTCCAGGATTTTGTTTTGAAGGTGTTTACGTTTGGAGTCGGAGATCATTCTGCAGACTTTGGATCTGGTGGTTTGGAAGATCTCTCTGTGAACGGTGAGGTCAGATGAGCGCCAGCAGCGTTCCGCTTGTCGACGCTCGCACTTGGCCTCAGCTATGTCGTCAGTGAGCCAGGGGGAGGGGAGTCGGTTGGGTATGGAACAGGTGGTGACAGGGGCATGGGTGTCTAGAAGTTTTCGAAGGGAGGAATCGAAATGGGATGCAAGATCGGGAGAGGAGGCGGGGTCCAAGAGAAGGTCGACAGCTTCGTCGAAGAAGTTCTCTCGGTTGACAGATTTTAGTTTGCGACGAGAGACAAAGAGCTTGGGTTTTTTTCGGGGGAGGTAGGTTGAGGGCGACGAGAATAGCGAGGTGGTCGGAGGGAAGCACAGAAGAGGTGTCAGAGTCGAGGAAGAGTTGATCGGAGGTGCGGGTGATGATCCAGTCGAGGGTGTGGCCGAGTCGGTGGGTGGGTTTAGTGACGTGTTGTTTAAGATTGTGGTTTGAAAGTGACGTGCAAAAGCGTTTTGTGTCGGGGTGGTCGGGTTTGTCGAAGTGGAAGTTAAAGTCGCCAAGAAGGATGTGTTTTCCGGGTCGTGTGCTGTAGTAGTCGAGGAGGAGATCGAACTCGGTGAGGAACATGGAGTTTGTGAGTTTGTTTTGAGAGCTTGGAGGGGGGCGATAGATACATGAGAAGATGAGGGACTGGCCAGGGAGTGTTGCTACGGCCTCGACAGATTCAAAGGAGGGATGAGCAAAAGGGAGAGACTGAGAGAAGGCGAGGTGAGCAGAAAGACAGTCCCTGTAGATGATGGCAATGCCACCCCCTCTGGAAGCACGCGGGAAGGAGGCCAGACGGTAGCCACTCGGAGTGACGCTGGCGATGATGGGTTCATCGCCAGCTGAGCGGAGCCACGTTTCGGTGATCACGACAACATCTAGGTCATTGTCTAGGATGAAATCTGAAATCACGTCGGCTTTGCCATCTTTACTCAAAAAAAAATATTTTGAGTAGAACGCTGATGATGTGTCATTTAATGCTCAAGCCTGTCATGGATACGAATCTGCTTAAGATTTGATATTTATACATTTCGTTTTCCTCCCAGAAGGGGAGGTAGCATATGACCACTTAGCGTCAGGCAGTCGAAACATGGACACCAAATTAAGAGAGAATGAGCTTCGCAAACTTGATTTTGACATAAATGTACAAATTCTATAACTTTAAAAAAACTAACAGCAACTTATTTAAATATTTTATTGAGATTTTTGATTGTTATGTACGTAATGTTTACGATTTATGTTAAGGTTTACGATTTATGTCGGGGAATTTTTCTGGATGCAAAATTTCACCATAAAACAATTGCATGTCGTTTTAGAAATAAAGCCTGATGTAAATAAAATGTAGTGTATAACTTCCACGTTTTGGCTTACGTGCCAAAGCAAAAGCAAGTCTATGAATTGGGCCATCCGTCGTCTGTACGTCGTTTGTGGTAAAATTTTAACGTTGACTCTTTCTCGGAGACAATGTAAGCCTCAGACTTCAAACGTGGCCAAAGGATACTTTGTGGCAAAACCTTTCTAAACATTCCAAGTTCAGCGATCTATCTCAAAGGTCAAGTTAAAAAGAGGTCCAGATACAGGTAAACAAACAAAAAAACAACCCAAGACGAATTTTGACAAAAGAATGTTTTTCCTCAAATACCATTTTCAGCTTTAAACCCAAACTTAGGATAGAGATATTTTATGTAAGGCCTTTCTATGCATACTAATTTGGATGAACCCTCGGAAAGGTCAAGGTGACAGGAGGTCGACACGTGTTTTAATACTCCCAGTATTTGATAGAACTGTAGTTTTTCAAAGTTTATTCAAATATATTGTTTAAATCAAATTTGGCATAAAAGGAGGCTGATAATAACACCTTTCTATGCATACTAATTTAGTCAATCCTTTACAAAGGTCAAGGGTCACGGAGGGTTGACTAATGTATGCATACATCTTGAGAAAACTCTTATAAGACACTTGAACGCTTGCTCATTTCAGTGACCTGTTGGAAAGGTCACGGTCACAAAGGTCACACTTATAATGTGGTTTGGTCACACACGTGAATCATTAGGACTTTGTCTTTCTTGTTTTTAACTTGTTTCTTCTATCTATCAGCTGTATTACGTACAGTAACGTTGGTGCTTGAAAAATTAGGCTGCATAATCAACATCGGTAGGCAGTGGGAAACATAGATACCATAAAAAGACATTTTCATTCAGACAGAAAAACACAAAAGACAAGTTTTCAGACATAACACAACATGTATTGGTGCAAAGAGGCCCTTACAAATACCACACACACACACACACACACACACACACACACACACACACACACACACACACACACACACACACAAACTAAGAATGGCAAAGTCCTTAAGGCTCACGTGGACGAGAAAGCAATTTATAAGTCGGACCTTAGCGACATAAACGTTCTAACTGGTCTCTAAATGTGTTCAAGTATCTTAATACAAGTAGAGAGGTGGCGTTTGCACCAGAGAAGTCCGTTTTCTCAAAATGTATGCATTTTCTGATGTTTGTCAATACCTCGCGACTCTTGACCTCTGCAGAGGTCAACTAAATTGGTACGATTAGAAAGGTCTTATCCCCATCTACCTTTGTGCCAAATTTTATTGAAAACTTTGCCAAAACGCAAATAGATAATAACTGGCATTTTATACTCATTCTCATCTCTCGTGACCCTTACAATTTCCGGGAATCCAAATTAGTATACGTGGGACAGTCTACTAACAGCTATACCTGTACTAAGTTTGAAGCTGTTAATAGTACTTCAGGGGGAAAATGGCCATTTTGTTTACCTATTTCCTAAACTCTTATGACCCTCGACCTTTTCAAATGGTTAATCAAATTTGTATGCATAACAAGGTTTTACCATCATTTACCTTTATACCGCCCAAGTCTGGGTTCAAATAATATTGAGCACAGACACTTTCTTTTGTCAAAATGTTGCTATTTTTATTTCCTGATCCACTGTGACCTTGACCTTTGACAGAGATCAGCCCAATTGTATGTGTAGACAGGTCTTACCACAAAGTTTGGGCCAAGTCTGAATGCCCAAGTGTGAAGACTGTGGCTTCAATAGTCTCCGAGAAAATGCCAACGTTAAGGTTTACCACGGACAACGGTCGCTGGACAAACTGGCGGCTGCGGACGAATGGATGACCACTAGCCTGATACACAAACTCAGTAAAAACTATCTCTATCTCAAGTGAGCCAACAACGTGAGATTGAAGAGCACTCTTGCCCTGGACTCTGCCAATGCGATATCCATGGGCAGTCGAAGACAATGGCGGGCTCAGGACACGACACAAACCACGCTATCCTAGGCAGCAGTCAGCAGCCGGTTGACCACCAGCGACTGACAGTAAAGTACCGCCGAGCCCACAAACAGCTGGACGGCAGAAAATGACTTCAAATTCTTTTAATCAATTCTTCGGAAAATAAAACAACCGGTCAGTCGAAGACAGAAAATTTGGACACGAAGCCGAAAGGCCGCACGTTTTGCTCAGCTGTGTAGCTCAGTCGTCAACGTGCAAGTGTACTTTTTGTGCAATTATGCTACACCGCTTCCCAACGTGTGTGTTGAAACGTAGTCATGTGAACACGTTTTCTGTGCTATACAGAGAGTTAATTGTTAGTGCTTATTGTAGGACACAAAACTCTTCGACTGTCACACGAACTTTGGCTGTTAATCATTCACTGCGTGGAAATAATTTGGAAAATGTGGAATAGCATGCGTGGAACTACTCCAATTTTCTCTTTATTCATTGACGACTTCTCAAGTTTGCATGACTACAAGAGACAAAAGCGTGGCGATTTTGTAGCAACTGTCCCCATGTCACACAGGGGCATGAAATCGGGCACTTTTCTGCCTATTTAACAACATTCAAGGCAGGAATTAATCGCAACTAGTAATATTTGGGTGAATATTTCTTTATTGTGTCTCAGACAAACACAGCATTTCAGAAACAGCACATCTTGAAACAAGTGCTAGCTGTTTTGTGTTTGTTTGTTTTTTGGGTTGAAAGTACTCGACCCCCCTTTGGGCCATGTTTCTGGGAACTACCCATATCTATATATGGGTAGTTCTCAAAAACATGGCCCAGCTATGCGACATATTCTTATGCGTGGCAGTCTTGAGTATCAAAGGACACATCATCAGCTTTCTGGTCAAAACTTTTTCTCTCAAGGTATATCTTGAGATAAAAAAAAAAGTTTTGAGCCGACGCATAAGAATCTGCAAAAGATTTATATTTATATATTTTCTTTACCTCCCAGAGGGGGATGTAACACATACCACCTAGCATCGGGCAGCTGAAACATGGACACACAATTTAAAAGAAAATTAGTTTTACGAACTTAATATTCACTTAAATGTACAGTTTCTATAATATAATATAACAGCAGCTTTTGGTTGTGGATGTTGTGTACATTAAGTGTTCAATTTATGTGGGGGAATTTTACTTTTTTGATACAAAACTTTGCCGAGAAACAATTGCATGGCGTTTTAGAAATAAAGCCTGAAGCAAAGAAAACGTAGTATTTTAAATTTTTTATCAGCTTCATCAAGTACAATAATGTTGGTGCTTGAAATGGGAGGCTGCATAATCAACATCGGTGAGAATTTGAAACATGGATACCATAAAAAGTCACTTTCATTCATACAAAAGAAAAACATAGAAGACAAGTTTTCAGACAAAAAAGAACATTTATTGGCGCAAACAGGCTTCACTGCCATGATGACTTGTGCAGAGCGCTACTACAAAAATGTAAAGCAAACAAACCACTACACAATGTATGATCTAGCAATGTGTGTCCAACCGACAACTTTGCAAATTGACAAATCGTCGATGTGACATTTAACTGAACGACTAAAAAGTTTATAAACAAGAATTAGAAACAAGCAAAAATGACGAAGTCCTTATGGCTCACATGTACGACCGACAGATGGAATTAGTCTGACCTTTGCAGCCTTGACCTTTCTAACACTAAGTCTAAGTCAGGTATAGGGATGGATTTTGTACCAGCGAAATCTTTTTTCTCAAAAAGTGTCAATTTTCTCACGTTCGTCAAAACCCTGCAAACCTTGACCTTTGGGAGGGGTGAAACGAATTGGTATGCTTAGAAAAGTCTTATCATCTTCAGCTACATTTGTGCCAAATTGTATGTAACAGTTTGCAAAAAAACAGATAAATAATAACATTCTCAAATAATAATACTACAAGAAAGGCAACGCAATTATGGCTCACGTGCGTGACTTATGCACATATGTGTGACCTTTGTGACAATAAGTAAAGGGTTGGCTTCAGCACCAGCGAAATAATGTTTAAGCATTTTTCACACGTATGTCCAACCCCTGCGACCCTTGACCTTAGTGCAAGATTGAAGAGCAATCTTACGTTGCACTCTCAGTGCGACATCCCATGGCAGTCGAAGCACAATTAGCCTAGCAGCTGCCCTCCATAGACGATCAGCCGTTTACGAGATAGTGATTTTCTTCAGAGTAACAAAGGTTTGGGTATGTCAAAATGAAGTCTAGTATGCATAAAAGCAGTGCACACTCATTTGAAACCGCCGGAGGATGGAGACATTTTTCTGTAGCACATTTTGTTTCTAGTACGTCTGCAGACGAAACCAGGACTGTCGCAGCCATGTTTTCTGGGGATCGGTAGTTTACATGCGCCCCATTGTTCCTGTAATCATCAATGTTTTATGATGAACAGCTAGTTTTAGGAGTGTGTGTGGGGGGGGGGTGGGGGGGGGGGCGGGGGAGGAGGAGGAGGCACGTACTGCATAATGTACTCGTACTATTTTTTTCACACACTATTACTGTTTCTTTCTGTGTTTCTATCAACCACTCATGACGCCATCGGGCTCAATCTCATGTTTTATTTGAGTGATTTACAAAATGCATGTACTTGCTTCTGTTATCTTTTTTTACTGGCTTTGACATTTCGCTGGAAGATGTACAGTCCCATACTTTAAGCCTGTCTCACATAACGCATACGGAGGTTGACTATATCATTGATATGTGTGTGTAGGTAGCGTCTTGTTTGAGGTGGCAGATGTGGCCTCATCTTTAAGTTTGGTGACCCTGTGCATGTGGCCAACAGTACTATTTACAGAAATGATGGCTCCATGTGCAGGCTAGTTCACGGTAACACTGATCAATGTGTATTGGACAGCCTATTGTTTGAAGTGATCAGTGGTGGCATAATCCATGATGCCTATGTGCATTTGGCCACTGGTACTCTTTACAAGAAAGCTGCCCTTCAGGCCGATTTACAGCGCATGCTCAAAGACACAGTTGATCCAGCAGACTCCTCCCCTGAAACACTCTGGGAACAACTGAAAACTGCTATTGTAAAATCTTCTGTGGAAGTCTTGGGCTTTGCTAGAAAGAGGAACAAAGACTGCTTTGACGAAAACGACGTAGAGATACAGGAACTTCTAGCAAAAAAAGAGCCGCCCACCAGGCCCACCTAGCCCAGCCTTCCTGCCCTATGCCCTTCCGCCTCATCTGCAGCAGTCTCCAGCTCAAGCTTAGAGAGCTCCAGAACGAGTGGTGGTCCAGACTCGCACAGAGGACCCAGCTCTGCGCTGACAACGGTGACTACAGGGGCTTCTACGAAGCACTGAAAGCAGTGTATGGCCCTAGGCACCTGGTACAAAGTCCCCTGCGAAGCGCTGATGGACAGGCACTCCTCACAGATAATACCTCCATCTTGAAACGCTGGTCGGAATACTTTCAGGACCTCTTCGGCGCTGAGCGCACTGTTCAAGAAACAGTCATCCTCCAAATCCCACACCTTCCTCTAAAGGTTGAATTGGACGAACCGCCCACCGCCGAAGAGACCCTCACAGCCATCCACCAGCTCAAGAGTGGCAAAGCAGCAGGCATTGACGGAATCCCGCCAGAGATCTGGAAACATGGAGGCCCAGCACTGCACAACAAGCTCCACGACCTCTTTCTCTGCTGCTGGGAAAAAGAAACACTACCAAAGGACCTCCGTGATGCAGTCATCATCACCCTGTACAAGAACAAAGGAGAGAAGACTGCCTGCTCTAATTATCGTGGAATTACCCTGCTGTCCATTGCCGGGAAAATTCTCGCAAGATTGCTCCTGAATCGGCTGGTACCTGCCATCGCTGAAGACCACCTCCCAGAGGGCCAGTGTGGCTTCAGAGCCAACAGGAGTACCACCAACATGGTCTTTGTGCTGAGACAGCTTCAGGAGAAGTGCCGCGAGCAGAACAAAGGGCTGTACGTAACGTTTGTCGACCTAACAAAAGCGTTTGACACTGTGAGCAGGCAAGGTATGTGGCAGGTCCTGGAGCGACAAGGCTGTCCCCCAAAGTTCCTCAACATGATCGTCCAGCTCCACGAGGACCAGCAAGGCCAGGTCAGACTAAACAGTGACCTCTCAGAACCATTCCCCATTCGCAACGGCGTGAAGCAAGGCTGCGTGCTGGCACCGACCCTCTTCACCATCTTCTTCAGCATGATGTTGAAGCAGGCCACAGTGGACCTCGACGATGACGACGCAGTGTACATCAGGTATCGTCTCGATGGCAGCCTGTTCAACCTCAGACGACTGCAGGCCCACACCAAAACCCTAGACCAACTGATTCGTGAGCTGCTCTTTGCTGATGACGCTGCCTTTGTTGCACACACAGAGAGAGCCTTGCAGCGCATTACGTCCTGCTTCGCAGATGCCGCCCAGCTCTTTGGACTTGAGGTCAGTTTGAAAAAGACAGAGGTCCTTCATCAGCCGGCACCCAAGGAAGAGCATCGCCCTCCCCACATCACCATCGGCGAGTCCGAACTGAAGTCTGTACACCAGTTTACCTACCTTGGCTGCATCATCACGTCAGACGCCAAGCTGGACAAGGAGCTGGACAACAGGCTGGCTAAAGCGAACAGTGCTTTCGGGCGACTATTCAAGCGGGTGTGGCACAATCAACAGCTGAAAAAGGCACCAAGATCAGCGTGTACAGAGCTGTCGTCCTCACCACCCTGCTGTACGGTTCCGAGTCCTGGGCCCTCTACCGCAGCCAACTACGACTCCTCGAATGCTTTCACCAGCGCTGCCTGCGTACCATCCTCAACATTCACTGGAGTGACTATGTCACCAACGTCGAGGTCCTTGAACAGGCAGAAACTGTGAGCATCGAGGCTTTGCTGCTGCGGACACAGCTTCGCTGGGCGGGGCACGTCTCCAGGATGGAGGATCATCGCCTACCAAAGATCACTCTGTTCGGCGAGCTCGCCACTGGACACCGAGACAGAGGGGCACCAAAGAAGAGATACAAAGACGGTTTCAAGAAGTCACTTAGTGCCTGCCAAATCGACCACCGCCAGTGATCTTCGCTTGCTGCGGACCGTGACACCTGGCGCTCCACCATTCACAAGGCAGCCGTCTCCTTTGAGGACTCTCGCAGAGCTAACCTTAAGGACAAGCGGCTCAGAAGAAAAAAACAGAGTCGTAACTCAGAATCCTGACCAGACCTTCCCCTGCAGCCACTGCGGTCGAACCTGCCTGTCCCGGATTGGCCTCCGCAGCCACGAAAATGCCTGCAGACGACGTGGGCAAGCCCTATAGAATCTTCGTTCGCGAAGTCAAGCCAAGAGACTCTTTACAAGAGTCAAGGGTCAAGGGGTCTCTGCCTGACTCAAAGGGTGGGGGCCCCAGGAGACGAGTTGCGTTGGTGGTGCGGGTAGTGGGGAACTCTTACAGCGCCTCCCCCGGGATCCCCCTAGTCTAGGGCCTCTAGGCCTTTGTGAGGCACCATCGTGTGTAATCCCTCCGGACTAGCATAGCACCCCTCTATCCCAAGACCGCCCGTGCGTGGTCCCTGGCCACATCCTCTCCGAGGTGACCCCAAACACTGGGCAGCACTATCCCCCAGGCTAAACACGGCGGATCTAGAGGCGAGAACCTCGAAAATAAATCATTGTCCTGCTGCCTTGCAGGCCTGGCCGCTTGGCTGCGGAAAGGCTAAAGGAGGAAAACCCTGACATCAAAGCCCCTGTGTCTCCGGGGAAGGCTTTTGAGCCAGAGACTAGGACAAGGACAGTCTGATATAAAATCTACGACCCGAGGACCTCGATGCCACCGTCCCAGCTTGCTAGGCCATGGCAGACGAGCCAAGGGTTTAAAGGATGGGGCCAGTACTGCGCACACTGCACTCTACCAAAAAGCTCTACCGCGCAGGCTTTAGGAAACGTCCACGGACCATGACACTGACCATTCCAAGTCGTGTAGCGATGGGCAAGGGGCGAAACGGCAGGTGAAAGATGTCACTGGAAGCCTAGAAAAGGTGGCCTAACCCAAGCTCATCCCCTCGCAACCCCAGTTGGCTAGCCGCGGTCAACGGGCATCTTCTCCTGCGGTCAGAAAACAAGAAAAAACAACGGATCCACTCTCATGACGACCACGACTGGACTCAACGTAGCATGCTGAAACACCCGAACCATGCTCGAAACAGCAGACAGCGGATGCCCTGAACGTCGCTCCGCCCTCTTTGCCCATGAATTGCGGAGGTTAAACAGCGACATCGCCACGCTCAGCGAAGTACGCCTCCCGGACGAAGGCAGCCTCCAAGAACTTGGCGCTGGATACACCCTCAACTGGTCAGGCAGGCCTGCATCAGAAAGACGGCTCTCAGGCGTGGGCTTCATGGTCAAGACCTCCATTGCGACTAAGCTGGAAAACCTACCAACGGGTCACTCTGACCGCATCATGTCCGTGCGCCTCCCACTGAGACACCAGCAATACGTCACCCTTCTCAGTGTGTACTCCCCAACCCTCCTGACAGAGCCTGCAGAAATAGACAAGTTATACACTGACCTGCGCAGCCTCCTACAGAACACCCCTGCAGACGACAAAGTCATCATCCTTGGCGACTTCAATGCCAGAGTGGGCCAGGACTCTGAAGCCTGGAAAGGAGTCCTCGGCAAGCATGGTGTTGGGAACTGCAATGACAATGGCCGCCTACTGTTGGAGTTCTGTGCAGAACAGCAACTTGTCATCACCAACACTACTTTTCAGCAAAAGGACAGTCGAAAGACCACCTGGATGTATCTTCGTTCCAAGCACTGGCACCTTATCGACTATGTCCTAGTGCGTCAGAGGGATCGCAGTGACGACCTCCTCACCAGAGTGATGCCCAGCGCAGAGTGCCACACTGACCACCGCCTTTTCCGCTGCAAAATCAGGCTCCGCCTCAAGCTGAAACCCAAGAAAGGGGGCCCCCCAAGAAAAAGCTTGATGTTGCCAGCCTTCAGCGTGACGACGTGAAAGCTGCCTTTCAGACAGATCTGCAGCGCATGCTCAAAGACATAGCTGATCCAGCAGACTCCTCCCCTGAAACACTCTGGGAAAAACTGAAAACTGCTATTGCAAAATCCTCTGCGGAAGTCTTGGGCTTTGCTAAAAAGAGGAACAAAGACTGCTTTGACAAAAACGACGTAGAGATCCAGAAACTTCTAGCAGAAAAAGGAGCCGCCCACCAGGCCCACCTAGCCCAGCCTTCCTGCTCTGTGAAGAAGTCTGCCTTCCGCCTCATCTGCAGCAGTCTCCAACGCAAGCTGAGAGAGCTCCGGAACGAGTGGTGGTCCAGACACACAGAGGACCCAGCTTTGCGCTGACAACGGTGACTACAGGGGCTTCTACGACGCACTGAAAGCAGTGTATGGCCCCAGGCACCTGGTTCAAAGTCCCCTGCGAAGCGCTGATGGACAGGCTCTCCTCACAGATAGTACGTCCATCTTGAACCGCTGGTCGGAATACTTTCAGGACCTCTTCAGCGCTGAGCGCACTTTTCAAGAAGCAGTCATTTTCCAAATCCCACACCTCCCAGTAAAGGTTGAATTGGATGAACAGCTCACCACTGAAGAGACCCTCACAGCCATCCACCAGCTCAAGAGCGGCAAAGCAGCACGCATTGACGGAATCCCGCCAGAGATCTGGAAACATAGAGGCCCAGCACTGCACAACAAGCTCCACGACCTCTTTCTCTGCTGCTGGGAGAAAGGAACACTACCAAAGGATCTCCGTGATGCAATCACCCTGTACAAGAACAAAGGAGAGAAGTCTGACTGCTCTAATTATCGTGGAATTACCCTGCTGTCCATTGCCGGGAAAATTCTTGCAAGGCTGCTCCTGAATCGGCTGATACCTGCCATCGCTGAAGACCACCTCTCAGAGGGCCAGTGTGGCTTCAGAGCCAACGGGAGTACCACCGACATGGTCTTTGTGCTGAGACAGCTTCAGGAGAAGTGCCGCGAGCAGAACAAAGGGCTGTACGTAACTTTGTCAACCTAACAAAAGCGTTTGACACTGTGAGCAGGCAAGGTATGTGGCAGATCCTGGAGCGACTTGGCTGTCCCCCAAAGTTCCTCAGCATGATCGTCCAGCTCCACGAGGACCAGCAAGGCCAGGTCAGACTCAACAGTGACCTCTCAGTACCATTCCCCATTCTCAACGGCGTGAAGCAGGGCTGCGTGCTGGCACCGACCCTCTTTACCATCTTCTTTAGCATGATGTTGAAGCAGGCCACAGTGGACCTCGACGATGACGACGCAGTGTACATCAGGTATCGTCTCGATGGCAGCCTGTTCAACCTCAGACGACTGCAGGCCCACACCAAAACCCTAGACCGACTGATTCGTGAGCTGCTCTTTGCTGATGACGCCGCCCTTGTTGCACACACAGAGAGAACCTTGCAGCGCATCACGTCCTGCTTCGCAGATGCTGCCCAGCTATTTGGACTTGAGGTCAGTCTGAAAAAGACAGAGGTCCTTCATCAGCCGACACCCAAGAAAGAGCATTGCCCTCCTCACATCACCATCGGCGAGACCGAACTGAAATCTGTACACCAATTTACCTACCTTGGCTGCATCATCACGTCAGACGCCAAGCTGGACAAAGAACTGGACAACAGGCTGGCAAAAGCGAACAGTGCTTTCAGGTGACTATTCAAGCGGGTGTGGCATAATCAACAGCTAAAAAATGGCACCAAGATCAGCGTGTACAGAGCTGTCGTCCTCACCACCCTGTTGTATGGTTCCGAGTCCTGGGCCCTCTACCGCAGCCAAATACGACTCCTCGAACGCTTCCACCAGCGCTGCCTGCGTACCATCCTCGGCATTCACTGGAGTGACTATGTCACCAACGTCGAGGTCCTTGAACAGGCGGAAACTGTGAGCATCGAGGCTTTGTTTATGCGGACACAGCTTTGCTGGGCGAGGCACGTCTCCTGGATGGAGGATCATCGCCTACCCAAGATCACTCTGTTCGGCGAGCTCGCCACTGGTCACCGAGACAGAGGGGTACCTAAGAAGAGATACAAAGACGGTCTCAAGAAGTCAGTTAGTGCCTGCCAAATCGACCACCACCAGTGGTCTTCGCTTGCTGCGGACCGCGACACCTGGCGCTCCACCATTTACAAGGCAGCCGTCTCCTTTGAGGACTCTCGTAGAGCTAGCCTTAAGGACAAGCGGCTCAGGAGAAAAAAACAGAGATATCGAAACTCAGAACCCTGGCCAGACCTTCCCCTGCAGCCACTGCGGTCGAACCTGCCTGTCCCGGATTTGCCTCCGCAGCCACGAACATGCCTGCAGACGTCGTGGTTAACCCCTATAAAATCTTCGTTCGCGAAGTCAAGGCAAGACTCTTTACAAAGGTGCTGTTTACAGAACTAATGACTGCGTATGCATATTAGCTCTGTTATTGTTATCAGATGTGGCCTCATCTCTAAGTTTGGTGCCCCTGTGCATGAGGCCAACAGTACGTTTCACAAAACTGATGGCTGCATGTGCAGTGTGATTAACTGTACAATTGCGATTTGTAGGTGGGCAGCTAAAATACAGGCAGTCAATACAAGCCACTTTCTTAACCTCAAGTTTCTATATATGTTGTACAGTCCATCAGTATACAATTGTGCATGTCTTTGGTGGGTGTTTGCGGTTTTGTGTGTGAATAGTTATTTGGGTTAACGCCGAGCAGGCGACTAAGTCCATCTCACGGCGGTTAAATAAATAACATAAAGCAAGTCAAAGATACCTGGAACATAAGAATGCTATTTAATGGATAGATTATGAACATGCACATATGTATATGTCTTTTGGTGGGTGTTTTGCGGTTTTGTGTGTGTATGTGGGGGTGGGGTTGGGAGCGGACAGTATGGCACCTATTACCATGTTTTCATGATGTATGCGGACAAACAAAATAAATAAATAATTTAAATGAATACGATAAAGTAAGTCAAAGGTACCTGGGACATATTAATGCCAAGTAAAGGATAGATTATGAACATACACAGATATGCATGTCTTTTGGTGGTTGTTCTGCGGTTTTGTGTATGTGGGGTGGGGTTGGGAGCGGGCGGTATGGCACCTATTACCATGTATGTATGTGTATATTTTCTTGGTGTATACTGATGTGTATGTACAAAACTTACATTACAAACAAACAAAAATAAATAAATGTAAATAAATAAATAAAGCAAATATATCTGGGACATACGAATGCTTTATAGAAAGCATTCTTACATTCTCCTTTGTCTCATGGTTCGGCTCCCTGGGCGAGAAGAACTTTAGGAAGCTGAATAAGATAATCAGACTTAGTGAGAAAATCGTTGGGGGCAGGTTGGAGAGCCTTGACGGCCTCTACAGGACGAGAATGATACGCAAGGGCCTGAGGCTGGCAGCTGACACTTCCCACTGCCTTTCTAAGCACCTTCAAAAGCTCCCGTCTGGCCGTAGGTTCAAGGCTCCTCTTGTTAAAACCAAACGCTACAAGGGCAGCTTTGTACCCTCGGTCATCCGTCTCCTAAATGAAGAGTGTGTTAACTAGCTTATCTCTCTCTCCTTGTTGACGCCGTCGAGGAACTTGCACCTCATATGTCGCAGTGGCATCTTGCAAGTGACAGACTCACTCCTATACCACTACCACTAACAATGTACACTGTGGTCATGGTTGTTTGTTGTTTTTTTTTTGTTGTTGTTGTTTTCCACCATTGTTATAATGTGGCTAAATCCGTACGCGCGCATGTGATCCCAACGAAAGAAAATTTGTCCGCTAGACTGACACAATAAAGTATTTTGAATTTGAATTTGAATGCCAAGTAAAAGATAGATTATGAACATGCACAGATGACATGTCTTTTAGTAGGTGTTCTGTGGTTTTGTGTGTGTGTGGGGGGGGGGGGAGCAGGTCGTATGGCACCTATTACCATATGTGTGTACATGTATGTTCTCGTCTTGTATGCTGATGTGTATGTACAAACCTACATCACAAAGAAACAAACATAAATAAATTAATAATAAATTTAAATAATAAATAAATTAAATAAGTCGGAGATAACTGGGACATATGAATATGCATGCCAAGTAAAGGATAGATTATGAACATGCATAGATGTATGCATATTGAAAATTTTCTTCCTTTCCTATCTTTGGTGGCCACCACCATATTACTTGTGATCATGTCCAACAAGGAATTCTTTCCTTCCATAATTAGAAAGATGAATAATAAATAAATATGTAAATGAATACATAAATGAATCGATAATAAATAAATAAATAAAACCTGCAATATAATGGAGAGGGTTACTGTATGTATTGTATTTCATGCAGTTGATAAAGCTTGATCATAGAAGTTCTTGTGAGTACTTGAGTGCGGATTGTTTAAATGGGTTGCAAAAAAAATCCTATATTTAGGTGTTCAGCTGAACATGGTGATTTAGATGAAAACGGTTCGGAGATGGATTCAGTCTGCCTGGCTTGTGCCTAAGACCAGACTGATAAAACCGTGTTTGACCACTTAATCCAATCTCCACTAATCAATTTTTTTTTTTTAAAGCAGACCTACACATAGAGCCGTTAGGCTGGAAAACAGACGAACAATATGCATGTTGTATCTGGACAAAAAAGTCTTCATAATGTTGAAGATGGTCGGCAGACACAATGAAAAACATGCACGAGGTGAGTTTACTTTCGATATGCTTTCCTCCCACAAAAAACCGAGTTCTATGAGAAAGGCTGCTTTCAAGACCAGGAAAAATAACGTATATGATGTACTTCAAAGTTCAAATCCAAAATAATCTGTGCCTCATTTCAGGAGCAAAGTAAACCTGCATCAACCGTGCGCGTCTGATTTGACTTCTTGCGAAGGCATCTCGCTGACCGCCATTTTGAAACTAGCAACGCGAGTATGCTTTCGTCATTACAAATATTACATTTTTAATTATTTTATCGTAAATATGTCTACATGTTTACTTGCTCGTGATTTTAATTTGATCACTGGAATAAACTTGTAACTTGTATCATTGAATTTTTCAATGTTATGCACAAAAAAATGTCTTGCACCTTATCCGGGTCGTGTGCGAGGACTGGTTCCCCTACAGCGAACAAATAGCGCTCGAAAAACACTTATTAAAAAAATGTCTCCATCCTAAGGACAAATATTGTTGTTATGCATAAACCATATGGCATTAGTACTGTCGTTTCGTACCTTCAAACCATTGTTACTCTTTTGACGAACTACTTACCTCTGCAGAAATTGCGTAAGCTGCTAGACTGACAGTAAAGTTCCGCCATGTCCACGAACAGCTTCTTGGATGGTGGCATAAAATACGTACAAGTATCTGTAACCTATATCACCCCTGTGATAGGTTAATAAGTTGTATTTCATTTTGAGTAAGCTTAGTGGATTGACATTAGAATTGTTCTTTTTATTTTCCCTTTTCAGACAGAGACAAATAAATTTTCCTTTTTCCTCAAGCATATTTTTAGTTTTGGTTTTTGGAAATGACCTTGTATACTTTTTGGTGTAGTTTATAATATTTTAGTAATTATTTTGGTTCCGATTTTTTTACTTCCTGTTGTGGCAATTTCCTCTTTGATTATTCCTCTTCCTCTGCCATTTCATTGTTTGAGCGGGGACAGAGAGCATGCACGGACCTCTCGGATGCTAATTCAGGTTGGTAAAGTGTTTTAATTAAGAAATATTGTCGACTTCATTTAGGGATTGCATTAAATGTATAGGGTGAGTTTCTTTTTATGCGAATTATATTGTGATGCAGGGGATATTTTTGGATTCTAATAGTACAAGAACCATGTGTATCTTTGCCTCAACATGTATTTGTGGAATTGGTAATATCTTGGGTGTTTTGACTTTGAGCCATATATCGATTAGTGTTTGTAATTGGATTTTCACCTGCAGTCTTAAATGGGGCTTAAAGGGTGGATTTCTTGGTGTTGGGATGATACAATCGCGCGTAGGGCTGTTGTATTAACCGACATGTATTAAACTTACGGAATAAGTTTAAACAGGGTGATTTGTATAGCTTTGTTGCGCTTGAGCTGCTCGGGCCAGATTCAAACAGGAATAACATAGCCCTAATATACTGTGTTTTTGTTGTGAGGGGTTTTGCAGTTAAATCTAAGGATCTATTTTGTATTATGTCCCACGGTGTGCTCAATTATATGTTCTAGTATGAATATTTGTAATAAGAAAAAACCATTGCCTTTGTTTTATGTTATGGCTCCTGTATTTCTTTTGTTGTTTATTACAGTGTCCACAGATCGGGTTGCTGTCAGTCTGCTCTCTCATGCGTTATTTTGTCCCCGAGTCACTGATGTTTTTGTGTTGCCATACAACCGGTTAATTGATCCTATTATTGATGTTATAGTGAAAATAAATATCTTTTTAAACTGTTTGGGAAAACCTTTTGGTATTACTTTCTGAAGAGAGGGAATGGGTGTTAATTAAGGAACATCCTTTTCTGAAGAATCTGGGTTACATATTTGAGGGATCGTCCGGGATTGTTTTAAATTGCCCCCCCCCCCCCCCCCCCCCAAAAAAAAAAAAATGTAATTTTTCAAACAAATGAAAAGGAAAATGCTCTAATAATGGTTCTGAGCAATAGTCATTATGATTTGATAAGTTGAGTGTGAGAGGTAGTATGGCTGAACGACAGAAGTGGCTCGGGGATAGAGATGGAGTCGTTGGGAGCTAGACTGGCGGAACTCGCCCAGAGGCTGGCAGATATGGAGGCCTTGCAGCAGGAGAACTGAGACCTGCGTTCGAGACTGATTGCACAGGACCAGTCCTGTGCCAATCAGCGTGCATGTTAGGGCACCAACACCTGCCCCAAGGCTTGGAGTTTTCACTGGGCTAAAGCCGAAAGGAGCGGGTGAAATTATGTTCAAAGACTGGGAGGAGAGAGTCGGGCAGTACTTGCAGGAGGGCCAAGACGCTGATGAGGTCATCCGACGAGTGAAGTCCAGCCTGCGTGGTATTGCAGCGGAGCAAGCTAAAGACTGTTGCTCTGCTCAAGACATGCTGAAGTGCCTCACCAAAATCTACGGGGATGTACAGACGAGTGAAGACTTGTACCTCCAATTTGTCCGTCTGCGGATGGAAGAAAAAGGAGCTAGCGTCGGATTTCTTCTCCCGAGTCTGGAGCTCTTTCACCGACCTCAACAAAGATGGGGTCTGAGGCAGCAAAGAAGGTGTTTCATACTTTTATGACCGAGGCGAAGCAGTACCACCCCATGCTGTGCCTGGAACTCCGGAATGGTTTTGGATTTCCTGGCACAGCCTCACCGGAACCGTGCAAGGTCCTAAGACAGATCCGTGAACTGGAAGGCGGTCAGCAGCCTGAAACTCCATCAGACAGTCTACTGCTGCGGCCCACACTACTGGCATATCTGAGATTGACTATGAGAAGTTAGCAAACCTTGTGGCTCAGAAGATGTCGCAAGGTTTCAACCAGGCTACACCGAGACAGGGGACATCAGCACCCAAGGGGCCATGCTACAAGTGTGGGGAAGTAGGCACGCACTTCAAAATAAACCTGTCCAAACCCCGCCAACCCAGGCCGCGTCGCTGCAGCTAAACGTCAACAGCAGCAGCATTTAGCTGATGAAGGGCGATCAGCAACGAGAGGCGACCACCAAAGCAGGCCCACAAACTGAACCTAGCCGCCGATATATTAGAAGAAGGGCTTCACGTCAGGGGCGTCACTCTTCGAAGCCCTCTCAGCATCACTCTACAGCCTGGACAGGTAATGCAGCTAACCCGACTAGTAACCGGTTGCGGTAATCGGCAGAGCTTGAATGTTACCGATCGCACTGCTGAACACTTACCACAATGGACTTGACGTGATCCTGGCCGAGGTAGACAAGCTTAACGTTTGCATTAAGATCCACAATTCTTTGAAGAATACATTATGCCTGAATCACACGATAGTGTTTGCGGAACTGCATTATGGTGACTCTAGTGGGGAATCGGACTTGGAGGCTCTGGTTGGACCCAGTCATGAGGCAGACATTCTCTTAGAAGAAAAGAAAGCCCGTTGCTTGATTGACAGTGGGTCACAGGTTAGCATTGTCACCGAATCTTTCTACAGAAACAATTTGTCTCACATACCATTGGAACAGTTGGACTTTGGTTTAAAAGTTACTGGTGCTGGTGGACAACAGGTTCCGTATCTGGGTTTTGTGCGAGTGAATGTATACTTGCCTAGTGACGTTGTTGGTGTGAGTGAGAGTGTGAATGTGTTAATGCTGGTGTGTCCGGACAATGAGTATTCAAAAAGGATACCTATAATCATCGGCACCAACACCCTTAAACACTTTGCAGATTCCTGCAAGCAGGCACTCAATGTCAGGTCTGTCGATACGCTTCCTGTATGTCCCGAAGTCGCTTTCATGCTCCATGATCTTTCTTCCTCTGGCGATGATGGGAAAGTGGGTGTTGTAAAGGTAAGAAATTCTCCTGTCCTGATCCCAGCAGGCGAGACTGTTGAGGTCAAGTGTTTGGCACGAGTGAAAGTTCCAGAAACAAGGGACTCT
Organism: Semisulcospira habei; assembly: GCA_036245525.1. Taxonomy (NCBI): domain Eukaryota; kingdom Metazoa; phylum Mollusca; class Gastropoda; family Semisulcospiridae; genus Semisulcospira; species Semisulcospira habei. The sequence continues at coordinate 129,192,332 of BTPG01000008.1, forward strand.
GTTTTGTTCCAAGAACCCACTGAAACATCATTGCCTGCAGGTCTGAAGGTTGTTGGATGCAGGGCATTAACTAGATCATTGCCTAATGTCAAGATTGTTGTAGTGAATGAGTCTGACAAGGATATCTTGCTTTCCAAAAAAAAGGTAGTAGCCGACGTCTTTGTCTACCAGCATGAATATAATGTCAACCGGGTTTTGCATGAGATAGGCCCGCAGCAGGCCGACCTCGGAACTGTTTTCTCAGGTAGCACTCAGTGTGATAGTGTTAGTGGAGGGGACACGATTGAGTTTAAGCTTGACGAGAATACTTCACCTGAATGGTGTGCTCGTTTCAAAGATAAACTTCGGTCCTTCACAGATGTTTTCATCCAAGGAGCGTTTGACATAGGTAGGGCTAGGGTTGATGATGTTTTTGATATAAACCTTGAGCCAGGGCCTGATGTCAGGAAGAGGGCTAGACCCATTCCCCCGAAGGATTGCAAACAGCACATACAGGGCTTACTTGATGCAAAGATCATTCGACCTTCCAATTCCCCTTTTGCTAGTCCATTATGTCTAGTCAGGAAAAAAATGGGACATTGAGGATGTATGTTATTATCGAAAGCTAAACGCCAGGACCGTTCGTGATAGTTACTCGATCCCTAAAATCGGAGACTTGTTCTTGACACTCAGTGGCGCTAAGTATTTTACAACACTAGATCTGTGCAAGGTATACTATCAAGTACCTATGACTGATAAGGCCAGCAAGCTTTCTGCTTTCATAACGCCATTCGGATTGTTTGAATGGGACCGGCTTAGCCAAGGGTTGGTCAATGCCCCTGCATGTTTCCAGCGACTAATGGAGACTGTATTTTCAGACATGAACCTAACTGAACTGATTATTTTCCTTGATGACATTCTGGTGCATGCAAAGTCGTTAGAGGAATTGGAAGAACGCACAATCCGAGTGCTGGAAAGATTCCGAAAGTTCAATCTACGGCTAGATCCAGAAAAGTGTGTGTTTGGCGCGACTGAGGTAAGGCATCTAGGATATCTTGTCTCAGAGGGTTCAATCCGTCCTGACCCCGAAAAGATTGCCACAGTAAAAAACTGGCCAAAGCCGCGAACTGTCAAAGATGTTAAGAGCTTCGTTGGTTTCGCAGGATTCTACCGCAGGTTTATTCCTGACTTCTCAACACTAGCAAGACCGCTAAACGATTTGACAGTCGGGTATGCACCTGGTGGAAGTACAAAGTCAGGGGAAAAAGCTAACCACCGGTTGTACTTGTCCTCTGATATAACAGCATCATGGGGGGGAGGCTCAAGAGGAATCCTTTCAGTCTCTGATCACAGCCTTGACAAGCGACCTTGTCTTGGGGATAGCAGATAGGACTAAACCCTTCACTTTGCATTGTGATGCCTCTGGGGTGGGAATTGGTGCAGTTCTATACCAAGAGTTTGGTGGGAGGAACAAGGTTATCTCTTATGCATGTAGAGGCCTCAACAAGTCCGAGCAGAACTATCCTGCCCATAAACGGGAGTTTCTCGCCTTAAAGTGGGCAATGAGTTTAGGGACTACTTGCTAGGCACCAAGGTCACCGTAGTCACAGATAATAACCCTTTATGTTACATTCTGAAAAATGCCAAGCTTGATGCGACCAGCCACAGGTGGCTTGCGTCATTGTCGGTTTTTGACTTTGAACTCAAATACAAGAAAGGTTCACTGCACACGGATGCAGATGCTTTGAGTAGACTACCAAATCCTGACCCTGAAGTAGATGAAGAATACAAAAAATCGATGGATAGCATTGAATTCTTACTAGAAAAGGCCTCAATGTTCAATCATTCGGACCCTGCCTTAGTTTCTGTCACCCAGGACTCGGTTCAGGCGATCTTAATGTCTCATAGGACCCAAATCACGAAGGTTGCTCCAGATGATGAAACAAGTTTCATTCCTGCTGTGGAACAGTTGGTGAAAAACCCATCCCTAATATCTGATGATATTCTAGAGCCAAAAGGAGATTCAGCCTCCCAAACTCAGATTAACTGGAGAGAAGCACAGATGGCGGATGAACACCTTAGTGTAGTGACCCGCGCTTTAGAAAATGGCAAAGACCTTATAGCATCAGAACTAAACCACCCTGAGTTAAAGATCTTTGCCAGGGAGCAAAAGAAGCTAAAACTTCACCAGGTTGTCCTGTTTAGGAGAGTAGAAGAAGAAGGTGAAAGTGTCAGGTGGCAGTTGGTCCTTCCTAGGTCACACCGAAAGGCTGCACTTAAGGGGGTCCATAAGGACTTGTACCACACACATTTTGAGGATGCAGTTGAACAACTTCGCATGCGGTTCTTTTGGCCATATATGGCAAAGGACTTAGAAAGACAGATAAAACACTGTGGCCGGTGTATTCGTAGGGGTGCTAAGTGTCTAAAATCACCAATGAACTCTATTGTTACAACCTCGCCCCTAGAATTGATCTCCATTGACTTTTTTAACCATTGAAGTGAAAGGCCAAAAGCAGAGAGTGTTAGTAATGATGGACCACTTCACAAAGTTTGGTCATGCAGTCTGCACAAAGGATCAAAAAGCGACTACTGTAGCCAAGACATTATGGAAAGACTTTTTCATGATTTATGGTTTCCCTCAAAGAATCCTGTCTGACCAAGGTAGGGACTTTGAATCCCAGTTGGTAAAGGAGTTGTGTCAGTTGGCAGGAATAGAAAAGTGTAAAACAACCCCTTACCATCCATGTAGTAACCGAGTCAAAAGATAGATCCCTTTTGAACATGCTCAGGAGCATTGAGGATGAAAAGTAACAGGACTGGCGGAAAAGTCTTCCCTCTGTTGTGCACGCCTACAATTGCTGTGTGCATAGCAGTACAGGATTTCCCCCCTACTTTCTCTTCTTTGGCCGACATCCCAAATTACCAATTGATCTTGCTTTTGGCATTGATTTGGGTCGGGGTACTCGGAAGTCCACTAGGCAGTACATTATAGATCTTAAACAGCAGCTCTCCAATGCTTACCAGAAGGCCTCAGAAAACATGGCAAAAGCAAGTCTCAAAAATAAAACCCGCTATGATACTTCAGCTCACGCCGCTGAGCTATACATTGGAGATAGGGTGCTTGTCCGAAAACTAGGGCCTAAGCTTGATTCCAAACTTAGTGACAAATGGGAAAAAGAGATTTGTACTTTCATTTCAAGGGTTGTAGGTCTTCCAGTTTACATTGTTCAAAATGAGAAAGTACTGGTCCTACCAGAACTTTGCACAGAAACTACCTTCTGCCCATTGGCATACTAGACTCGGAAATCAATGATAATCGTAGGGCATGTTCAAAGAAAGAACTTTCGCTGTCGGCTACCCCCAGCAAACCGAAAAGAGAGAATAGCACGCGGGAAAGGACATACGCAGATGGGGCAGAGTTATGTTCCGAGCCTGAAAAGGGCGAGGTCACTGTGAACATAATTCCCTCTCGAGTGTCGGGTTTTTTAAGACCGGAAGCTCCGGTGTTTACTCCCGCAACCCACGTCCCTATTTCAAGCGTTAGAGATCAGAACAGTCATGTACCCCCTGGGTTTGAGTCTAGTGAAGGGGAACCCTCCTCATGTTCAGAACGGCCCGCCAAACCCAACCAAGTTGATGTGGCCAATAATGCCCCTGATGAAGATAGTCTAGATTCCACTGATGGCACTTCCGAGGAGGATGAGTTGGAGGAAGAGACAGAGAGGCCAAGACGGTCCATTCGTAGTCGGAAACCGGTTATCAGGCTAAACTTGATACATAGGGCAGGGCTGAAGGGTATTGACAATCCTGAATGGACACAGATACAGGAAAGATTGTGTATGCTCAGTAGGCACTTCCAAGACATGCCGGTAGGTTATGTTCTGTTTGACATTGGGATTATATTGGAGGCCTTGTCATCCAAAATGACTTAATTCCAACTGTGTACCTATTTTTCTAATAGATGCAAATGGAAAGAGAAAAGAAAAACGCGTGAAGTGGTGTTTGTTTAAGCGTCTCCTTTTCAAGACTTTATTGCTCATATAAATATGACAAGACTATTTTTAATGTATTGTAGGTAGGTGTTGTGATGTTTTCTTTATCATAAGCTCCATATTTTGGGAAGAAGTTTGGTGTTTGAGTGTTGCGTTTGATTGAAATGTTCCATTACGTTTAACTCAATCGAAACATTTTTTTAGGAGGGGTGACTGTAACCTGTATCACCTCTGTGATAGGTTAATAAGTTGTATTTCATTTTGAGTAAGCTTAGTGGATTGACATTAGAATTGTTCTTGTTGTTTTCCCTTTTTAGACAGAGACAAATAAATTTTCCTTTTTCCTCAAGCATATTTTTAGTTTTGGTTTTTGGAAATGACCTTGTAATAATATTGCCACAATACTTTTTGGTGTAGTTTATAATATTTTAGTAATTATTTTGGTTCCGATTGTTTACTTCCTGTTGTGGCAATTTCCTCTTTGATTATTCCTCTTCCTCTGCCATTTCATTGTTTGAGCGGGGACAGAGAGCATGCAATGACCTCTCGGATGCTAATTCAGGTTGGTAAAGTGTTTTAATTAAGAAATATTGTTGACTTCATTTAGGGATTGCATTAAATGTATAGGGTGAGTTTCTTTTTATGCGAATTATATTGTGATTCAGGGGATATTCTTGGATTCTAATAGTACAAAAACCATGTGTATCTTTGCCTCAACATGTATTTGTGGAATTGGTAATATCTTGGGTGTTTTGACTTTGAGCCATATATTGATTAGTGTTTGTAATTGGATTTTCACCTGCAGTCTAAATGGGGCTTAAAGGGTGGATTTCTTGGTGTTGGGATGATACAATCGCGCGTAGGGCTGTTGTATTAAGCGACATGTATTAAACTTATGGAATAAGTTTAAACAGCGTGATTTGTATAGCTTTGTTGCGCTTGAGCTGCTCGGGCCAGATCAAACAGGCATAACATAGCCCTAATATACTGTGTTTTTGCTGTGAGGGGTTGTAACGCACGCAGACTTGCCCACAGTCGTACGCACAGACTCTCACGCAACAGACGCATACACCGCCACTGACTCAACCCCACCCGGGTCTGCCCTGGGGGACTTGGGTGGGGTTAGGTATTTTTTAGTTCCCAGGGTCACCCTGGTCAGCCCCACAGGGTGGGTTTTTCTCTATTCTGGGGCATGTGTTTCTGTCTACCCTTTGTCCATTCACCTGTATTTGCCTTTTTAAAACTCTCCCTACTGTCTGCACTGCCTGTAGCTCGTGATATTGGATGTGTGTTGCTAAATGGTCTTAGCTTTATTTAGGCCCCATGTGTTAGGTTTATTTAATGTATTTGACCGGCTGGCGACATACATTCAATGTTCTGTTTATTTATTTTTTTTCACAAGCAGTGCAGGCACGTCCTGAGAAAGCCTTGTTGCTGTCGGGACGTTAAGCAATGTACAATCAATCAATCAAGCCACTGACTCAGACGGGCGCATTCATGCGGTAAAACACAACACACGGGCTCCCTTTCTAAAGTAACCTTTATACACTATAAATGAAAAAGAACGACTTAAATGACTATCAACTATATACACTGTTCTATTATCACACCACACACGTATCACAATATCTTTGCCAGGTTAGGTCTTAGTCTCACATTGCCTCCAACCTGTTTGATGTTGTTGCCTGGTTACGTTGGTCCTTCTCACGTCTAGGCGTGAAAGTCCTTCGTCGTACGCTTGTTGCCGTCCTGTCTCTCTTTGGGCACGGACGTCCTTGTTCTCGTACGGTACTCAGTTCTCGCTTGACTTGGGTGTCTTGGTTCCCAGTCAGACTCACTCTCAGAAGAGCTGGAGGGATGACCTCACGTAGGTCCCACCTGCGACTCGACGTCTCGGCGTCCGTCTTTCCAAAAGCCTTGTTGCTGTCGGGACGTTAAGCAATGTACAATCAATCAATAAAACCGTCTTTCCACTCTCGTTACAAGAACTCTGAATAGACAAAAGTCCCAACGTAACACTTGCTAAACACACAACATATTGGATCAATGAGAAACGTCACGTAACCTGGCTGATACAAATAACCCACACGTTCATTCACACACACACACACGTGCTTCATAAACTATTTTCGTATCACCCCATCTCTGTCACTATCTTGAAACAGACTATAGCCTAACACTCTTGCTATACATTACTCTATACCCTGGAAAAGACTATGCTTACCCAACCACGTACTATCTTCATAGCGGCTTAGACATACACACTTCATATTCCTTTAGTCATCTAACTCGGTAAACAACTGTATACAAAAACACCGGTTACTTCACCGAATTCTAAACATACTATACTAAACCAAACCGGAACACCGCTATACAACCACATTAATCTTGCCACGCATACTGTCTTTAACTAAACAACTATCAATACTACATACCTGAAATCTAGGCTTCAGAGTCTTGGAATGCGGGCTAGGTAACTCAAACAACCGTTCCATACGACAAAACAGCCCGCACTCCCGATCTAGACCTCTGATAGTCACAGCTTCCGCCTAGAACTCACTAAACAGAACTCACTAAAAAATCCCGTGCTAACCATGTCTTACAGATTCCACATGGGCAGCAGGCCCCACGGACTTTCGGCACAAACAAACCGTTAACAAAAACCGTACCGTACTAATCCTATTGTGGGAGCACTATGCACAAGCATAGAGCTTCATCACAGGGGTTTTGCAGTTAAATCGAAGGATCTATTTTGTATTATGTCCCACGGTGTGCTCAATTATATGTTCTAGTATGAATATTTGTAATGGGAAAAAACCATTGCCTTTGTTTTATGTTATGGCACCTATATTTCTTTTGTTGTTTATTACAGTGTCCACGGATCGGGTTGCTGTCAGTCTCTCTCATGCTTTATTTTGTCCCTGAGTCACCGATGTTTTTGTGTTGCCATACAACCGGTTAATTGATCCTATTATTGATGTTATAGTGAAAATAAATATCTTTTTAAACTGTTTGGGAAAACCTTTTGGTATTACTTTCTGAAGAGAGGGATCGGGTGTTAATTAAGGAACATCTTTTTCTGAAGAATCTGGGTTACATATAAATTTTTTTGTGTGGTTTTTCAAATAATAACATAACCGGTCAGTCGAAACAATGACATTTGGAAATGAAGCTGAGAGGCCACACTGAACTGTGTAGCTCGGAATCGCCAAAATGCAAGTGTGTTGTGTATTCATACCACATTTGATTGACAGCAGGTGTTTACAAGACTTGTGGTGGTCATGTAAAAACATTCTTTGTATGTGTTTCGGAGAGTTAATTGTCTGTGCTTTTCTTGGACACGAAGCGCTTCGACTGTCACACTAACTGTGGTCATTAATTATTCACTTTATGGAAATTTGTTATATTGTGCGTGGAACTGCTCAAATGTTCTCTTTATTCATTGACGATTTCCCTAGTGTGCATGAATATGAGAGAACAAGCTTGGGGACTTTGTGGCAACGGTTCCCATATCACAAAATATCGGCATGGAATCGGTCATTTCTCAGCATGTTTAACAACATTCAAGACAGATAAATTTATCACAACTAGTAATATTTATGTGAATATTTCTTTATTATGTCTCAAGCAAACACAGCATTTCAGAAACAGCATATGTTGAAACAAATTTAAGTTCCTTTTTCATTTTGAAAGTAGGGTACCCATATACATACATCACTGGAGATATACTGTACACATAGGACCCTAACGAGCTTTGTACTGACATGCAACACAACCACTGCGCCACTGCGTGAACAAAGCCGCTACACTTACTCAATACCATACCAAAGGGGGAAAGATACGCCATGCCTGAATTGGAAGACATTTGCCACATATCAATACTAACTTTGTCCGGTGATCTGAATAAAAAGTTTAGTATCAAGGCTTTTTACAGTCACGCATCATTCTTGCTGATGCCAAGTTGACTGGTTTTGTCTAGGCCCAGAATTAAAGGCATTGCTCATTTCTGATTGGTTGATACAACTGTATGATAGTGTGGTCTCTTTCACAGCATTCTGGTAGAAGGCTTAGTGTTGTACTCTTACATGACTGACAGCATTTGGGGGCCTAAAGTTGCAACATGCATGTTGTATCTTTCCACCCTTCGGCATTGTACTGCTGGCTGTGCGCACACGGTGGCGCAGTGGTTGTCTCGCATTTGAATTCAGAGCTAGTCAGGCCCATATAACAACTGACAACAACAACAACAACAAAAATCTATACGGTTTAATACTCCCTACTCTTCCGCTGACTAATATGCGTCTGAGACATGCAACTCGGCCGCCAAATAGGATGCATCTGGACTTCGAAGCTTTTTCTGTGGAAGTACATGATTCATCGTACCGGTAATAAGGCAAATAGGTCCACAGGGTTACCTGTAGAAACAACAACACAATTCTTGCTCTAGAAGCGATGGTAAACCACAAGCATGAGATAAGTTAGTCATGCTTATTTTACAGCATATTGCTTGATTAGCTAATCAGACACTGTCCTTTAATAATCATGGTTGATTCATCTCTTGCAAATGCTACACACATTGTGGTTAGGTTCTAGACTAACAGCCACCCTATTAGCAAAACGTCTACGAGCCCACGGTGGCCCCGTGCACAGCTGTGCATGGGCCCACTGCGGCCATCGTGGGCCGGAGGACCTTTACATTTAGGCCCCTAAATCAAATTGGATATTTCTGACCAGTTGATAGCGCTTGCACTATCCACCAATGAGCATAACCTCTTCATGCCTAACATAAAAATAAATGGAGATGAAACAACTGTGATAGTTCAAGGGTAATGCAAGAAGTGTCTGAATAGCTTAGCGCCTAAGGGCACCAAGCTCTTCTGGCACCACCCTTAAACTGTCATAGTTGTTCTCTCTCCTAGACGGGCACCATCGTGGAACTAACATGGTCGCTCTTCCTCCTGAAGAAATACTTAAGTGTCTTCAAAGGACAACTCCCTCAATGTTACCATAGGCGTTTAAAAAGGACAGCAAAGCCCTCAAGGCTGATGTGCATGACTGAGCTGCAACATTTATCTGATCTTCTGTGACCTTATCCTTCAGTGACTTTGACCTTTCTGAAAGGTCACTCATATGAGCAGGTGTTTAAATGCTAATGGCAACAGGCCCTGCAAAGTGCTGTTTTCGGCACACATTTATTGGTCTCCCTTGACAGCTGACATTTTGTGAAAGCATACAGTGAAGCATCTACCAGCGAGCTTTACTACTTTCTTAGTTACTGCGTTTCCTCCTCGGCGGCCGTGTTTATGTAGCATCTGCCTGGCTCGCCGACCTTTGTTGTTGACAGACATCTCCCAACAAGCAGTGTGCCAGTGAAATGAACAGGATTGTGTGTGGGGTTTGTGGGTATTTTATTATAACGACTCATTGCGGATACCAGAATGATATTTATATGTAAAACATAATAATAATAATAATAATACATAGTATTTATACGGCACATTTCTCATATTTATAATGTAATTCATAGTGTTGACGGACATTGTCGGTGCGGTGCTCACTAAATACTGGCGCTGTATTATGGCGACGGGCCCCCAGGTGCAGCTTTGACTGCTGTTTTTGTGTAGCCTAGATCTGAGATCATTTCTCTGTTGACGGTATTTTGTTTCTGTTGTTAACTTGTATTTCATGTACTAGCTTTAGTCAAGAGTTGGAACTTTTACGAAAGAACATATAATAGTGTGTTCAGGAGACATAGGGTTGTCTTAGTATTCTGTTTTTGTCCGGGAGATTCGGGTCGGGATGAGGCCACTGGCGCCGGCCTTTAGATGACTTGGCGACGGGCTTCACCCGTCCCGAGTCATTGTCCACTTTGTAGCAATGTTATTGTCCATTTGTTTGTAAACTGTTGTGTGAGTGGGTGTGATTGCGAGTTGCTCCTGAGGTGGCGAGACGAATTTCTCTTTTTGAGATGATAAAGTACTCTTATTCTTATTATTCTTACATTTACCAGTTCCCAGCCAAATTAGCATGCATAAGAAGGTCCTATCAACTAGCCTTCTTCCCCCAAAATTAAAATTTACATTCTATCAAAAATAGGCATTTTTTCACACATTTCCTGACCTCTTGTCACCTTGGACATTTGAGTGGGGTCACCCAGTTTTGTAGGCATAAGAAGGTCTTATCATCAGATATCTGTACATAACAGTTTGGTCTTGAAGTTGAAATAATAGTTTGAGAAAAAAAAACTATTTTTGTTAAAAATAGGCAAATTTATTTATCAATTTATTGACTCACTGTCACCTTGACAATTGAGTCAGGTCACTCAAAGAGACAAGTTTAGGAAGGTTTCGCCACAAAGTATCCTTGAGCTACGTTTGAAGTCTTGAATAGTCTTTGAGACAATGTCATCACTAAGTTTACCACGGACAACTGACAGATGACGGATGGCCCAATACATGCTCACTTTTGCTACTGCACGCGAGCCAAACATAACATTATCTGTGCTTAATTTTCTGTACTGCACAGTAATTATATAAAGTGATAAACTCCTCAAGAAACGGTTCTGAAACAGCTACAGAGTTATGTATCACAATAAAACACAACATACCGGGAGAAGCATTTGAGTAAGCAGCCCTCCCGGAAGCATTTGAGTAAACATACCTTAGAGAAGTTGATGTCGAGTCGACAGGCAGATTAGTAGTGGACCTTACCAGGTCCGTCTTACTCATGAATCGTACGACAGTTGGCCTGAAACAATTTACCATGTAGACACTTTAACCCATTTAGCCCCGATGCGATACAGCAGGGGACAGAACAACCATGATAATTCAAGGGTAGTGCTACATTAGCTTGATGTCTGATGACACCAAGCTAATATTGCACTACCCTTGAATTATCAAGGTCTATCTGTCTCCTGGAACTGGTACAGTTAATAGGTGAGGTCTCCAAAATGGCCCGAAACAATGGCTGCGGGGCTAAGCGGGTTAACCACCCTGACTGCCAGCATCTAGTGTAGAGATGATGCCTGTGCTACAGATGTGAGCCAGCAAAAGGCATAGATCCATATGAGCCCCAGCAAATGCGGGGGCTCGTGAAGATCTGTGTTGCTGGTGTTCCAGCAGTGAAAGAGGCTGTCAGCTCTATTTAACAATATTTTGAATTTGAAACAAATTAACTCATTTGGCCCCGGACCCTGCAGCAGGAGATGGATTGATCATGATCAATCCATCGCCTACAACTAGTACATAGTCGTTTGACAACACATCCGAAAGTTTGGAAATGTGGACGTGGGGTTAAGAAGGTTAAGCAACAGCAAAGTTAACCGAGATACAGGTCAGCAGCGTATTGCGATACCTGGGAGCCATGATGTCAGACTATGTCACTGACGTTAGCATTATAAGGGTGCTAAACTTACACGGGCTTGTGAAGAAAAAACACCCTGCAAGCTAAAGTCCTCTGGCAAATGCCAACTGTGCAAGGGCTAGTTAACCCTTTTAGCCCCGATGCCCTACAGTGGGAATGGATTGATCATGCTAATTCAAGGGTAGTGCCAGATCAGCTTGGCACCTAAAGGGTGAAGGTGCCAAGCTAATCTGGAACTACCCTAAAATTAGCATAGACAATCCATCTCCGGCAACTGGTACAAAGCCGTTATGTGACACCTACAAAGTGTAGGAAATGTGACATAGGTTAAGGCTTACAATGGCCCGAGAATATTGCTCATTGGTATCGACTTGGGACCTGTATCAACTATAGGTCAGAATTGTCAAAAATAAACAGTCCATTAGAGCTTAAATACTGATTTAGATTAACCCATTTAACCCCACGGACACGTTTCCCAAATTTTGGAGGGGTTACCTAACGACTATGTAACAGCTGCATGAGAAGAATCAACCATGACAAGTCAAGGGTAGTGCCAGATAAGCTTGGCGCCATCAGGCGCCAAGCTCATCTGGCACTACCCTTGAATTATCATGGTCGATCCATCTCCTGCTGTAGGACGCTGGGGCTAAATGGGTTAAAGTGAATATGAAAATAAAGCCATACTTGTGAGCTGCCCTCTGGGAAGTCGTTGACAGTGCCTTCTCGATAGCGTTACCCAGCTTCTTCTGGAGGAAGAAAAATACAGATTTATCAGTTATATATACTGATCAAAACTATAGCAACAACAACAAATACATATAGAATTCTGACTCGATATATCACGCTTTGTTATATCGCGATCCTGGATATATTGTGGTGGGGGGGACCTTGGACCCTAACCCCCCCCCCCCCCCCCCGAAAAAAAAATCGGACCGACCGTGGACTATAGTGAAATGTGGTATATTTGTCACCATTCCCAATTCTGACCCGACACCTCTCCCCCTTACCACGCACACACCTTGCTTTACACTAAACACCAAATGACCAGGTAAAGAACACACACATAGATACATGTAGTGAGGGGCAGAAAGCACAGATTCGATATGTAATGAAAGCCTGTTGCCACATTACACTTCAGCGGTTAAGATGCTCAGCATGATGAGTGAGACTACACTGACAATGAACCCCCAAGAACCTACTCCACACGAAGAACACAAATGTACGAAGGGCCCTGTGGAACAATGAATACTGAATAAGATGGCGGTTATTCAAAGCTGTGATACACTCCACTGGCTGCATCTGTCAGTCTAATTGGATTGATTTCCTCGGTGGCAACTTCAAACAAAATACTTTAGCAAGTGTTTAAATAAAGTTGATAAGAGGAGAAGTCATCATTCGTGTTTTCTTGTCAAAATGCTACTACCTCCGATGTGTCAGAAGAGAGGGTCAAAATGTACAAAACACCCCTCACACTTAGGCCAGCCAAGTAAGGTGTCGTCAAGAAGTATGTGATACCGCACAGCTAAACAAAAGTGATGCGCCATGCCCGTGTCACAATCTATAGACATGCTCTGGCCTGCTCGTGTGTCGATTGAACGCCCTTGATGTCATAAATATACTGATGTAGATTTACGAATTCGCAAGACACTAACCTAATTGATCCCCAATGCCTGCAGTGGCATATGAAGACATAATCATGGGTGCCCATAGTGTGCGGTGAATGCATCAGAAGATGCCAACGGAGAAAGAAACACGCTTAGAAAAGACAGTTACAATACAATTTATTAATATTTAGGGTAAATACCCTTCTTCAAAATAAACAAACAAACAAAGACAGAGATCAGTCGCTACTTATCTTATTGCAGAAGAAATGTGGCAAATAAGTGACACATTCCTTCTGTGATAAGTAGCGACTGATTTCTATCTTTGTCTATTTTGAAGAAGGGTATTTACCCGAAATATTAATAAATTGTGTTGTAACTGTTTTGTTTTTTCTTTCTCCGGTGGGTTTTTCTCTGCATTTACACACTTGGCAGTCACCTTTTTGGTCTGGATTGCATCAGATGATCGCTTTAACCTCCAGTGCCAACTGCAGCAAAAGGATCGTTTACACTCTAGTTCATATTTAGTGCCCCATTATCTTTGAGCTTGACAGGGTGCCAGACTGACCAGTCGCTGTCATGGTCAAACAATGTTCTGGATGTGCACGCATTGTTTTGAAAACTGTTGTGAAAGTCTTCGAGTTCGGAAGTGACAGGACCATTAATTAGACCAGGCCGGTTTGAAGTTTTCCAGTCAACTCCTTTCCATGATAGAGATAGGCTTGTTAGCAACTCCCATTTATTCCGTTTTACTGACTAAGCAACCCCGCCCCCTCCCCCCCCCCTTCCCCCCCCGCCCCTCCTCCCAAGCCAACCTCAATATATTGCGGTCATGCAACCGTAATAAGTCGAGTCAGACCTGTATCAGGAGATGCAATAACAATGGATCACAGTAAAAATTTGTAGTATGGCAAATTTCCAAGTGCTCTCTGGTATAAAAATCAAGATTATTTCATCATAATCTGAGTCAGAAAACGTGCATAATGCACATAATAGTAATTCAAAGAAATACTGCATTATTTGCGCAAACAACCTTTAAAAACTAGTCTGCACACTGCACATATTTACTATGGATGAAACAAGTATAAAATATGTAAATGTATTACTACATATGACAATAAAGTTCTATCATCATCATCATATCATCAAATCAAAATTGTCGTGAACTTTTCGCATGTCGTTTTTCAAACCTTTGCCTGTCAGTAGCCAAAGGATTTGGCTGTCCGTAGCCAAAGGGTCATTGTGTACCGATTTATGGCACAATATCACGACCATGTCAAAATATATGCATTTTAACTTACATATCTGTGTGCCTCTTTCTCGAACAATTCCAAGCCCTCAAAGAGTTCTCTTTCCTTGCGGTCCTGGAAAAAAAAGAGAGAAAACAAGAGTCTCTAGAGTATAAGTCATATCACATTCACCCTTTTGTGCATACAGTACCGCTGACTGCCTGTGCAAGGGGGTTTGAAAAAGTCAACCGTGTCCTGAATAATGACGCGTTGGGAAAAGAATGTTGCATTAAACTTTTGTTTCGTACAGATCACTGTACAGTCAAGTCCTAATAACAGGAACTCCACGGGGTGCTGAAAATCACTCCTTACTACCAGGAATTTGTACTAAGCAGTTTAAGAAGTCAAAGAAAATTATTCCAGGGAAACAATATAAGCACTGATTGTATTAACTAGCATTTTGTGTTATCATAGTTTGTGTTAACTGGATTTTGCTGTATTTTAACACACTGAGCCCATACACCGTCCATCTTCTAAGTTCGTGTGTAACAACAAAAATGAGGATTTCATCCCAAAGTCTAAGGTATTGTTTCGAGCTCACGTGCGTTTTGTTTTAGAAACATTCCTTGTTGTTCCTGTTTTTAAGCTTATCCTTCTAATTCATCTCTGTCCACCTTAACTCCAGCACCGCCACCCCCCACCCCCACCCCGAAATCCGCACGGCAATGGTACACACAAACACAAACAGCAGACACACGGCGCTTCCTACCAGTTATACGTTCTGTGGGCTAGCGTAGCCACAGCCATTTTGAAGAACAAGGTGGGATGGCCCATACCCACAAAACCTCTTCTGTATGAGCTTGCATGTCTACTTTTTCCACAATACGTTCGCAATCATCACAACAAAAATAGCGAGGCCGTCTTCCTAAATCAAGCAGAGCATTGCATCAGCTTATAGTCCAGCAGCTTTTCGCAATTTCTGCAGACTAAGTATAGTTCGTCAAAAGAGTAACAATGGTTTGCAGGTACGAAACGAAAGTACTAATGCCATATAGTTTATGCATGGCAACAATATTTGTCCTTAGGATGGAGACATTTTTGTAGAAGTGTTTTTCGAAAGCTATTTTTCGATGTGAGGGAACCAGTCCTCGTACACCGCCCGGATAAGGTACAAGACATTTTTTGTGCATAACATTGAAAATTTCAAGCATACAAGTTACAAGTTTATTCCAGTGAGTAAATTAAAATCATCAGCAAGTAAACATGCATACATATATACAATAAAATAAGTTTAAAAGTATTATTTTTAATGCGGTAAGCATAGTCGCGTCGCTAGTTTCAAAATGGCGGTCAGCGAGAAGCCTTCTAAAGAAGTCAATCAGACGCGCACGGTTCATGAAGTTTTACTTTGCTCCTGAATTGAAACAGAGATTATTATCGATTTGAACATCTTATCAACGTCAAATACGTTATTTTTCCTGGTCTTGAAAACAGCCTTTTCCACAGAACTCGGTCTTTTGTGGGAGGAAAGCATATCGAAAGTAAACTCCCTTTGTGCATGTTGTGCAATGTGTCAGCCGACCATCTTCAACATTCTTTGGCCGGATACAACATGCATGTTGTTCGTCTGTTTTTCAGCCTAACGGCTCTAAGTGCAGGTCTGCTCTTTTTTTATTTATTTTATTAGTGGAGATGGGATTTTTAACTGGTCAAGCACACTCGTATCCGACTGGTCTTAAGCACAAGCCAGGCAGAGTGAAATCCATCTCCGAACCGTTTCCATCAAAATCACCATGTTCAGCTAAACACCTAAATATAAAATTTTAGTTTTTGCAACCAATTCAACCAATCCGCACTCAAGTACTCACAAGGACTCTTATGATTAAGCTTTATCAGGACTGCATGAGACACAATACAGATAGTAGCCCTCTCTATTATATTACAGGTTTTATTTATTTATTTTTATTGATTCATGTATGTATTCACTTACATATTTATTTATTATTTATCCTTTTAATTATGGATGGAAGGAATTCCTTGATGCACATGATCACTATAGTGGTATGGTAGTGGTCACCAAGGAGAGGAAATTTGTTTTCAATATGCATACATCTGTGCATATTCATAATCTATCCTTTACTTAACATGCATATTTATAGGTCCCAGGTATCCCCAACTTATTTTATTAATTTATTATTTTTTTGTTTGTTTGTTTGTTTGTGATGTATGTTTGCACATACACATCAGCATAAAATGATTGATTGTACATTGTTTAACGTCCCGACAGCAACAAGACTTTCTCAGGACGTGCCTGCACTGCTTGTGAAAAAACCCAAACTAAACAGAATATTGAATGTATGTCGCCAGCTGGTCTAATACACTAAATAAACCTAACTAGACCCTTTAGCAACACACATCCAATATCAAGAGCTACAAGCAGTGCAGACAGTAGGAAGAGTTTAAAAAAGGTAAATACTGGTGAATGTACCAAGGGTAGACAGAAACACACGCCCATGAATAGAGGGGAAAACCCACCCTGTGGGGCTGACCAGGGTCACCCTGGGAACTAAAAAGTAGTTAACCCCGCCCAAGTCCCCCAGGGTAGACCTGGGTGGGTATGAGAACATACATATACACATATATGATGTGAACATAACATGTACACATATGGTAATGGGTGCATACCATGCGCTCCCCACCCCACATACAAAACCACAGAACAAACATCTGTGCATGTTCATAATATATCCTTTACTTGGCATTCATATGTCCTAGTTATTTAAATTTATTATTTATTTTTATTTGTTTGAAAAGTAGGTTTTGTTCATATGCTGATGTTCACATACACATATATGGTAAAACTGCCCACTCCCAACCCCACTCCACAACCAGAGAACACCCACCAAACGACACTTACATCTGTGCATGTTCATAATCTATCCTTTACTGAGCATTCATATGTCCCAGGTATCTTGACTTACTTTATCTTTTTTATTTAACCGCCATGAGATGGCATTGGTCGCCTGCTCGACATTAAACCCAAATAAGTATATATTTAAATTATTTATTTATTTTGTTTGCTTGTAATGAAGGTTTTGTACATACACATCAGCAAACAATGATTGATTGATTGTACGTTGCTTAACGTCCCGACAGCAACAAGGCTTTCTCAGGACGTGCCTGCACTGCTTGTGAAAAAAAAAAAAACTAAACAGAAAATTGAATGTATGTCACCAGCCGGTCAAATACGTTAAATAAACCTACAACATGGGGCCTAAATAAAGCTAAGACTGTCTAGCAACACACATCCAACATCAAGAACTACAGGCAGTGCAGACAGTTGGGAGAGTTTTAAAAAGACAAATACAGGTGAATGGACCAAGGGTAGACAGAAACACATGCCCCAGAATAGAAAGGAAACCCACCCTGTGGGGCTGACCAGGGTGACCCTGGGAACTAAAAAGTACCTAACCCCACCCAAGTCCCCCAGGGCAGACCCGGGTGGGGGCATCAGCAAACAAGAAAATATACACATATATAGATGGTAATAGGTGCCATACTGCCTGCTCCCAACCCTTACCTAAATACACACATAACACCGCAGAACACCTACCAAAAGAAGGACATACACATCTGTGTATGTTCATAATTTTTAATCTATCCTTTACCTAGCATGCATATGTCCCAGGTACCTTAGACTTACTTTATCTTATTTATTTAAATTATTTATTTATTTTGTTTGTTTTGTTTTGTTTGTTTGTAATGTAGGTTTTGTACATACACATCAGCATACAGCTCAAGAACATACACCATGGTGCCCCTGTGCATGTGGCCACCAGTACTATTCTGACAGATCTGTCACACCCAGCCAATCATCTCTTCGAGCTTCTGCCCTCTGGCCGGCGGTTTCATGCTTTTAAAGCCAGAACCTCTCGATTCAGATGCAATTTTTTTTCCAGAAGCTGTCCTCAATACATCACCATGCACGGAACAACGTGATTCCATGATTTGTGACATATGACTGATTTGTGTTTAATATTGTGTTTATCTATCTTTTAGTGCTGTATATAGGATGATCGCCAACTAAGTGTATGACATGATGAATGCCCTACAAGTGAGGACATATTTTACTGTCGCCATGCCACACAAAAATCCTTGTAACGTTTTACTTGGTGAATAAATGTCTTATGTCTTATACACGTACATGGTAATAGGTGCAGTATCACTCGCTCCCAACCCCAATCCAGTTACACACACAAAACCGCAGAACATCCACCAATGTACATCTGTGCATGATCATAATCTATACTTTACTTAGCATTCTTATGTCCCAGGTATCTTTGACTTACTTTATCTTATTTATTTAACTGCCATGAGATGGCCGTAGTCTACTGCGCGGCGTTAAACCCAAATAACTATTTATTAAAATTATTAATTTGTTTGTTTGTAATGAAGGTTTTGTACATACACGGTAATAGGTGCCATACCGCCCCACTTTCAACCCCAGCCCACATACAAAACCACAGAATACCCACAAAAGACATGCACAATTGTATACTGATGGGCATTAGTGGACTGTAAAATCTATATATAGAGACTTCAGGTTAAGCAAGTGGCTTGTATTGACTGCCTGTATTTTAGCTGCCCACCTACAAATTTCATGTGTCCAGTTAACCACACTGCACATGCAGCCATCAGTTCTGTGAAAAGTACTGTTGGCCTCATGCACAGGGGCACCAAAACTTAGAGATAAGGCCACACCTGATAACAATAACAGTACTAATAATAATATGCCTACTCAGCCACTAGTTCTGTAAACAGCACCTTTGTAAACAGTACCAGTGGCCAAATGCACACATACATCATGGATCACTTCAAACAATAGGCTGCCCAGTTCACATTTTGATACCGTGAACTAGCCTGCACATGCAGTCATCAGTTCTGTAAATAGTACTGGTGGCCACATGCACAGCGGCACCAAACTTAAAGGTGAGGCCAAAACTGCCACCTCAAACAAAACCAAACGCTACCTACACACACATATCAATGATACAGTCAACCTCTGTGTGCGTTAGGGGGAACACGCTTAAAGTATGTGACTGTAAATCTTACAGCGAAATGTCAAAACCAGTAAGAAGATAATGTAACAGCAACAAGTACATGTATTTTGTAAACCACTCAAAACATGACAACTCATCGAGTCTAATGGTGTTATGAATGGGTGATGGAAACACTGAAAAAAATAGTACGTGTACATTATAAAGTATGTGCCTCCTTCCCCCCCCCCCCCTCCCATAACTAGCTGTTTATCATAAAACATAGATATCTCATTCATTTGATCACTTGACTGATTTATTAAATCATCTCTGTGTCACCTTTCTCCGTTTTCTTTGTCGTTTTAATCCCAATATGTCAGTGCTAATGTCAGCTGCTAAGAATCCTTGCAGCGAACTGCAAATGTCTATATGCAGACAAACTGCAAATAACAAGCAGCAAAATAAGTTCCTCTTTTGTGCAGTAGCAAGATAGTGCTTTTGTGCTAGCAAGATAGGGTTCAATTTTAAACAAAGCATTGCATGAACTTCCAAGCGTGTTCACATTGTACTGTGTATTTTTTTTTTCAGTGTGAAGTGTACTGTACCATCAGTGATCACTGAGACTGCAAAATTGGCACTGGCAGTGATCGCACATCACAACATAGCTTGTCAGTGCAACTGATTAAAATAAATGTTACTGCTGCATAAAATAATTAATCAAGTTCCGAAACTTTGCTCAGCCATGACAGTTAAAACCAAGTGGTGTGGCACTCTTTTTCTTTTACAGAATGCAGCATAGGTTTTGAAGATAGCGTTTGTGTTGTGGGTTACGTTTTGTTTTGGTGCTGTGTTGTCGAAATGAAACGGGCAAAGCGATGGTAAAGTGAATGGAAATAAACGTGACAAACCTTTATCAAGCCGTAAAAATGCACACAGCAACTTGACACGTTTGCTTTTTTTTTTTTAAACAAACAAGCTTATGTAGAACAAATAAAAAAGAACCCGTCGGCACACAGAAATTCACGTCCGCAGAGGTGGTGGCGTCACGTGATGTTTTGATCACCTGATTTTGGGATACCTTATTGTTGCGAAACAATATTAATTTTGCGTTCAAGGCAAGCGTTTTCGTAATTGTTTCTTCTCTTAATATATCTAAGTGTGAAAATATTACTTTAAAAAATGAAATCCTTTTAAGTGACATATAGTGCATACTACCACTGAATACATGAAAAATGAGACCCGTGTAAACTACTGATCCCCTGTAAACATGGCGGTAAGATCCTGGTTTCGTCTGCAGCCATACTGGAAACAAAATGTGCTACAGAAAAATGTCTCCATCCTCCGGCGGTTTAAAACGAGTGCGCACTGCTTTTATTCATACTAGACTTCATTTTGATATACCCAAACCTTTGTTACTCTCTAGAAAATCACTATCTCGTAAACGGCTGATCGTCTATGAAGGGCAGCTGCTAGACTATTATACACATGCTTATACTGGTGCTTTGCGTCAATTAGGAACATTGTATAAACCCTGACGCGTTGTTGCTTTTACGTGACCGTCATTGTCTGGTTCTTCTGGTGAAATCGAGGAGTCTAACTTTTTTTTCAGCATAGAATTAAAACGTTGAAGAGGTACAAAGCTGGCTAACGCACTCGTCCACTGTCTTTCTACAAACTAGTTATATCCAAAATATTCAAGGGCATAATTATATAATATAAAAAAATTACGGACTCCAATGTGGGTCAACCGACTTTTTGTAAACGATCATTTAACTCTTCCATCAAGGATCCAATTTCAATATGCTCGGATGGGCACCTAGACACCTCCTGAATAAATCATTTCCTTTATTTTCAAGCTTGTACGTAAGCCAGCTTCGGAGATTGTAGTGTTTACATACATATGCACATACGGCCTTTCGCGCCAAAAGTACGTTCAACAGCAAAGTTAGAGTAGCTAAACATTACGTCATTTTGATCTTGTTACTTCTTTACCACAATCTGAGTCCCGCCCGCCTGTCCTTTGCATTCTACTGAACGGGCTCCGACCAGCCCCATCCCAAAGTATTTTCCATACGGTACACACAAATTGCCGTTTATACACAGTCTGTTGACCGCATTTGAGTCCGTAATTTTCGTTCTATTCACTCTGAATTTTGGATATACGTAGCTTGGAAATAGACATTGGACGAGTTCGTTAGCCAGCTATGTAACCTTTTCAACTTTCTCCGAAAAAGTGTGGCATTGCAGAAAAAAAATAACAATAATTCTCGACTCTCGAGAAGGATCAGACGGTGACGGAGACGTAAAGGCGCCAAGCAGTGTTACACAATGTTCCTAAATTGTCGAAAAGCACCAGATGTCAGTGTTATACAATGTTTCTGAATTGACATCAAATTCGTCACTGTGTACACGGCGTCTTGGGACTAGCGATGCCATGATGTGAAGCTTATAGTGACGTCATTTTGCTGCTCGTACTATTCTTTCTCTTCAGAATTCCTGTCGCTATATCAGCCCACAAATGGAATACCTCGCCCTGTACCTAGGTTAAACGCATCAGTGGCGCCATTACTGCGATTTTCGCATCTATCCGCTCGCTCGGACTGGTCCTGTGCACCAGAACTGCGCGCACAGGTAGGCTTCTGCACTTCAAGCGTGGTCTCCTACGTTTCCGCGGAAGATGGTGATCGCAGTCAAAAAACGGTTCGTTTCCGGTTTTAGCGTTACTCCCCTTGAGCATAAAATGTTGGAGGGCGTAGGTCCCTACTGGAAAAAGATATGTCTCCGGGGGTTGTTCATTCTCCTCAGAACTTTTGTATTCCTGAAACAAGTCCATTGTAGTGCACTCGTCTCTCGTACGGCTACGGCCACGACGGTGCTTTCTGCCGCAAAGCGACGCAGATGTCGCAAAATCACCACCATTGAGAAAAAACGAAATTATTTTTCAAATCTGCCTAATCGTGGTGCTAGCATTAAGGATGCATTATTGCCGGAGTGCATATGGGAAAAGGTTTATTCTTTATTCATCTTATTTTGCAGCAATCAAATGTCACGTGATTCTTTCTCCGAGATTGCTTATTGCAGAGAGCACACGCTCTAAACCGATCACAGGACCGGGCCGAGCGACCGGTCAGGTGCGAAAATAGCAACAATGGCGCCGCTGGTGCATGTCACCTAGGCACAGGGCGAGGTATACCAACTCAGCTGTACTAATGGCGGAAAGCGCCATATATGTCTGTCTTTATTTGTGTGCGCCGGTGTGTCTTGATCAGAGGTTGGGTTAGAGACGAGGGAAATGGATCAGAAGGATACGCTTAACAAGAAAGGCAAAGCCGTTATGGCTCAGGTGTATGACCGATCCACACACGTGACAATAAGTAAAGGGATGGCTTCTGCACAAACAAAATCCACGTTTTCTACAAATTTAATCAGTTTTCACACATCTGTCAAACCCCCGTGACCCTTGACCTTTGCGATGCGTCGACTAAATTTGTATACATAGGAAGTTCGTCAGCTACCGTTGTGCTAAATTTGATTTAAAAGTTTGCAAAAATGTTTATAATAATACAATTCTATCAAAAATTGGCATTTTATACACATTTGTCGACTTCTTGTGACCTGTCACGACCCCGCTCCCGGGGCGCGAACTATGAGCGCTAACACTCGAGATACACCCAACCCACACTAACACAAACCTAACACAAACACCAGAGGAACAATGACGACGACATTTATGACACGTAACCCTAACAATCAACCAACTATTCTCACTCAATCCTAACCACGCACTCACGCATCACATTCACCCTCACACACGTCCAAACTCCCCACCCCGAATATCCGTTACACAATGCAAAATAACAAAATATATAATAAACACAAAAAACTAAACACAATACAAAATAATATATAACAAAACTACTATCCTTAATGATACAAACAAAATCAAGACCGAAAAGCTGAATGCAATTTACAAGCCACCGGACCCCGGCGGAAGCACAAGCGTCAAGCGCTAACGCCGACAGACCTACGCCTTTGCTTCCGCGAAGAGTCCATTACAGCACATGGCTCCTTAGGTAACAGTACTTCAAACAGCACAATATCAACTATATGATGAACCAAATGTGCGTACTAAAACACAAGTGAAGAACTAGAAAAATGAATATAATCCGTAAGCTACTGAAACTCCCCAGGGGGATCACGAACGACAAGTTCGAATCAAACTAATGCCTTCGCAAACTAGACATTCACAGCACAAGGCTCCTTTAACTAACAACGTTTCAGAATAAACAAGGCTCTTTAACTAGCAACGTTTCAGAATAAACAAGGCTCCTTTAACTAGCAACGTTTCAGAATAAAAAAAGGCTCCTTTAACTAGCAACGTTTCAGAATAAACAAGGCTCCTTTAACTAGCAACGTTTTAGAATAACCAATATCACGTATACAAATGGAGCAAATGTCCTTAACTTAACATGACGGAAAGTTGAATAAACTCAATATAGTTTACGTCACTGGACCTTCTCACCGGAAGCACAACCGTTAAGCTCAGCTCAGCTCGACGCTCTTGCTTCCGCGATAAGGTCTTCCGTAACACAGGCTGCTTTAAATAATGCAATCAAAACCTTTCCGTTACTGTGACAAAGCTCCTCTCACAATACTGTCGCTACGAGGAGACGAAATAAATCCCACAATGTTCTTGTGCAGGACAAAGCTGGATCTGTAAATATCTACCCAGTAGGCATCATCATCCATCCCAAGGCCTTCTGGTTGGCAGCATCACCCTACAGGCGGGTGTATGATCCTTCAAGTGCAGAAAAGTTTGGCCTGTTGGAAATCAAGTGTCCTGACATGGAGAAGAAAAGCTCTTTGGAGGAAGTTGAGTACTTAGTGAAAAACAATGACAAATATTCACTGAAGAGGAGTCACACATATTTCTACCAAATTCAGATGCAGATGGTAGTGACTGGGTTGCCTTGGACAGACTTGTATTGTTGGTCTGATAAGATGACCCACTTAGAAAGGATTGACTTTGACGCTGACTTTTGGTCAAAGGTGAAATTGAACATTGATGAGTTTTATTTTCCTTTTTCTTGTAACAGTACTATTTAGGAAACTCTCGCAGGGCTGTTGTGATGTGGAAAATAAACGGTCTTTTTTGGTGCTGCAAAAGATATTGTTTTAACTTTTTATTTTTGTTTCAATCGTGTCTCAGAGATATTTTAGTTGCCAAGGCGCAGACTTTTGTCCACGAGTAGAAATTGTTCATCACGTTCCTAAATCTGTGGCTCAGTGTGATAACATATTTGCAAGCAGAAATTAAGTGGTTTCCCTTTGATACCTTGATATAAGAAACTGCCAAGGGACATAAGTTATTGACATTGGGTTGTGTACTAAATCTTTAAAAAAAGTTTTTTTTTTTTTTTTTTTTAGGGGGTGGTGGGTGCTGTACATAATACCATAATTATACGGAAGATCTTGCACCCATGTGTGTGATCATTCAAACACAAACAATTAGTGTTATTTATCTGTTCATTGGTTCACTAGAGATAAAGTGCATGCTCACTGCCCAAGTCTGAAAACTATGTATTTATTTATGCATGAATCATTGAATGTGTAAATATTTATTTATTTGTCAGTTAATATATTTCTCTTATTTGTAAATTGTTTTATTGTAAATAAAGATTTTGTTTATTATTATTTTGTGGTATTGATAGTATGGTGGGAATAACATTTTATGGAAACTAAACTGAAGTTTGTGCGTCTATTTCCTCACATGTATGTAATGCATCTCAAAACCACAACTTTCATCAATCTTTTTTATTTCCATTTTAAGCAGCTTTTAGGTAATGTTTACCAGTCGTAATGAGCACAATCAGGAAAAACTGTATGCAGTAAATAAATTCACTGTTTAAATTGACATGAACCATCACATCACACAAAATATAACTTGGACTGGTACTGACCCTAGTTTTCCGTCCGTAAAAAAATTTAACATTGTATTTTTCTCTGACATTATCAAGTATTAACACCAAATGTGGCATTATGGTGTATGGTCACAAGACCTCAAAAAAAATCATTGTCACGGTCAAATAATGTTGCCTAAAAAAATCACTATTTTTCACGTATTTCCAATTTTCGCACAAATGATTAACAATGGTTACTATTCTTCAGTAAAGCTCCTTCACTGGCTCCCCATCCCCCGACGCATCCAATACAAGATTCTGTCTCTCTGCTACAAATCTCTTAACAACTACGCTCCTACCTATCCCTCCAACTTACTTCACCCCTACACTCCTTCCCGCTCCCTCCGCTCCGCCTCCGACCCTCTCCGCCTCCTCATCCCCCGCACCAAACTCAGCACTTTCGGCCCCCGCTCCTTCTCAGTATACGGTCCATCCACCTGGAACACTCTCTCACTCTCTCTCCGTCAGAAACACTCTCTCTTAACATTTTGGAACTAACCTGTGACATTCTAATCTGCTATCTGTACCTTTACTTTACTGTGTCGCTTCTGTTTGAATAAGGCTTAGCATTCTTCTCTTAGTTCTTACTCTCTTCCCCCCCCCCCCTTACCCCCCGCCCCCCCCCCCCCCCAATGTAGACAGTTTTATGCAGGTCCTGTGGGATACCTTTAAGTAGTATCTTTTACCCGCTCTCCTACCCCTCCCCCCCCCCCCACCCCCCCAAGGGATTTCTTTTCTCCGGGGCCCTCCAGTTTTCCCCGATGTAGTCCTCAACTTGAAGGTGATATAAAGTTTGCCTTCGGGTTGGCGTTTAGCAGGTTTTGTGTATTAGACACTCAGCCTACTTCGTGCCCAAGGGTAATCCCCGTCCGCTCTCTCTCTCTCTCTCTCTCTCTCTCTCTCTCTCTCTCTCTCTCTCTCTCTCTCTCTCTCTCTCTCTCTCTCTCTCTCTCTCTCTCTTTTTCTCTCCATACATAGGAGAGCTGCTAAGCTTATATTTCCAGATCCCGAAACTCTCAACTGACGAAAAGCTTACAACTTTAAAAATGCTCCCTCTGTCCCATCACTTTCAGTTCAATAAGGGTGTATTGATGTACAAGCTGTACAAGCAATCATGTTCACTGTACTTGAATTCTTTTTTCTCAGAACGGACATCTGTAGCTTCTAGACATGGACAACAATTCAAAGTACCCCTGCCGCGTATTGATTTATTCAAAATCAGTTTATCATTCTCGGGAAGTTCATTCTGGACTTCTATTCCTGCAGAAATTTAGAAAAGGAAAGACGCTCACCTCATTTAGGGTCAGCCTCTTCAAACACCTAGAATCTCTGAGGTAGGTAATCTAATCATTACGGTACAGGGATAACTTGCGCGTGTGTTCAGGTGTGTGAATGTGCGTGTGTGTATGTTTGTGTGTGCGTGTGTGTGTGTGTATGTGTGTGTGTGTGTGTGTGTGTGTGTGTGTGTGTGTGTGTGTGTGTGTGTGTGTGTGTGTGTGTGTGTGTGTGTGTGAGAGAGAGAGAGAGAGAGAGAGAGCGTCTTTTTTTGCCAAGAGTACATTCAATACTGCATGTACTCTGTATGTTTTGCCTTCATATGTGTGTACGCCGCCGATATTTCTGGGCGCGCGCTCACGTATGTGTGTGTGTGTGTGTGTGTGTGTGTGTGTGTGTGTGTGTGTGTGTGTGTGTGTGTGTATGTGTGTGTGTGCGTGCATGCTGTGTGTGTGTGTGTGTGTGTGTGTGTGTGTGTGTGTGTGTGTGTGTGTGTGTGTGAGAGAGAGAGAGAGAGAGAGAGAGAGCGAGCACCTATACACATATTTGCCTTCGCTGTATGAATTCTAATGTACTTAATGATTTTCTGTTTATTGCTTTACTTTGCATTTTTACTCATTTTATATTTTTGTGCGTACGCGTTATGCGCGTATGTATATCTCGAGTGCGTGTCCGAGAGTGTGTGTATGTATCAGTTTCAGCCCACTTAATCAAATTTCAAATACAAACAATTTTGAATTTCCAAAAACTACAGTAGCTCGCTTGAGCTTGCCCTTAGCACCACGTGAATGTTCTATGTTTATGTACAGTGTGTGAGTGAATGCGCGTGATTCACGTGAGCGTGCTTGTTGGGTTCAGTTCGCGGCGGCGCTTTGAGCCGATTTTCAATTGGGATAAAGCGCCTATTTAATGCGCTTATTATTATTATATTATTATTATTATTATTATGTGTGCGTGTGTGTCTGAGTGCGTACGTGTGTAAGTTTGTGTGTGTGTGAGTGTGTGTGCGTGCATGCGTATTTGCGGTGTGCATGTGTGTGTGTGTGTGTGCATGCGTGCATGCATGAGGTGTGGTGTGCATGCGTGCGTACCGGAGTGCGTGTGTGTGTGTGTGAGCGTGCGTGCGTGAGCGAGTGCATGCGTCAACGTGTGGTATGTGTATGTTTACATGTCTATGTCATTTATGTAGTAGATGTAGCAACGGTAAGTTTGAAAACTGGTCCTGTTACCAATAACTTCTACCGTTCGAAAATAAAGGTTCATTGTTCATTGTTCATTCTCTCTCTCTCTCTCTCTCTCTCTCTCTCTCTCTCTCTCTCTCTCTCTCTCTCTCTCTCTCTCTCTCTCTCTCTCTCTCTCTCATTCTCTCTCTCTCATTCTTTCTTTCGCATTCATGTCTGCTTGCGCCCGCGCGCGCTTACACACACTCTTGTAGCTCGTGATCGAGCTGAGGCTGACTGGTGACGGAAGCTAAGTGTAGAGATCTAACTCCGCCCGGTTATGTGGTCAACTCATTCCCTCGTTTTTCTAGAGGAGGCGGAATTGCAGTGGTCTACAGAGACGTTTTCGCATCTTTCATCTCCTGCTCCTCGTTGTTTAACTTCGCTCACGAGTCCTTCGAGCTTCGTCATGTCAAACTGGCTCTTCCACAACGATCACTCCACTTCTTCTGTGTTTACAGACCGCCGCCAAGCCGTAAGAATAAACTCTCTGACTCTATGTATATGGACCAGTTTCCAGATCTTCTTGAGCATGTTAATTCACTCAGTGGCGACCCTATGCTCCTGGGTGATTTTAATTTCCACTATGACTGTCCATCCAATCCTTCAGTGTCAAAACTGTTGGACCTTTTCTACATGTTTAACCTGTCACAGGTTGTTGACAGGCCTACACACATCCACGGACACATTCTTGACTGGATTGTTTTGAGATCAGACAGTGACTACCTATCCTCCACTGCAGTTACTGATGCGTTATCGTCTGACCACTACTGCGTTACAGCCCGCCTTAACGTGCTTCGGCCTTGTGCAGCTCCAGTGTTCAAGACAGTTCGAAGCATTCGGGCTCTTGATCAACTTGCATTTGAGGTGGATCTTTTGGAGCGCCTTCCCACTGTTACCGAGGTTACTGCTAAAGCACTGGATAAATGTCTACGGTCGGCACTGGACCAGCTTGCTCCTGCGACACGTCGTAATATTCCAGCCCATAGATCAACCCCATGGCACAATGCTGTAGCGAGTAGTCTGCGCACCGCCAAACAGGAACGTCGTAGGGCAGAAAGACAGTGGCGCAAATCTGGGCTTACAGTACACAAGCAATTGTTTTCTGCTGCCAAGAAAGCTGTAGCCAGGTTAGTGAGCACAGCAAAAACGTCCTTCTACAGTATGAAGATTGCTGCATTCAACACCAGTAAGCAACTGTACTCAGTGGCTGATCAGCTGTCAAGTCTTCTCCTCTCCCTAGCATATACTCCATGACAGAACTTCCATCTCGTTTTTGCACACATTTCGTGGACAAAGTCCAAGCTATTCGCGACGATCTTGACTCACAGTCTTTTCAGACAAAAACAATCTCTTCTAATGACTTACGCTTTTGTGGACAGACCATGTCTGTGTTTAGACCTGTCTGCTGTGACAAGTTGTTAATGAAGATGATATCTAAGTCATGTGAGCTCGATCCAGTGCCTACCACTTTGTTGTATAACTGTTTGGATAGTTACTGCCGTACGTAACTCACATTGTCAATGCTTCGCTTGCATCTGGTGATTTCCCTCCAATGTATAAAAGTGCTGTTGTAAAACCCCTACTGAAAAAAAACCCCTCATTAGATCACAACGACCTTAAGAATTATAGACCTGTCTCAAACCTACCGTTTCTGTCAAAGGTGATCGAAAAGATTGTGCTTTCGCAACTTTTTGATCACCTGGCCTTGAATAATCTTATGGATCCATTCCAGTCAGCCTACAGATGTTGCCACAGTACTGGCACAGCACTTCTCAGAATCATGAATGACTTGTTACTTGCTCTGGATGATGGTAAGGTGTCAGTGCTCGTTTTACTAGATCTTTCTAGCGCGTTCGACATAATTGACCACACTACCCTGATTAATCGTCTCCATCCTGTTTTTGGCATTGGTGGCACTGCCCTGTCTTGGTTCCACTCTTACATTACTGAGCGATCACAGATTGTGTCTGTCGATAGGCATGTCTCTGCACCTGCCAGCCTCCGTTTTGGGGTCCCACAAGGCTCAGTATTAGGCCCAGTGCTTTTCCTACTGTATGTACAGCCTTTGTCCAGTATTATTGCTGGACACTCTGTTTCACATCACGCTTACAGTGATGATACACAACTCTATAAGTCAGGTAGTGTGTGTCAGGTCAACGAGATCATCCAGAGCGTGTCACATTGTATTCTTGATGTGAGGCTGTGGATGTCAGAAACAAGGTCAAACTGAATGAAGGAAAAACGGAAGCCATGCTCATTGCATCACCCAGAATATCTTCTTCTACCGCTTTGCCTCAGCATATCATGATTAAGAACACGACCGTCAGTTTCTCTCAGTCAGTGAAGAACCTGGGTGTTGCAATTGAGCATGACTTGTCCATGGATAAACAGATGATAAACGTATGCAGGACAGCCTATTTGGAGATGCGTCGTATTAGCTCTATTAGACAGTTCCTTACCTCAGAGGCTACAAAAACTCTGGTTTGTTCATTTGTTCTGTCTCGCATTGACTATGCCAACTCACTCTTATCTGGATGCCCGCAGTATCTATTTGATCGGCTCCAGAGAGTCCAAAATTCAGCCGCACGTCTGGTCATGAAAGCGAAAAAGTCAGACCACGTGTCCCCCATCCTGAACGTTCTCCACTGGTTGCCAGTGAAGGAGAGAGTCAAGCACAAAATCTTGTCCATTTGTCATGTTTCCCTTTCTGGCACTGGACCCACTTATCTCTCAGAGATCCTTTACCGTTATATCCCTTCGAGGCAATTGCGCAGTTCGTTTGACAATAAAATGCTTCGTATTCCTACAGTAAGGACTAAAGGATTTGGGCAGAGATCTTTTTCTTACCAGGGTCTGGAATGATCTTCCTAAATCATTGAGACACAGTGAGTCTAGTGCCAGTTTTAAACACAGTCTTAAAGTTAAACCCCATCTTTTCCCATCTTCATTATCAGTGCTCATATATTTAGTCATTTTCTGTCCTTTTGTGTAATTGTGGCTTTGGTTTTGTCACTTTTTATGTAATATTTTTCGTGTTAATATGTACGGCGCCTAGTGCATCTTACCATGTATAGGCGCCTTATAAATCTTCCTTATTATTATTATTATATCATCACTCTCTCTGTCTTGTAAGTTTTTCGTTGACGTCATTTTTATTTTACTTCTTCTCTTTTTTACGCACTTTTGTCTTTCTTTTATTTTATTTTATTTTATTTTACGTCACATCCTTCAGTTGCCACATTCCTTCTGCGATAAATGACGCGATTGATCTCTGTATTTGCTTGTTTGTATATTTTTAAAAAGGGTATTTACCCGAAATATTAAATAAATTATGTTGTAACTGTCTTTTCTAAGTGTGTTTCTTTCTCCGTTGGGTACTTCTTTTCAATCAGACTTAGCCTCTCGACCAATGAAAACGCTGTAGACCACGTGTTTCTAACTGCCAAGCACACGGTACGGCATAGCAACGGATGTTTACGTTTCCATTATTTTTGCCAATTTCGGCGGTATTGGAAATCACTGTTGTTATGGGGAGTGTAAACGACTCACGTACCACAAATTAATAATAATGCATAGTTCTTGTATAGCGCTGTTCTCCAGGAAAACACTGGACTCACTGCGCATGCACAACAGCACACCCTCTCTCTCAGAAACACGCACGATTATACACTACTTTAAACCACCAACACCTTACATTCACTTCCTCTAGGATCAGAATAAAAGGCAGTCAACAGTTAGCTAAAGATGAGCTAAGTGTTAAATGCCCGACAGAAAAGAAAAGTCTTTAAGTGAGATTTGAACTGTGACAATGTGGGCAGATTCCGCATTTCAGTTGGCAAGGAGTTCCACACACTTGGGGCTAAAAAGGTGAAAGAACGCTCCCCGACAGTTTTCATGTTAGCTTCGGGGTTTTTTTAAGTTTTACACTAGAGGAACGGAGGGTGCGTGATGGCTGATAAACAGACAGCTTGGCAGAAAGGTACGGCGGGAGAGGTCCGTCAAAATGCCGATAGGCGAAAATTGCAATTTTGTACTGGCAGCGGAATTTTACGGGCAGCCAGTGCAGCTGCTTTAGTAGAGGCGTAACGTGGTCTCTCTTTCGTTTCTTCAAGATGAGACGCGCCGCATTGTTTTGAATCATCTGCAAGCGTGAAATCTGATCTGCCGGTAAACCTGTCAGTACAGAATTGCAATAATCGAGCCTGGACGTAATGAATGCATTTACAAGTCTTGACGCCGCACTTTCTGTGAGATACGGTCTGAAGGAAGAAATTCTGCGCAGCTCAAGGAAACCAGCTCGGCAGACGCTACTGATATGATCATGCATGGAGAGCGTCGAATCAATCTTCACACCCAGATATTTGACACAGTTCTGGAAGGGAACGCTGCAACCACCAATGTTTGGAAACTCGCCGTTAATCAGACTAAGGCGAGACTGAGAGGCAACAGGCATGACTTCGGTTTTGTCGGTGTTAAGCTTAAGTTTGTTGCTTGTCATCCAGGACAGAACGTCGTCTATACAACACTGTACGCTCATCTTAGCGGAGCTGAAATGGCTAGTCGCGCTACTTCTTGACAATTCAGTATCGTCAGCATACTTGTGAAAATCACATTCATGGGCGGCAATTACATCAGACAGAGGTTGTGAATACAGAGTAAACGAAGCAGGCCCTAATACGGAGCCCCGAGGGATTCCACACAACAAAAGACTAGAAGCAGATAGCTGGCCATTAACAATAACAGCCTGAGAACGATCCTTAACGTATGAAGTGAACCAGGCCAGGGCAGTACCACGGATGCCAAAGGTCACCTCTAACCTCTTCAGCAAAACAGAATGATCGAGCGTGTCGAATGCTGCACTGAGGTCCAGTAGAGCAATTAGAGAGACAAGTCTCTTGTCTGCCTTCACTAGCAGACCATCCAGGACGCTCAGCACAGCAGTCTCCGTGCTGTGATCCTTTCTGTATGCCGACTGATGCATTTCTAACATACCGTTTCCAGACAAATGGCTTTGTAGCTGTTTCAAAACAACCTTCTCCAAAATCTTTGAAATAAACGGAAGGTTAGAGACAGGTCTAAAATTCTTCAAGTCGTTTGGGTCCAGTCCAGGTTTTTTCAAGAGTGGTGTCACAACAGCATGTTTAAACTGAGTAGGCACAGCACCTGTAGCGAGAGAGGCATTAACTATGGTGGTAATCAGTGGGAGGAGATCATCGATACACGGTTTTGAGGGACGTGGACAAGGGATCAAGCATACAGCTCTTTGTTGGTCACTTCATAATACGTTCGTGGATCTCCTGCTCAGTCACTGGCTCGAAACGAGACAGTGAAGGGCCATTATACGCACCAAAAGTAGGGGGTCACATGAACTCGTCTAGTTCAGAGCGGATGTGCTTAATCTTATCTGAGAAAAAGTCACAGAAACGTTGAGGAAGGACAAGGCTTGACACATCCATCGGAAGGGGCGTGGTTCGGGGCTTGCCCTGCAGCTCACTGAAGACTGAGAAGAGTTGCTTGGACGACGAGCTGGAGTCGATCCTGTCCTGGTAGAACTGTCTCCTGCCAGACTGTATGACCGCTGTTATTTCGGTCCTCACTTTCACGTAGATCTGTCTGTGGACAGTCAGACCAGTCCGTCTCCAATGACGTTCCGCGCGTCTCCGTCGGCGGCGAGCTTCTCTCAGTGACGTCATCGGATAACCACGGGGCGGATGGTCGGTCCCTCACCAGCCTGGTGACAGAGGGGGCGTGTCGGTCAAGCACCTGTCGAAGCCCGTTGTTGTAGGCGTCCACGAGCTGCTCAGGCTCCAATGTAGGTGACTGACACAAATCTGTAGCTGCTGCCATCTCCTTTACCTGGGCCTAAAAAACAGCGGACGAAATATTGCGAATGTTTCGTGACGTCACGAGTCGTTTACGGGGGCGAGGTATGGTAACTGCAATAGTGCAAGCGGCGACACTGTGGGCAGAAAGACCAGGATAGTCCTGCACTGCTTTAAGGGACAACATGCTGCCCTCGCTACGGACCACCGCCCAGTCGAGTGTGTGGCCGCGCTTATGTGTAGGGACGCCAATAAGCTGTGCCAGATTGTGATCGCTCAGCATAGTCTTCAGACGGCTCACCTGGCAGTCGGTACTGTCACCAAAATGGAAATTAAAGTCGCCTAGGATGGAGAAATCGCAACACAAGTTCACGTATCGGGACAACAGCTCCGGGAATTCCCGAAGAAAAATGGAATCAGTCAGTTTATTGCGCCTACTCGGCGGCGGCCGGTAGAGACACACAAGAGTGATGGAGGTAATTCTTACTGAAAGTTTAAGCACAACAGCCTCCATCGACGTAAATTCAAGTGGTCTTAAAGAAACGTTACATGAGAAAGAGCTGACCTGATGACAAAACCGATGCCACCTCCTCTCGATCCAGTGCGGGGAAACGATCGGAAATCGTATCCCGCCGGGGTTAGAGTAGCGATGCAGGCCTCATCTCCCTGGGGGTAAAGCCACGTCTCAGTCAATATCACAATATCGGCATCGTGGTCAAGGATCAAGTCATGAATAGTGAAATACATTACGACAGTCAGCTTGGGGTGGGGGTGGTGGTGATATAGTGCTAGAACTGTTGAAAGAGGTGAGTTTTGAGGGCAGACTGGAAGGAGGAGAGAGAGTGTTTCTGACGGAGAGAGAGTGGGAGAGTGTTTCAGGTGGATGGACCGTATACAGAGAAGGAGCGGGGGCCGAAAGTGCTGAGTTTGGAGAGGGTCGGAGGCGGAGCGGAGGGAGCGGGGAGGAGTGTATGGGTGAAGTAAGTTTGAGAGATAGGCAGGAGCGCAGTTGTTCAGGGATTTGTAGCAGAGAGACAGAAAAATGTATTGGATGCGTTGGGGGATGGGAAGCCAGTGAAGGAGTTTGAGCAGGGAGTGATGTGGTCGGATTTTTTCTTTCTGAGGACGAGGCGTGCAGCATTGTTCTGGACGCGCTGGAGAGTGAAAGTGGTGAAGTGAGGGAGGCCGGAAAGGAGAGATTTGCGTGTGTGTGACGCATTCGTGCTAAATTTGATCGTAGATTGTCAGCTGTGTTTGAAGCTTGCTTGTACGCTGACCCGTATGGTTGTGAGAGTGAGTGAGAAACGCCTCATTGATGTAAACAGACTAGTACTTGCAGAAGTTTTTTTGGGGGAAAAAGAGACATCTTAAGATAGACTTCAGAAAGGTGTAATGATTGCCTGCGCGAGAATTTCTTTTAGAGACTCACAAGCGGGATATGCTCACATGTACGTAACGGATCACCCATAATTTCAGACTGTAAACACACAAGAACTGAAATTACCATCGGAAAGAGAGCATACATATGTGTGGTCGTGCAAAATTTCAAAGCTCTACCTTCATATTTAATTAAAAATCACAACCTGATTTGGCAAAATGAGACGATTTGCGCATGTCATAAAATGCTAACTTTTGGGTCTAATAACTACATAATCTCTTGACTTACAATATCCCCACTTGCTGTACTGATTAAACCCAATACCTAGTTTGCACTGATTATTTTACAGCTCGAATAATAGTATACTTTAGAAGATATGCCAATCCTAAATATTGTTTTAATATGTTACTCAATAATGTTGTCATAAAGGTCATGATCCTGTACTAAGAAAAAAAATCTCCAAACTTTACTGTACGAGTAGCTTGAATCTCGTGTTCGAGATCGTCTCTTTATATGCCGCAAGAATAGTACATAAACCTTAACTAAAATAAAACAATGGTCACGAAGAGCCCAAATACGTACATTATGAGCCACGTAATGTGTTGTCTCATTGAGGGCGCCATGATGCATTCCCAAGATGCTTTGTCATGTGGGCGTGTCAACCTCGGTTCCAAATGCAAATGTAAACTCATCAACCCGGGTTCAACTCTACTCGGGTTCAACCCGGGTTGCAAGCGTAAACGGTCTGTTTCTGTGTTTGCCAGTGTGTGGTTCAGAGGGTGGGTTAAGGTGGAGAGAGATGGATCAGGAGGATAAGCTTAAAAATAGGAACAACTCTGAATGTTCCGTAAGTGATGGCAGACACTCCAACGCCGTCTTGACTACTGCAATTCTCTGCTTTTTGGTCTTCCATCTGTGAAGCGCAGGCGAAAACGAGACCACGTAACCCCTATACTGAAAGACCTTCACTGGCTTCCAATCCAATCCCGCATAAAGTTTAAGATAGCGACCCTTGCATACCACCACTTTGATTGCAGTCTTCCGTCATACCTTTCCTCCAGTCTTACCAGCCCTCTCGCTCACAGCGTTTATCAGGAGAGAAACTTGTCAAAGTTCCAAAATGCGATCTCAAATCTGCCGGTGAACGCTTTTTCAGATGTACTGCTCCTTCAATTTGGAATTCCTTATCGATTAAGCTGAGAAAAACCTCCACCCTTACGCAGTTCAAAGCAAAGTTAAAAACTTACTTTTTCTCGCAGACTTTCGTTTAATCTCTACGGTATTTCTGTACACACCCACTGCAGACTGTGTGTGTGTGTGTGTGTGTGTGTGTGTGTGTGTGTGTGTGTGTGTGTGTGTGTGTGTGTGTGTGTGCGTGCGTGCGTGCGTGCGTGCGTGTGTGTACACAAAAGCCCTAAAATGGGTGACTTTCTTTACCATCCTTATGGAAAATAGGTGTGTGTAAAATTCTGGGTGCCCAAGTCAGACACCCATTTTTTCTGAGGGTTGTTTCTGCATTGTCTTGCGGTAAAAAGTTATAAAAAAGAAAAAAATCAGTTTTTCCCATTTCAGGATTTTTACATGCACTTTTGTGTTTAAAACACACTCCGCTAGTGTGTTTGAACTTGTCCCAACAGTGTGTGTGTGTGTGTGTGTGTGTGTGTGTGTGTGCGTGTGTGTGTGTGCGTGCGTGCGTGCGTGCGTGCGTGCGTGCGTGCGTGCGTGTAAGTGTGTGTGTGTGTGTGTGTGTGTGTGTGTGTGTGTGTGTGTGTGTGTGTGTGTGTGTGTGTGTGTGTGTGTGTGCACGCGCGCGCACACACAAAACCCCTAAAATGTGTGTATGTGCGACATCACCCTCCTTCTTGGCTATAAATAACTTAATACCTGATTGGTGGACTGCGTCGGTGAGCCGAAGTAAAACGGACAGATACGAAAGGCAGAGGAGGGGTATTGTAGTTATGTGAAGGAGTAAATTGTTATGTTGCTATAAAATGAGGTTTGTTATTTGAGGGTGTGGTTGTTTTGTAAAAAAAAAAAAAAAAAAAAAAAAGTGTTGAGTTGTATTGTGCTTCCGGGGTGATGTGCTGGGAGATGATGTCAAGTGGCAAATTTGATAGCAATATATCTGTGCGCCAGTGACTTGGGCAATGTCAATATTTGTGCGCCAGCAACGTGCTATGGAGTGAATTGATAGTATGAGTGCGCAGTGTGAGATAGGCCGTGCACTTCGGGAGACGCTGCTGTTGTCTTGTGTCCTGCCCGACCTTTTGGTTCAACCTGTTGCTTTGTTTGTAGGTTTGTCGGTGTTCTGAATGCTTTGGTTTTGGCTGCGTCTCCTTTTAGATTGTATGCACAAATTGATTGAATGCAAATGACGTCACAGAGTCAGCGTCATTACGTGCGTCGTCTGCTGCAGTCGGTCATTTAGTGCAGTAGAAAGAGTGCAGGCTTGGATGGGCCATTTTCGGATGTAATGCTAGGTCAGAGAAAGAAACCTAATGTTGCCAATAGGTGTAATAATAAAATATTGTTTGTGTGAATGCTGTCGGTTTGAGGGAAGGACTGGAAAGTCGAGTGCTGAGGGAAGAGAGAAGGCGACAATTGGAAAATACCCAGCACTATACGTTGGAATAGATGCATAACAGTTACGACACGCTTGTAAATTAAAACACTTTTAACATTAACAAAAATTGAGTTAAAAGAGGTTTTAAAACAGTTTTAATAAAAACGTTTGCCCGTCACGCTTCTAAAAACAACAATTTCTTAGTTTTAAACCTTGTGTACCGCGCCATAAACGCCGCGATTGCTTCTCAATCTTAACTTGGCCAACTGGATCCATCTGGTGCACTCCAAATGTGTATTTGTGAGTGGTTCGATGTGCAACTCGGTGCGCGCCTCTGAAATGACCTACTGATTCCACTGATAATGAAAATCT
The DNA here is from genome assembly GCA_036245525.1 of Semisulcospira habei. Classification (NCBI taxonomy): domain Eukaryota; kingdom Metazoa; phylum Mollusca; class Gastropoda; family Semisulcospiridae; genus Semisulcospira; species Semisulcospira habei. The sequence continues at coordinate 129,230,127 of BTPG01000008.1, forward strand.
TTCATTCATAAGAGAGCATTCAGCAGCTCTATAAAACCAAAAGAGATGACCCCCCTCCCCCCACCCCATCCTCCCCAACCCACCCTCCCCCCCCCCCCCCAATTAAACCCCACCCAAACAATCAATACAATCAACCAGAGGTATGTTTAGTGAGGTATTTTGTTCATTGTGTGTTGTGTCATTGTGCTTGACAATTTTAATGCAGGAAAAAAAAAGAAATACACATTAGTTGAAAAAAAAATGACAACAATCAAATAAATGTGGAAAAGAAGCATCAAATATTCCGTGAACTTTACCTTATTACAGACGCCTAATTTTATTTAAAATAGTCCATGCTAAAATGAATGATTTGAAGAGAACACCCATTTTCACTGTAATGCCAGTTTTTGTGTGAGAGACACCTACTTTATTGGTAGAAACCCATTTTTTCTCCATCCAGTGGCTCTGTTTCTAGAAAATGTCTATTTTATTTTAAGTTGTAGAGCTTAGTTATAAGGTGAGTTCTAAACATTCGCATCAACTTCAGAGCCCTAGAATAAATAGAAATATGGGAACCCATTTTCACATAAAATGGTAGGTAACCCACTCTGAGACTTTTGTCTCCATGTGTGTGTGTGTGTGTGTGTGTGTGTGTGTGTGTGTGTGTGTGTGTGTGTGTGTGTGTGTGTGTGTGTGTCTGTGTGTGTGTGTGTGTGATTTTCGCCTGCGCATTGAATTATATTATAAATGAGAAATGCGCCATATAAATACCATGCAGACCTCCCTACATGTTCATGTGGTTGTCAGGAAGATTTGGGAAAATTCTCAGTAAGATTTGCGAGACTGTCAGTAAGATTATAGTTCAACTGGACGATAAACCTTGCTTCCAGGGGCCAAAAATCAAACAACGGGGGGGGGGGGGGGGGGGGGGGGGGGGGGGTTGGTTGGTTAATTTAATATCACCTATAAGAACATGCATTGTCTATTCTGCTGTACCTAGAAGATAGTAAGAAAACTTCTGAGAAAATGGGCTACTTCACCATTTGACGCGTTTATAACTTTTTTGAATAGACAGTTTTTAAGTCCGTTTTTATTTTCTTAGCTCACATATGGATGGATAGTACTTCATGTTGTGGTAGAGTATAATTTGGTACCTGTTTATAATATTTACTGTAATTAATTACAGGTAAATTAACTGAAAAAATGCACCTTGATTATTTTGATATCTGTAAAGGACAAACAAAAGACATTAAACTGAAAAATGTGTCAGTGTGTGAAAATATGAATGTGTGTGATCGTGGAGTAAGATATTTTTTTATTAGTGATCACGATGATCAGGCAATCAACTGATAATCCTTCAGGTAATCGAAGTTCACGTATCTCGTCGGCGGACGTTGCTACAAATTGATCGCCAAGTTCGTCTGTTGGGCGAAAGTTTCGAACATTACTGCAGGGAAATACTGATACAAATAATCAGGTGGTGTCGCTTCAAACTCAATAGAGTTGTTGGGCCCACATTTCGCGTGAAAGGCTGCAAAACAGGAACCATTGGCCGCCGATGCCAGATAGCATCGCCGCCGCCATCTTGCAGTCCTCGCCTCGGTAAACACTCTGGTATCTTCGTCATCCCAGTCCGACAGATCGCTAGTATGCACACTAGACACACTTATGTCACTTCCCTCTGACTCGGAAACTGGACTGTTGCCAATTTACTCCAAAAAAGCTGTAAATTCTGGGTCACTGTCGCTCGATGGAACGTATGTCGCCATGTTTGTAAACACGTGCATTTAAAACGACAGCAGACCTTGCTTCCAAAGGACAGGGCTTAGCTGTTCCCTGTTGTGTTTTTATTATTAAGTGTTTCATAAATATTAAAAAACGAATTATACAGACCTTCATCCGCTTCTGTTTCGTCATCTGTTTGTGTACTCGTTTTGGAGGCATGATTTCGCGCCGACCGTGAACCTCAAACTAAGACTGAAAGTAAAGCAGGCCACGGACCACAGTGGTGTTTCCGTACTGTCCAGTCTCTTAGCCTTAGTCAGTCCCAGTCATCCCCTAATTGTTCAATTCCCTAAAAAAAACACTATCGCCCACCAGCTGCACATTTGCCATGCACAAAATACAAAAAAAAAAGCACATGACCCGTCTCATTTCTTGGCTATGAAACTGGTTCCTTACCAACCCCACACCCAAGCACAGCTGAAATCAGCGTGCCCCTCAAATCACTACGTCAAAGGCAACTCAACATAAGCCCACAAAATTAATGTCCACTGGATAAGCTCAGGATGGTATGAATCAAAGCACCAAACATGTCTCCTCTCAGCTAACCACAAATTTCCAGCAAATTCTAACAGTCAGCCCAACTGCAACTTTTCAAACAAGGCAAAAATTATTTTTAAAAACACGGAGCCTCTTACTGCCTGACCTTCCCAATTTAAATGTATACCGTGACCTAAAGCGATCCCATCCGCAAAAATGAACGCGAACAAAGACGCGTTTTCCAATTGGCTAGACAAAATTATAGGTTAGCACACAGTAGCCAATCAGGATTAGGCTTACTACTACCGGCAGAAATGGCACAATCAAACTGTCTTTTTGCCAAAACAAACCCCAAAATACCGTAAAAAGCTACCGTAGAAAATTGATACATGACCGGAAGACCGTAAAAAAACGCCCAAACTCGTAAGAAATACGGCGAAATCGTAAGAGTAGGCAGGTCTGTACCATGTATTATTATTATTATTATTATTATTATTATTATTATTATTATTATTATTAATGCCTGGGGCAAGTTCAGCAGTAAATTTGCCTTCAAACCAACCAACTCTCAACGCGCGCTTCGCACATTCATCCAGTCCATAATCGGCTAAGCTGGCAGTGGCATTTGCATAGGCAAACCACGTGGGTCCCAACACTGCAGACGACTGACTGTCGTGTTTCAACTTGAAAGTCAAGAGCCTTGAAAGAAAATAGGGCCAGTTGTATCTGGGTTGAAAGTGGATACGGAGTTGAAATCAACTCTCAGAGTGGCGTTCAACTTCGTTTAAATCCCCGCTAAGTGCTGTTTCAAGACCAGAAGTTGAACCGTCTGCGAGCACCTTGAAAGAAAACGCATGTGAGCTCAAAAACAATATGGTAGACTCTGGGATGAAATCGTCATCTTGTTTTTCAAATACTTTTTTTTCCTCCTGCGCCCGAGTCAGTGGGTGAGATTCTAGGCGGACATTGGCCTTATCTGGCCTGCATCTGACATACAAAGGCTGACGTCAGCACGAGGACTTTTAGCTTGATAATTGGGAAAGTCACAGTATAAGCGGTGCGAGGGCATTTGCCAGCAGTGCATTAGGTTACTAATACACACCAGTTTTGCCTGCTGAATTGAGCAAAATGCCATCTGGCTCATGTGCATACACTGGCCGGATGAGATGTTGCTCACTACGGCAGCCAAGATGCAAAAATTGAGGACCAAACTTACATAGTGACCAATCACACAGGACGCCGAAATCCATATTGCCGCACTGAAGATCACCACCGCCATAACAATGTTGCTCTTAAAAAATTGCACTAAGCAGAGAAAAAAAAGGAAAAGAAATAATAGAAGAAAACAACTGCAGAAAAATTAGACTTTGGCAAACATTTTCAAAGATAACATGGTAAATGATTATCAGTGAACTACCTGGCGCATACATACTGAACCACAGTTACAATGGAAGCTTAGCCGTTGTATTTTGCATGTTGTATTATTGAGTATGTCTCGATCTTTATTTCGGGACCAATGTTGTGAAGAGTGTGTTAAAAAGTTTTGAAATTATGTCACTTGCAGCTTATGACATCATGAATAGCCAAAACACAAGCAGAACAGATGAGTTATATTTCATGTGTTTATGTTGCATTTTACCCAAATGACGCCCAGCTTGAAGAAACAGCCGCTGCAGATACCCGTGAGCAAAAGACATAGATTCTCATGAACCCCTGCGGCTGCAGGGGCTCATGTGAATCTATGTCTTTTGCAGATGGAATAGACTGTATGAGGGTGCTCGTGACGGAGAAGACAAAGTCAAAATGCTTACCTAATGAATTGGAGTCTAGAGTGGTAAGGAATTTGTAAAGCCTGATAACTAGATTTACTGGCTGCTCCTTCACGCAAACGCCATTCTGTGCACACACAAAATTCAAAATCAAACATGTTAAAAAAAAAGGTCACCTGTGGATAACGATATGCTAAATAAAAGTGAACCCATACAGCTCTGACACATGCACATAAAAAGAAGCGCAAAGCCTTTAAGGCTCAAGTGCATAAAGTAAGGAAAAGGTTAGTTTTAATACTTGCAAAAGCCATGTTTTCTAATAATGTATGCATTTTTTGCACTTTGGTCGATCTCCCGTGATCCTTGACCTTTGCGAGTAGTGAACCAAAATAGTATGCATAGAAAAGTCTTATCAGTTACCTTTCTGCCATTGGTTGAAAAGTTTGGCGAAAGTGCTGATAAAAGCTAAAATTCTACTTTTTTTCATTTGCAGATCTCTTGCCTTTTCCGAAGGTGCGATCCAAATTAGCATGCATACAAAGGACGTATCATCAGATATCTCTGGTCCAAGTTTGGGTTTGAAGATGTAAATAAGTTTTGTCAATAAATAGTTATTTGTGACCTATTTCTTGATCTCTTGTGACCCTTGACCTTTGTGAGGGGTCATCCAAATTAGTATGCATAGGATGGTCTTACCGTCAGGTATCTCTGTACCAAGTTTTGGTCTGAAGTTATGAACAGTATTTGAGGGAGAAAAACATCTTTTGTCAAATTATGGCTTTTTTGTTTAATAATAATAATTAATAATAATTACGGTATTTATAATGCGCTTATCTTATAATAATTATAACTTTAAGCGCGCACTCACAACTCGCACACGCATGCGCACGCTTTAGACAATGACTCACGTACCACAAATAGTGAAAATACATTACGACGGTCAGCTTGGGGTGGGGAGTGTGGTGATATAGTGCTAGAACTGTTGAAAGAGGTGAGTTTTGAGGGCGGACTGGAAGGAGGAGAGAGAGTGTTTCTGACGGAGAGAGAGTGGGAGAGTGTTCCAGGTGGATGGACCGTATACTGAGAAGGAGCGGGAGCCGAAAGTGCTGAGTTTGGTGCGGGGGATGAGGAGGCGGAGAGGGTCGGAGGCGGAGCGGAGGAGCGGGAAGGAGTGTAGGGGTGAAGTAAGTTGGAGAGATAGGTAGGAGCGTAGCTGTTCAGGGATTTGTAGCAGAGAGACAGAATCTTGTATTGGATGCGTTGGGGGATGGGGAGCCAGTGAAGGAGCTTGAGCAGGGGAGTGATGTGGTCGGATTTTTTCTTTCTGAGGACGAGGCGGGCAGCATTGTTCTGGACACGCTGGAGAGTGAGAGTGGTGGAGTGAGGAAGGCCGGAAAGGAGAGAGTTTCAGTAGTCGATGCGAGATAAGATGAGAGAGACAGAGAGTTTGGTGGCAGCTTCGGTAGTGAGGTATTTTCTGATCTGACTGATGCGGCGGAGGTGGAAATAACATGCCTGGGCCGTGGCGGAGACGAAGCTGGTCATGGAAAGAGAGGAATCGAGGATAACGCCAAGGTTCTTGACCGAGTCAGAGAGGGAGATGGGGGTGCTGTCGAGTTGAAGGTGGAGAGAGGGAGGGAGCTGAAAAAGTTTCTGGCGAGTGCCTACCAGCATGGCTTCCGTTTTGTCGTCGTTCAGTTTGAGCTTGTTTGCTGTCATCCAGTTTTTCACGTCTTCATAGCAGTCAGCCGTGTGAGTCAGTAGTGTCTGAGTGTTGTCGAGTTTGTCTTTGTCTAGTAGTTGTGAGTCGTCAGCGTAGAGGTGGTGGTGTATGTGGTGAGACTGGATGATGCTGGACAGTGGAGAGGTGTAGAGTGTGAAAAGGACCGGGCCCAGGACGGACCCCTGTGGAACGCCGCAGGAGAGCGTGACTGGGTTGGAAAAGACGCCGTCGATGGTGACGGACTGCTGTCTGTCGGAGAGGTAGGAGAGAAACCAGGAGTGAGCAGAGTCAGTGATGCCAAAGGAGTGGTGAAGGCGGTGGAGGAGGATAGAGTGGTCTATGGTGTCGAAGGCGGCAGAGAGATCGAGTAGCGTAAGAAGGGAGATGTTGCCCGAGTCAGTGGAGAGAAGCAGGTCGTTTAGGATATGTAGAAGGGCTGTTTCAGTGCTGTGATGTTTGCGATAGGCAGACTAGAAGGGACTGAGGAGGTTGTTGTCGGCGAGGTGGAGGTTGAGTTGGTTGAGGACAACCTTCTCAAGAAGCTTGGACAGGAAAGAGAGATTGGAGACTGGGCGGTAGTTCTTGAGTTCGTTTGGGTCGAGGTTGTGTTTTTTTAGGAGAGGATGGACGATGGCGGACTTGAAGATATCGGGGACGGAGCCATTCTCTAGAGATGTGTTGATGATGTCGGTAATGAAGGGCAAAAGTTATGGGAGGCCGTCCCGGTAGAGAGAAGCTGGGAGGGGGTCTAGTTCGCAGGTTTTGAAAGGCATGGACTTTATGGTCTTGAGGACTTCATCCTGAGAGACGGGGCGGAAGGACGAGAGGGGAGTGCCGGAAATGGGGGGTCAGGAAGGCAAGGCAGAGTGTCGAGTGTGTTGCGCAGAGTTTGGATTTTGTCGGAGAAATAGGAGGAAAAAGCGCACGGAAGTTCTTCTTTGCTGTGTGTGTTGGGTTTTTGATTGATTGTACATTGCTTAACGTCCCGACAGCAACAAGGCTTTCTCAGGACGTGCCTGCACTGCTTGTGAAAAAAAAACCTAAACAGAACATTGAATGTATGTCACCAGCCGGTCAAATACGTTAAATAAACCTAACACATGGGGCCCAAATAAAGCTAAGACCATTTAGCAACACACATCCAATATCAAGAGCTACATGCAGTGCAGACAGTAGGGAGAGTTTTAAAAAGGCAAATACAGGTGAATGGACAAAGGGTAGACAGAAACACATGCCCCAGAATAGAGAGAAAAACTCACCCTGTGGGGCTGACCAGGGTGACCCTGGGAACTAAAAAGTACCTAACCCCACCCAAGTCCCCCAGGGCAGACCCGGGTGGGGGCTGTGTGTTGGGAAGAGGAGAGTCTTTAGAAGTGCCTAGGAGTGTGTTCATGGTAGCGTAGAGGGTTATGGAAGAACTGGATTCCAGGATTTTGTTTTGAAGGTGTTTACGTTTGGAGTCGGAGATCATTCTGCAGACTTTGGATCTGGTGGTTTGGAAGATCTCTCTGTGAACGGTGAGGTCAGATGAGCGCCAGCGGCGTTCCGCTTGTCGACGCTCGCGCTTGGCCTCAGCTATGTCGTCAGTGAGCCAGGGGGAGGGGAGTCTGTTGAGTATGGAGCAGGTGGGGACAGGGGCATGGGTGTCTAGAAGTTTTCGAAGGGAGGAATCGAAATGGGATGCAAGATCGGGAGAGGGGGCGGGGTCCAAGAGAAGGTCGACAGCTTCGCCGAAGAAGCTCTCTCGGTTGACAGATTTTAGTTTGCGACGAGAGACAAAGAGCTTGGGTTTTTCGGGGGAGGTAGGTTGAGGGCGACGAGAATAGCGAGGTGGTCGGAGGGAAGCACAGAAGAGGTGTCAGAGTCGAGGAAGAGTTGATCGGAGGTGCGGGTGATGATCCAGTCGAGGGTGTGGCCGAGTCGGTGGGTATGTTTAGTGATGTGTTGTGTAAGATTGTGGTTTGAAAGTGACGTGCAAAGGCGTTTTGTGCCAGGGTGGTCGGGTTTGTCGAAGTGGAAGTTAAAGTCGCCAAGAAGGATGTGTTTTCCGGGTCGTGTGCTGTAGTGGTCGAGGAGGAGGTCAAACTCGGTGAGGAACATGGAGTTTGTGAGTTTGTTTTGAGAGCTTGGAGGGGGCGATACATACATGAGAAGATGAGGGACTGGCCAGGGAGTGTTGCTACGGGCCTCGACAGATTCAAAGGAGGGATGAGCAAAAGGGAGAGACTGAGAAAAGGAGAGGTGAGCAGAAAGACAGTCCCTATAGATGATGGCAATGCCCCCCCCCCCCCCCCCTCTGGAAGCACGCGGGAAGGAGGCCAGGCGGTAGCCACTCGGAGTGACGCTGGCGATGATGGGTTCATCGCCAGCTGAGCGGAGCCACGTTTCGGTGATCACGACAACATCTAGGTCATTGTCTAGAATGAAATCTGAAATCACGTCGGCTTTGCCATTTTTGCAGACAGACTGTGCATTGAACAGACACAGTTTTAGGTTGGATGAGACAGAAGAGGAAGAGGGAGAAGAAACGGACGAAGAAGAAGACAAAGGAAGATAAGGGTGGGGAGGGGGGAAAGAGGATGGAGGGGGGAAGGAGGGGGAGAGGGGGGAGGAATAGACGGGGAAGGAGAACCGGGCAAGAAAGAGGATGCGAGAGGAGGGGGAGGGGGGAGGAGGAGGAAGGGGAGGAGGAAAAGCTGAGGTAGAGGGAGGGGGAGGGCGAAGGGGAGGAGAAAGGGGGAAGAGGGGACGAGGAAGAAAAAGCAGGCGAAGGAGGAGGGGGTGAGGGGAGGAGGGCGGGGGAGGGGGCGGTCGAGGAGAGCAGGGAGCGGTAGATGAGCAAGAGAGGAAAAGAAATGGGAGAAGAAGGAAGGGAGGTGGAGAAATCGAGGAGGCGGAAGGGGTGGAAGGGCATAGGAAAAGGGGAAGAAGTGTGTGTTTGTGGTGGTGAGTCCCGCCTTTTGCTAATTCCGCCCCTGTGGCCTCTCTTTCGCGATCGGATGCCGCGTAAGGCATCTGCAACACTGTCAGCGGCACCGGCCGCGCAGTAGGTGGCGTGGCGACGTAGAGATAGCAGTTGTTGGCGTGTGTATTTGATGAGCATGATTGTTTGTGAGGACAAGAAAGAGGAAGACGAGAAGAGGGTTCAGTAGGGTGTGTGTGTGTGTGTGTGTGTGTGTGTGTGTGTGTGTGTGTGTGTGTGTGTGTGTGTGTGTGTGTGTGTGAGTAAGTGTGTGTGTGTGTGTGTGCGTGCGTGCGTGCGTGCGTGCGTGCGTGCGTGTGTGTGTGTGTGTGTGTGTGTGTGTGTGTGTGTGTGTGTGTGTGTGTGTGTGTGTGTGTGTGTGCCGGTGTGTGTGTGTGAGCGGTGTGGTAGGGGAGCGACCTGATTTCCGGTCGGTCAGCGGCGAGATCGGGCAATGGCGCCGAAAGTGGGGAGGGCGAGATGTCGACGGGAGAGCACACGTAAACCTATAGAACGGTAGGAACACGAACGAGTTTACAACAACCAAGCAGCAGATGCAAGCACGGGTGGCAAACAGAATCACACAGTAAACACTTCACATACTAGCACGCAGCACATGAAAACAGGGCGGCGGAAAGGCCCGGCGAACCCACGCTGCGGAAGAAGCAAAATGCGACGTAAACAAAATTCAAATGACAGACACAATTCAATACGATAACACTCAAACAGCAACCAGATCCGACAAAACACAAGCTTAATCCTCATCAGCGCACTCTTATACGATACTCAGCAGACTTTCAGCACACGAAACACAGTACATCCAACGAAAAAACCACTAAAACAATGGGAGCGAAAAACACGTGGTAGGTCGCATAAACAAGATGGCGCCCATGTTTACGTATTTTCTGATCTCTTGTGACCTTGAGCTTTCACAGGGGTCATCAGATTTAGTATGCATAGAAATGTCTTGCCATCGAGTATAAGTTGTAACAAGTTTGGGTCTCAAGTCGTGGGTAGTATTTGAGAGAGAGAAAAAGCCAAAATATGCCCTTTTTTAAAACATATTTCCTGATCCCCTTTGACCTTGACTTTTGAGAGAGGTCAATGAAATTAGTATGTTTAGAAAGATCTTGCAACAAAGTATCCTTAGGTCAAGCTTGAAGACAGGCTTAAATGGTCTGTGAGGAAATGTCAACATTAAAGTTTACCATGGACGGCGAACGGACACTGGATGACGACAACTGGCCCAGAACATAGACTCACTTTTGCTTCTTCCGTGAGACAAAAATGCATCACAGGCGCTCTACAGTCCATTGCATACTTTAAAGATGGCCAGGATAAATACATGAATACAATAATACTGATTGCAAAGCTGCATGTGTACACTGACAAACGTTCATTGGGGTGGGGTGAGATTTATTTCATCATATAAATGAGAATCACAACAATGAAAGTATTCACAAGTGCCTATGTTGCAGCAGGGACAAAACCAGCCTCTGTGTATTACTGGATGCTTCTTTTTCTGTCAAGATTTGTCCATTCCCTTGCATTTTTTCCGCCCCTGTCAAAGTATTTTTGTCAAATATGGAGAGTTTTGGAAAGCATTGATAGGTACTTCCCAGTGAGATCTAACCTTACAATAACCAACTCCACAAGAACGACCATCCTGCAGGAGTTGATCCGTCGGCTCGCATGTGCCATTACCCTCAATCATACAGCAATGCCGGCAAGCTGCTGTAACTGTACAAAAAAAATAAATAAATAATGGAGGAAGACTAATCAAGCACTACCCATGAACAAGCATGGTTAACATACAGCAATACCTGCGAGCAGCTGTGAGTGCTAAAACAAGAATGGTAGAACCCCTATGGTTTATGTGCATAACTGAAATCAGTAAGTGTTCAAGTGTCTTCACATAAGTTAATGTTTGGCTTTTGTTCCTGTAAAATACATGTTTTCTCAAATTAACGCAGTTTTTCACACACCTGTCAATCTCCCGTAACCCCCGACCTTCGTAAAGAGTCAACCAAATTAGTATGCATAGTATGAGGTTTCATCATCAGCCACCTCTGTGCCAAATCTGAATGAACAGTTTGCAAAAAGACTGATAAAAAACTGAAATTGTATCCATAATGGGCATTTTTCACATATTGTGACATGTGATCCATGACCATTCTGTCAATTATCATTCCAGTGCTGTGGATGTTAAACCCCAAAATGACCAACCTAACCAACCTTCCCGAGCCTTCATTCAAATTATTATGCATGGGATGGTCTTATCATCAGATATCTCTGTACCAAGTTTGTGTCAGAAGTTGAAAAACAGTATATGTGTTTAAGATTTTTTAAAAATACATATATATATATATATATATATATATATATATATATATATATATATATATATATATATATATATATATATATATATATATATATATATATATTTTTTTTTTTTTTTTTTTTTTTTTTTTTTTTTTTTTTTTGGGGGGGGGGGGGGGGGGGGCAACAATGGGTTTAAGCTTGATCTTTAAGCAAGGTCAATGAAACTAGTATGTTTAGAAAGGTCTTGCCACAAAGTATCACTGGACCAAGTTTGAAGACTGTGGCTTGAATAGTCTGAGAAAATGCCAACAAAAAACGTTTAGCATGTATACCAAAGGGACGATGGCTGACAGACGACGCATGGCCAAGTACACAGACTTACTTTTGCTATCACATGTGAACAACAACAAATTGGGATAAACCATGTCCACAAAGTCTCTTCTATGTGAGCTTACAACCTTTCCCAAAGTTCACAAAACATGCAAGGGAGGAGACAGATGTGTGAATACATGTATTAATAAAGTTTTCCCTTCTTTAACACATGTATTGATATATTATATAACGAGCAAATTAATATTCACGAATTTGCTTGATATACTTTCCTTCCCAAAATCCCTTGCGCGCCAAAAAGACTTGATCTTGATGCATTTTCAAAACGGAAACGCGAAATATGCTCACAAAAATTTACAAGCTCCTTATGTGCAGTAGTAATGAAATACTTCTTAGTGTGTATGAACGCTCGAAATTCATATCCTATACACACTCACACAAACGGAGAAAAGACGCCAGGAAACGTGTGAGTCGCTGGACTGACTAGTGAAATTGACGAGATGTCAGCTAGCGGTATCCACAACCTCAGAAAAGAACTAAATAAACAAACCTGCTGGCATTTTCCGCAGTTATGCGTGATCTAGTTACAAGTAGAATTTACTCAGTAACACGCACGGTTATACAATGCACTGATGTCTTCATAGTCAGGCAAAATCAACGCGGAGTCGACAGCGATATGCAGTCGTCTGTCATTCATGTGTTTTGTCTGAACACGGCAATCAGCCATAAAATGAATGACGCGAGTTTTGTTTTGGACTGGGTACATAAATTATACTGAGCAACATATTGCTTGATATAGTGCCGATAACCGACAGATGTGATTACTTGAGCCGAATCAAATGTCCTCGTCTTACGATTCGGACATTTTGATTCGGGTCTCGTAATCACATTTGCCTGTTATCGGCACTATATCAAGAACAATGCTGCTCAATATAATATAATAACACCGACATCAGTGTCTGGCGCTTTGCATCAATTCACGAACACTGTATAACATTGACGTATCTTGTGCTTTTACGTCACCGTCGCTGTCTGATTCTTCTCCAGTCGAGAATTCTTACTTTTGACATCTTTTTCTGCTCTGAATTATTTTTTTATGAAAAAGCTGAAAAAGATGAAATGTACAAAGCTGGCTCACGAACTCCTCTGATGTCTTTCTCTAAGCGACCTATATCCAAAACCTCAAGTAAATGTAACACAATTTACAGACTCAAATGCGGGTCAACCAACTTCCTAGAAAAGGTAATTTTCTCTTTGAGTCAAACAAATGAACAAAAATAGGTCAAGCCCGTATGGCTGACGTGTATGACCAATCCACATAAGTGTGATCTTTGTGATCTTGACCTTTCCAACAGGTCACTGAAATGAGTAAGTGTTCAAGTGTCTAAACAGAAGTAAAGGGTTGGCTTTGGTACCAGTGAAATCCGCGTTTTCTCAAAATGTATGCATTTTCCACACATCTGTCGACCCTCACAGACCCTTGACCTTTGTGAGCTTTCTAGCATGCATAAAAAGGTGTTATCATCAGCTACCTTGTGCCAAGTTAAATTGAAAAGTTTGCAGACAACTTTAATAAAAACTATCAAAAACTGACATTTTTCACACTCTTGCTGATCTCCTGTGACCCTTGAACTTTCTGAGGGGTCATCCAAATTAGTATGCATAGAAAGGACTAATCATCAGGTATCTCGATACCAAGTTTGGGCTTGAAGTTGAAAATAGTACTTGAGGAAAAAAAAGGATTTTGTAGAAATATGGCTATTTTGACCTATTTCTGGACCCCCATGACCTTTGACATTTGCAAGAGGACCACTATCATCAGATACCTTTCTGCCAAATCTGACTGAAATGTTGGCCTAAACTCTGATTAAAAACTACAATTCTATCAAAAACTGTCATTTTTCACACATTTGCCGACCTTCTGTGACCCTTGAACTTTCCGAGGGGTCATCCAAATTAGTATGCATAGAAAGGTCTTACCGTCAGGGATTTCTGTACCAAGGGTTTGCAGTTGAAAATAGTATTTCAAGAGAAACAATCTGTGTCAAAATATGAGTATATCTGACACCTTTCTGGACCCCTGTGACCTTGACCTTTGTGAGAGGTCACTGCAATTGGTATGTTAAGAAAGTTTTTTTTCCACAAAGTATACATGGGCCAAGTTTGAAGTTTGAGGCTTGAATAGTCTCCGAGAAAATGCCAACGTTAAAGTTTACCACGGACGCCAGACGACGGACAGACGAAGTATGGCCCATTACATAGACTCACTTTTACTATCGCACGTGAGCCAAAAATGCTTGGAGGCTTTCCAAACTAAATTTTGAACGAAACATTCATTCAGGCCTGTTCATATACAAACACCGGAGAGATTTGTGTCTACATACAAACACAAATACGCACACACACACACGTCACTTCCCACCAAATGTACGTTCTGCAGCACAGTAAGCATTGTTAGATATGACGTAATTTACGTCTTGTTACTTTACTGTTAGAGCATGAGGCCTGTCCCGCCTATGATGTCACAAGCATGCTACTGAAAGCGCGCCACCGCATCCCATCAAAAAAAAAGTCTCCTCTACATATAGAAGATACTTAAAAAGTAGAGTGCTAGACTAGTCATGCACTACAATTAAGCTGTTATGGTAACTTCATCTCCTGTACTAATCTGGCACTAGACAACACTGGTTACCTCCTTTGATCTGCTCTACATCACGCGGAGTAAATCAAGGGAGGAAATCAGTGTGGCGCTACCCCTTGAGCTATCATGATAAATCCATCCCCTGCGATCCATATTTTGTACAGTTAAAAATGGGACCTCTCAAATTCTGAATAAAATCAGCAACAACCAAATTCTTTACATTCAAATAAACAAATATATTATTGATAAATTATTTGCCACCACCGTAAAATAAATGAGTCAACTGCCCATTGTGCAAAAGATCCTCAGGCTGATGTCAAGCATAGCTGGCCTCAGCACGGCCAATGTCCACAGACCATAGCCGGCCGATACACAGCCAGTTACAGTCAACGTTAACCGCAGGACCTATTTGCTTACTGGAAAGAAAACTGTATAACATAATCAAGTCTCTGGCTATATATATGTAGCCATTTGTATTGTGCACAAATCACCGCAACACAAAATGCTACAGAAAACCAAGGGAATAACCTGAAATGCAAGATTTACGAGGTCTGATGACGGACTTACTGTTTTGCTCGCAGACACAGGGCTTCAACTTCATATTCATTTTGTTCCCCAGGATCTCGCAGAAGCTCAGGCACACGCCACCTTTACACGTTCCTCTATGATAAAAGCAAAATCATATGTGCCACTGTACTTAAAATATAACAAAATGCCGGGGGACGCAAACTTTTTTGTTTTCATATATTTTTACTTATTTATTTTTTTTTTTGCAAGCAGATTAAGAAAAAACTTGCGAGGCCTCTGAAAAAGCATTATTGTTTTCATATATATATATATATATATATATATATATATATATATATATATATATATATATATATATATATATATATATATATATATATATATATATATATATATATATATATATATATATCCAACCCCATTTTCGAGCTATTTAACAAATTATATAAAATGTATACAGTGTGTATACTGGTGACCAGTTTCTTCCCTTCACACACACACACACACACACATGAACACGCAAACACACATCAGCATGCACACACACACGAAGTACCCTGGCAAATTTCATATTACACAGAAACACATGCAGAAATCATACTTGTCTAGACAAGATGTACCGTCATTTGCAGATGTTGGCTGGGGACATTTTTTAAAGTCCTCTCCACTGCATTCCACGTCAAGGCAAACAAATGTGGCAAAACAATCTGTATTTCTCCGTCTCCAGTCCAATTCTAAACAACACTTAGATATATTTCCAACTAAGACAACAGATATGACAATTAACCCCTGCACTTTCAGTGGACGCTGAGCGTGTTTCTGAAAACTGTTAGTTTTACGCCAGAGAACCCCAGCTATCCAAGAAATGTTGATGCAAAGTGGTGTAAAACGAGGTATGGATCCCCCATAAGCCCATCTACATGTCTCTTGTAGTTTGATCGTGTTCACTTGTCCTCGGCAGTGAAGGGGTTAAGAAATTGATCAGCAAAAATATTTCAATTGTGAAATGGTTAGACTAATGCAGCTCTGATACACTACAACACACCAATCCAACATGACAGTTTAATATTGGTGCCAGAATATTTTGGTCCAAAAGTGCCAAACGTGATTTTGGCAACACATTAAAACTATCAGGGTCAATTTATCTCAGTCTGTCATGGTCAATTTATCTCCTGAACGGGTGCGTGGTCTTCAGAAAACCAGGTATTGCAACCGTTGGGCATCATGTGTTAACACACACGAGACATGCTCATACCTGTCAAGTTTTGAAAAATAGGAATTCTGGAGATCTTTCACGCTCTTTGTTCATTCGTCGTGTGACCCTAATTTCTTCCAACTGACAACAACTATCAGCATACAAAGTGCACAAACATTATACTCAGATTATTATTATTATTATTATTATTATTATTGTATGTTTTCCATGTTTACAATGAACCCACACTGCATCATTAATGTGAATATCCCTAAAAATAATTATTTTATTTGAATAAATTCACATTTCTAAACATAATGCTGCTATCTGATGTACACACTGAACCCAGAACATGCAGACAAAGAGCCCACATCTAGTAACACTGATATTTTTTAAAGGAAACTTCAATACTGAGACTAGAAACGATTTTCCTAACTTTTGAATTCTTCTAAACTGATTGGAAAGGAAATGAGTGCAGCATATATGTCTTCCTATTGCTACCTGCGTTCGGAATCGGCTCTCCATAAGACAAAGAAAAATGTCTGTGATGCCGCATTCTGACCTGCGCATTTTGTTGAAAAGCCTTTCGCAAGTTGTACTGCATAAAACCTAAAAGTATCTTTCGACGATGTCTTTACTCGCCGTTATGTCTTGCTAGACACATCCGCATTTTGCCTCCCTATAGTCTTTTTGTCTGCCGTATTGAAAATACGATAGACTTTAGGATGGGGCTGGTCGGAGCGCGTTCCGTAGAATGCAAAGGACATAACATGGCTCATGGTCTCGCAAAAAAGTAAAAAGATAAAAATGACGTCACGTCTGGCCACTCTAACTAACCTCACTGCTGAACGTACATTTGGCGCGAAAGGCCGAATGTGCTTATGTGTGCGTGTGTGTGTATGTATGTAGACTAGAGAATCTCATATACTGATGTACGTACAAGCTTGAAACTTGGTGGAATATTTTATTCAAGGGGTGGCTAAGAGAGCCTCCGAGAATATTGTAATTGGATGCCTCAGTGAAGACATAAATGACCGTTTATGGAAAGTCGGTTGACCCAGATTAGAGTCCGCAATTTTGATTATATGCTCTTGGAATTTTGGATATGGCTAGTTTGTAGAAAGGCATTGGATGAGTTCGTTAGCCAGCTTTGTACCTCTTCAACGTTTTCGAAAATAACAGTTTAATGCGGAAAAAAATGTCAAAAGTAAGACTCCTTGGTTTCATCAAAAGAATAAAACAGTGACGGTGACCTAAAAGCACCAGAAGCGTTACGTGTTTCATACATTGTTCCTAACTGACGCAAATCACAGCACGTCAGTGTTTTACATGGTATGAGCTGGCACAAATATTCTTCATTTAGGAAGACAGTCTCTCAGTTTGTGTATGATGTTTGCGTATTGCGGAAAAGGTGGAATATGCATGCAAACTTATACATAAGAGGCTTTGTGGCCATGGGCCATTCCACCTTATTCTTCAAAATGGCTGTAGCTACGCCAGCCTACAGAACGTATAATCGGTAGGAAGCGCAGTGTGTATAACCGTCTGTATTTGTGTGTGCCATTCTGCCGTTTGTGTTTGTGTGTGCCATTGCCGTGCGGGGAAGTGCGGGGAGGGGGGGGGGGTAGATTAAAGGGAGATGTTGTACCTCTTCAACTTTTTCAATCATAAGTAATCATTTTTGCAAGTTTTGGAGCCAGTATTTACTCTCATCTAACAGTCTGCCCGGGAAGAGGCTGTGTGGAACAAAACAGTCAGCTCCGGAAGAGGTTGCGTGCCTTTAGAATGAGTGACCGTGAAACATCAAATTCGTCACAGTGTACACGGCGTCGTGAGACCAGCGATGCCATGACGTGAAGCTTATAGTGACTTCATTTTGCTGTTCGTCTTATTCTTCTTCTTCAGAATTCCGGTCGTTACTCCAACCCACAGAGCGTGCTGATGGCGGGAAGCTCCGTGTGTCCGTCTTTATTTGTGTGCGCCGGCATGTGTGTTGATCAGAGGTTGGCTTAGAAAGGAGGGAAATGGATCACTGAAGGACTCATAAGCTTTAAAACATGAACAACTCTGAATGTTCCTAAAAGAAAAACGTACGTGAGCTCCAAACAATACGGTAGACTTTGGGAAGAGATCCTCATCTTGTTAGGACTAGCAGACGATTTGTTTCGTTCGAATCGAAGGAAACCGGATGTAACCGAAAATAAACAGAGCGTGACATGAGTGGTCTACCTTTGTTCCAAAATGGCCGAAAGAAAACGAAACTGCAGAAGAGTCACGCATTCAACGTTTTCGTATGATTCAATTTTTTTTCAAGTCGGAAAAGTAGGGAGGAAAATGATATGAAAGCGGGAAAAATTAGGAGGTCAGGAGAAAGCGCGAGATAGGGGTTGCAAAGGCGGGAGTATTCACGCTCAAATCGGGGGACTTGACAGGTATGCTGCATACGGATTGTTACGTGGTAGTCGTTGCCGTATAATGATGCAATCACACCAGACACACTCACGTAGGGTTCTTGTAAAGAATCCTCATTCAAAATCTACTCCAACCGTACGAACAAACTCTCAAGGAATGAAAACACCGAGGTTATTGTGAAGAAAGGTCGGCCGCGGTTATACGTTTTACGTAAACTTCAATTCGTTTTCAGTGGGCAAGAGAATTGTAATCTTGTTCTATAAATCTTTCATTGAAAATGTGTTGTCTTTTTCTTTTATCTGTTGGTATTCGAACTTGAGTATCAAAAACAAAAATGCCCTGGACAAGATCGTAAGGGTCGCATCAAACATCATGGCGGGGAAAAACAAGAAGAAGCTTGCAGTGTTTTGTAGAGACAAACAGTGAAAAAGGCATGCTGTATTCTGGGTAGCAATGATCATGTTCTGACCGCCGAGTTTGACCGTCTCCCCTCGGGACGTCGGTTCCGCTGTTCAGCGTGTAGGACGAACATACTAAAATTCGCTTTTGTCCCTACTGCAATTTGTCTCATTAATGACGCCTAAGTGTCTGTGTGTGTGTGTGTGTGTGTGTGTGTGTGTGTGTGTGTGTGTGTGTGTGTGTGTGTGTGTGTGTGCGTGTGTGCGTGCGTGCTTGTGTGTGTGTGCGCGCGCGGTGTATTATGTAGGAGCAAATCGTGAGTATTTCTGTAAGAGTTTTCTTTCACAAGTGATAATGCCTGTATTAATTAAATTGTTATTAATGTTGTACTGTGTTAAATACATTAGATTTTAACTGAATTGTTTGTATCATTATTGTGTGCATATTTTAATGTAAGTTTTGTGTGTGTCCGAGTTACTGAGCATCTCGGACCACCTTAATTGCCCTAGCGGAATAAATACTGTTTATTGAGTTGAAAATCTGCTATCAGTTCATGTAGGCAGGTGTAGTGTGTGAGACCTCTTGATACGAGACGTATTGCCTGACAATAATGATTAAATCAGCGTGTTGACAGCACAGCATAGGACAAGATTACAAGATGACGGGGATGTGACCCAGTGGATAAGACGCTGCGTTGGCAGTCATAAGGTGCCAGGTTCGAAGTCCCTGGTGGGCCGGAATGGGATGTGGGATTCATTCCCATCAAGTCAAATTAGTTTACAGTGCTTGTCTCGACTTCGTGTGCACAACACACGTAACTAAGCACGCTCTAACAGTCCGATCTCAACTAATCAAAACAAGAAAGGCAAAGCCTCTATGGCTCAGGTGTATGACCGATTTACATAATTATGTGTGACCTTTGTGACAAGGGCTGGCTTCTGCAGCAGCAAAGTCCATGTTTTCTGAAAATGGAAACTATTTTCACACATCTGTCAACCTCCTGTGACCCTTGACCTCTGTGATGAGTTGACTGAATTAGTATGCATAGGATGGCCTTATCAACAGCTATCTTTGTGCCAAATTTGGTTCAACAATTTCACAAATGTTGATAATACCTACAATTATCAAAAACTGGCATTTTACACACAGTTGCTTGCCTCTTGTCACCTTTGACCTTTCCGAGGGGTCATCCAAATTAGTATGCATAGTTATACCTTACCAAACAGGTATCTCTGTACCAAATATGCGTTGTGAATTGTGTTTGAGAAAAAGCATCTTTTGTCAAAATATGGCTATTTTTTACCGATTGCCTGAGCGTTCGTGACCCTCAGCCTTTCTGAGGGATCAACCAAATTAGTGTGCATAGAAAGGTCTTCACACCAGGTATCTCTGTAGCACGTTTGGGTTTAAGTTGTGAATAGTATTTGAGAAAAACATCTTTTGTCAAAATATGGCTATTTCGGACCTATTTCCTGAGCCCTTGTGACCTTTGACCTATCCGAGGGGTCATCCAAATTAGTATGCATAGATAGGTCTTACCATCAGGTACCTCTTTAGCAAGTTTAGACGTAAACAGTATTTGAGAAAAAAAACATCTTTTGTCAAAATATGTCTATTTCTTACCTATTTCCTGAGCTCTTGTGACCCTTGACCATTCCGAGGGATCAACCAAATTAGTATGCATAGAAAGGTCTTATCTTCAGGTATCTTTGTACCAAGTTTGGGTTTGAAGTTGTGAATAGTATTTGAGAAAAAATAAATTATGTCAAAATATAGCTATTTTGGACATATCACTGAAATTGGTATGTTTAGAAAGGTCTTGCTACAAAGTATCCTTGGGCCAAGTTTGAAGACTGTCGCTTGAAGAGTCTCCGAGAAAATGCCAGCGTTAAAGTTTATCACAGACTACGGCGGACTGACGACGGCGGACGGACGGATGACCACTGGCCCAAAACATAGACTCACTTTTGCCTCGCACGTAAGCCAACAAGATCTAACTCCTAGATCTGGAGGAATGGAAAACAGAAATATATTGAATGCACATAAGTTAACAGCACTTAGCGGCAGCAGGCCTTCACAGCTCCAGCCATGCCTGCCTTACGTACACATTGACGAAGGATACTCACAGAATGCTGCCCTCCTGCAGGACTCCTGCAATTCTTCAGCACACCTGGTTGTGTTTGGTGCCACGTTACAATCCACACAGCACGCAAAATTAATACTACTAAAAGAAGGAACAAGAAAGGCAAAGCCTTTATGGCTCACGTGTATGACCTATTTGCATGTGTGTGACCTTTGTGGCAATAAGTAAAATGGCTGGCATCTGCACCAGTAAAATCCATGTTTTCTCAAAATGTATGCATTTTTCACACATTTGTCAATCCTTTGCAATGAGTCGACTAAATTAGTATTCATAGGAAGGTCTTATTATCAGCTACCTTTGTGCCAAATTTGATTTAAAATTTAGCAAAATGTTGATAATATCTACAATTTTATTAAAAATTGGCATTTTAAACATTTGCCGGCCTCTTGTGACCCTTGACCGTTCCGAGGGGTCATCCAAATTAGCATTTACAGATAGGTCTTACCATCATGTATCTCTGTACCAAGTGTGGGTTTTAAGTTGTGAATAGTAATTGAGAAAAAAAAATTCTTGTCAAAATATGGCTATATTTGACCTATTTCCTGAGCTCTTGTGATCCTTGACCTTACCAATGGATCAACCAAATTAGTATGCATAGAAAGGACTTACCATTAGGTATCTCTGTAGCAAGTTTGGGTTGTGAATAGTATTTAAGGAAAAAAATTGTCAAAAAGGTATTTTGAACATATTTTCTGAGCTCTTGTGACCCTTGACCTTTCTGAGAGGTTATCCAAATTAGTATACATAGAAAGGTCTTACCGTCAGGTATCTTTGTACCAAGTTTGGGTTTGAAGTTGTGAATAGTATTTGAGAAAAAATAAATTATGTCAAAGTATAGACATTTTTTACGTATTCCCTGATCCGCTGTGACCTTGACCTTTGTGGGAGGTCACTGAAAGTGGTATGTTTAGAAAGGTCTTGCCACAAAGTATCCTTGGGCCATGTTTGAAGAGTGTGGCTTGAATAGTCACCGAGAAAATGCTAACGTTAAAGATATTACGACGGACGAAGGACGACGGACAGACGACCACTGGCCCAGAACATAGCACAGTTCACAGTGAAAAGTAGTAAATTAAAATGTGCAAGAGAAAAACAAGATATATTAATAAATCAGGCACTTCCTTGTTGCTGTAAGAATTGGTTGATGTATAGCATGCGCGCGCGCGCGCACACACACACACACACACACACACACACACACACACACACACATACACACACACAAACAAACCACCAATTTTGGATTTTAAAAAATTACAGAAATACTAGGGTGTTGTTTTGTTTGTTTTGTTTTTACAATATCGCATGATCAGTTACTCTAGTCAGTATTCATATATTTTCAACTTGCAATAGGTATTACCACCAATCTATCAACAAAGCCAGACAGTGATTATACGCACAGGCCATATTAACCCCCTTGTGCATACAACCCCAGGAACTGTAAACAGTACCTGGCGGTGCATGCACAAGAAGATTAATGAGAAATTATCACCAGTGACTTGTTGTTTTTTTTTCTTCCTCATTCCTCCCTCCACCCAACGTATGTAAACGCATGCAAATTTAAGACAGAAATATGCATCATCCATGAAATAGTAGGTCAGCTTGATTATTGATAATGACTTACAGCAGACGATACCATCAGTTACAGATGAACGTTATTACTAGTAAACTGATAAAACAGACATCACCAATCATAGGTTCTCCAACTCTCCCACTCTCCATCTCCAATCCCCCTCCCTCCTTCCCCCAAACACACACACACACACACACACACACACACACACACACACACACACACACACACACACACACACACAGAGGAACTGAATGTTTGAAGAGCAATTTACTTCTCAATAATACGACTTGGAACTGATTTTGGGCTTTGTAAATAAAACAAATTCTTTACTATTCATCCTTTCGGTGTTAATGTCTTCTTTTTTTCGTAATCGTCTTTCTCCTGCGGCTTATAGTTATTGCTTCTGGCGGTACAGTCTGTTGAGCCCAGTTTTCATATTCCTCTTGAAAGTCTGCTTTCTTGTAAATCGCTGTCTTGACCACCTCTTGTGAGGGGCGTATCAGTTACCTGGAGGGGTGGGGGGGATGTTCCAATGTTTTGTTTGGGTCATTCGACCTGATGCAAAAAGACCTCCCGACTAGACCTTACTGCCAGTGACCGAAAAATCAGACAACAGAGAGTACGACTATCACCTCTCGCGGAAATAACAAACAGGGACCAGCGTGACCCTTGGAAACAATAAAAAAAAACTTTGTTATAGCAATGCCGGTAAAGAATCCCACCCCCACCCCACCCCCCCCCCCCCCGCCTCCGCCCCTGTTTGCTGCTGTTCTCCCCACATCAGTTTTGGTTTCTCCAGTCCTTCTCTGCACACAATGAAGCGACCATGCATTAAATCATTTTATGACATACTGATAAACCATCACACCTTTACTCAAATCAACAACGCAAAACAATCGGTTCCTATTTTATGTAACTGACTTACACACGCGCGCGCGCACCCACACACACGTTCACACCAAGACAAAACAAACATAGGTCATCGAAAAATAACAATGTAAATTCTGCATGTCCGACTGAATTTAATGATAAACAGTTTTAACCCTTTGCGTGTAGGTATCGGTTTTAGTCGCGATGATGCCACCTGGAATCATCGCGGCTAAAACCGCTACCGGAACGCAAAGAGTTAAGATTAAGGTTCTGAAAACAACTCTCATCTCTTATTGCTGTTGTTGTTGTTGTTGGGTGGTTTGTTTGTGTTTTGGGTTTTTTTTTTTTTTTTTTTTTTGTACAGAGGTAAACATACATATTTGAGAGTTGTACGTTTACGTATTATATTAACAATTTATATTAACAATTTATTTATTTATGTAAATTACCTGCCTGAAGTGACACGTGTAGCAGCATCCCTCTTTCTGGGTGGCTGTCTCTGCCGTCACTTTTGGGGGTGGGTTGGGCATGGTAAAGGCTTCCTCAGACGGAGAAACGAAACGAAACATTTCGTCGAAATGTCCGCATTTCAGACATTTCTCCAACATTTCACCGTTTCACGAAATGCGAAACGACACATTTCACAAAATAGAACCTGTCTCTATTTTGTGAAACATTTCGCGAAACATTTCTACCGTTGCCCAATCAGCGTCGTCCGCTGCCAATCTGACGTCATTCAAGCCCAAACACTGAAGATAGCAACGGTAAAGCGATGCCGTGGAGTCAGGTCTATTATGGCTAGAATTGCGTGATGTGACGCACGATTCTGTAAGATTTAAGCGGAGAAATCATTTTCGAAATGAAATCTATCAAGTATCATCACTAAAGTACCACCAAAATATGATTTTAGGTCAGTTTTCTGAACCCCACTTTCATCGGCTGCGGCGAAGCTCATCGCTTCGAGACGGCGGCATCCTCGATTCACTTGAAGAAGCCCTGTTTACGCATTCTATGGTCGGCAATTCACTTTAATTGTGTAAGTCAAGGCACACATGTGTTATATGTTTAGTTTTTAAGCGTCAGTAGTCAGAAATATGACCCGATATCCACCAATACAAACCAGAGCATGTGTCAGTGAAGGGTTACTTCCCCTGTACCAATCGAAATGAATTTTCACCACCGCGTTTCTACGTGTGCGGAGGAAGCATTTCGATGCAATGAAAATGTTTCGTTTCTTGTGCATTTCATTTCTCCGTGTATGGAAGCCTTAACCGAAGTTGGCACAGCATCCCACAACAGACTGTGCTTTTCCGTGACACCGGTAAACTGGCGGTCTTCAAAATGGACACTACATAACCTGTAGGCGCGTGAATGCAGCTCTGCAGGTGGCAGTCTCAACAAATCGCCCTTCAAATGTTCTGCACTTATTATTTCTTACATCTGTTGGAAAAATAACAAACACTGAATGAAACTGAAGTATGAAAACATCACCTAAACGCTTTAATCTGTAGTCCTAGATCGTGAGAACAGTTCAAGTTGCAACGTCCCCACCGCCCCCACCCCCCTTCCCCCTTCCACTAAAGTAATAGTAGCTGTGCACAAGCGGCCCAAATGATTAGATCTATCTTGCGTTAATCCAAAATTAGTGTAGAGGAGACCTATTCTATTTACAGATGGATCACTTCTAGATTTGAAAGAAAATACTAAGAACGTATAATTTCTTTGAATCCAAATGTTTGACTACTTTCCAACTGATAACATTTCTTGGAATTCGTGGAGAGCTAAGGTTTAACTGCAATCAGACCAGTTTTCTACTTCAGACCAAAAAGGTGACTGCCAAGCGTATCAAATGCAGAGAAGAACCGAAAGGAGAAATTCCCAGATTCAAACCCAAAGATAACTAAAATTATTTTTAATATCACTAATGTACCTTCGTCACATGCGAGATCTATGCTTGCGTATCGCCCGGCACCCTTATCTCAAAATCGATTTCTCTCTCTCTCTCTCTCTCTCTCTCTCTCTCTCTCTCTCTCTCTCTCTCTCTCTCTCTCTCTCTCTCTCTCTCTCTCTCTCTCACAGGACAGTTTGTAAGAGGCGTTTCGCCTAAAACTTTATCCTATCAATAAAACGTTTTATCATCATCATCATCTCTCTCTCTCTCTCTCTCTCTCTCTCTCTCTCTCTCTCTCTCTCTCTCTCTCTCTCTCTCTCTCTCTCTCTCTCTCTCTCTCTCTCTCAAATAGACCACTCATCCTGTATGCCATAAAATTATTCTCTAGTCGTAAGTGTATGCAAAAATAAGAGCTAAAAGTGATTAGCTTACCTTTTTTCTTCCTTGGGAAAGCGGAACTTAAGAATGATATGCCGATACAATTTCGCTTGTTGCGTTTGAGAAAGAAATTGCTTTGCGAGTCTCCCTCATGCTTCACTTTGCTCGGTCCGCCCGTCGCAGCAGGTTTATAAGGGAAATAACTCTTAAAAGGCCTCCTCGCACTCTCGGGCCGAGTGCTTTGTCTTATAATGAACGGTCTTTGGTTGAATTACGAGTTTTGCCAGTGGTTCTTGTTGCCTCAAATGTCCGATCAGGGAGTTGATGTCAAACATAAAGTTCCTCAGGCGACAAGAACCACTGGCAAAGCCTAACTCACAATACGACTTTTTCTTCAATTGTAAAAAGGTATAAGCATTAAGTCCACTCGAAAGGATCCCTTGCTCAGTAAATAGCACTCAGGGGACGCAACTCTCAAGGTCAGTCATTAATACATTTCTTTACCGGGAATCCTGGCCAGATGTGGCTTTTAATTTATCATATTTAGACGTGTGGGTTTTTTTTTCGGTATTAAATTTTAATATGTACTCTAAGTAGTATTTGCACTGTGCATATAGCTTTTTTGTTTGAGCAGCTCTCTCAGGTTTTCTTTATCTGGCTTTTTGTTCTGCACCGTTTCGACTACGATCGTTACATACAGCCTACCTAGGGCCTGCACTTCAAATTTTTGTTTGATGATATAATCTAACTTATCATATTATTTGGTTTGTTTTTTTAAAAGAAATTGGTACCAACTGTATTACCCAACATCAGCATACAGTTGGTTTTTTTTGTTGAACCCTCTGAATTGTTTCTTTTATCTCAATTTTTGTGCCTAGCAGATTGACTGAATGAAGATTGGTCTGTTTATGCTTAGACACGTGGCCAAAGCCATATTTCGGGAAAACAGTTGTCACTGAAAACGGTTATAAGCTGAGGCTTCTTATAACCCGTTGCTTACCGGTACAAACAATAATGCTCTGGTATTTTAATGGTATTTTTTAAGTCATACAGATATTTCTTTCGGTATATCACTGTTTCACATGGCCACTACTAAACTACACATGAGTGTTTCCAGTCACACATACACACTATTCTATGTCTCAATGTTAATAGTCTATTGCAACATGGCACTGATGAGATTTCACTTTGGTGTATACAAACCCCATGCTTATCAGCTGTTTTAAAAGTAAATGTGTGCAGTTAACTACGTGCCAGAAACATCAACTCCGTCTAAAAAAATTCCTCCATAACAATGAACCCATTGAACATTAGATAACACTGCTAGTAGGCGACCACTAGTTATGATACCCAGTTTTCAATGGGTTCATTACTGTTCAACACTATTTCTCAAACTATATTTCCTAATGTCTAAAAACTCAGAATATACTGTATATTAACTGTTGTAAACTGTTGTAATTTGCCTATGCATGCATTTTAAGTGAACAGGACAGCATTATGCAGTGTAATTGCTTATCCTTTTCATCAAAGTTTCATCTCTCTCTCTCTCTCTCTCTCTCTCTCTCTCTCTCTCTCTCTCTCTCTCTCTCTCTCTCTCTCTCTCTCTCTCTCTCACACACACACACACACACACACACACACACACACACACACACACAGTCTTTCACACACACGAGCATGACGGTTGAAGGGTGGTGCATGAATTGCCACGTGCCATGCCAATCAGTTGCCAACCTTGACCTTAGTGGTTGAACTATTCACCACGATTTGTACGTAACAGACGATTTGCAAACATGACAAACTAAGTTGAACAAAAGCACACTTAAGAAGACAGCTCACACTAGTACTCTTTGGCCCTCGATCAGCTACTTTCTTTTCTCTACTTTTTGTTATGGTTCATTGCCAATAATTGCCCAGTGTATCAGTACACGGCACCCGTACCTGTGCCGAACCCTTTTTTCCCCATAATTCTGTGCAACTCTATTGATAATGGGTAATAAATAGCCTCCTGTTGAATATGGGCAACCAGGGAAAAAGGTGAATACCCCGGTAAAGCCAGACCAATGACAAAAAATGAAAAGGGTAAAAGGTATGACAAAACAAAATGCCAGGGGACCAACAAATTCCTATTATATCCAAAGTTCATTTACATTACAGCACAAGGTATAAGCGTAGAAACTTATTTTAACCAGTAAAGTAAAGGTTTGGTCAGGACATCCAAAAACATGTTCCTATATTTGTATTTATTATATCCGACATCGTTATAAGTGAAGTCAGTTGTGACTGCTAGGGTCCTTGCATATTCCACATTCCTTGGGCCATAGGGGACCAAATCCACTCAACCTTTGCCGAATGTGAGGAGATTTCTTGTCCGGCAAGACAGTCATCTTCCTAGAAGTCTAAATGGTGAAAGTAAATTTGACATGTACACAGTAAAACTGCTCGGGCTACCAAAAGAACAAATTAGGGTGCCCAGATTTCACTTGGACGGTTCTGTTAGCCTGCATGGCTACTAACGTCCCAGACCATTTGGTCGTCCTAAAGTGCTGAATAGTTTATCGCACAATGTATCCTTCTGTTACACCTGCATATACCCTCACTGGGTCTGCCCTGGGGGACTTGAGTGGGGTTAACTACATTTTAGTTCCCAGGGTCACCCTGGTCAGCCCCACAGGGTGGGTTTTCGCCTCTATTCTGGGGCATGTGTTTCTGTCTACCCTTGGTCCATTCACCTGTATTTGCCTTTTTAAAACTCTCCCTGCTGTCTGCGCTTTCTACAGCTCTTGATATTGGATGTGTGTTGCTAAATGGTCTTAGGTTTATTTAGCGTATTAGACCGGCTGGCGACATACATTCAATATTCTGTTTAGTTTGTAGCAGAGGAGCCCTCTGCTAATGCTATCACTAGTTACTACCAGCGAGTCAGAGTTCAGTGGTTTAGTGCACGCTTGGCGCACTGTGAGCGAGAATTTTGCTGACTTAGCTAGTTGGTGTGTAGCGGACTACACGCGCGAAGCTGTGACGTAGTTTCCGGACCCAGAGGCTGGGAGCCTATATAAAGCGGCCGATTCTCAGTCTCGGGGTCCCCACCCCCCCCTTGACGAAATCAGCGAGAGCTGGAAGTCCCTATCCATTTAAAATAGCATAGCATAGTCTCGGGGTGAGTGTGAACAATGCTCACCACCCCTCCCCCCCCCCCTGTGAGCGATTGCGAACAGTGATTTCTCACACTCCCCTCCCTCTTCCCCCGTAGGCGATTGTGAACAATGATCTCCTACATTTCCCGACCCTAACCCACGAGGCGATTGTGAACAATGATCTCCTCAACACCCCGGCCCTAACCCACGAGGCGATTGTGAACAATGATCTCCTCAACACCCCGACCCTACCCCACGAGGCGATTGTGAACAATGATCTCCTCAACCACCCCGACCCTACCCCACGAGGCGATTGTGAACAATGATCTCCTCAACCACCCCGGCCCTACCCCATAGGACAGTAGCGTTTTAGTTCAGTTCTAATTCACCTAAATAGGGCTTAGGCTGTGTTAGGATTGCGCGTAGGTGTTATAGGTAAGTGCGTATAGGTGTTAGGCCTAGGAGTTAGGTTCGCTAGGAATCGTATTCAACGTTATAGGTGTTAGTCATAGGAGATAGGCCTGCTAGGTGTCGTAATCGAAGGTATAGGTATTATGCCTATAGGTGTTTAAGGTTATTAAGGATTTGTCTTGGTTTGACTAATTTTGATTGTGTTGTTTCATCATGAATGCTTTTCTGGTATAAATAAATCTTGGAACCTTACTTCCATCTTATGATGCTCAGCTAGAGTGAGAGCGAGACTGAGACTGTGCGTGTGTACGTGCGAGAGGTTTGTGTGTGTGTACGTCCGTGCATGTATGACGGTGTGACTGATCGTGCGAGCGCACGTTACTAGCAGCTCAGTAGGAACGATAACAACAAGTCCAGTCAAAATAGGGTTTTTCTGGATACTGTGGTCGGTCCATTGCGCAAGCAACTTTGGTTTTTTGAACACAACGCGAGGCAAGTAAACACGGATTTCAGTTGTGCGCATGCGAGACTAGAGTAGATTTATTTACTCTCCACTGCAATCTCCAGTCCTTCCCTAGACCACAAAAGGAATGCGGACTTAAACTCTGTAGGCACTTGAGTACTGTATTAGATGGGCAGTTTTTGTCTATCTGATAAACTATTTAAGTCGCCTACACCCAGTCACTGAGTCCGGTTACAAAAATTGGTGCCGTGACCAGGATTGTTTTTGGTTAGGATTGTTGTTTGACCAGATTGTCTTTTGGTTAGGATTGTTGTTTGACCAGAATCGTTGTTTGATAAAGATAGTTTGGCCGAGATACTTCGTTCGAGGAAGGTAGTTAGAGCTGTGAGTTCAAGACTATGTGCTGTGCCAGCGGCAGACTATCTGTGTCACTGTCGACACGTCTTTTCCGTTAGCGTGGTACCGGTTGCGGCAGGGAGCGTTTTCATTAGTACCAGTCGTGAAGATTTTTAGTAGTGGAAACATTCCGAGTTTGAAGTTGGTTCTAAGTTGGTTGTAGCGGTTCGTGTTGTAGTCTGTCTGTGTGGGAGACGCAGCTAAACAAGCGACGTTTTCATTACACAGATAGTGAGGTTCAGTCTACAAGATGGGTGCAGTCTTAGGATTCCTTAGGCTTCTTGTTCCAAGCTGGTTGGTGTCAAGTAGTTCTAAAAGTCAAGATGGTAGAAGAAGGAGTAAACCTAGAAGATCTGCAAAGAGCAGCAGGCACTCGGTTTACAGTGAGTCAGATAGCAGTAGCGAGGAAAGCTCATGCAGTCACAGTAGTCGTTGCTCGCAAAGGAGCACGATGAACAGGAACACTACGAGAAATAGATCCTTTCTGAATGATAGTGGCAACTCGTCTAGGAGAGAGAGGGTGCCCGAGATATTCACTGGCACAAAAGGAGACTTGAAAGACTGGCTTTGCCATTTCGAGACTTGTGCCAGATGGAATCGTTGGGACTATAGCGAGAAAGGAGTGAATCTAGCTATGTCACTCCGGGGTCCAGCACAACAGGTGTTAGGTGAGCTAGCACTAGAGCGAATAGAGGACTATGACGCTATCAGGTCAGCACTTGAACGTCGTTTTGATCCCGCGGAGAAAGAAAACCTTCGTAGAGTGGAGTTCAGGTCAAGGATGAAAAGAAAGAACGAGAGTGTGACAGAGTACGGGTTTGCGTTAAACCGTATTGCTAGTAGTGCATACCCAAGGATGCCTACTGAAGCAAGAGAAACCATAGGCATAGATCAGTTTGTTAGTGGTCTACCCTCTAGAGATTTGAGAAGGCATGTTCAGTTCAATCATCCCACGACAATACACGAGGCAGTAGCACTGGCTAGTGAATTTGAGTCGTTTGATGAGAGATTTGATGGCAGGAAACCAGAAGACCCAGAGAGACATGTTGATGTTGCTGCTAAGGGTGTTAGAAGTCTCGAAGAGAAAGATTCAGCTGAGGCAGGCTTAGCAAAGGCTTTCCAGAATCTGAGTGACAGACTTACTTCTGAGATTCAGAAAGTAACGAAAGCGCTGACTCGTCAGTCGGCAGGAGACAAGACTAGAAGAAATGTTGATGTTGTTTGTTATAAGTGCAAAGAGAAGGGGCACTATGCCAGGCAATGTCAGAAAAGTGAAGACAGAGACAGGACGTAACGAAAACGCGCCAGGCCAGGGAAACTAGGGCGGGCGGAGCTCTCAGCAGCCAGGGACTCGGCCCAATTAGCAAGTGATGACGGCTGCTTAGAGAACGCGAAGGGGCAGCGTTTATGTGTACTGTCAAACATTGGATGCTGGATGGCACCAGTAGCGATAGGAAAGGTTTCCTTAGACTTTTTAGTAGATAGCGGGTCTGCTGTCACAGTCATTAGGCTAAAAAAAAAAGTGCCAGAGATTTCAAGCTAGTCAACATGGAAAGATCGGTTATGAAGAAAAGTAAGTTGAATCTTTGCACAGCTAGCGGTGACACTTTAGAAATTCAGGGTGAAATCACGCTTTGCTTGAAAGTAGGAGGACAGAGGTTTAGGCATGATGTAGTAGTTGCAGACTTAGGCAGTTCGTCAGGCATTCTAGGCACTGATTTCACGCAGAAATACGGTGGCGTGCTAGACTTAGCGCGAGGTACTTTGATGATACGCAAGCAGGTGGTTCAGTTGAAGAAAGAGAGTTCAGGTACAAGTGCAGAGGTTAAAGTGTGTAAACTCACTAGGGTTCCCCCTAGGTCTGAAATGTTTTTGAAGGCATCTTTCGTTCAGCCGTGTCAGTTACAGAAAGCTGATGGTCTGTTAGAAGGTGTTGAGAGTTTCAGGAGTGAAACAGGGCTAGTAGTTCCAAGGTGTATGGTTCAGGTGTCACAAGAAGAAATCCTTGTTCCTGTTACCAACTTTACTGATAAAGAGATTGTAGTGAAGCCAGATACAGTTGTGGCGTCCATAGAAACTGGTTTCTCAGTGAACTCTTTGTCGACTAGTTCTGAAAAGAAGGAAGAAGTGGTCTATATGGATGACAAACTCCCTAGTCACTTAGTGGATTTGGTCGCTAATGTTTCGTCAGATGTTAGCGAGGAGACAAAAGACAAATTGAAAGAGACGCTCTTAGAGTTTCAAGATGTTTTCCAGTCTCCAGGTGGACAACTTGGACGGACAAACAAAGTGAAACACACTATTGACACAGGAGGTGGCAAACCCGTCAAGTTGCCCCCTCGTCGTATTCCCGTAGCTCAGAGAGAAATAGTGGAGGAGGAAATAGACAAAATGTTGAAGCAAGATGTCATAGAACCCAGTGACAGCCCTTGGGCTGCTAACGTGGTACTTGTCAAGAAAAAGGATGGTACAACTAGGTTCTGCGTAGACTATAGGAAGTTGAACCAGATGACACGCAAAGATGCTTATCCTTTACCCCACATTGGTGACTCGCTTGATGCTTTGTCAGGTTCGTGTTGGTTCTCAACTCTTGACTTAGCACAGGGTTTCTTCCAAGTTGAGATGGATGAAAATGATAAACAGAAGACAGCGTTCGCTACGCATAAAGGTCTTTTCCAGTTTAAGGTCATGCCATTTGGGCTATGTAACAGTCCAGCTACTTTTGAGAGACTCATGGAGATGACTTTAAGTGGTGTTCTTTTTGAGAGATGTCTAGTCTACATTGATGATGTCATTTGTCTAGGCAGAACAGAGAAACAGGCACTGGAAAATCTCAAAGTTGTTTTGAAGAAGTTCAGAGATGCCAATTTGAAGCTCAAGCCCTCGAAATGTTCGTTGCTGCAGAGCGAATGCGCTTTTCTAGGGCATGTGGTTTCAAAAGAAGGGACAAAGTGTGACCCAAAGAAAGTAGAGGCAGTTGTTAACTGGCCTGTCCCTACTTGTGTTTCAGAAGTCAGAAGCTTCTTAGGAATCACATCATATTACAGAAAATACATTTGTGGTTTCGCTGAGATAGCTAGTCCTTTGACAAACTTGACTAGGAAAAATCAGAAGTTTGTTTGGTGCGAACAGTGTCAGCAAGCTTTTGAGAAACTGAAAGTGGCTTTAGTGTCTTCTCCCGTTCTTGCTTATCCGACAAGAGAGGGCAGGTTCATTCTTGATACAGATGCGTCAGCAAATTCCATTGGTGGCGTATTGTCTCAGATTCAAGATGGAGAGGAAAAAGTGATTGCTTATGCAAGTTGTGCTCTGTCTAAGAGTAGGCAGAGGTACTGTACCACATACAGAGAGCTGTATGCAGTGGTGAGGTTTGTGAAGTACTTTTCTCATTATCTTTGGGGACGTCCGTTTCTGGTCCGGAGCGATCACAGTTCCCTTAGGTGGTTAAAGTCCTTTGATCAGGCTGAAGGCATGGTAGCTAGATGGATAGCTACGTTGGACACCTACGATTTTCAGATAGAGCACCGGAGAGGCGCCCTACATGGAAATGCGGACGGGTTGTCGAGGATCCCAAGGAGATGTTGTCAGAGAGAGGAGTGTGATCAGTGTGCTAAGAAGCATGTGAGAGTGGTGACACGTCGGCAAGCACGTGGTCATGACTTAGCTGATGGTGGGAAAGCTAGCGGTTCTCAGAGGAATGCTGCTTCATCGAAGGGTGAAGATGTTCCGCGTGCGGATTCAACTATCAGTGAAAGTCAGGGCGACACTACCACCGACAGGTCAAGTGTAGAAGTCAGGGAAGATGAATCGGTTCAGAGTGATTCTGCCTCAGTGTCTAAAGGGGAAACCGTGGATTCTGCTCAGTCTTCTGCGTTTGGTCCTGGCATGCAGGAAAGCAACTGGTTAGCCAGCTGGTCTCGTGAGGACTTAGAGATGTTCCAAAAGAGAGATCCAGTGACTAGCATTCTAATAGCTCTGATAGAGAAAGGAGAGAAGCCTCCTAGGACAGAAGTTAGCAAGTATAGCGCAGCTGTCAGAACACTAATTGCTCAGTGGGACAATCTGAAAGTAGTGGACGGTTTACTATACGTTGTGCCTGATAAGTGCCTTACTCAGGAAAGGGTACTATTACTAGTAGCCCCAGCTGAGATTAGACAAGAAGTGTTACGTATGTCACATGACATAAGATGTGCAGGCCACTTAGGCCGCGACAAGACCCTGGCAAATGTTAGACGACACGTGTACTGGCCAGGCATGGCGGATGACGTTGCCAGATGGTGCAGACAGTGCGACATGTGTGCAAGAAGGAAGCCGGGTCCGGGCAGGGCGAAGCTTCCTATGCAGCACGTGAACGTGGGTATGCCCATGGAGAGAATAGCCATAGACATCCTGGGTCCACTGCCCATGTCACACGACGGGTTCGAGTATATTATGGTCGTCGAAGACTATTATTCCAAGTATGCAGAGGCGTATTGTCTCTCAGACCATACAGCACAGACGGTAGCAGACAAGCTGTTAACAGAGTTTATCTGTAGATTTGGTATTCCTCTAACTATCCACACAGACCAGGGTAGAGAGTTTGAATCTCACTTGTTCAGATATCTCTGTGAAGCGTTAGGTTCTAGCAAGACGAGAACCACACCATATCACCCAGAAAGTGACGGGATGGTAGAAAGACAGAATAGAACCATCCAACAGATGCTCTCAGCATATGTAAACGAGAACCGTGATGATTGGAGCGATCACCTCGACCTGATCATGATGGCATATAGAGCTTCTGTCCACCATTCAACAGGGTGTACGCCCAATTTAATTGTTTTTGGTAGAGAAGTCAATCTCCCACTGACAGTCGAACTTGGTGTCTTCCCTACTAGAGATGTGTCTGAATGTCCCATAGAGTACGTACAATGGGTTCAAAACACGCTGGAACGAGTATTTCGTTTTGTACAAGAGAATTCAGAGGCTAGTGTCCAGCGGCAGAAACACTATCATGACAGAACGTGTAAAGAGAGACCAGTAGAGCCAGGAATGTGGGTCTGGAGATGGTACCCACCAAAAGCTAAACAAAAACTAGGTCTAGGATGGACAGGTCCTTACAAAGTCATTGAAAAAGTTGGCAACAGTGCAGTAAAGATTGCTAAGAGCAGAAATGACAAACCCATTGTAGGACACATTAACGATGTCAAACCATACGAGGGTAGAAGCCAGCCACTCAGTGAGAATGAGAGTGAGTGTGCGACAGAAACTGGAAGCGAGAGTAGTGAGAGTCAGGAGATGAGTGAAGTAGATTTGATAGTAGCTGAAGAAATGGACGAAGAGGAAACTCCTATCAGAACTAGAAGGGGAAGAGAAGTCAGGGCCCCTAGGAGGTATTCCCCATTCTCGTCATAATTCTGAATTTGAGACTACGTTTTGTCGAATGCTACGTGCTCAATATTATGATTTTTATGTATTGCGCGTTCAAATTAGTCCATATGTAACACGTTTTGATATTCCGAATGTCCAGTGATTAATATTTTTTTGTGCATATTTTGTTGCAAGACTTTTGGTACCAATTTTGTATGGTGCTTAAACTTTGTTCTGTGGAGCCACCGTGGTGGTGCGCATTGATTTTTGTGTTTGTTTGTTTGGAAATCTTTTGAATTCGGTTTCAGCGACTCTTGACCCAATATCAGGAGAGTATTGTGGTCAGTGAGACACGCGCGTGTCTCACGTGTCCGAAATAATATTGTGAGATGGCGGCATCTCACGGGGAAGTTCGTGCTGGCTCTAGTCGGCTTCCCTAGAGACCCTTTGAAAGTGAGTTGGGCCCCCAGCTCACATTGTCCGTATGATGCACCTGATACAGGCGTCTGTCTCCCTGTCTTGGAGTAAGCCAGTGGCTCTAACTGGAAACTCCAAGACGAGAGTGTTGCCCGGTCGGCTCTGACCAAGTAACCTCTCACGTCACGCGAGCCAACGGAAAAGGACTCTAAACATCAAGAAAGTAAGGACATTATCCAAGGACGAACAATGCCATGACTGAGTATCTGTTAAGTTTGTTTCTTTTTCAGATGTCTTCTTTGCATGCATATATTTTTGTGTTGAATTAGAAATGTTTTTGATTTTCCATTTTTGTTGTCGTCGTATTGTTTTGTGCATGCCTAGACGTCTGAATCATATATCATTTTTTTATAATATGCACATCATATATTATCTTTTCCTTACAATGTGTAATCATTTGACTATGCTGCTTTGAAGGTTTTGTACCTCAGCAACAAACTGGGCCTGGTTGATTGTTTTTTTTTTGTACTGTATTTTGGAACTCTTTGGCATACGATTTTTGAATATTTCTGCTTAGGTTTTGTACTCGATTTTATCTCAGGAATTTGCATTTTGAAATCGTCGGATTTCACTGGTGCTAATGTTGGGTGTGTGTTACGTGAACCAGTTTGCTCACATGGGTTTATAGAAATTCCATGCGATATGGACCAAATGTTACCCGAACAGTCTGAGAAACTGATTTTTGCTTTTGTATGTATTTTTGGCAGACTAAGTAAGTTTTAGACTTTGCTATAGTTGCATTGTTGTGTATCAGCGTGGGAAATTATACAGGTACTAGAAGTTTGGTTTTGAAACCTTGTTTTCAGTTGTTGTTGTTTTTTTTTTGTTTGGATTATTTCATGCGGTGGCTATGCATTTTAAGTGGTGCTGAAGCTTGTTGATTTTCACGAGCGCATCACGGTTGCTGAAATGGTTGCTCATGCATGTTCATGATCAGGGATCATGTTTTAAAATGTGTTTTGAATGTTTTATTAATTTGGACTTTGGTTTGAATTTTGTTTTAATTTTCTTGCGCATGCATCACGATTTTATTTTGTTGAATTTGTTGAATTTCTTTTGAATTTGGATTTTACTGTGCATGCCAGAAGCCTAATTTTCTTGAACTTGGTGCATTTCATTTAGTTTGTGCGACTTTATTCCTTTTGTTTGACTAATGTGTCGTGCACATTAGGTCTTAAGGAGGAGGGAGTGTAGCAGAGGAGCCCTCTGCTAATGCTATCACTAGTTACTACCAGCGAGTCAGAGTTCAGTGGTTTAGTGCACGCTTGGCGCACTGTGAGCGAGAATTTTGCTGACTTAGCTAGTTGGTGTGTAGCGGACTACACGCGCGAAGCTGTGACGTAGTTTCCGGACCCAGAGGCTGGGAGCCTATATAAAGCGGCCGATTCTCAGTCTCGGGGTGAGTGTGAACAATGCTCACCACCCCTCCCACCCCCCTGTGAGCGATTGCGAACAGTGATTTCTCACACTCCCCTCCCTCTTCCCCCGTAGGCGATTGTGAACAATGATCTCCTACATTTCCCGACCCTAACCCACGAGGCGATTGTGAACAATGATCTCCTCAACACCCCGGCCCTAACCCACGAGGCGATTGTGAACAATGATCTCCTCAACACCCCGACCCTACCCCACGAGGCGATTGTGAACAATGATCTCCTCAACCACCCCGACCCTACCCCACGAGGCGATTGTGAACAATGATCTCCTCAACCACCCCGGCCCTACCCCATAGGACAGTAGCGTTTTAGTTCAGTTCTAATTCACCTAAATAGGGCTTAGGCTGTGTTAGGATTGCGCGTAGGTGTTATAGGTAAGTGCGTATAGGTGTTAGGCCTAGGAGTTAGGTTCGCTAGGAATCGTATTCAACGTTATAGGTGTTAGTCATAGGAGATAGGCCTGCTAGGTGTCGTAATCGAAGGTATAGGTATTATGCCTATAGGTGTTTAAGGTTATTAAGGATTTGTCTTGGTTTGACTAATTTTGATTGTGTTGTTTCATCATGAATGCTTTTCTGGTATAAATAAATCTTGGAACCTTACTTCCATCTTATGATGCTCAGCTAGAGTGAGAGCGAGACTGAGACTGTGCGTGTGTACGTGCGAGAGGTTTGTATGTGTGTACGTCCGTGCATGTATGACGGTGTGACTGATCGTGCGAGCGCACGTTACTAGCAGCTCAGTAGGAACGATAACAACAAGTCCAGTCAAAATAGGGTTTTTCTGGATACTGTGGTCGGTCCATTGCGCAAGCAACTTTGGCTTTTTGAACACAACGCGAGGCAAGTAAACACGGATTTCAGTTGTGCGCATGCGAGACTAGAGTAGATTTATTTACTCTCCACTGCAATCTCCAGTCCTTCCCTAGACCACAAAAGGAATGCGGACTTAAACTCTGTAGGCACTTGAGTACTGTATTAGATGGGCAGTTTTTGTCTATCTGATAAACTATTTAAGTCGCCTACACCCAGTCACTGAGTCCGGTTACAAGTTTATTTTTTTCACAAACAGTGCAGGCACGTCCTGAGAAAGTCTTGTTGCTGTCGGGACGTTAAGCAATGTACAACCAACCCACCTGCATATTAAGAAATTAGGCAAACAATATTAAAACATGTTTCAGCTCAGCAAGGTCAAAAGAGTTTATTAAATCTTTGTCTGTCAGGAGCACTTTGGTCATGATACGGTACAACAAGAAAGGCAAAGCCCGTAAGCAGGGATGCAACTAGGCGTCGGACATCGGTCATAGTCCGATTGCATGGCTAATTGTCCGATTTATGTAAGTACCAGTAGGCCAAATGTCCTTTTAAAATTGTCACGCAGCTGCCTATGTCCGATCACATTTGTTGTCTTGGACTTATACTTTACGTAGCACATTAGCATTCTAAGACACTGACGTAACACTATCTTAGGTGTACCTACTATACTGACGAGCAAAAGAAGTGCGACATCATTCGAGTCATCGGAAACACTGAAGTAGAATTCCGATGACCCTAATGATGTCGCATTTATTTTGCTTGTCAGGATTAAATTTCTATATGGCGGACATTATGTTCTATTCATGTTGGCAAACCCAGGACATTTGACCCATCTGCGGAAATGTCTATTTGCATCCCTGCTTAAGCCTCACGTGCACAGCCAATCTACTTAATTAAACAGACCATTGTGACCTTGACCTTTCGGACAGGTCACTGAAACAAGTGTTCAAACATCAGTAAAGTGTGGACTTTTGTACCTACGAAATCCATGTTTTCTGAAATTTATGCACGTTTTATACTTTTGTCAACATCACATGACCTCGCTAAAAAAAACTGGTGAACCAAAACTATTATGCACAAAATAAACAGCTATCTTTCTGCCAAACTTGTATAAAAAGGTTTGCATAAAAAGCTGATAAAGCAAAATTTTACCACCAAAATGTACACATTTTTCACACCAATCTCCTGTGATCCTTGATCCTTCTGCGATGTAATCCAAATTAGCAAGTATATGTAGGTCTCTCTATCAGGTTTCTCTGTACCAGGTTGTTTTGTACTTTTTTCCCCAAAGACTGCTTCTTTTTTCTGGGTTATTTTTTACATTCTATGCCCTCAAAAGTCACCCTTTATATCCATAGATATAAATAAATACCACCTGCAAATTGCCCCGGGCACCAGCTTACAGGTGACAGTACAACAAGGATCCATGTCCTCCCCTACAGCCAGTCCTCCGTCACACTCCTCTCCCTCCTCCGTCACTGCATTGCCACAAAAAGGCTCATGCTCCACTGCACAAAGGGCCATACATTGAATTGTCCTAACAGTAACACCACTTGATTGAGAAGTGAACAGACATATTGTTTGTTTTTTTAATTTTATTTCTATTTTTATTTTTTACAAGTTATTATATTTTGCTTGATGTCACGACACGTTTGTTTGTGTTTTTTTTTTCGTCTATTTTTGTAGGGGAGTAAGTTTAGGGGGGTGACAGGGTTTAGTTGGTCACCGGGTAGCGATAGCATAGGTGTCTAGTATTTGGCCTGTACACGAGTATTTGCTGCCGTGCGAGGATTTGGAGGCACGGCGTGAAGCACGTGGTCGCCCGGTCTCCGCGACTGTTGTTTCACGTGTTTTCACATCACATGATGTAGTGAGCGGGTGTTTTGGCCAACCCAACGTTATAAAAATTTGTTAGACAGTCGCATTCCAACAGCGAACGAGTAGAGTCGCATTCCAGCTGCGAACGAGAACAGTCGTCTTTTCAACGTAGTCTCTGAGGGGGGTTTGTGCGGGCGTGGTTTTCCATTAGCCGCCAGCCTCAAGTAGCTGTGTCGTTCCTCTGTGACGGCCCTACGAGACGGCCCTGGTCGAGCCCGGGAGTCGGTGTCCAAAGACGAGAAAGAAGAGCTGCTACGACTTAACCCCTGGCTTGTCTTGTCCTTGTTTGTCTTTGTCCTAGCCGGGGCGTCTTCACGGATGGCAGTAAGTACACGCAACAATTCTTTAGTGGTCATTTGCTTGGGGGGGGGGGGGGCGGGGTGTTTGCTTGTTCTGTATTATTATTTTGGTTAGTGTATTGGGGGGGGGGGGGGGGGCAAATGTAGAAGGGAATGCTATCTGTTGTAGCTTCTATAGTAGTTAGCGTCAAATTAGTTATTGGGATTTAACGCCGAGCGGGCGACTAGGGCCATTTCACTATTTAGCATAGGAGTGTAAATATCGGAAGTGAGTCATGTGGTGACGTGTAAATATGTATTCTGTCGCGTTTGAATTTATTGTTGCAGGGGAGAGGTGAAGGGTCGTAAAAGACGGCAGTTAAAGTCGTGGGAAGGGTGATGGGATTATCTTGTTTCTTTTGTTAGTTATTTGAGTATTTTTGCACCTGTGTTTTAGTGCATCCAAATCCAGTTCCAAATCTGGTTCCTAATCTAATCCAATGGTGTACTGAGAGTGGAGGCTGACTGTGTCACTCCGCCTTGTGGGACTACGACGCCGAACCTGGGTGCCTTTTCGAGTGTCGCGGCGCGCCTCGTGTTTAGTCAGGTCGGGTCGTCCCGTTTAATTATTTTCTAACCTGTTTAAGCAAAGTTTTGTTTGCATATATTCTTGTAAAGAACATTGTGAGATTTGTTTCATCTCCTCGTAGTGACAGTATTGTGAGAGGAGCTTTGTCACAGTAACGGAAAGTTTTCGAGAGCTTATCGCGGAAGCAAGAGCGTCGAGCCGCTGAGATTAACGGTTGTGCTTCGGGCGAGAAGGTCCAGTGACGTGAACTATATTGAGTTTATTCAACTTTCAGTCATGTTAAATTAAGCACATTTGTTCCATTTGTATACATGATATTGTTTATCCTGAAACGTTGTTAGTTAAAGGAGCCATGTGCTGTGAATGTCTAGTTTGCGAAGGCATTACTTTGATTCGAACTTGTCGTTCGTGATCCCGCTGGAGAGATTCAGTAGCTTACGGATTATATTCATTTTTCTCGATCTTCACTTGTGTTTTAGTACGCATATTTGGTTCATCATACAGTTGATATTGTGCTGTTTGAAGTAATGTTACTTAATGAGCCATGTGCTGTAAGGGACGTAGGTCTGTTGGCGTTAGCGCTTGACGCTTATGCTTCCAGCGGGGTTCAATGGCTGTTGATTTAAGCTTTTCAGTTTGAGTTTTCGTTTGTATTATTAAGGATAATCGTTATTATATATTAGTTTAATTAAATCTGTGTTCGTATTTTATTAGAGATAATTGGTTTTATATTAGTTTTCTTAACCTTTTGTATTTTAGGGACATTTAGTTTATTATATAATTTGTTTTTTTGTATTGTGTAACGGATATTCGGGGTGGGGAGTTTGGACGTGTGTGAGTGCGAATGTGATGCGTGAGTGCGTGGTTAGGATTGAGTGAGAATAGTTGGCTGATTGTTAGGGTGACATGTAATAAATGTCGTTATTGTTCCTCGGGTGTGTTAGTGTTAGGTTTGTATTAGTGTGGGTTGGGTGTGTCGAGTGTTAGCACTCATAGTTCGCACCCCGGAAGCAGGGTCGTGGCATTTTGGTGGCAGCGATGGGATCGAAATTGATGGGGGGGGGGGGGGGGGTGGTTAGTTGGTGGATCGTTAGGTTAGGTTAGGTTAGTACCCAGAGCTTTGTGTTTTGTTTTTTCGTTGTCGTGTCGAGTGAGTGGGCCAACAGGGGACCCTCCGGCTCCGTCTTCCGTTTGTTTTTGTCATTCATTTGATTGTCTCGTGTTAAGTGTTAAGTGTTGCGTGTTGGGCGTTCTGTTGTTCAGCTTTCGTTTTTTTCCTTGAGCGGCAGGACACCGTCTCCGTGCACTATGGCAACCAGAGCCGGTGATCGTAGGGCTGCGAAGGACCGGGCACGGCTGACTGAGGCGTCGGCCGACTCGTTGACTGCTGGAACCACCAGAGAGTGAGAATAATTGGCTGATTGTTAGGGTTACATGTAATAAATGTCGTCGTTATTGTTCCTCTGGTGTTTGTTAGGTTTGTGTTAGTGAGGGTTGGGTGTGTCTCGAGTGGTAGCACTCATAGTTTGCGCCCCAGAAGCGGAGTCGTGACACTTGATATAGTGCCGATAACACGCAGATGTGATTACGAGTTCCGATTCAAAACGTCCGTGTCATTAAACAAGAAAATTGATTTGGGTCAAGTAACCACATCACATCTGCACTGTTGACAAAGTTGCAAGTAAACATGCATCTACCAGCTGATTTGTCTATGATAGACTCACTGAGGTACTGGGCATCTGCACACTAAAAATCCAACCAAGATCCTCTGTTATCAGTTTTATTTTTAGAACATTTCAAAATAAAATTGGGGAAAAAAGTAAAAGGGATGAAACGAACGAGTGAACTCGTTACCTTTTACATCAAAAGGAAAGGTTAGGGTTGCTGTGTACATGTGCACCAAAAACCTTTTAAGTTTCCTTTTGGAGCAAAAAGATATGACGTCGTCAGATCTATTTAAAAAAAAGAAAGGCAAAGCACTGATGGCTCACGTGTATGACCGATCTACATATGTGTGACCTTTGTGATAATAAGTAAAGGGCTGGCTTCTGCACCAACAATCCTTGTTTTTCATTTTAAGCATTTTTCACACATCTATCAATCCCCGTGAACCTTGACCTTCGCAATGAGTTGACCAAATCAGAATGCACAGGAATTAGGTCTTATCATCAGCTACTTTGTGCCAAATTTGATTAAACATTTTGCAAAAATGTTGATAGTAACTACAATTCTATCAATTGGCATTTTACACACATTTGTCGACCTCTTGTGACCCTTGACCTTTCCGAGGGGTCATCCAAATAAAGTATACATAGATAAGATAGTGGGATCAAAACCAGAAATACTGTCCAGGATTGCACAGACAACAACAGCACTGACAAGATTGAAGACCATATGGAAGGACAGAAACATCACACTCTGCTCCAAGATCAGACTGATGCGCTCCTTAGTCATCTCGGTGTTCTTGTATGCCTGCGAGTCATGGACCCTCACAGCAGACCTTGTAGTCTAGCAGCTGCCCTTCATAGACGATCAGCCGTTTACGAGATAGTGATTTTCTAGAGAATAACAAAGGTTTGGGTATATCAAAATGAAGTCTAGTATGAATAAAAGCAGTGCGCACTCGTTTTAAACCGCCGGAGGATGGAGACATTTTTTTGTAGCACATTTTGTTTCCAGTATGGCTGCAGACAAAACCAGGACCATCGCGGCCATGTTTACAGGGGATCAGTAGTTTACACGGGTCTCATTGTTCCTGTATTCAGTGGTAGTATGCACTATATGTAACTTAACAGGATTTCATTTTTTAAAGTAATATTTTCACACTTAGATATATTAAGAGAAGAAACAATTACGAAAACGCTTGCCTTGAACTCAAAATTAATATCGTTTCTCAACAATAAGGTATCCCAAAATCACGTGATCAAAACATCACGTGATGCCACGACCTCCGCGGACGTGAATTTCGGTGTGCCGACGGGTTCTTTTTTATTTGTTCTACATAAGCTTGTTTGTTTAAAAAAAAAAAGTAAACGTGTAAAGTTGCTGTGTGCATTTTTACGGCTTGATAAAGGTTTGTCACGTTTATTTCCATTCACTTTACCATCGCTTTGCCCGTTTCATTTCGACAACACAGCACCAAAACAAAACGCAACCCACAACACAAACGCTATCTTCAAAACCTATGCTGCATTCTGTAAAAGAAAAAGAGTGCCACACCACTTGGTTTTAACTGTCATGGCTGAGCAAAGTTTCGGAACTTGATTAATTATTTTATGCAGCAGTAACATTTATTTTAATCAGTTGCACTGACAAGCTATGTTGTGATGTGCGATCACTGCCAGTGCCAATTATGCAGTCTCAGTGATCACTGATGGTACAGTACACTTCACACTGAAAAAAAAATACACAGCACAATGTGAACACGCTTGGACGTTCATGCAATGCTTTGTTTAAAATTGAACCCTATCTTGCTAGCAGTAGCCTACTGCACAAAAGAGGAACTTATTTTGCTGCTGTGTTATTTGCAGTTTGTCTGCATATAGACATTTGCAGTTCGCTGCAAGGATTCTTAGCAGCTGACATTAGCACTGACATATATATTGGGATTAAAACGGAGAAAGGTGACACAGAGATGATTTAATAAATCAGTCAAGTGATCAAATGAATGAGATATCTATGTCTTATGATAAACAGCTAGTTATGGGAGGGGGGGGGGGAGGAGGCACATACTTTATAATGTACATGTACTATTTCTTTCAGTGTTTCAATCACCCACTCATAACACCATTAGACTCGATGAGTTGTCATGTTTTGAGTGGTTTACAAAATACATGTACTTGTTGCTGTTACATTATCTTCTTACTGGTTTTGACATTTCGCTGTACGATTTACAGTCCCATACTTTAAGCGTGTTCCCCCTAACGCACACAGAGGTTGACTGTATCATTGATATGTGTGTGTAGGTAGCGTTTGGTTTTGTTTGAGGTGGCAGTTTTGGCCTCACCTTTAAGTTTGGTGCCGCTGTGCATGTGGCCACCAGTACTATTTACAGAACTGATGACTGCATGTGCAGGCTAGTTCACGGTATCAAAATGTGAACTGGGCAGCCTATTGTTTGAAGTGATCAGTGGTAGCAACATCCATGATGTATGTGTGCATTTGGCCACTGGTACTGTTTACAAAGGTGCTGTTTACAGAACTAGTGGCTGAGTATGCATATTATTATTAGTACTGTTATTGTTATCAGGTGTGGCCTTATCTCTAAGTTTTGGTGCCCCTGTGCATGAGGCCAAAGTACTTTTCACAGAACTGATGGCTGCATGTGCAGTGTGGTTAA
Organism: Semisulcospira habei; assembly: GCA_036245525.1. Classification (NCBI taxonomy): domain Eukaryota; kingdom Metazoa; phylum Mollusca; class Gastropoda; family Semisulcospiridae; genus Semisulcospira; species Semisulcospira habei. The sequence continues at coordinate 129,275,075 of BTPG01000008.1, forward strand.
CTGGACACATGAAATTTGTAGGTGGGCAGCTAAAATACAGGTAGTCAATACAAGCCACTTGCTTAACCTGAAGTCTCTATATATAGATTTTACAGTCCACTAATGCCCATCAGTATACAATTGTGCATGTCTTTTGTGGGTGTTCTGTGGTTTTGTATGTGGGCTGGGGTTGAAAGTGGGGCGGTATGGCACCTATTACCGTGTATGTACAAAACCTACATTACAAACAAACATAAATTAATAATTTTAATAAATAGTTATTTGGGTTTAACGCCGCGCGGTAGACTACGGCCATCTCACGGCAGTTAAATAAATAAGATAAAGTCAAAGATATCTGGGACATAAGAATGCTAAGTAAAGTATAGATTATGATCATGCACAGATGTACATTGGTGGATGTTCTGCGGTTTTGTGTGTGTAACTGGATTGGGGTTGGGAGCGAGTGATACTGCACCTATTACCATGTACGTGTATAAGACATAAGACATTTATTCACCAAGTAAAACGTTACAAGGATTTTTGTGTGGCATGGCGACAGTAAAATATGTCCTCACTTGTAGGGCATTCATCATGTCATACACTTAGTTGGCGATCATCCTATATACAGCACTAAAAGATAGATAAACACAATATTAAACACAAATAAGTCATATGTCACAAATCATGGAATCACGTTGTTCCGTGCATGGTGATGTATTGAGGACAGCTTCTGGGGAAAAAATGCATCTGAATCGAGAGGTTCTGGCTTTAAAAGCACGAAACCGCCGGCCAGAGGGCAGAAGCTCGAAGAGATGATTGGCTAGGTGTGACAGATCTGACAGAATAGTACTGGTGGCCACATGCACAGGGGCACCATGGTGTATGTTCTTGAGCTGTATGCTGATGTGTATGTACAAAACCTACATTACAAACAAACAAAATAAATAAATAATTTAAATAAATAAGATAAAGTAAGTGTGATGAAGCTCTATGCTTGTGCATAGTGCTCGCACAGTAGGATTAGTACGGTACGGTTTCTGTTAACGGTTTGTTGGTGCCAATAGTCCGTGTGGCACTAGACGCACGTGGAAATCTGTAAGACATGGTTAGCACGGGATTTTTAGTGAGTTCTGTTTAGTGAGTTCTAGGCGGAAGCTGTGACTGTCAGAAGTCTAGATCGGTAGTGCGGGCTGTCTTGTCATATGGAACGGTTGTGTTTGAGTTACCTAGCCCGCATTCCAAGACTCTGAAGCCTAGATTTCAGGTATGTTTCTATAAAGGTAGTATTGATAGTTGTTTAGTTAAAGACAGTATGCGTGGTAAGATTAATGTGGTTGTATAGCGGTGTTCCGGTTTGGTTTAGTTATAGTATGTTTAGAATTCGGTGAAGTAACCGGTGTTTTTGTATACAGTTGTTTACCGAGTTAGATGACTAAAGGAATATGAAGTGTGTATGTCTAAGCCGCTATGAAGATAGTACGTGGTTGGGTAAGCATAGTCTTTTCCAGGGTATAGAGTAATGTATAGCAAGAGTGTTAGGCTATAGTCTGTTTCAAGATAGTGACAGATATGGGGGTGATACGAAAATAGTTTATGAAGCACGTGTGTGTGTGTGTGAATGAACGTGTGAGTTATTTGTATCAGCCAGGTTACGTGACGTTTCTCATTGATCCAATATGTTGTGTGTTTAGCAAGTGTTACGTTGGGACTTTTGTTGTCTATTCAGAGTTCTTGTAACAAGAGTGGAAAGACGGACGCCGAGACGTCGAGTCGCAGGTGGGACCTACGTGAGGTCATCCCTCCAGCTCTTCTGAGAGTGAGTCTGACTGGGGACCAAGACACCCAAGTCCAAGCGAGAACTGAGTACCGTACGAGATCAAGGACGTCCGTGCCCAAAGAGAGACAGGACGGCAACAAGCGTACGACGAAGGACTTTCACGCCTAGACGTGAGAAGGACCAACGTAACCAGGCAACAACATCAAACAGGTTGGAGGCAATGTGAGACTAAGACCTAACCTGGCAAAGATATTGTGATACGTGTGTGGTGTGATAATAGAACAGTGTATATAGTTGATAGTCATTTAAGTCGTTCTTTTTCATTTATAGTGTATAAAGGTTACTTTAGAAAGGGAGCCCGTGTGTTGTGTTTTACCGCATGAATGCGCCCGTCCGAGTCAGTGGCGGTGTATGCGTCTGTTGCGTGAGAGGCTGTGCGTACGACTGTGGGCAAGTCTGCGTGCGTTACAGTAAGTCTAAGGTACCTGGGACATATGCATGCTAGGTAAAGGATAGATTAACAATTATGAACATACACAGATGTGCATGTCCTTCCTTTGGTAGGTGTTCTGCGGTTTTATGTGTGTATTTAGGTAAGGGTTGGGAGCAGGCAGTATGGCACCTATTACCATCTATATATGTGTATATTTTCTTGTTTGCTGATGTGTATGTACAAAACCTTCATTACAAGCAAACAAAATAAATAAATAATTTAAATATATAGTTATTTGGGTTTAATGTCGAGCAGGCGACCAATGCCATCTCATGGCGGTTAAATAAAAAAGATAAAGTAAGTCAAGATACCTGGGACATATGAATGCTCAGTAAAGGATAGATTATGAACATGCACAGATGTAAGTGTCGTTTGGTGGGTGTTCTCTGGTTGTGGAGTGGGGTTGGGAGTGGGCAGTATTACCATATATGTGTATGTGAACATCAGCATATGTACAAAACCTACTTTTCAAACAAATAAAAATAAATAATAAATTTAAATAACTAGGACATATGAATACCAAGTAAAGGATATATTATGAACATGCACAGATGTGCATGTCCTTTAATGGGTGTTCTGTGGTTTTGTATGTGGGGTGGGGAGCGGGTGGTATGCACCTATTACCATATATGTGTACATGTTATGTTCACATCATATATGTGTATTATATATGTATGTTCTCATCTTGTATGCTGATGTCCCCCACCCAGGTCTACCCTGGGGGACTTGGGTGGGGTTAACTACTTTTTAGTTCCCAGGGTGACCCTGGTCAGCCCCACAGGGTTGGTTTTCCCCTCTATTCAGGGGCGTGTGTTTCTGTCTACCCTTGGTACATTCACCTGTATTTACCTTTTTTAAACTCTTCCTACTGTCTGCACTGCTTGTAGCTCTTGATATTGGATGTGTGTTGCTAAAGGGTTTAGTTAGGTTTATTTAGTGTATTAGACCAGCTGGCAACATACATTCAATATTCTGTTTAGTTTGGGTTTTTCACAAGCAGTGCAGGCACGTCCTGAGAAAGTCTTGTTGCTGTCGGGACGTTAAACAATGTACAATCAATCATTTTATGCTGATGTGTATGTGCAAACATACATCACAAACAAAAAAATAATAAATTAATAAAATAAGTTGGGGATACCTGGGACCTATAAATATGCATGTTAAGTAAAGGATAGATTATGAACATGCACAGATGTGACCACTACCATACCACTATAGTGATCATGTGCACAAAGGAATTCCTTCCATCCATAATTAAAAGGATAAATAATAAATAAATATGTAAGTGAATACTATCATGAATCAATAATAAATAAATAAATAAAACATGTAATATAATAGAGAGGGCTACTATATGTATTGTGTCTCATGCAGTCCTGATAAAGCTTAATCATAAGAGTCCTTGTGAGTACTTGAGTGCGGATTGGTTGAATTGGTTGCAAAAACTAAAATCTTTATATTTAGGTGTTTAGCTGAACATGGTGATTTTGATGGAAACGGTTCGGAGATGGATTTCACTCTGCCTGGCTTGTGCTTAAGACCAGTCGGATACGAGTGTGCTTGACCAGTTAAAAATCCCATCTCCACTAATAAATTTTTTTTTAAACAGAGCAGACCTGAAAAACAGACGAACAACATGCATGTTGTATCCGGCCAAAGAATGTTGAAGATGGTCGGCAGACACATTGCACAACATGCACAAAGGGAGGTTACTTTCGATATGCTTTCCTCCCACAAAAGACCCGAGTTCTATGGAAAAGGCTGTTTTCAAGACCAGGAAAAATAACGTATATGACGTTGATAAGATGTTCAAATCGAAAATAATCTCTGTTTCAATTCAGGAGCAAAGTAAAGCTTCATCAACCGTGCGCGCCTGATTGACTTCTTTAGAAGGCTTCTCGCTGACCGCCATTTTGAAACTAGCGACGCGACCATGCTTACCGCATTAAAAATAATACTTTTAAACTTATTTTATCGTATATATGTATGCATGTTTACTTGCTGATGATTTTAATTTACTCACTGGAATAAACTTGTAACTTGTATGCTTGAAATTTTCAATGTTATGCACAAAAAATGTCTTGCACCTTATCCGGGCGGTGTACGAGGACTGGTTCCCTCACATCGAAAAATAGCTTTCGAAAAACACTTCTACAAACATGTCTCCATCCTAAGGACAAATATTGTTGCCATGCATAAACTATATGGCATTAGTACTTTCGTTTCGTACCTGCAAACCATTGTTACTCTTTTGACGAACTACTTACCTCTGCATAAATTGCGAAAAGCTGCTAGACTATTGAAAGGAGGATACAAGCCACTGAAATGAGATGTTTTCAAAGGCTGCTTGGCATCTCATACAGAGATCACATCACAAACGAGGAAGTGGGAAGCAGAATCAGGCAAGCCATCGGGCCCTATGAAGACTTATTAGCCATTGTGAGAAAACGCAAACTGAAGTGGTATGGGCATGTCACACGTTCAGCAGGGCTTGCCAAAACAATCCTGCAAGGCACTGTGCAAGGAGGACGAAGGAGAGGAAGACAGAGGAAAAGATGGGAGGACAATATCTCAGAGTGGACAGGACTGAAGCTGGGCGATACGCTGAGAATGGCAGAGAACAGAGAGGAATGGAGGGAGCTGGTTGTTAAGTCATCATTGGTGCCCCAACGGTCGGCAAGACTACGGAATATAGATAGATAGATAGATAGATTAGATTATTAGATTAGATTAGATTAATAGATAGATAGATAGATTAGATAGATAGATTAGATAGATAGATAAGTCTTACCATCAGTCTTGCCAAGTTTAAGTTTCAAGTTGTTAATAGCATTTGAGAAAAAATAGTTTTTTCAGAATATGGCTATTTCCTGATCTCGTGTGGCCTTTGACCTTTATGAGGGGTCCACCAAATTAGTATGCATAGAAAGGTCTTACCATCAGTATTTTTGTACCAAGTTCGGGTTTGAAGTTGTGTTACGATTGTGGTTGTGTTGTTCTGTAAGAGCGTGCATGTATTAATCGTAGGAAACAATCCGATATTTATTTGAGCTATCACGATTACGAATCACGTACCTTTTCAGTAAGGTTCTTTATCGTTCACGTGTAGAGCGGAATTGGCTTTATTATGATACGCTAAGATTAGTCGGTGGTGTCAGGATTCGTCGGAAACACACCCGTGAGAGTGCTGAGAGATACCGGTTGTAGCTGCATCATCGTGAGAGAGGACCTACTAACTGAAGACCAGAAGCTACAGGAGTGGACCACCCTCATTTTTGCCGACGGAACTGTGAGGATTATCCCCCTTGCCAATGTCAGCGTCGACACCCCGTACCTGAGAGGAGAGGTGAAGGTGCTATGCGTAAAGACCCCTGTCTACGATCTTATCATCGGAAACATTGATGGTGCCAGAAACGCAGACGATCCAGATCCAGAGTGGAGACCTGAAACATGTGCTGTTACCACAAGAAGTCAAGCAAAGAAGAGTCACCAGACCATCCCTCTAAAAGTGGCAGACAACACGGAAGCAGCTGTGGTGAATAGGGAAAGGAGCTACACAGAGCCGGCCCCACGCTTGACAAGTTTCGAGGTCAGACCGAGCCTGTAACGCGAAAGGGAAATGAGATAACCTTCGAGACCAGGAAACGTATCCTGTACCGGATATTCAACAGCAATGGAGATAAACCTGTGCGTCCGGTAGTAGTTCCCGAACCAATGAGGATGCAGGTGATAAATTGGCCCATGATTCCATATTGGAAGAACATTAAATTTTGGGAATCAACAAGACCCTCGATAGGATCCGAGCCGTCTTCTACTGGCCTGATATGGGAGGCGACGTCACCCGATTCTGCAGGTCGTGCGACATATGCCAGAAAACGATCCCCAAAGGAAAGGTGCCCAAGATTCCTCTAGAGAAAATGCCATCGATCGATATGCCTTTCAAGCGGGTGGCTGTGGACCTGGTGGGGCCAATATCCCCTCCAAGGGAAGATGGTCATCGCTACATTTTGACCTTGGTGGACTACGCTACACGTTATCCTGAGGCCATACCATTGAAGAAGATCCACACTCCAACAGTGGCAGAGGCGCTCGTCGATATGTTCAGCCGTTTGGAGATTCCTGAGGAGATCCTGAGTGACCTGGGAACTCAGTTTGTCTCCGACTGCATGGAGGAAGTCAACCGGCTATTGAGCATCCGCCACCTTACTACCACCCCTTATCACCCCATGTGTATTGGGCTGGTTGAAAAGTTTAATGGAACATTGAAGGCCATGCTGAAGAAACTGTGTGCTGAACAGCCAAGATTGTGGCATAGATATGTCAACGCCTTGCTCTTCGCATACCGTGAAGTTCCTCAGGATTCGACAGGGTTTTCCCCTTTTGAATTACTGTACGGTAGGACTGTAAGGGGGCCCATGCACATCCTGAAGGAGCTGTGGACCAAGGATATCGACGCGCCTGAGGTGAAGATCAGCTACCAGTACGTCTTCGACCTGAGAGAGAATCTGGAAGATACCCTCAGGATGGCTCGAGAAGAACTGGGGAAGGCGCAGAACAAGGGGAAGCATTACTATGATCGTAAGGTGAAACCTCGACGATTCCAGCCAGGTGACCCAGGTATTGGTTCTTCTTCCTACCGACAACAACAAACTCCTGATGCAGTGGAAGGGACCCTACGTTGTCGACACGGTGGTTGGCATCAACGACTACAGAGTCAAGGTCAACAACAAGGTGAAGACTTACCATGCCAATCTGCTGAAGTATATTGAGAGAGGTCGTCAAGACAAACCACAATTGGCGGCATCGGTGCGTCTTGCTGATGACGAAAGACTAGACGAAAACCTGTTTGACGTTAAATTACAGTCTATCAAGGGTTCGCAGAACTTTGGAGCGGATTACCTGAGCAGAACAGTTTAAATGAACATTTCCGTGTCCATGACAGTTTAAAGGGACATGTCTTCGCTACGGACAGTTTAAAGGAAATGTGAGATGATTATTTTAAAGTAGTTTGATTTGATTTGATTTTGATGTGAAATTCTTATTATTATGGTTTTGTGTAGGTTAACACAACCACAACCGTATTTTGAGATTTGAGAAGATTTTTTTTTTTTTGAAATTTCATTCTAAAGAGGGGGGTAATGTTACGATTGTGGTTGTGTTGTTCTGTAAGAGCGTGCATGTATTAATCATAGGAAACGATCCGATATTTATTTGAGCTATCACGATTACGAATCACGTACCTTTTCAGTAAGATTCTTTATCATTCACGTGTAGAGCGGAATTGGCTTTGTTATGATACGCTAAGATTAGTCTGGAAGCTTCTAGCAAAGTCGCACGGAGAAGAGCGGTCGATTTTGTTATGCGTAGTTTTGCTGAGAATAGATTAGAACGTTCGAGCGAATTCGCGCTCTGTCGAGTGACCTTACATGTGACGTCAGACTGTAGGTAACATTTCGAAACACAGTAGTAAAGCCACTCTAATATTCATAGTCATAGTTGTTTACTATACGCGTGAATTTAGCAGCCGGTCAGTATGGTTTTTGAAAGATTGCGAAATTTCTGGAAAATTCCGGCTAGGTCGTGAACTGCCTACCATACTTTTGTGAGACAAATAATAATAATAATAATAATAATAATAATAATAATAATAATAATAATAATAATAATAATAATAATAATAATAACGGTATTTATAATGCGCTTATCTTATAATAATTATAACTCTAAGCGCGCACTCACAACTCGCGCACGCATGCGCACGCTTTAGACAACGACTCACGTACCACAAATAGTGAAATACATTACGACAGTCTGCTTAGGGTGGAGAGTGTGGTGGTATAGTGCTAGAACTGTTGAAAGAGGTGAGTTTTGAGGGCGGACTGGAAGGAGGAGAGAGAGTGTTTCTGACGGAGAGAGAGTGGGAGAGTGTTCCAGGTGGATGGACCGTATACTGAGAAGGAGCGGGAGCCGAAAGTGCTGAGTTTGGTGCGGGGGATGTGGAGGCGGAGAGGGTCGGAGGCGGAGCGGAGGGAGGGGGGAGGAGTGTACGGGTGAAGTAAGTTGAGATATAGGCGGGAGCGCAGTTGTTCAGGGATTTGTAGCAGAGAGACAGAATCTCGTATTGGATGCGTTGGGGGATGGGAAGCCAGTGAAGGAGTTTGAGCAGGGGAGTGATGTGGTCGTATTTTTTTTTATGTAAAGGGCAACACATAACACTTCAGTTTCTGCGTCAACCGGCCGCGCTGTCGTGAAACAAAACACGTAGCCTTGGCTCTAACGCCGGCAGGTATCTCAAGTCGGACAGGTACCAAGGCATACATGTATTCTGAACGTAGTCTGCTCAGACTGAGTTCTGTACTGTAGCAACACTGAATCTCAATGCAGATTGTTACCCTGATGCGAAAAGCGATAGAAAAAGAAATTCACGAGTGTCCACTCGGGGGTAACCGCGCAAAGCATTCTACACTAACATAACAAAACAGAAATGAATTGAGCTAACAAGTCATAAATTCCCAACAGCCCCCTCACCCTGTGGGTGCATTTAAGCATCTATGCAGAGGTTTTCCACGTGGTGTCAGCTTCGGTAGAAACGTAGGTTATGTTACCGCCTCCGCTATTATTATTATTATTATTATTATTATTATTATTATTGTTTTTCTTGTAAACTCCGCGACTCTCTAAAAACATTTGTATTGCAATTTGTTTACCAGGTGGTGGTCAAATATTCAGGGTGCGACTTTTTACTGCTGTTCGAATATTTAGGAGTTTTTTTGGAGGGTGAAAATCCCTGATAAATGGGCTGTGGTCGAATATTTAGGGTAATTACGGTAGTATGTGTAGAACGTTCTTATCATCAGCTACCTTTCTGCCAAATTTGTTGAAAGCTTTGCAAAATTATTTTAAATATGCTGATAAAACTCGGAGTCTACACAATAGACATTTTCCACATCATTTGCTGATCTCGTGTGACCCTTGAGCTTTCTGAGGGGTCATCCAAATTTGAATGCATCGGAAGGTCTTACCATTAGGTGTCTCTGGATCGAGTTTGGGTCTAAAGCTGTAAATAGTATTTGAGGAAAATAAATGTAAAAACCCCTGCTATTTGTGACCTATTTCCTGATCTCTTGCGACCCTTGACCTTTCTGAGGGTTCATCAAAACTAGTATGCACAGGAAAGTCTTATCATCAGATATCTTTGTACCCGTTTGGATTTCAAGTCGTGAATAGTATTTGAGAGAAGAAAAAAACATTGTGGACAAAATATGGGTACTTTTTACCTATATCCTGATGTCCTGTGACCTTTGAAAGAGGTCACTTAAATTAGTAAGTTTATAAAGGTCTTGCTGGAAAGTATCCTTGGACCAAATTTGAAGACTGTAGTTTGAATAGCCTCTGAGAAAATACCAATATTAAAGTTTACTACGGACGATGGACGACAGACGACCACTGGCCCATTACATACTCACTTTTGCCAAAAACAAGTGTCTTACCTGTGAAACATAATTTGGATTTGGCCTGCAAGACGCGTGCAATCCATCTCTTGGAACATGGTGAGAAAATCTGAAACGGAAGAAACCTCATTCAAGGAGCTTCCAGCAAACACACCCCAAAAATGCTGTGAAAATCCCAAAGAGAGAAACACCCTAGAAAATTACAATTACAACCCTATTTATTAATCAATGTTCCTTTTAGCCCGAAATTCCCGGTAATGGCTGGCTGAGAGGCGTCTGCTGCTGAATTTTATTCAGTTCGTCGGTCACAGTGACAGGCGGTGATATTTGGGTGACACGTGACAATAGGTGCCTCAAAGCTAGTTCCGCTTTCACAATACATTTGTTTGTATCCATACCAAATGCGTTCAGTTATACACTTAACCCAAACAATTCCCTGCATAGCAACAGACGAACTAAAAATAGTCAATCTTGGTCAGCAAGAGGCATAGATTCTCATGCGTCCCTGCAATCTGCAGGGGCTTGTGAGAATATATACCTCAGCCATCTCTCACTGCAAACGGGTCAGGCTGAGCTGTGCGATCCCACCATCTGAAAAGGAGAGGTACAGATACCAAAACAGGTTCACATCACGCCCGTCTGAGCAAGGGGCTAATGAGGATTCATGGCGATTGTTGGCCTATGTTAACTCCAGGAGTTCCCTCAATTGTGGGTGTTATATCTGCCTGACATCCACAAGCCTTCTCAGTCTCAACTGAAACTGGAAAGCCTGACTGTTGCAATTTGAGGACGTAAATAAAGGAGATTTTTCAACAGGAGACAACCACCCTCATAAGTTTTTTTAGCTGGAGGGTCACATAAACTTCTATACTTCTTGCAGACAAAGTTTCTGACTGAGGCTGCCACAAGTGGTCGATCCATGTCGGCTTTTGAGTATGTGATAGGTGTGAGCATCTATTAATCTGCCTGTGTCACTTGTCCTTTCAAACCCAGAGGGCACTGGTAATCTGAGGAATGGCTGCAGAGGTATAAAGTTTATGAGACCTGCAGATATGAGGCTCCTGTGAATCTATGCGTCTTGAAAATGTAATGGGTTGGCCAAGAGAGTTGTATGGATTTGTCAGTGAAGTGCTGTGATGTCTGTTTTCTGCCAGATGAAAGGTCAAAGGCTAGTTTGCTGTGCCACAGTGTAAAACATGTTCCAATATAATCAGGCTCATACAGTACAGCTGTTCCACTTCCTTTCAGTGTTAGCTTTAAGTCAAATTTGTCAATTGTTTTCACACACACACGCACACACGCACACACACATACACCACAACAACAACAACAAACACACAAATGAAAGGCATCAGACAGCTGGTATTTTTCACATCATTTCCCGACTCTTTTGACCCTTGACCTCTCCGATTGGTCATTCAAATTAGTATGCACAGAAAAGTCTTACCATCCGGTATCTTTGCATCAAGTTTGCGCTCAAAGTTGTAAATAGTATTTGAGAAAAAATGATTTTTTAAAAAAAAGGTCACTAGCAACCTATTTACTGATCTCTTGTGACCCTTGACCTTTTCATCCAAATTAGTATCAAAATTAGTGTGCATAGGAAGGTCCTACCATCAGGTTTATGTGTCAAGTTTGGTCAAGTTTGGCCGGGTTTGAAGTTGTAAATATTAAAGTACTTGAAGTTGTAAATAGTACTTGAAGTTGTAAATACTTGTGACAAGTATTATGAAATTGTAAATAGCACCTGAGCAAAAACAATTTTTGTCAAAATATGGCTATTTTTTTACTTATTTCTAGGTATCAGCAACCAAGCTTTGTATCAGTTTACAAGACTTACACGGTGATGTAGCTAACGGTGAACAAAGTAAAGCAACACCAAATTATGGTGATCATGCATTAATCCCTTTTCGCGATATAGCACAAAATATACTCTTTCAAATGTCCACGTTCTGACCCACAATCGTCTTTTGGGGAAAGTGGCAATTTAGGCTCCTGTATGACTAAAACTATAAGCCGTACTATGTCCAAACTAGGTACATACACTCTGCCCACTGCACAGATTATGCCAATTTTTTCTTGGCTTTTACTACAAACACACATGATATGGCAGGCCGTTACAAACGCCAAATTATTACAAAGGACCAACGTCCTTTTAGCTCAATAGATGCACAGACAACTAGGAAAAATTGGCTTTGATTATGATGATGATGATAGAACTTTATTGCCATATGTAACAACAATACATTAGGAAATCGTTGCGGTGCTGCGCAACATAAAAGGAAGAACATTAAACACATCAAAATATAATTAAGCTACTCACGTGCACACACACACACGCACACACACACGCACACACACACGCACACCACACACACACGCACACACACACACACCGTATGCCTTAGTAAGTATTGTGGTCTAAGCATAAAGGCAATAAACACGATTTCACAGTAACACGAATTGCATGGGCGTATCGTAATATAAAACTGAACACGTCACTTGCATCATAGACACAGCAGTTCAGTTATCCCTATTTCAGTCCTACACATTAGTTTGGCCAGCCACCTGCTGCTGTGGTATGCAGTCACTCCCCGCTGCGAGCAGGCTTGCGGGACTAATGATGTGTGTCAGTGTTATGCCTGTGTGTAATGTTCTCTTACTTTGCTTCCTCAGTTTTCTACATAACCTGCGAGATGTTTGACAGCAAATACTTAGTAGTAGGATATTGGAAGAGCATTCTCTTCCAGTATCATAAACAGTTCTTCCAGTCAGTATGACTAGGCGCGCGCTAATGATTAATTGCCGCTGCTGCTTATCTTGCATTCGAGTCAGTTTCACCCTACCGCTCCTTAACTAAATGTGTGTTCTGCACAGCCGTGTAGATGAAGTATTGTGCTGATAGCTGTTAGTTAATTTGGGTTTAACGCCGAGCAGGCGGTGCTGCGGATAGCCGGCTGGGAAAATATATATATATATTACATTAAGCAGTGGGACGGATGGGTCAGGTTTGGCGTTTGTTTGCATCATTAAAAGCCTGGACAGCAGTTGGGTAAAAACTGTTTTTAAAACGACTCGTGCGTGTTCCGATCGCTCTATAACGGCACCCTGACGGCAACATCTCAAACAACTCATGGGCTGGGTGGGAATCATCTCGGAGGATGGATCTAGCCTTTTTTAGCATTCTTTCGTGGAAGAGGGACTCTAACGAGGGCAAATCGATACCTATGATTTTCGATGCAGTTTTTACTACTCTGTTTAATTTGGATCGCTCTTTCTGTGTGGTACTGCCAAACCAAACGGTCAGGGAGGTCAAAATACTTTCAATAACTGCCCGGTAGAAGTTGGTGAAAATGTGACTGCTGACGCCAAACGTTTTAAGACGTCTGAGAAAATATAGTCGTTGCTGTGATTTTTTCACTAAAGAATCAACGTTTTTCTCCCATTTAAGATCGTTTGAGATGTGGGTGCCGAGAAACCTGAAACAATCAACAATTTCAACATGGCTACCATGAATAGTTAGGGGAACAATGTCACTTTTGATTTTCCTGAAATCCATGACCATTTCTTTCGTTTAAGGCACATTCAGATCAGGTCAAGGTTATTGTCAGAACACCAGCCAACAAGTTCATCTACTCTCTCTCTCTCTCTCTCTCTCTCTCTCTCTCTCTCTCTCTCTCTCTCTCTCTCTCTCTCTCTCTCTCTCTCTCTGTATGCTGTTTCATTGTTGTTTAAAATAAAACCTTCAACAGTGGTATCGTCAGCAAATTTAACCGTAAGGGAGTTGTCATCCGATGATGTACAATCATGGGTAAAAAGAGAGTATAACATAGGGGACAAAACACAACCTTGGGGTGCACCCGTGCTCAGTGTGACGGACCCCACCCGGGTCTGCCCTGGGGGACTTGGGTTAGGTATTTTTTAGTTCCCAGGGTCACCCTGGTCAGCCCCACAGGGTGGGTTTTTCTCTCTATTCCTGGGCATGTCAGTGTTTCTGTCTACCCTTTGTCCATTCACCTGTATTTGCCTTTTTAAAACTCTCCCTACTGTCTGCACTGCCTGTAGCTCTTGATATTGGATGTGTGTGCTAAATGATCTTAGCTTTATTTAGGCCCCATGTTGTAGGTTTATTTAACGTATTTGACCGGCTGGCGACATACATTCAATTTTCTGTTTAGTTTTTTTTTTTTTTTTTTTATCACAAGCAGTGCAGGCACGTCCTGAGAAAGCCTTGTTGCTGTCGGGACGTTAAGCAATGTACAATCAATCAGTGTGACGGGCTTAGAAACGCGACTACATGAACCAGACAAGTGGTTACATCCACCTGACTGTCGACTCCCTGGGTCTGAATGCTGACTGCACGGACCAACTCTGACTACCTGACAAAACATCGTTGATCCACTGGCATAGTGAACTGTCAAAACCTAGCTGGATCAGTTTCTCATAGAGCTTGAATAGTATTGAAGGCGGAGCTGTAGTCCACAAATAATACCCTAACATACGTGTTGGCCTTCTCAAGATGTTCCAGTGCACGATGCAGACCCAGGGATACGGCGTCCTCCACTGACCGATTCGCCCGATAGGCAAACTGGTAGGGATCTAAGGTGGGTGGGATAACAGTTTTAATGTGTTGCAGAACCAGACGCTCAAACGTTTTCATAATGACAGACGTAAGGGCAACAGGCCTGTAATCGTTAGGGAGGAAACTGTGGACTTTTTCAGGACCGGAATGATAACAGATTTTTGGAAGCATAGTGGAACTTTACAGATTCTGAGGGACCAGTTAAAGATGTCTGTGAAAACGTTTGAGAGCTGGCTAGCACAGTGACGGAGCAGGCTGGGCGAAATTTCATCCGGGCCTGCAGCTTTGCGGACATTCAACCTCACAAGCATTTGTGTTACGATTGTGGTTGTGTTTTCCTGTGAGAGCGTACATGTGTTATTCGTAGGTAACGATATGTTGTTTATTTGAGCTATCACGGTTATGATTTCGTGCCTTTTTAGTTAGATTTCCTTTTGTTCGTGAGTAGAGCCATTTTCGTTTTGTTAAGTTTAGTCCGGAGCGTGCTAGAAAGGTCGCACTGTCTAGTGGCCTCGTAAGTGTCACGTCGGTTAGTTGGCAACACTTCGCTACATTTTTCGCTACTTTTTTTTCTGTGCGCGTGTATTGAGCAGCCTTTTATTTTGTTTTGGGAATGTTCTCGTCGCTTTTTGAGCTACCAGGTGATAGGGATACCATACTTTTATGTGATTTAATTATACACTAGAATTTAGAGCTGAAGTGAGCAGCCGTGTGTTTGTAGCCTGATATATTGTTTCTGGAAAATTCATGTTAATGAGTTTCGGCTGCGCGTTTTGTTCTGATTGGTTGAGTTACATGATTTCCGTAGAAGATTTTAGATTTTGATAGTGTATATAAGGAGGGCGCTGGGAAAGCCCGTCAGTACATTGTCTTGCTTTGTCAGTTGTAGAGATACGCAGTTTATTGCGAGAGGCGCGGTGTATGAGAAACTTTAAGTCGTAGTGAGGACATCGCAGAAGAGACTTTGTATTCAGTAGTTTGTGCATTTGAAAGAGCATTACTGTGAGGATATCGCATCGCTGAATTAAATATTGTTGGAACTGTTACTCCAGTTTTGTCTACATCCTTAAGCCACGGTTGACGGATTGCAGCTGAATGAGGTCTATTTAAAAGAACTCTACGTGCGTGTGTGTCTGGTGTGTTTATCATACTTCGACTACAACTCCACCACGTAACAATTTGCTTGACATCGTATTTATAGACAACAAAAGGCTGAGTGTCTTCGTCACTGAGTGTATGCGGCACAGGGGGGTGGTCATTTTGCTTGTCAAATCTGCTGTAAAACACGTTCAGTTTGTCTGGTAGTGTGGAGTCTTGTGTGTCTGCTGGTTTAGACGCTTGCTTGTAGTTGGTAATTTTCTGTAAGCCTTGCCATAAGTCACGTGAGTTGTTTGTGGACAGATTATTTTCAAGCTTACTACGGTAGCTCAGTTTAGCAGCTTTAATGCTTCGCTGTAAATCATATTTTGCCTTTTTTATTGTTGTTTGTCACCTGATAAAAATGCATCGTCTTTAGCTTTCACTTTTTGTTTGATGGCACCATGAAACCAGGGCTTGTCATTCGGGTATTGCACAATAGTTTTGGTTGGAATACACTGGTTCTCACAAAATTTGATGTAATCTGTCACGGTCAATGTCCGAATCTGCATCTCTGAACACGCCCCAATCTGGCTCTTCAAAACAGCCGCGAAGTGTCTCCGCCGCAGCATCCGTCCATTTGCGCACCGTGCGCTTGACGGGCTTTTCACGCTTGATTTGTTGCTTGTAGGACGGGATTAGGTACATCATGTTATGATCAGCGTGCGACTGAATGGAAAGCGTTCTTGATAGTTGAATAACAGTGATCGAGAATATTGTCACCTCTCGTAGCGCATGTCACTTGTTGAACGTATTTTGGCAGTTCTTTCCGCAGGTTGGCTTTGATGAAATCACCAGCGACAAGTGAAACGCAGTCTGGACTTGAATTTTCATGTTCAGTAACAATGTCAGAAAGCTGACTAATGGCAGTGGCTGTTTTGGCTTGAGAAGGAATATACACAGTGGTAAGGATGACAGACGATAACTCCCTGTGCAGGTAAAAAGGACGGCACTTTATTCACTGACTGTGTAAGTTTCTAGGTCAGGGGAACAGAACTGGGTCAGTACTTTGTTGTCTGTGCACCACTGGTTATTCACGAGAAAGCACACCCCGCCCCCTTTGCCCTTGCTGGATAAAGTAGGACAGCGATCAGACAGGAAGATAGTGAAGCCAGTGGGTGATACAGCAGAGTCAAGCGTAAATGTATCTAACCAAGTTTCGGAGAAACAGAACACACAACAGTCTTTGAATTCGCGTTTCGTCTCCAGCAGGCATAGAAGTTCATCAGTCTTGTTACGAAGCGATCGCACATTTGCTACGATCATGCTTGGCAATGCAGGTCTATGTTTGCGCCGACGTAGTCTGACAAGTGCGCCACCACGACTACCACGTTTACGCACGTGCTTTGATGGTACAAAAATGTCGTCGGCGCAGCCAAACATGTTGAATTTTGGTGTAAAACTTGCTCCAAACTCACCACGAGTCTCGCAAAACAGTAGTAGCATCTCTCTGTCATACTGTAGACGAGTCGACGAGGAACGAATCACACAGAAGACAGACAACAGGAACAAAACAAACACAGAGCGCAGCACCATGTCGCCATATGTCGGCGCCATCTTGGATCACAATCATCTTGGATTACTGAGGTAAAATTATTTTTGGTTGGTAACGTTTCTGTCATACCTAATTCAAAAGCGTATTCAAAGTACATCACATGGCATTAGTTTTTCACATCAGAAATGTTGAAGCATCACCTTGAAAAGTGAGCGCCAACTGACACCACCCGATTGGCCGACCTTTGTTGGATGTTTTCTAATGATAAAATGGATGACAACGGGATCGTAGTCGGTTTTAGTGATCACAACAATGCAAATGGTATGGAATTGTGGGATTGGGAATGTCCATGCAAACGGTTATGTGCCGATTGCAAACTTTTTAATGGAATCGTTTCCAATATCTGTCACTATGCAAATAAGTATCAAACAATTTTCTCTTGCCATTTTGTCCTTGGTTGTGTAATAAAAAGACGGTGAGAGAGTATGTCATAAACTGCTATGATTACAGTTATTGACATTTAAACATAAATAATTATACAGCTTG
Source organism: Semisulcospira habei (assembly GCA_036245525.1). NCBI lineage: Eukaryota > Metazoa > Mollusca > Gastropoda > Semisulcospiridae > Semisulcospira > Semisulcospira habei. Next base: position 129,292,535 of record BTPG01000008.1, read on the forward strand.
GTAGAAATCTGTATTATATATTTATTAATAAAATTAAACACACAGTTCAACACCACTGACACTGTTTAGTAACACACCATTTTTTCCCACTTACTCTTCCAAAGTTATTTGACCTTGAACATTTTACGTTTTAGTTTCAGACAAATGTTACGTTTGCCTATATTGAACACATCACTTGCATGCACATACAACATACCAAATTGTAGACAACAGCCACATACACTATAACGAATTATGCCAAGGTAATTCAAGGTCCCAGCAACAAAACAAAATTGTAAAAAGAAATTTGAAATGCGTAGTTTTCTAATAAATAACTGTCACATATGCTCACGTAAGATGATAGAAAATCGGTAAATGATATCATATGATTATGGTCAAGGTAACAGCCACCACATTTAAATTTCAAACACTGTGGACAATATCTCTAAAATCATTCAGATTTATTTTAAACATTTGTTGGTGTAGTAAGTATTAGAAATTAAATTCAAGCAGGCCCTTCAAGTTCACGGTTATAACAACCTTTTTTTGTTTAAAGAAAAAGAAAGATCAAAACACAATATCTCTTGAACTTCTGGATCTAATTTAATCAAACTTCACTGATTGGTAGAAAAATGCACCCATGCAAAATTGTGTTGGTCACCTGTACATGAAGGTCACGGTGGCAATATTTATTAATAGTCTGTTGACTCAGTACTCGGATATCACGAGACCAACATTCTTCAAGTTTTGGTTGATGATAATTTTAAGTTTTATTTTTTAAGAGTTCATATTGTATATTTTGTTTTCAATACCTGCAAGGTCAAGGTCGTGATCGCCATATTTGTTTTCCTTGTCTGTGTTCTTGTCAATATCCTGAGCAATTTATTTGCCAGTCTGAGAAAATTTATATGTTGAATAGAATTTTAATTTTAGACACTTTCAAACATGGCACAAAGGTCATTCTGGAAGGTCGCGGGTCACAGGAGAAAGGCCTTTCAGAGAGGTCACTTAAATTGGTATGTTCACACATGTCTCACCACAAAAAAACAAACAACAACAAAAACAAAACAAAACATACTGAAGCCAATGTAAAAGAATCTGGCTTAAATAACTTCCGGAACAATGGATGAAAAGCAGATGATGGATATCTCAATACACCAATTTGCTTTTTGATATTTCTTGACCCCAGTGTATGTATTGTGCTGAAAATGTAAGGTGTTCAATATTTTGATAAACAACAGAGGAGGTGAGGAGGAAGCTATCAGAACCATGAGCATGTATTTACCCTTGCCATCAGGTGAGATGTGAGTTATATATAATTTATAAGATTCCGTGCATGAGTGAACAACATATTGCCATTGTTTCTCAATATTTAAAATCTTCAATATAAATAAATAACATTGTGCATAGTGTCATTTTCATTTGATCATGTACAAATAATCACGCACGTGTTGTGTGCGTGTTAAATCGCACACGCACTCGTACAAGACATGCACACTGCTTGTTAATTCTGATAGCCTTGCTTGTGTCAAACTGCGGCTGTGCAAAACCTTTGTTGCAAGCACTCAACTTCATCAGATTTTTTTTTATATACTGCCTATGTGTAACGATACAATGTCTGTCACCAACTGCTGTTGGGCTAAAACGCAACTACATGGCCGTATGTAGAGATTTTTCACTTTCCTGATCAATGATAAAATTCATCAGTGTATTATGACCTTGACATTCAACAAAGGTCGTTGTAACTTGACATTCATCAAAGGTCATAACGAAGCTGCTAAAGTTCAAGCATGCCAGTGAAAAGAAAAGTCAAAAAAAAAAGATGTGCAGAAAAAATATATCAATACAAAAAATTCAACTTCAGTCACAATGACGTAAAAGCCTCATTGTTATACATTGCTGCTGAAGTGATGCAAAGCACCAGACACGTCATTGTGTCTGAATAGCACAATGCACTCTCTCTTTTTATCTATCAAGAACATGATTGTAAAAAAAGGTCCTTTTCGTACCTATATCATTTATCCTTGGCAAATAACGTTTCATTTCCTCTCTCTCTCTCTCTCTCTCTCTCTCTCTCTCTCTCTCTCTCTCTCTCTCTCTCTCTCTCTCTCTCTCTCTCTCTCTCTCTCTCTCTCTCTCTCTCTCTCGTACCTATATCATTTATCCTTGGCAAATAACGTTTCATTTCATCTCTCTCCCTCTCTCTCTCTATCTGTCCCATGTTGATTATGTCTCCACAGTGTGGGACGGCTGCAGTGATGTCCACATGAAGAGATTAAACTCCATATACAAAAGAGCTGTAAAAATGATAGATAGACGCCCCATCCCTACCACAGACAAATTTAGACATTTAAACATTCTCGGTCTGCGTCAGCAACTTACATTAAACAAATGCGTTTATATGCATAAGATACTGAATGATATGACACCCCAGTATCTAATCACTAAATTTATATCTCACCAAGAACGTGAACGGACCTCAACAAATAATACCTTACCCCTACCACTGCCAAGAATTGACCTTTTTAAAACTAGTATGTCATTCTCTGGTCCGTTTGTTTGGAATTCTATCCCTGCACATTTGAAAACTATTACCTCACCAGGAAGATTTGAAACAAAACTTTTTGATTACCTGATGAGTCACTTAGTACGTTTCTCAGGTACTGTAATATTTCCTGTACCTCATGTATTTCATACAGATGGTTTTTATATGTGTGTGCGCGTGTGTGTGTGTGCTCGTGTTTGTTTGTGCATGTGGGTGTATGTGTGAGCGGCGCGCGTGCGTGCGTGTGTGCATGTGTGTGTGATGAGTATTATTATTTTTTCTGTTTATAATGATGCTATTGGGTTTTGTATGTACATATATATTTTATAGTTTCCCTTCTTTTTTATCCTGTAGATGTTAGCAACGGCAAGTTTGTAAAATGACGATTTGTTTTCTGTCAAAACTTTTTACCGTTGAAAAATAAAGTTTCATCATCATCATCATCATCATTCTCTCTCTCTCTCTCTCTCTCTCTCTCTCTCTCTCTCTCTCTCTCTCTCTCTCTCTCTCTCTCTCTCTCTCTCTCTCTCTAGGTCGTCGTTGTCCTATTCTGGTGCAAAGTTATGGAACTCCATTCCTGCGGATGTTAGAGCCGCGCCATCGCTTAAAACTTACAAGACCAAGCTGTTCAAACATCTAGACTTTTATTTTTTATTTCTATTTTTATTTTTACATGTAGCACATGGGGCGGTCCGTGGCGCAGTGGTTAAGGCGCCTGTCACCAATGCCAAAGGTGCGCGGTTCGATACCGGGTTCCGGCGTTGGACTTTTCTCCTCTGGTAAGTGTCACCGTTAATTCGGGCGGACCGTTGGGGGTTCTTTCTCCGGGTACTCCGGTTCTTCCACCACCACCACCACCACCCCCCCCCCCCCCCCCCCCCCCCGGTTTCAGGCCACTTTACAAATTTCAAATACAAGCGATCAAAAATCTCTGTAACTTCAGTAGCTGACTGGCCCTTCGTTTGTCTTGTACTGTGTTTGTCTTAAATGGCGTAAATCCGTGTCTGTTTCGTGAGTGTGTGTGTTGGGTTTCAGGCGCGGCGCTTTGAGTCGATTTCCCCAAAATTGAGAAAAAGCGCCTATATAATAACGGTATTATTATTATTATTATTATTATTATTATTATTAGCACTCCATGCCTTATGCGGCATTTCCCGGATAGTCTGCATTCTCTTCTAACATTTATGAACGCATGTAATGTACCGCTGGCATTCCAGCAAGCCGCATTATGTAATATCCATGACCCCATGGACTCGGCTGGCCAGACGGGATGCCGTCGGGATAGACACAGCATTGGGCGCTCGCGCCGCGTGGCAGTGCTGTGGTTTCTTCGCGTCGACCCGCGCGCGCGGTGGTTGCGGGATCGCTATACAAGTCTAGTCACACTGAATATCTGGCTTATTCACAATTCCATGGCAGACTATAGCATCTATCTGTGCGCGGTTTAATGGCGCGGAGAGGCCGCTATCGCGTGTGTGTGCGGGTGTGTGTTTATCTGTGTGTGTGCAAGTGTATGTGTGTGCACGCGCGCATCCCTACGTGCTTGCGCGCGCGCGCGCGCGTGTGTGTGTGTGTGTGTGTGTGTGTGTGTGTGTGTGTGTGTGTGTGTGTGTGTGTGTGTGTGTGTGTATGCCTGTTTATGTTTGTTGGAGTGAGCCGTGTTGATTTTTATGATGAGAACAATAGCGGTTTTATGTACAAAATCCATTATACTTTTTATATTTGCTGTAGTATAGTTTTAAGTGATATGTATGTGTACATGATATACTGATGTGTGTGTGTGTGTGTGTGTGTGTGTGTGTGTGTGTGTGTGTGTGTGTGTGTGTGTGTGTGTGTGTGTGTGTGTGTGTGTGAGTGTGTGTGTGTGTGTGGAGGGTTGTGCAGGCTTGGCTTGGCGCCTGTAGGCTACAAGCTAATCTGGCACAAGCCTGTGCACGCGCGTGTGTGTGTGTTATTTTATGTACGTTATTTTGTTTTGTAGCAAGCACAAGAATGAAAAAAGGTCTGCGCACCTATTCTTTTATCCTTGGAAAATAAAGTTTCATTCATTCATTCATTCTCTCTCTCTCTCTCTCTCTCTCTCTCTCTCTCTCTCTCTCTCTCTCTCTCTCTCTCTCTCTCTCTCTCTCTCTCTGACACTTTGATTTGAGCAAACGAAAACAGTGTCTGAAGGGTTAAAAGACCGTTATAGAAAGTCATTTGTCCCAGATTAGAGTCCGTAACTTTTGTCATATTCACTTAAAATTTTGGATATATGTAGCTAGACTGGAGAAGGACATTTTATGAGTTCGTAAGCCGGCTTTGTATCTTTTGAACGTTTTCAGTGAAAATTAAATCTATGCAGAAACAATTTAAAAAGTAAAAAATCTCGACTTCTAGAGAATATCAGAGACGGTGACGTACAAACAGCAACTCCGTCACGACGCAGACATCGCCACAATAGATACGGCATTTTCTCTCTCTCTCTCTCTCTCTCTCTCTCTCTCTCTCTCTCTCTCTCTCTCTCTCTCTCTCTCTCTCTCTCCTCTCTCTCTCTCTCTCTCTCTCTCTCTCTCTCTCTCTCTCTCTCTCTCTCTCTCTCTCTCTCTCCACCCCACCTCACTGCAAACAGTTTTAACGACCATTTTGTCTCTGTGGCGGAATCACTAATGCCACTGGGAAATAACTCACATGAGTATATTTGTCCAGACAAATTACTAGACTACTCTAACCAGAAAAATAAAAACAACGAACCTTTCATCATACCGCCTATAGCGGTTCATGAAGTGGGCAAATTAATTACCTCGATGGAAAATAAAAAGTCATCCGGGCCTGATGAGATCAGCTCAAAAATACTCAAGACATCTCTCCCATATATCGTTGAGAGTCTCACGTACATCTACAATCTCTGTATAAAACAAAACTGTTTTCCGGATGTATTTAAAGATGCAAAAGTAATCCCACTACCAAAATCAAAAGATCTAAGTGAAATTAATAATTTCCGTCCCATTTCATTACTACCAGTTTTGTCAAAGCCTTTAGAGAGGCATATTCATAAACATCTATCTAAATATTTAGAAAACCGAAATCTTATCCATCCATTGCAGTCAGGTTTCAGACCAAACCATTCCTGCCATACCGCGCTGATTAGGATGACAGACACCTGGTTAGCATCTATCAATGAATCCAAACTAACAGGTGTAGTCTTTTTAGACTTCCGTAAAGCTTTTGATTTAGTAAACTATGATATATTGATAAAGAAAATTTCGTTGTACACCAACAGCGCTGCCACGTTCTTCAAATCCTACTTGGATGACAGAAGACAAAAAGTCCTTCTTAATGGTACATATTCTAATCACCGATTAGTCAAGCATGGCGTGCCCCAGGGCTCTATTTTAGGCCCTCTTTTATTTTGTTTGTTCATTAACGACCTTCCGCTCACAATTAACGATCATAATGTTTCATGCGATATGTTCGCGGATGATGCTGCAATACACATGCCCGACGAGGATTTATCTATTATTGATACACGCCTACAAAGCGCACTACAAGACATTGACAGCTGGTGTAGTAACACCTCCATGATCCTAAACCCAGCGAAGACTGAATGTATGGTATTAAGTACCCGTCAAAAGCATCAGCTAGGCTCTCTCTCACTCAGCTTGTCTCTTCAAGGAAAACCCATCAGTCAAGTAACAGAACATCGTCTTCTCGGTGTTACTGTAGATAACCAGTTTAAATGGCAGTGTCATATTACTAACATATGCAACATAATATCAAAGAAACTTTACGTTTTAGCCAAATTAAAATATATCACTGATGTAGAAACACGTAAACTGTTCTTTAACGCCCACATTAGGTCACATATCGACTATGCTTCTACAGTGTGGGATGGAGCAAGTGAGGTTCAATTGAAGAGACTGAACTCTCTTCATCGTAGAGCCGCAAAACTTATCCTACCTGATCCTAACTCAACTACCGATAATAAACTGAAAACCTTGGAGATTCTTCCCCTGAAAAATCACTTGATGTACAATAAGGGAATAATTATGTTCAAAACATTGAATAGCAAAATGCCTGATTATATTAAGAAACTATTTTCCTTTCCATCACCAACGTACTCAAGATCAAGGCAATTCATTATTGTACCACGACCTAGAATCGATCTCTACAAGACAAGTTTAGCGTTCTCAGGCCATAGCCTGTGGAACAATTTGCCTAGGAAAGTTACAACATCAATAACCCTATCGTATTTTAGAGCCAGTATTTTCAATTACCTCACGTCATTATCTTAATACTTTCACTGCGACCCTATAATACTCAGTGTGTGCGTGTGTGTGTGTGTGTGTGTGTGTGTGTGTGTGTGTGTGTGTGTGCGCGCACGTTTTTGTTGTTGTTGTTGTTGCTGGTTTTGTTTTGTTTTTATATCATTTCTTCTTCTTTTTTTCTTTTTTTTTCCTTTTTTTTTTTTCTTCCATATAATATTTTCACACTTTGTGCATTATTTGTAGATTAGATTAGCAACGGCAAGTTCGAAAAATGGTTGCGCCAGCCAAAACTTTCACCGTTGTAAAATAAAGAATCATTGTCATTGTCTCTCTCTCACTCTCTCTCACTCTCTCTCACTCACTCACTCACTCACTCACTCACTCACTCACTCACGCACGCACGCACGCACGCACGCACGCACACACACACACACACACACACACACACACACACACACACACACACATCGACGCACTGTCAAAAGAGCATGCAGGTGTACAGTAGAATAGCATGCATCTAGGTAAAGTCAACTTCATTTCACACAAATTATAGCAAGACTAAAATTGTACCTTGAATTTCGAGTTTCGACCCTATTTTTCTCAAGTCTAGAAGGCAAAGTGAGACTCCTATCAAGTAAACTAAGAAATTACGTAAAAACTAAAATTACGTCATGACGAATGACGTTTTTCAAACCAATGACTCGTATCCACTGTGCCCCTTCTAGAGCTCACTGACGCATTGGCAAATCTGCGAGGCTTTTTCAATAGGAAATATTCAGTTTCAACAACAGAAACAGGTCAATGACAACAGGTAGAGACCCTTGAAAGTGAGGACAGCTCGCATATAAGAGACTTTGCGGATTATGGTTCATCCCATCTTGTTTCTTATTTTTGCAGAAATAATAAAACTGAGGGAAACGATCTCATTCATGAAAACTGCATACGGTGAACTGATGAAGCCAGTCACAGTGGCTTCGGAAAATGGTTTACTGTATCACTTCAATAGCTAGTATAATTATTTAATTGTGTCATACGAACAACAGACCTATTTTATTCACAGCTTATATATGTCGATTGCACGGAAATAATTTGTTACGTAACGTTTTCTTGCTTGCACTGCGGGCTAGATTGTGGTATTGAAACTGACACCAGTGAGCTATCAGGACCCCCAGAAATAGAACCACTAACACCTATCTCGACAACATCCTTGCTTTCTTATCGGCAGAACACTGAAAAATATGCGTAAATATTTACCTGTTTGGTATAACGCATATAAAAGCTCGTTGCCATAGCAACGGTCAGTTCAAACAAGGAAATCTTGTTTGTCTCAACCCAAGACCATTCACAATTATAGCTTGTACATCGTTTTATTATAATCATGAGGTAAATGTATGTTGTCAGCAATCTGTTTGGTTCAAACTTTAATAACACTTTTTGGGTGACATCATTTGATGGCTGTTTCCGTAGTAATGCTGCACGAAACTGACATATTTTTTTAATCCAAAATGAAGTAGGAAAGATTCGCTTTCCCCAAAATATATATTAGCATGTGACCATTGCCGGTTGATTTTAGCCATTGGATAGGGCCTCTGTCTGCACGTCCATAAGCGATGGGTGGCAATCTCTAAAACCTAATATCTCATAGGCAACTTAACCCATTAACTTAAATTTTGTCTTGTTACAGTAGGGTGAGCGGATCGGGAGTCTTTAAGTTGTATGCAGATAATTCAATTCAATTCAATTCAAACAACTTTATTTATCCCTCAAGGGGCAATTACAGTTTTGCCACCACAGGTGCTGTTCACATTCACTCAACTCGCTCATTCCACAAATTACAATAACAGAGCTACAAAATGAACAATGACTCGGGACGGGTGAAGCCCGTCGCCAAGGCATCTCAATGGCCAGCGCCAGTGGCCTCGTCCCGACCCGAACCTCCCTGACAAAAATAGAATACTAAGACAGCCCTATGTCTCCTGAACACACTATTATATGTTCTTTATTAAGTTCCTACTTGACTAAAGCTAGTACATGAAAAAACAAGTTAACAACAGAAAAACATGAGATACCATCGATACGGAAATGATCTCCGATCTAGGCAACATAAAACAACGGTCAAAACAGCACCTGGTGGCCCGTCGCCATTAGTACAGCGCCGGTGTTTAGAGGGCACCGCTCCGACAAAGTCCGTCAACACTATTAAAACACATACATGTCTTTATGGCAACAGCCGTGAGTCATTATGATGAAATAAAACGCCGCATATACACAGTCGTGTTCACTGGCACGCCACTTGTTGGGAAACATCTGTCAGCAGCTAAGGTCGGCCGGCAGGGCAGTTCGTGCAACACTGATAAACACGGCCGCCGCGCCGATGAAATGCAGTGAACAGCTCGTTGGTATGCTCTGAATGCTTCCAAGCTTTTATATGGAGCCAGCCAGAATAAAGAAACATCTGGCAATGTGTTAGTCCGGAATTATGTAGGGTGGAGCCCGGAATAGCACATATTTGGTTGTTCCCAGAGTTCCTCTGCACGCTCTTCTTTGAAAACATAGGCTGGCACGAAAATAGTCCAAATTCCGGCTCAGTCGGTGTCAGGGTTACAAGATGAAGACGAAGTTTTAGTTGATACACAACAACCATCAAATAAAGTTGTCGAAATAGTACATCACTGTTCCCGCAGAACTTGATAGCACAACACTGCCTGGTAAATAACAAGAATAAGCATCACTTCCCTAGCACAATTGACGGATTTTGTCGGAGCGGCCGGCCAAGAGATGGTGCATGGCCGCCATTTTCCCTGTATGATAAGTGCATGCTAATTGTTAAATGCCATCTGTTTTTATATCAGTCCATTGGTACAATCCGTTAATCTATAATTTGTCTTATTTGAAACCAAGAGGTGTGAATACAACACATATTTCTGAAGGCCACCCCCTCCCCCTCCCACCCCCCCCACCCCCCAAACCCACCCCCGGTATCTTGTGCAAGTACTTCCCATTGCAGTTTCAAGATGGACAAGGGGGATATTCACACTTCAATGCACAGAAAAATTTAGTTGTAGCGTGGCTTACAGAGCTTAACTGATCACCTATTTGATATTAAGATTTAAAATCATAGGCAGAGATCTTCATAGCCTGGACTCACTGTACAAAAAGCGTTTCTTACGTAGAGCAAGTCTTATCTCCAGTGATTCCACCCGGCAATGAGCTTTTCCAACTTCTACCATCAGGGCGTAGGTACAGGTCCATCACTACCAGGACCAGCAGATTCCGCAACAGTTTTTTTCCCTCTGGCTGTTCGCGCTCTCTCTGATCAACCGGACTGATTGGAGAGAGCGCAAGTGGCGAGTGAGAACTTGTCAAAATGTGTACAGTCAGCTTATAATTGAATCAGTGAGGCGTGCCCGTTCGCCGTGTGATTAATACCGGTATTTGCTTAGTAATTAGCATGAAAATCATATTTAAGAATTTACTCTGTGTGTGTGTGTGCGTGTGTGTGTGTGTGTGTGTGTGTGTGTGTGTGTGTGTGTGTGTGTGTGTGTGTGTGTGTGTGTGTGTGTGTGTGTGTGTGTTATTTTAGCCGTAGTAACTGACATCAAGACAAATTCCAGTGTTTATATTGTTGTTGTTTTTTTTACATGGAAACATATGGCAATAAACTATCTTTTCTTATCTTAAATCTCTTCCTACACTAAAATTTACTATGACTATGGTCAACTTTGACACTGTGGTTAATAGTACGAAACGCTATAGCGTTTGAGCCAAAACCACTAAGCCACTGTGAACACACCGCAAAACGCAGAGCAGTAAGTTTACAGAAACGATATTTAATACATTATCGCAGAAATTCACCGGCGTCAAACTTATTATTGGCTGCTGCTACAGTCACCTAGAATGTTGTTTACTCTAGACAAAAAATGAACACGCCAACACTTCAAACCATGAACGAAGTTTGTGTAATTTGATTTTATAGCATGTCAAAAAACACTCCCAATAAAACATTTCAGACCGCCGAAAATTTCTCTGAAGAAACTTTTTTGTGTATAGCAAGACATCAATAAAACGTACTGGGACGAGAAGAAAATAGTGTAAACTAGGCCCTTTTGCACTTGAAAGGGTAAACTTTTGAGTTTTAGTGTGATTTTTTTAGCTCCCTGTTGATCCACACTGGAGTCCGTAATTTTTATTTTTTATTTTTACTAGATATTTTGCATATAGCTAGATAAAAGGAAGATATTGAACGAGTTCGTTAACCAGCATTGTACTTCCATAACGTCTTGGGTAATAATTAAATATTTTGGGGAAAAGATTTCATGTTTTTGGGATTAGTTTCACGAATTATTATATGACAAATCATGCGATTATTCATGAGAAGATTGTTTTTTCGTAAAAGAAAGATGAAGATCAATTGTTTTAAGATTAATCCCAAATAATTCGTGAAATTAATCCCAAAAAACGTAAGATTTGTTTTTCTCAAAAATATTTAATTATCACTCAAAACGTTCTAGAGGTACAACGCTGGTTGACGAACTCGTTCAATGTTTTCCTTTTACCTAGCTATATGCAAAATATCTAGTAGAAATAAGAAAGAATTACGGACTCCAGTGTGGATAAACCGGTTTTTGTAAAACGGCCATTTTCTCCCCAATGAGCATCTTAATAAAACAAATTTAAAATGCCTCGAGGTTAGTCTTTCAGGGACAATATCGTACAATTTCAAGCTTGTCCGTCCTCAAACGCGGGCTCTAGTCCATGTCACACACACACACACACACATACGCACACACACACACACAAACAAACACACACACACACACACACACACATTCGGCGCTTGGCGCCAAAAAGACGTTCTCGAGCAAGGTTTGCGTAGCTAGGCGTGACGTCATTTTTATCTTGTTACTTCTTTGCCAAAATTCCGACTCCGCCCGCCCAGCACATCGTGTGCATTCTCCGGAATGCGCTTCGACAAGCCCCATTTCAAAGTCTAAAGTATTTTCAATACGGTAGACAAAAACGCCTATTCTAGTGGTGTAACACAATGGGCAAAACTGCATTATTTCCTCATGCACACAATGAAATCCCTCTTAGGAATACAAAACGAACATCAACGCAAGATGATGTATTTATTTCTTTATGTGTTTAATGGTTGTTTCATACGTTCTGAAACAACCGCCAAACATATCAAGAAATTAAACAGTTAAACGAACGAGTGACATATTTTTCGGAATGAGTAAATCTTGTTACGTTGATGTTCATTTTGGATTCCCCAGTGGGATTTCATCGTGTGTCTGAGGAAATAATGCAGTTTTGGCCATTGTTTTTACGACGATAGGTGTTTTTGTTTGGATATTATGTTTGTGGCTTTGACCATAAGTAACATACAGCTTAAATGATATGATACAGTTGTACAAGACAGATGAATGGTGAAATGGATTGAAATATTGGTCGTAGATTCCTTTGCTATCTAATTAATTATCCATCTGTCTGTCTGTCTGTCTGTCTGTCTGTCTGTCTGTCTGTCTGTCTGTCTGTCTGTCTGTCTGTCTGTCTAGCTATCTAGCTAGCTATCTATCCCGTAGTCTTGCCAACCGTTGGGGCACCGGCACTGACGACTTAACAACCAGCTTCCTCCATTCTTCTCTGTTCTCTGCCATTCTTAGCGTATCGCCCAGCTTCAGTCCTGTCCACTCTGAGATATTGTCCTCCCATCTTTTCCTCTGCCTTCCTCTCCTTCGCCCTCCTTGCGCAGTGACTTGCAGGATTTGTTTTGGCAAGCCCTGCTGAACGCCTGACATGCCCATACCACTACAGTTTGCGTTTTATCACAATGGCTAATAAGTCTTCATAGGGCCCGATGGCTTGGACTTCCTCGTTCGTGATGTGATCTCTGTATGAATTGCCAAGCAGCCTTCGAAAACATCTCATTCCAAAGGCATGTATCCTCCTTTCAAGGTCTGCTGTGAGGGTCCATGACTCGCAGGCATATAAGAACAAGGCTGGGAAGATTGGCTCCTACATACAGAGACTTTGACAATCTTGTCAGCAACCACACAATACATCCCCTCTCCCCCCCCCCCCCCCCCACACACACACACACCACTGAATCTAACTGTTTACTGACATGTCTTTATATAGCATGCCCATTTTTAGTGAACGGCGAGATTTTATTGCATTACTGTCAAACTCACGATCTGTTATGTCGGACCAGGGGCGGGTCAGTTATCTAGAGAGGGAGGGGGGGGGGGGTTCCAACTTTTTGTCTGGGACCTTCAACTGAATACAAAAGGCCTCCCCGACGCTAGACCTTCCTCCTTCCAGGGACCTAAAAAGAGAGGGGGGGGGGGGAGAGAGAGAGAGAGAGAGAGAAGGGACGGGTGCGTGTCATTCGCCAAAATATCAAACAACAAAGGGTGGAGGGGATTACAAACACCCCAAAAAGGGACTTTGTTATAGCATTTTAAAGAATTTTGGGTGGGGGGGTGTGGTGGGTGGTGGTGGTTCTGACCCCCCTCCCCCCCCCCCCCCCCCCGAAATATCTGCCACTGCCGACTCCCGATCACACACATGCTTCTCGTAAATAGACACCGTCATTTTCAGCGAATAAAGTAGACTTGATATGTCTTTCCTGATTGAAATATGAATTATCTTTACGGTGACAGTGTACACTACTTTTTACCCTGCTCAAACACCATGTACAGAAGAAACAAGAAGGTTGGAAATCCACAATTTTTCCCACCTCTTGTTTTTGGTTTGCGTCTAAAGTTGACGTCTTTTGGGGATTGACGTCAGCGCTAGAAATTTAACATCAGAACAGATAGAAATTATTTCGAAAGGAGGGACTTGAAAATATGTATTGAGTAATCTGTCTTTGCAGGAAAATAATTGTTATTGATCACACAATTTCTGCTCTACATCAACGATCTTGACCACATTTCTGCCAAAATCACCTGTTTGTAGATGACACTGCTCTGTACAGCAAAATCCGAGCCAAGCTGACGCTGAACGTCTCCAATAGGACATAAACACCCTAGAGACGTGGGAAGCCATGTGGCAGATGGGTTTTAATGTGGGGAAGTTCCTAGTCCTCAGCGTCACCAAGAAGCGGAACCCCATCACAGCCAACTACACCCTGCATAACAAGCCCCACACTAGAGTGTTGAGAGCTAGGTACCTTGGTGCAGAGCTGTCCAGTGACCTGCATTAAGGCCACCACATCCACTAAATCACCGCCAAGACTGACAAACAGGGCCAGTGCCTTCTATACCAGAAACCTGAAGGGATGGCCCACACAGGTCTAGACGCACTGCTACAAAGGCTTGGCCCGCCCAGTCCTAGAATACGCCTTAAGGCCCCGCCACACGTGCCGGTTGTGCCCCGATTTTGAAGCCGATTCCGATCCGATTGCGATCGGATGACGTCAATTATCCGATCCGGTCCCAATCGGCTGGGAATCGGGTGTCTAGAACCTGCTCTTTATATTTCCGATCCGAATCGGCCCCGGTTGTAAGATTCAACCAATCAGAGCGCGTCTCGCAAAGCATGTCGTTTCGAGTTTGCAAATGGCGGAACACGCCTGTTGTGATCAGTACCACCGCCGTTGCTGATGTTTCGCACGCCTCTTCCCGAATATGATGCAAAACTGCTGATAATGCAAGCACATCATCATCACTGTCAAAACTAGCAGCCATTTTGCAGAACAGGTACGACTTTGATCTTCGGTTCAAACAGGTCGGCTAAACAAGTCGGGAAATGTGTGGCAGTGCACACGTTTTTTTTAGTCCGGCCCGATCACCTACCGATTCGAAACTGATCGGGAATCGGCCTCAAAACCGGGCATGTGTAGCGGGGGCCTTTACCTGTGTGGACCTTCACCAGAAAAATCTTTTCAACTCTGCTGAGGTTGTCCAACGCCACGCTGCCCGAAGGATCACTAGAGACTTCATCCCCACATCTAGCGCCACTGCCCTCATTGCTAGCCTCGACCTTCTGCCACTTAGAGAAAGACGCCTAGTAGACAAGGCCGCATTGATGTACAAAACCACGCAGTGCCTTGCGGGCATCACGCCCCCAACTGGCCTTCTCCGCACCTCAACACGAGTTTCCCGTGGCCACAAAAACAAACTGCTGGTACCTCAGTCAAGAGCTGATGCCCACCTCCATTCCTTCTTCCCCTCGGCCATGCGTCTCTGGAAGTCCCTGCCACTGGAAGCCAACTCCGCAGACTCCCTCCCCACCTTCAAACGCATTGCTGAAGGTTATTTGAGAGCAAACTGAACCCCCTCCTTTTTCCCAACAGAAACCAAAATTTAACCTGTTTTTAAGTCCCTTCTATTTATAGACGGGACCTTTTTAGGACGGGTCGCGGTGGGGCGAATTTAAAAGCATGTCAATGTCAAAGGCGGTAGGCCTAAACCTCTCACAATTGATGTAACAAGATAAAATTACGTCATGTCTAGTTACGCTAACCTCGCTGCTGAACGTACATTTGGCGCGAATGTGTGTGTGTGTGTGTGTGTGTGTGTGTGTGTGTGTGTGTGTGTGTGTGTGTGTGTGTGTGTGTATGTATATATGTATGTGTGAATGTAAGTATGTATGTAAGTATGTATGTAAACAAGAGAATCTCCGATATTTCTGAACACACAAGCTTGAAACTCGGCGAAATACCTTTTTAAAGGGGTGGCTAAGACAGCCTCCGAGCATATTGTAATTGAATGTCTCATTTAAGGTATAAACAACCGTCTATAGGAAGTCGGTTGACCTTGATTAGAGTCCGTAATTTTTGTAATATTTACTTGAAATTTTGGATATAGCTAATTTGGATACAAACATTGGATGAGTTCGTTAGCCAGCTTTGTATCCTTTCAATTTTAGTTTTTTAAAAAAAAAATTCAGAAGAGAATTAAAACAGTAAAAAAAAATTGACTTCTAGAGAAAGTCAGACAGTGGCGGTGACGTAAAAGAGGCAACTCCGTCACCACGCAGACATTGACATAATAATCTAAATATGACGTAATTCTCTTTAGCGCGCCGAAGTCTGTCTCTCACTGGCATGCGCGCATCTCCAAAGGGCATAGATCCTCATGCGCCCTGAGAGCGCATGAGGATCTATGTCTCTTGAAGATGTTTGGAGCGCGCGCGCATGCATGCATGCACTAACACGCGCGCGCGCACACACGCACGCACACACACACACACACACACACACACACACACGCACACACACATCGACGCACTTTCAGAAGATCATGCAGGTGACCCGATATAGCTAGTTTGGAGAAAGACACTGAATGAGATCCGGCGTTAGCCAGCTTTGTACCCTTTTAACTTTTTCAGCAAAAATTAATTATTTTCAGACAAAAATTAAAACAGTAAAAAACCTTGACATCAAGAAGCAAATCCGTCACCACGCAGACATACTCTAAATATGACGTAATTCTCTCTCTCTCGCTCTATCTCTCTCTCTCTCACCTGAAATCAATTTGTAAGATTAGCGTCTTCAAAGATCGCCTCCATAAATATTTATTTCAGAAGTAATAGTATGTTCGGCTTCCATATGCTGCTATTCGTATAGTTAGTGACAAGTTTCCTATTACCTAATAATCTTCTACTGTTGCTGCAGATTATGTAATAGTTTGACTGTCTGCATTAACATGTCAGGTTTATAATATATATATATATATATATATTTTTTTTTTTTTCATTAAATTCTGAGAATGCTGTGCTAAAGCCATGGAATTCCAGGCTGGTAAGCTGTTCTTTTTATGACTGCATCGCTCACAAGATCTTTTGAGCCTTCCACTGAACACCTACTACATAGAGCAATAGGGACTACCCCCAGGCGCCCCGCCATCCGCTGGAGAATATCCAGTCCCCCCCCCCCCCCCCCCGCTCCCCGAGGGGGGGGGGATGCTAAAAAATATTCCCAAACAGATATTGGACCTGCTGAGTAGATTTAAAGTTTTTGCCGCCTACGACCGGTTTCACCCCAAGGGGGGCTCTTCAGGTAGGCATACGGCGTAACCTGAAATTGCAAACACAACGCATGTACTAGAAGCCGCCTCCACAATTTACTGGTAGCACCACTAGTACAGCGTGGATTGCATCCCTAAAGCTTTATGAGGTGTTGCAGTGGAAGAAGACTAATTTTGAAAAGGCAACACATCTACTCAGCAAGTCCAATATCTGTTTGGGAATATTTTTTAGCATCCCCCCTCGGGGGGCGGGGGGGGGGAGGACTGGATATTCTCCAGCGGATGGCGGGGCGCCTGGGGGTAGTCCCTATTGCTCTATGTAGTAGGTGTTCAGTGGAAGGCTCAAAAGATCTTGTGAGTGATGCAGTCATAAAAAGGACAGCTGATGTCCTGATGTCACAATGCAGGCTTAGGAGCCTGGAATTCCATGGCTTTAGCACAGCATTCTCAGAATTTAATGAAAAATTACGTCCCTTGGAGCTACTCTGATTGAGTGCATTTTTTGGCTTTGGGCGACGCCTTTGTTAAAAGTAAAGAATATATATATGACCCCTTGGTAGGTTTTCCAGCTTAGTCGCAATGGAGGTCTTGACCATGAAGCCCACGCCTGAGAGCCGTCTTTCTGATGCAGACTTGCCTGACCAGTAGAGGGTGTAGCCAGCGCCAAGTTCTTGGAGACTGCCTTCGTCCGGGAGGCGTACTTCGCTGAGCGCAGCGATGTCGATGTTTAACCTCCGCAATTCATGGGCAATGAGGGCGGAGCGACGTTCAGGATGTCCGCTGTCTGCTGTGTCAAGCATGGTTCGGATGTTCCAGCATGCTACGTTGAGTCCGGTCGTGGTCGTCATTATAGTCGATCCGTTGTTTTTACTTGTTTTCTGACCGCAGGAGAAGATGTCCGTTGACCGCGGCTAGCCAACTGGGGTTGTGAGGGGACGAGCTTTGGTTAGGTTACCTTTTCTAGGCCCCTCTCCGTGTGGAGCAAGCAGTGCTGTCCCTAGAGAAGGCTGCTTGGTCGTTCAGGGTGTGCCGAGTGACGTTGTCATCCCCAGGTCAACATCAGGCGACCAATATCCTGAACCGCCTGCATGCAGGTTTGAGACTGCGGCTTCCAGTGACATCTTTCACCTGCCGTTTCGCCCCTCGCCCGTCGCTACAAGACTTGGAATGGTCTGTGTCATGGTCCGTGGACGTTTCCTAAAGCCTGCGCGGTGGAGCTTTTTGGTGGAGTGCAGTGTGCGCAGTACTGGCCCCACCCTTTAAACCCTTGGTTCGTCTGCCATGGCCTAGCAAGCTGGGACGATGGCATCGAGGTCCTCAGGTCGTAGGTTTTATATCAGAATGTCCTTGTCCTAGTCTCTGGCTCAAAAACCTTCCCCGGAGACACGGGGGCTTTGAAGTCAGGGTTTTCCTCCCTTAGCCTTTCCGCAGCCAAGCGGCTAGGTCTGCAAGGCAGCAGGACAATGTTGATTAATTTTCGAGGTTCTCTCCTCTAGATCCGCCGTGTTTAGCCTGGGGGCTCGTGCTGCCCAGTTTTTGGGGTCACCTCGGAGAGGATGTGGCCAGGGACCACGCACGGGCGGTCTTGGGATAGAGGGATGCTATGCTAGTCCGGAGGGATTACACACGAGGGTGCCTCACGAAGGCCAAGAGGCCCTAGACTAGGGTGATCCCGGGGGAGGCGCTGTGAGAGTTCCCCACTACCAGCACCACCAACGCAACTCGTCCCCTGGGGCCCCCACCTTTTGAGTCAGGCAGCGACCCCTTTATATATATTTTTTTTTTCCTGAGGGTGGGGGGGGGGGGGGTACTTATATATGTTTTATCTTTTGCTGTATCGTCTGATGTATTTTTATATGTGTAGAGTAGCAGGACAGTTTGGAAGATAGGCATTGGCTATGCCTAAAACTTTTTATCTTGAATAAAAACGTTTCATCATTATCATCTCACTCTTTCTCTCTCGCTCGCTCGCTCGCTCTCTCTCACACATATGCGCGCATCTCCAAGAGGCAAAGGTCCTCATGTGCCCGGAAGGCGCATTAACATCTATGCCTCTTGAGGATGTTTGGAGCGCGCGCATTCACGCACCCACACGCACACTCATACACACACATCGACGCGCTTTATAAGTATATCATGTAGCTAGGTAACGTTAACCTGATTTCACACAATTCATAGCAAGACTGAAATTGTAAAGTGAAATTCTAGTTTTGTCGCCATTTTCGCAAGTTTCGAAGCGAAAGCGAAACTCATATCACGTTAAATATAAAATTACGTAAAAACAAAATAAAAACAAAACAAACAAACAAAAACAAACAAAAAACCGTCATGACAATAACGTTTGCCAAACCAATAACGCGTATGCCCTGCGCGCGCCCCTTATAGAGTTAACTATGACGCATTGGTACATCTGCGAGGCTTTTTCAAAAAGAAATATTTCAAAATCAGAATCAAGTCGTATGGTAGAGACCCTTGACAGCGAAGACAGCTCTCATATAGAAGGGACTTTGTGGGTTATGGTTCATCCCATCTTGTTACTGTATTACCCGCCCCTTTTAGTCCCCACCTCTCACATGCGCACACAGGGTTATTCCTCTCCAAAGACCGATAAATGTGTCCGACTTGCGATCCTGTCTGTCTTCAGAGCCAATCACCATTTATGATACCTCTCTGCTTGTGTGTGTTTGTGACCTATCTGAAGATCAAGGTAACTTATGGTCAAATATATAAAGCAGTGAAACACAAAATTATTTTCAAAAGCAACGGTTGAAAACCTTTTACAATGATGAATGTCAATGCATGTCATCCGACGTTTTGGAAACGGCTCATTGTATGTTAAAAGTTTGAGGTTACATACTTACATCTCCTGGCATGCATATTAATCCAACTTGGAGCTTCTAAAGCATTTCTGGTGTATTCTAATCTGGTTGACATGCAACTCAAGGTCACAAAGGTCAAGCAACGTGCGAAAAGCATTTGTAGTTCATCTTTGACTGCATTTCAAAAAGGCTCCGTGGACATAATATGTCCTACATTATAAAGTGTAACGTCATACACTCTTTGTTTATGAAAGGGTTTTCTTTGCAAACTGGAAGATTTGACCCTCAGCGCTGTGATTCCCCTTGGTTTGAGTACTACCAGCCTACTTAGTTTCATGCAATGATGACTATTTACAATAACTGTTTATATCCATGCCCATGTTGGTGACGTTGAGATGGAATCAAGGTCACAGCTAATTTTAGTCTTATGTCATCGTCTAAGAGTACAGTAGAACCTCCTATGAACGGTCACCCCTGTTGCCAAGAAAAGGTGGCTGTAAACGGCAGGTGACCGTTCACGGGAGGTTTGATGAAAATGGACCTAGGCATGCTTGTGACACTCGGATAGGAGCATATCGTTGTGCCATCACTAAAACAGGAACTCCTTCGGCCTCTTCATGCTTCTGTGAAATGTTATACATGTACTAGTGACGCCGATGTTTCCTAATCTTCAGTTATGAAAGAAATTACAATTGTGCTTGCGTGTACTAGTACGGCAAGGTGAATGAGCGACATGTGGAAATTCATAAAAACTTTATATGACGCTTTTTCAAAAATTGCCGAGATTCGTGTCCGGCGACTTTAAACTGCTGTAGTTACGATTTGGGTAGGTATTTTCAACCAAATGTGATATTAACATTAGCATTGGCCAATGCTTGGCTGCAGGAAATTGGCCAAAGGTATCGTTGTTTTTTTCTTTCATAATTTAGATGCTTCTATGACCTAGAGGTATCAAAAGGTGCGTGCCCCATGTTCCTTCCTGTTACTTTCAATAGGAATTTTAGTTATGTATCGTGATATGATGACATTATCAAATAATTTACGTAACATCTTTGTGGGATCGCATTTTGATTTCTCGAAATAAAAGAGCGCCATGTTATATGATTAATTCAGCTAAATGTGTCTGTCCCGCGGATTTTACTCCTTGCTGTTACCAGCAAACAAAAGCTAGCAAAACTATCTTAAATTTTAGCTAAAGACAACGAATTTCTTTGAGGATACACGACGTGATTTGCTTCACACTATCGAAGCATCAGCTACGTGGTTTGTTGAATGTGCAAGGATTAGGTTCATTCAAAACCTGAGAGTTAAAGTAAGTTTGTTTCATGTTTCCTACCTGTTGCTTGCTTCTTTTGTATGTTAATATAAAATTTTAATTTCCTTATACTGTTGCTGTTTTAGGCGCATGGGGCATGTTCGTGACCAATGATATTAATTCTCTAGTAATGCGATTTCAACTTCTTTGACCATGAGAACCCGGCGTTTTTCTTTCCTGTTACTTTCTATGCCGTAACTTGACTTGGGTAACAGTAGAGAAAGGGGTTGGTAACAGCACCGACTCTTTTTAACATTTTATGAAATTTATAAAATTCTCTTTGCATTAGCAGGTCCTTACAGAAAGTCAAGATAAGATCACAATAAATTCGATCTGGTAGATTACAAATACTTCTAGATTTGTTTTCCTCTCAATTGGTAACATGACGGAATTATGGAAACAGGATAGAACTAACACACACACACACACACACACACACACACACACACACACACACACACACACACACACACACACACACACACGCACACACACACACACACACACATCGTCTCTCTCATTTGTTTTTCTCTCTCTCTCTCTCTTACTCCCCCCCTCCCCCCCCCTCCTCCCACCCCCTCTCTCTCTCTCTCTCTCACACACACACGCACACGCACGCACAAAAAAAATATGCGCGCACGAACGCACGCACAAAATGTGTAATATTAGGTCCTTGATTTGCCCCTCTTAAACGTATGCCCGTTTTAGTGTGTTCCCAACGACTGTAAAAACATTTCGTATTGTTGTATGCTTGAATCCTTTAAAAATGGCCCGAACATCATTGATTGATTAAAGGAAGCGTATAACATTAACCTTCTTCTTGTCTTCTTGAATATATTCATTTCGGGGTTTTGCTTTCTACATTTCAAAGAAACAGAGACATTCAGAGGTGGCTTCCCTTTGCCTCTGTGAGTGAATGTTAGAACTTTATTATTAGGGCTGACAGACAACAGCAAACTAGTGCTTGCTCTTGCTCACGGAGAGCAGATATGATTGTGAAGGTTTCCATTTTTTAAAAAATGCATGCCCTCCGTGTTTGATACTGACGATGCACGTATAATTCTCTTTTCCTAAACTACCCAGGGTCTCGTGACCTTTGTGTGACCTGTGACATACTTGAAATAACATGGGGAAACCTGTATTATTCCGGCCAATCCATGAGTGGGAGGTATGATGCAATTGGTCACATGAAGTTCAGTCTCGCGGATCCATTTGGGTCTGCATGGGAGATTCAGTCTTAGTTGTTCTGTACACAACTAAGGCTGACATCTGCCCATGGACCTTTTGCTTACCAAGTGTTATTCTTCACAAGTCTGTAAATTCAGCACTGCAATAACACGATTTTGAATAAAGTGGTCTGACTTTATGGTTAAGTAATTCTTTTCAGAAAAAAAAACTAAAACAGTAAAGAAAAAAACTTGACTTCTGGAGAAAGTCAAACAGTGGCGGTGACGTAAAAGAAGCAACTCCGTCACTACGCAGACATTGACGCAATACTCGAAATATGACGTAATGCTCTCTCTCTCTCTCTCTCTCTCTCTCTCTCTCTCTCTCTCTCTCTCTCTCTCTCTCTCTCCCACACACACACACACACGTGCGCATTTCCAAGAGGCATAGATCCTCATGTACCCTCTGGGCGCATGAGGATCTATGGCTCTTGGAGACGTTTGGGGCACACGCACACATCAATTTCAGATGTGCATGCAGGTTATCACGATATACTGATGCTGACCTGTCATTCTTTCTTTGCATTTTACATTTTAGCTGTCATCTTTTTGGTATGGATCTGCAGCCACAAGGCGTTTAACATAAAGAAGAGAAAGACAAAACATACATGATTGTTGGATTCCCAGCCGATGGGGGTGTACGGCCACATGATGTACTTGCCGTTATCAAAGCTGCTTGGGCCACACTCATCCGTTTCAGGGTCATGCTCTGATCCAAAGTTGTGTCCTGCAAACGAGAAGAATGACGGTTGGATGTGTGTGTGTGTGTGTGTGTGTGTGTGTGTGTGTGTGTGTGTGTGTGTGTGTGTGTGTGTGTGTGTGTGTGTGAACACTGTTAAATGTGGTGAAAGAAATTTGCATCCCTCCAAAACAACAAAAATCTGAATAAAACATTTTTCGTACAATGTAAGAGATTTTCCCCTCCAAATAAATGCTGTGCATTAAAAATATGGAAATAAAACTCACAACCAATTGTTTAGGTGTGCTGTTACTAGAGGCGCATGCGCGTGCATGGGTGTGTGCATGTGTGTGAGCTTTAACAAATACATTTAACATACCACTAATACATTGTAACATAACCAAACTCACCAAATTCTGAGAAGCATGACAGAGGACATGTGGGAAAAGAAAGAAAATACACACATGTAATTATCCCCGAGAAAGAAAGCAATATTTACATGAAAACAATTTACAGAGATCATAGCATAGCAATCAAAAAAAGTATAATGGCAAAGACCTTGTGGCTCACATGCACAACCAACATAATCTATGTGACCTTGACTGTTCTGGTATGCTTCTAAAAAAAATGTAAGTGTCTTTTGTACCATGTTCCAATCCATGTTTTCTGAAAATGTATGCATTTTTAACACATTATTTTGTAAACCCCCATGTGACTCGCTGACCTTTGTGAGTGGTCAACTAAATTAGTACGCACCGAAAGCAGAGGTTGCACGTACGCAAAAACAAAAAAAAACTGTGTTTTATATGCAAAAATATTTGCCTGCACGCAGTTTTCTGGGATGTATGCCTTGGCATTGCTACATTATCTGCCTAGAATGATGACTAGCTCCACAAAAGTAGATCAACAAGAAAATGTTTAGGAACACTATTTAAACCTGGTCAAAATCGGTGACGGAAAGAGGGGTTTAGCTATCGTAATCTACTGTCGTTTAGCAAAGACTAGAGACCATCATATTAACTATTATATTATTATCATCTTTTACCCATTTCTTCCAGCACTGAGTAAAAACATCATCTGTTGATTAGGTCAAAGTACTTTTTGCTAAAGTTCCAATATCGTTGTTTACGGAACTAAGACATTTTGGCAAAGGTCGGGCACGAATCAGCGATTCATCAATTCGTGTGTGTGTGTGTGTGTGTGTGTGTGTGTGTGTGTGTGTGTGTGTGTGTGTGTGTGTGTGTGTGTGTGTGTGTGTGTGTGTGCGTGCGTGCGCGCGCACGTGTGTGTGTGTGTGTGTGTGTGTGTGTGTGTGTGTGTGTGTGTGAGTGCCTAGTGCTAAATAAATCAGTTACACATCTCCAGTCCAGCTTTGGGGGTCAGTGACCTTAAGTGACAACTGACATTACTGAAACACCGGCATCGGTTCATTCAGAGGTCATTCTCTATGCATTGGTTCATTCAGAGGTCATTCTCTATGTTAACTCCATGTTCCTGCTTGTTCTTACATGGGGCTACCTAATGATGTACATCTGACGTTGAACTAGAAATCGAAACTGATTGAGAGAAATTTCACCAGGAATGATGTTCATATTTTTTAAGCCAGCCCGGTAATTTCGCGTACGCAACACAACAGTTTCCTCTCAATTTTGAAATGAGATGCGATACCCTGCTCGAACCACCAAGGCGAAAGGACACTTCCTGCATGTACGGCTACAACAGAAAAGTTGGATTTGGCCGGGAAACCCTTAAAGGTAAACTCGCACCATTACTAATGATCAGCATAATACAGGTCTGTCTGTGTGTATGTGAGTGTGTGCGTGCGTGCGTGCGTGCGTGTCTGTGTTAGAGAGAGCGAGAGAAATGAAATAAAACTGAAATGAAATGAAACTTTATTTACCTACGGATAATGTAATTAGCACATGAAATATTTGCCGTACTTGCCTTTGTATAAAAAAAAATAATAATTTAAAATAAAAAATTTTAAAAAAACAAAACAAAACAAACAACACAAAGCACAATTAAAAAAATCAACCTGATGACGATAAGGAGAGAGAAAAAAAAACATTAAAATAAAAATACACCGAGTTACACGCATACATGCAAGTTCGTGCACGCTTACATATATGACATATCAGGGTGGATTCAGAGGGTGTCTCGACGGAGGGGGGGGGGGGGGGACGCACAACAGCCCTCCCCCCCCCCCCCCATCAAAAAAGAAACACGCTTAGAAAGAACAATTACAAATAAATTGTGTTGAAATTATTCTTATCGCACACAAAGACAAATATAAGCTCCGGACAAGAAAAATGGAATACGTTCAGCACTGAGCGAGTTACAATAGCAGTATACAACAAAGGCAAAGCCATTATGGCTCACGTGTATGACCGATTTACATATGTGTGACCTTTGTGACAATAAGTAAAGGAATGGCTTCTACACCAGCAAAATCCATGTTTTCTCAAAATGTAAGCATTTGTCGCACATCTGTCACCCCCACCCCACACCTCCTCCTCCCGCCCCCCCCCCCACCCACCCCCAATGACCCTTGACCTTTGTGATGAGTCGACTAAATCAGTATGCATATGAAGGTCTTATCATCAGCTCTTGTCAAAATATGGCTAGTTTTGACCTTTTTCCAGAGCTCTCGTGACCCTTGACTTTTCCCAGAGATCAACCAAATTAGTATGCATAGAAAGGTCTTCCTATCATAATTATGTAGCAAGTTTGGCTTAAAAGTTGTGAATAGTATTTGAGGGGAAAAAACATCTTTTGGCAAAATATGGCTATTTCCTGAGCCCTTGCGACCCTTGCCTTTTCCGAGGGGTCATCCATATTAGTATACATAAATAGGTCTTACCATCAGATATCGCTGTAACAAGTTTGGGCTTGAAGTTGTGAATAGTATTTGAGAAAAAAAACATCTTTTGTCAAAGTATGGCTAATTTTTATCCATTTCCTGAGCTCTTGTGACCCTTTCTGAGGGGTCAACCAAATTAGTATGCATAGAAAGGTCTTACCATCAGGTATTTTTGTACCAAGTTTGGGTCTGAAGTTGTGAATAGTATTTGAAAAAAAAATGATGTCAAAATATCGCTATTTTTTTTACCTATTTCCTCATCCCTTGTGACCTTGACCTTCGTGAAAGGTCACTGAAATTGGTATGTTTATAAAGGTCTTGCCAAAAAGTATCCTTGGCCCAAGTTTGAAGACTGTGGCTTGAATAGTCACCGAGAAAATGCCAACGCCATGTTTAGCAAATAATTGATTAACTGCACCTTTGAATTCACTTCCGTCATTGACTTGCACTAGTCTACGATATTTCAGAGGACCATGACTATATATCAATGATAACACTGCGGCTACAGTACTAGCGTTTTTGTCAGAGGTTCAGCGTCCTTGAACCTCGGTGCAACATCGACAACAGTCAGTGCATACTTACATCGTTTTTTCCTGATAGTGTCATGCGGAAGGAACAGGAGATCCATATGATGTGTGTCATTAGGGGTGGTGTTTTCAAAGTGTGGTCTTATTATTTTTCTTGGAGCAGGTAAATATATTTGCCAAATAGCTTGTTTTTGTAGCCACTGTTTTACTTGCTTGAGCGTAACGGCTTTGCCTACAGTGGCATACAATTTCTCTATTGCAGTCTTTCCTTTCCAGTAGCCAATCGGGGAGTACAATATTTTTTATAGTTTAGCTTCAATGTCGGTGCTTGTCATTTCTTCTAGAAAATAGAAAAAAAAAAAAACTCCTGTGAAATAAACAAATGTCATGCCTATAAGAAACCAGGAAAGGTCTTCAACAGGATCATCCTAGAGAGAATGAAGAGCTCCGTTGACCCCCAGCTGAGAGACCAGCAAGCAGGATTCAGGAAGAACCGATCATGTACAGACCAGATCGCCACTCTCCGCATCATCGTGGAACAGTCTCTGGAGTGGAGCTCCCCGCTGTACGTCAACTTTGTGGATTATGAGAAAGCATTTGACAGCGTGGACCGAGAGACTCTGTGGAAACTCCTACGTCACTACGGTGTACCCACAAAGCTCATCCGCCTGATCAAGAGCAGCTATGATGGCATGACATGTCGCGTGATCCACGAAGGGCAGTTCACCAGAGAGCTCCAGGTCAGAACTGGTGTCAGGCAGGGGTGTCTGCTGTCTCCGTTCCTCTTCCTACTGGCCATAGACTGGGTCATGAAGATGACCACAGAGCACAGACGAAGTGGAATACAGTGGACACTGTGGACACAGCTTGACGACCTCGATTTTGCAGACGACTTGGCATTACTGTCCCACACTCATCAACAAATGCAGGACAAGACCACGAGGCTTGCTGACATCTCGTCCCAAGTGGGCCTCACCATTCACAAACAGAAAACAAAGACAATGAGGCTGAACGCAACCAGGGAAGAACCAGTCTTGCTTGCTGGCACCCCGTTGGAGGAGGTGGAGTCCTTCACCTATCTCGGGAGCATCATAGACAAAAAAGGCGGCACTGATGCAGATGTCAGAGCACGAATCGGTAAAGCCAGAGCAGCCTTTCTCCAGTTGAAAAAAGTGTGGAGTTCCAGAGAGCTGTCACAACACACCAAAGTCCGGATTTTCAACTCCAATGTAAAAGCAGTTCTCCTATATGGAGCAGAGACATGGAGGTTGACAAAAACCACAGTCAACAGAGTACAGACCTTCATGAACAGTTGCCTTAGAAGAATTTTGAAAATCCACTGGCCAGAGAAGATCAGCAACGTCAGACTCTGGGAGAGAACAGAGCAGATAACAGCAGAGAATGAAATTGGGCGAAGAAGATGGGGATGGATCGGTCACAGTCTGAGAAAGCCGGCTTCCAGTATCACTAGGCAGGCATTGTCATGGAACCCCCAGGGAAAGAGGAAAAGAGGTAGGCCGAGAAACTCCTGGCGTCGAGACCTCCAAGCAGACATCAAGAGACTGGGAACCACCTGGAGTAGAATTGAAGGAGAAGCACAGGACAGGAGTTGCTGGAGGTCTCTCGTCGACGGCCTATACCCGGGTAGGGGTGACAGGCGTAAGTAAGTAAGTATGCCTATAAGAAAAAAGATTATTTCTCCATTTCTTTGTTGCGAGCTGGGTTGGTTATGTTTTCATCAGTAACAAGGTAGTATCATTTGATAGTGTCATCAACATTCGAAAATGTATGCTGTGCATGACCTTCCAGTCTGAGTTTTTCATTGATGAAATCAAGTTTCTCTATTCTCAGTTTCTCACAATCCTGCTCTGCTTGGGCAAGTTTTTCAGATGCTTCGTTGTGAGGTCTCATTTCGTCCACACTCTCTTCCTTAATCAGGTAATTTGATCAACTGAAAGCAAGTGCCTAACAACAGTACTGCCAATGATAACAGCTAATTTTGCCATATTTTTATTTACATAGATACATTTTTTGGAATAATTCCCTGCTTGACAAGAAAGTCTTTTGTAGCAATCGATGTGACAACCACAACTAGCTTAGCACTGTCTTCAAAATCTAGTTTACCCAGGTCTGCAGAAGGCATTTTGAGAAGACTCCACCCTTGCATAATGTAGGTGACTGATAGTCCACTTAGAACAGCAGAGTGATAGACAAGGTTCTTTATGTTCTTTGCGTCGCTCATTTTCTTATGCCACAAAATTAAAATAATAAATTTATTCACTGCATTAAAAATGGATCAAAAGCTTTTGGCGCTGCTGATAATGTGGAGACTTTTTGGTTTATTTTTGAGTTTCTGGTTTTTTGGACACTGTTCGAATTTGTGGCTTGTATTTTTTTTTTTTTTTTTTTTTTTTTTTTTGTAGCTTCTGACCTACATAATCAAATCCAACAACAAATCCACCAACAAAGTATTTTGTTATTTAGGTTTAGGTGGATGGGTGATTGTTAGTCTCTCATTCTTTGATGGCTGTGATGGCAATGACACTGTTGACAGTGATAGTGGTTCAGTTACATGAGCCTTTTCTGTTAACGCCTGAAGCTGTATTTTTTTTTTGTTTGTTTGTTTGTTTGTTTGTGTTTTTTTGTTTGTTTGTTTGTTTGTTTTTTTGTGGGTTTTTTTTTTTTTTTTTTTTTTTTTTTTGTCTGTTAAACTCAGCTAATCTTTTTTCAGCCTCAACTCTGCCAGGGCTTTTAGTCTTAGTTACCGTTTGAACCTGTGTCAAGACAGGGCTCGGCTGTGGGGCCATCTGGTTCTCCTCCATTTTCTTCTGCTTTAAAATTTATCTTAGAAAAATCAATATGACTCCCAGTAACAAGCAAGGTTATAGTGAAGCAAGGTAACTTCCAAACTTGTAAAACATAAAGCATGCTAATTTGCCAATTGAACTTGAAACAATAGGGTTGGTTTCGAGATCATGTGATAGACTGTCAGTGTCTACAGGCAAGAAGTGGCTAACTGCTTTTGTATATAAAGACATGAAAAATCGACTTAAGTCACGGGTCATTAGTGAACCAATGTGATTTTCATATTTAGCATGTAGCTTAATTATCTCTTCGGCGGTGTTTTGAATTCTTCTGTGGAATACTGTTTTCCGAGATAAGCTTTTGATTTTCCAGAAACTACAACAGAGAGAAGTCATTCTATTTTAGATTATAAGTCCTTATTCTTTACAGTGATTTTCATATTTAGCGTCTAGCTTAATTATCTCCTCGGCGGTGTGCCGATTTCTTCTGTGGAGTACTGTTTTCCGAGATAAGCTTTTGATTTTCCAGAAACTAAAACAGAGAGAAGTTGGGTTTTTTTAGATTCTAAGTCCTAATTCTATACAGTGCAGATATTGCTTAGAAGAAGTAATTTGTCCTGATTCATTTTATGATGTAATATAATGATTTTTTTAAGCTATAATTAATTTCTCAAAATACAATTCCAGTGCAAATTGTGCAATACAGTAAGCGGAAAGCTAGGCCAGCCAGTTCCCAAGAATTAACAGCTGATCGCTGATTTGGAAGGTGCTGAGTGCATTAAAAAAGCTCGAGGTTTTTAAAAGAGCTGTGAGCATTGTGAGCGTTGCTATTCTATTTAACCCTGTTTAAGAGATCAATTCGGCATTATTAATTTATGTGGCTTAGTATTCTCCTAACTCTTATCTCTTGGCTTCGGCCGATCGCTCAACGCTGACAGTGGTGGTGCACTGAAATTACCTACCCCTGGCGCTCACTGTTCACTTCAGCAGGGACTACTGGTTTACAGCCACCAGCATCCCAACAACCAACCGCCTAACACCACTGGATTCCATACTAATGTTACATTTCAGTTCTCGAGTCACAAATCTTTTAGTGATGACAGCTCTGAATCTTGCAAGATGGTTCATCAACAGTTCCTTCAGCAAGAGTTCTCGTCATGCCAAGTGACCTAACACAGGGACCCCTTTATCAGTTCTCCTCAGCATCTTAGACTGGTCCTAAGTTGGGGCCACTAATCGGGCCAACCCCCCTCCCCCTTCCCCCCCCCCCCCCAACTGGCAATGGGAAGGAGAGTATATATACCTGAGGATTAAGGCAACGTTCTACCTACTTTACTTACTGCGACACAAGTATTGCAAGGTGGTGTGCACATGGCTTGCATCATGTAGGCATCAATTAAAGACGTCGGCAACGTAGGAAAAACGCCCGCATCCCCAGGAGAAAAATAGGTCATAAAACCCCCATGCACTAAGTATATAGTTCAGTAGCGCAAGGCGCCAAGATCTACGACCGCTTCGCCAGGCTGATTATCCACATGCAGCTAAGGTGTGTACTATGTTGGCCTACTCTCTAAGAGGAAGAAGCAGAATTTACTACACCAACACACACGGGATGGAAGAGTCTAGAGAGATGGCGGGTAGGTGGCAATATAATGCTCAGTGATAAAAGTAACAAGATGAGGATTTCATCCCAAAGTCTACCGTATTGTTTTGAGCTCACATGCGATGTTAAACTTATCCTTCTGATTCATCTCTCCCCACCATAACCCAACCTTACCACCACCACCTCCACCCCCACCACCCCCCACCCCGACCCCACGCCTCACCCACCCCGCCTCACCCCCTCCCCACTCCCACCCCTCACCCCATCTCTCCATCCCCTCCCCCCCCCCCACCCCTTCCCCATCCGCACAATAGCACAACACACAAACACTGAGCAAAAAAGCGTTTTGTGCCAGTTATATGTTCTGTGGGCTGTCTTCCGCAATACGTGCGCATACATCATAACTAATTTAGAGAGAATGTCTTCCTAAATAAAATAAAATTGTCAGAGAGGGAGCACTGCGACAACTTATACACATCATGCATAACACTGACTTGCTGGTGCTTTGCGTAACACCGACATGTTCGAGCGTTTACCTCACTGTCATTGCCTGAGTCTTCTCCTAAAGTCAAAGATTCTTACTTTTGACTATTCTTTTTTTTCTGAAATGATTTTTTTTTTCTCTCAGAAAAGTGGCAGAGATTCAAAGCTGGCTAACTAACTCATCCAGTGTCTTTTTCCAAAGTAGCTACAAATGTAAAAGTGTAAGTGAGTATAAACAGCAAGCGCGCTTTTGAAATAAAAAGCTTGCGAAGCGTGTCAGCTGTGAAAGGCACACAAGGGTCTCCTCCATGCAGCCTCTCCCAGGGCTGACTGTTTGGTGGGAGTGAAATGTGGTTTCAAAATTTGCAAAAATAAATAGAGTATTATTTTAAAAGTTGAACAGGTACAATTTTGGCTAATGAACTCACTCAGTGTCTTTTTTTAATCTAGATAAATGCAAAATAATAAGAATAAGAAAAATTACAGACTCAAATGTCGATCAACCGTGTAAGTGAAACGGTCATTTCTCGTCCATGGGAATTCTAATTAAAACAAGAAAGGCAAAACCCGTTTGGCTCACGTGTATGACCAATCTACATATATGTGACCTTTGTGACAATAAGGAAAGGACTCTGCGCTTGCAAAATCCATGTTTTCTAAAATTAAACATTTCTCACACATCTGTCAACCCCTGTGACACTTGACTTTTGCAATGAGTCGACTAAATGAGTATGCATAGGAAGGTCTTATTATCAGCTACCTTTGTGCTCACTTTTATTGTAACGTTTACAAAAATATTGATAATAACTACAATTATATTTTTAATAAGAAAGGCAAAGCCCTTGTGGCTCACATGTATGACTGATTTACATGTGTGACCTTTGTGACAATAAGTAAAGGGCTGGCTTCTGCACCAACAAAATACATGTTCTTTCACAATGTAAGCATTTTTCACACATTTGTCAACCCAACGTGACCCTTGACCTTTGCGATGAGACGCCAATTAGTATGCATAAGAAGGTCTTATCATCAGCTACCTTTGTGGGAAATTTGATTGAAAAATTTGCAAAAATGTTGATAATACATACAATTTTATGAAAAATTGGCATTTTACACACATTTACCGACCTTGTGACCCTTGACCTTTCCGAGTGGTCATCCAAATTAGTATGCATAAATAGGTCAGGTATCTCTGTAGCACGTTTAGTTTGAAGTTGTGATTAGTATTTGAGGAAAAAACAAAAATCTGTTGTCAAAATATGGCTATTTTAGACCTATTTCCTAAGCTCTTGTGATCCTTGGCCTTTCGAGGGATCAATCAAATTAATATGCATAGTAAGGTCTTAGCATCAGGTATCTTTGTACCAAGTTTGGGTTGGAAGTTGTGAAAAGTATTTTAGAAAAAATAAATGATGTCCAAATATGGCTATTTTTTACTTATTTCCTGATCCCCTGTGACCTTGAACTTTGTGAGAGGTCACCCAAATTGGTATGTTTAGAAAGGTCTTGCCACAAAGTATCCTTGGGCCATGTTTGAAGACTGTGGCTTGCATAGCCTCCTAGAAAATGCCAACGTTAAAGTTTACCACGGGCGACGGACCACGGACGGACGACCACAGGCCCAAAACATAGACTCAATTTTGCTTCGCACGTGAGCCAAAAATTGGCATTCTACACACATTTGCCAACCTCTTGTGAGCCATGACCGTTTCGAGGGCTCATCCAAACTAGCATGCATTGATATATCTTACCTTCAGGTATCTCTGTACCTAATGTGGGTTTGAAGCTGTGAATAGTATTTGAGAAAAACATCTTTTGTCAAAATATAGCTATTTGGGACCTATTTCCTGAGCTCTTGTGACCCTTGACCTTCCAAAGGGTCAACCAAATTAGTAATGCATAGAAAGGTCTTACCATCAGGTATCTTTGTATTACGTTTGGGTTTTAAGTTGTGAATAGTAATTGAGAAAAAAATAAATTTTATCAAAATGTAGCTAATTTTTACCTATTTCCTCATCCCTGTGACCTTGACCTTTGTGAGGGGTCACTCAAATTGGTATCTTTAAAAAGGTATCCTTGGGCCAAGTTTGAAGGCTCAGGCTTGGTTAGTCTACGAGAAAATACCAAAGTTAAAGTTTACCACGGCCGACAGACAATTTTGACAGACGACCACTGGCCCAGAGCATAGAATTCGCACGTGAGCCAAGTAAAAAAAAAAAACTACTTCGAGAAAATTTTTGTAAAGACACTATCCTAAAGTTTCAAGTTTGTCTGTCCACAAACGCGGGCTCTAGCCGCGTCAAATTACCTGCCGCCCCCCCCCCCCCCCCACCCCCGCCCCTCCGCCCCCCCAACACACACACACACGGCGTTTTGGCGCTAGTTCTGCGTTTAACAGCTATGCTAGTGTAGCTAGACGTGATGTTATTCTATCTTGTTACTACGCTGATACATACAGTGTGAGACGGTCATGGTATCACGTACTAGCTATTGAACGCGCTGCAGCCAGCCCCATTTGAAAGTCTACCATATTTTCAAATCGGTAGACATAAACTTAGCTTAACTGATTCAGTCCCGACACACCACAGCAAGATACGAATTGACCATGATAGTTCAGTCAAGGGTGGTGACAGAATAGCTTGGCGCCTATAGGCGCCAAGCTATTCTGACACCACCCTTGAACTATCATGGTCGAACTGTCTCCTAAATTGTGATGCAGTCATCAGATGACAACTCCAAAATGTGCGTATTTCGTACCCGCCTGGGGCACAACGGGTTAAGGGGCAGACAAACCTGCCTGAACAAACCAGCTTACACATTCTGTAATATATCGGTCTCCAAAATGTCCCACTACCCTACTACAATTTAGAATGCACGAGATGTGCTGGGCGAGCGGGTCCCAAATTCTGGCAAAAAAATAACAAGATCAAAATAACGTCACGTCTAGCTACGCAAACCTAGCTAGAGAACGTACATTTGGTGCCAAACAATGTGCGTGTACGTGCGTGCGTGCGTGTGTGTGTGTGTAAGTGTGTGTGTGTGTGTGTGTGTGTGTGTGTGTGTGTGTGTGTGTGTGTGTGTGTGTGTGTGACAGTGACAGTGACTAGAGCCCACATTTGTGGATAGACAAGCTTGAAACTTTAGATATTTTCCCCACGTAAATACTCCCGAAGCAGTTTTTTTAATTTTTTAACAAAGACAAAGCCAATATGGCTCACGTGTATGACCTATTTACATATGTGTGACCTTTGTGACAATAAGTAAAGAGCTGGCTTTTGCACCAGCAAAATCCATGTTTTCTGAAAATGTAAGCATTTTTCACTTATATGTCAACCTCCCCACCCCCACGACCCCCCCCCCCCACCCCCACCCCCCGTGATCCTTGATCTTTGCGATGAGTCGACTAAATTAGTATGCATGGGAAGGTCTTATCATCAGCTACCTGTGTGCCAAATTTGATTGAAATTTTTGCAAAAAATGTTGATAATACTTACAATTTTATAACAAATGTGCAGTTTACACACATTTGCCGGCCTCTTATGACCCTTGACTTTTCCGAGGGGTCATCCAAATTAGTATGCAAAGATAGGTCTTATCATCAGATATCTCTGTACCAAATTTGTGTTTGAAGTTGTGAATAATATTTGAGAACAAACATCTTTTGTCAAAATATGGCTATAACATATGAGCTCTTGTGACCCTTGACCATTCTGAGGGATCAACGAAATTAGTATGCACAGAAAGGTCTTCCCATCAGGTATCTCTGTAGCAAGTTTGGGTCTGAAGTTGTGAATAGTATTTGAGAAAAATAAAAATAAAAAATAAAAAAATCTTTCGTCAAAATGTGGCTATTTTGGACCCTATTTCATGAGCTCTTGTGATCTTTGACCTTTTCGAGGGGTTATCCAAATTAGTATGCATAGCTAGGTCTTACCATCATTATCTCTGTACCAAATGTGCGTTTAAAGTTGTGAATAGTATTTGAGGAAAACCCATCTTTTGTCAAAATATGGCTTTTTTTTTTTTTAGCTATTTCCTCAAACGGGATCAAACAAATTAGTATGCATAGAAAAATCTTGCTATCAGGTGTCTTTGTACCAAGTTTGGGTTTGAAGTTGTGAATAGTATTTGAGAAAAAATAAATTATGTCAACATATAGTGATTTTTGGCTTATTTCCTCATCCCCTGAGACCTTGACCTTTGTAAACGCTAGAGATGCATGGAATGGTCTGAACGGCATGATGGGTAGGCAGCAAAAGAAACAAGCCAGGTTCTGCACTGGGAATCCAGTTGAGATGGCCAATGATCTAAATCGTTTTTACTCACGGTTCGATGGCAGAAACCTTAGTGATAACTGTGATGAATTGTGCCAGTCCATTGTGCCGGAACCTTTGTCAATTACTGAAGAGGAGGTAGTAAACATCTTTTCTAAGCTGAATGCACACAAAGCGCCTGGACCAGATGGGTTAGGTGGAAGAGTATTGAAAACCTGTGCAGGTCAATTGGGGAAGATCTTCACTACTATCTTTCAGTTCCTGCTTGATCATCATACTGTCCCTACGGCTTGGAAATCATCAATCATTGTCCCGATTCCTAAAAAAAACAGCGCTCATGAATTCAACGATTTCCGTCCAGTTGCAATGACTTCTATTCTGTCAAAATGTATGGAAAAAGTGGTGAGGAGGCATCTGTTAAATGATGTTGCCGAACTACTGGATCCATTCCAATTTGCTTACAAAAACCATAGGGGTGTGGAGGATGCATGCCTTACTCTGTACAATCTTGTATTTCAACATCTTGAGAAATCAAAAGCACGTGTGAGAATTCTTTTTATTGACTTTTCTAATGCTTTTAATACTGTTGAACCACTGATGCTTTTGCAGCGTATGATGGACTTTAATGTGAACACAAACATTATTCTATGGGTGCGAGACTTTTTGAAGGACAGGCCACAACGTGTAAATGTACACGGCAGTCTGTCTGACCAAGTGGTGCTAAATTCAGGCTGCCCTCAAGGTTGTGTCCTCTCTCCGACATTGTTTTCTATATACACAGACCATATGTGTTGTCACACTGCCACTTCTCGTCTCTTAAAGTTCTCAGACGACATGGCCCTTGTACGCCTACTCCAAAAAGAAGACAGTCTGGCCGAGTACTTTGCACAGTTAGCAGTATTAGAGTCATGGTGCAAAGATAGTTTTCTGGAAATGAATGTACAGAAAACCAAGGAACTCGTCATTGATGACAGGAAAGTTGATGATATTTTTGTACC
This sequence comes from Semisulcospira habei, assembly GCA_036245525.1. Lineage (NCBI taxonomy): Eukaryota > Metazoa > Mollusca > Gastropoda > Semisulcospiridae > Semisulcospira > Semisulcospira habei. The sequence continues at coordinate 129,328,871 of BTPG01000008.1, forward strand.
TGTCTCAATTAACAATCAACCTGTAGAGGTGGTCACTGAATTTTAGTACCTTGGCACAGTCGTGGATAGTGGGCTGTCCTTCACTGGAAACACTGATCTGATTGTGAAAAAAGCAAACCAGCGTCTGTACCTTCTTAGGAAACTGAGAAGTTTTGATGTCAGTTCCAGGGTTTTAGAATCCGTTTATAGAAGCCTGATCGAAAGCATACTGACGTTTAACATCACTGCTTGGTATGGCAATCTCAGTATGAAAAACAGGGGCAGACTGTCACGTATCGTCAGAACAGCTGAGAAGATCATTGGCCTAGGACAGTACCCAGTAGATGATCTGTACCATAGAGCTGTCCGAAGGATAGCTGCTAGCATTGTCAATGATCCTAGTCACCCACTCTCTGATCAGTTTCAAATGCTACCATCAGGCAGACGTTTCAACATGCCACTTGCCAAAAGGAATGTTTTTAAGAAGTCTTTTATTCCAACTGCTGTCTCGATTTTGAACTCTCGTTTATAACGCCGCGATAAGTATGATCTACTTAACATTACCTCCCATCTTGTGACAGATTGCTTGTGATAGATTGCTGCAATGGTAATTTTTCATGATATGCTTTTGCAGCGTTTGTTAATGTCTTATATTGTTGTTTCGTGACGAGCCGAAAGGCAAATTTCTGTCGTGCCTGGACTCGAACAGACAATAAAGTTGTATTGTATTGTATTGTATTGTATAAAAGGTCACTGAAATTGGTATGTTTAGAAAGGTCTTGCTACAAAGTATCCTTGGGCCAAGTGTGAAGACTGTGGCATAAATAGTCTCCGAGAAAATGCCAACGTTAAAAGTTTACCATGGACGATGGACGACGGCGGACGGACGACGGCGGACGGACGACAGACGACGGACGCCGAACGGACCCAGAACATACTCACTTTTGCTTCGCACGTGAGCCCAAAATTAGGTGACACGTTGACAAGAAAATGGCCGTTTCACAAAAAAGGCCCTTTGCCTCCGTGTTCTTCTCCTTCGTCCTCCTTGCACAGTGCCTTGCAGGATTGTTTTGGCAAGCCCTGCTGAACTGACGCGTGACATGCCCATACCACTTCAGTTTGCGTTTTTTCATAATAGCTAATAGGTCTTCATAGGGCCCGATGGCTTGCCTGATTCTGCTTCCCACCTCCTCGTTCGTAATGTGATCTCTGTATGAAATGCCAAGCAGCCTTCGAAAACATCTCATTTCAGTGGTTTGTATCGTCCTTTCAAGGTCTGCTGTGAGGGTCCATGACTCACAGGCATACAAGAACACTGAGATGACCAAGGAGCGCATCAGTCTGATCTTGGAGCAGAGCGGGATGTTTCTGTCCTTCCATATGGTCTTCAGTCTTGTCAGTGCTGTTGTTGTCTGCGCAATCCTGGACAGTATTTCTGGTTTTGATCCCTCATCTGTCACAATGGTTCCTAAGTATTTGAATTTATTAACTGTTTCCAGTTTTTGGCTTCCAATAATGACGTCAGTGCCAATACCACTGGTGTTATTTGTCATCCGTTTGGTCTTTTCTGCACTGATTTCCATCCCATACGCAATGGCTGTACTGTCCAGCTTTTCCACCAGCTGCGCTAGCTCCTTCTCTGTTCCTGCAAGGCCATCAATGTCGTCCGCAAAGCGTAAGTTCGTGATTGTTCTGACTCCAATACTGACAGTTCCTTCATGATCTTTCAGAGCGTTTGTCATGATTCTTTCCAGGAAGATGTTGAAAAGAGTAGGTGAGAGCAAGCAGCCTTGTCTGACTCCGACTGTAGTCCTAAACCAGTTTCCTATTTTGCCGTTGAAGCAGACTGCGCTAGTGGCCTTGTTGTAAAGGTTTGCCATGAAGTGCAGCTTATAGTGACGTCATTTTACTGCTCGTACTATTCTTCTTCAGAATTCCTGTTGCTACACCAGTGCAGTCACAGAGGGGACTAATGGCGGGAAGCGCTGTGCGCCCGTATTTATTTGTGTGCGCCGGTGCGTGTTCATCGGAAATTGGGTTAGAGAGGAGGGAAATGGATCAAAAGGATAAGCTTTAAAATATGAACAACCTTGAATGTTCCTTAACACATGTGAGTTCCAAACAATACGGTAGACTTTGGGGTGAAATCCTCACCTTTTTGTACTTCAAACCAAACTGTCAAATTGTTTGCGTGTGTGCGTGTAAAAGTGCACAAATGCACGTACATGTGTATGTGTGTGTGTGTGTGTGTGTGTGTGTGTGTGTGTGTGTGTGTGTGTGTGTGTGTGTGTGTGTGTGTGTGTGTGTTAGATTTTGCAGGATAGTCTTTGAAAGTTTTATTATAAAATAATAAACCACAATATCATGTAAGGAAGACAAAAATCCTGATGGATGGATGGATAGATGGATGGATGGATGAATTAGTTCTGACATCAATATCTACTGCACCAGAGTGATACTGGACCACCCTAATGGGCGGTTTATAGGGGACAGTAACAGTGATTACCTTTTAACGGACTGATTGATTGATTGTACATTGCTTAACCTCCCGACAGCAACAAGACTTTCTCAGGACGTGCCTGCACTGCTTGTGAAAAAATAAAAAATAAAAAGAATATTGAATGTATGTCGCCAGCCGGTCCAATACGTTAAATAAACCTACGACATCGGGCCTGAATAAAGCTAGGACCATTTAGCAACACACATCCAACATCAAGAGCTACAGGCAGCGCAGACAGTAGGGAAAGTTTTAAAAAGGCAAATACAGGTGAATGGACCAAGGCTAGACAGAAACACATGCCCCAGAATAGAATGGAAAACCCACCCTGTGGGGCTGACCAGGGTGACCCTGGGAACTAAAAAGTAGTTAACCGCACCCAAGTCCCCCAGAGTTTAACGGACTGGCTTTTCAACAAACATTATAGATAGATACATGATAGATAGATAGACAGACAGACAGACAGACAGATACTGTGTATTGCCATTTGCCTTAAAACAAAAACATAAAGCACAGGAATGTGTGCTGGTGTCGTTACAATTACAAGCATCACAGTCAACAATAAGAAATAATTAATACTCTATCGCACATACCCTATGTCCTGCACACACTGTAAAAACTTTAAAACTAGACAGTTAATAGCACAAACTGATACGTACACACTCACAGATCCAGGCTCATCTACCACACACACCCGGCAACACACACGCATATTAATCTAGTAAGTCTAAAAGTAATTTAAAGGTGTCTCATTTAAAATGAAAACGCTATATCTTAGAGTAAATGTGTCACTAATTTAGTGATTACAGTCGGGTGTAAAACTGGTTAGTATATATCATAAGACTAGGCTTAATACTGATTGTGATGAAGCTCTATGCCCACGCAGAGTCCACACAGAGTTTTTGTATGCTACGGTCTTGTCAGCGGTTTGTCTTGTGACAAATATCTGTGTATGCGCGAGGCCACGGGCAATCATAGGGACAGCGTTTTGCACGGGGTTTTAGCGAGAGTTCAGGCGAACAGATCTGCAGGGTATTTTGTGCTGGCTTTTTTGTCAGTGAGGACGGACGTATGTTGGATATGCTAGCCGTATTCCAAGACTCAGAAACCTAGAATTTAGGTATGTTTTCATATGTAATATTGGCAGCTGCTGAGTTAAAGATAGTATGCGTTTGTAAGAGTTAATTCGGTTGTGTAGCGTTGATTTGGTTCAGTTATGTCGGTTTGGAATTCCTTGAGATATTCGGCGATTTTCCTAAGTAGTTATTTACCGAGATGGATAACTAAGGAATGTGAGGTGTGTATGCCTAAGTCGTTATGAAGGTAGTACGTGGTTGGTTAGGTCCTGGTTCAGCAATTAGTGTGTAGAGGACATCGAGAAAAAAAAATGTCAAAGTCCTACCTGACACAGAAAGTGCAACCCTGACAGGGCCCCGTCAGATGGGGTCCCCGAACACGCACGTTGCTATAGTTGCTGTAGAGTGTCAGACGTCCCTGACGGCTGTCACAGTTCACACAAACAGGTATACACCACCCAGCTGCCTAAGGTCACTTCCAGTTGCATCTGTCCGTGCATGGTAACATCCAATTCCCGTGCAACTACGAAGAATATCCAACTTTCACTTTTGCACTGGGGAGGTACCGAGCCGACGTCCAAAAATGGTCCAGCGAATGGTGGCGGTAAGTCCAACATGATATGGTGTTGTCTTTTCACTTTTTTGTACAAATATTACTTTTGTTGGTAAGTATATTTCCAACAACAACAAACACCCATGCCGAATGTAGTTGACGTCGTGTTTACAAAGGGAAGCTACTCGTAAATCTGTATATTACAGGGGACACCACTCTAATGCCCACTTCCTTGTCAACAACAGGTAGACCTATAGAGCCTATAGAGCAAAATGTGCGTGGCGGACAGGGGGCCGCGACAGCCCTACGTTCGGCATTGTTTTGTAACTAGATCAGCGTTATATTTAAGCCACAATGGTAAATTTTTGTTGTGTTCGGGGCTGCGGACATCGCAGCAACAGAGACCGAGATGTAAGCTTCTTTCGGATACCAACTGTTTGCAAAAGAAAGACTATTTCGAGCGAAAATTGATTCAACAAAGGCGAACCGAGTGGCTGAGTCAGATTTGCAGAAAGCACATTACAGAAACTACGACCAAGCGAATGGTACACCTGCACAAAAATCAACAAGTTTGTCAACTTTAAATGCGACAAATCACATTTAAAAAATGAATCAACGACACCATTTTTTTTTTTTTTACTTGTTCATGATTGTATGGGGTTTTTTTTTTTTTGTTGAATATAATTTTTTTAAAGTGACATAACATATTTATGGTTGTATTTTAAATTTTAATGTTATTGTACTCTGTGTGATGTCAGTGTAGACTGTCAGGTTATTCTTAATCTACTTGTTGTAATGTATGCTTGTTCATGTAAGTATTTTATAACTAATTTAAAAGTTGAAAATGATCTTATTTGTATATTGCGAGTGTATGCATACATGTGTGATTGCGTGCAAGCGCATAGAGCAGACTTCTGGTGTGGATTTCGCGCTTTATAAAATAATTTATTATTATTATTATATCTCACCCTGGAGGGACAGTCTGCAATCTAAAGACTAAAATACCAACACAATAATTAAACAGACCTTATCAAGTGTTGTGGGTTAATAAATAATTAGGTATTGCTGTTAAAGAGGAACAAACTTTGAGTCAGAATCTATACAACATACATTTGCTCCTGCACTAATTGTTTGAAAAATAATCAAAGTGTGTTAAAACAAAAGTATCCAACAGACAACTTATCACATTAAGGTATATACTGAATTAATAGCATTTAATTAAAAAGTAAATTTTAAAAAAACTTTTTGGTACCAAAATACTACCCATAATCTCTCTCTCCCTCTATTTTATTTATATATATATATATATATATATATATATACTATTTAGTGTTTATTTTTTAATTACTTCTTTGCTGGAGTTATTTCACCATTTGAAATGGAGTAGACCCTACATGTTTTATTTTAAACTGGAATATTATCTGATTCTGCGTTTATGAATGCGTGTACATGAATTATTGACTATGAATGCAGGTCTTTATTTTATTTTTAACGTATGCTTAGACAGTAAATTTAAGAAATAAGGTCTAAGCATAATCATACAAATAAGAAATAGGTATGCACCAACAACATAAACAGAAACTTACCTTAGCCATCACCAAACTGTTGCTTGAATGAAGAGGATTATGCACCCGAAGATCATGAACAAAACCTGATGTCATTTGATTGTGTGCTTGAAGTGATTTCATAGACTTAAACTCTGTCATTGTATAACTGGTTTTTGCAAATACAAGATATTCTACAATATCTTCGTTCCGAATTGGAGGAAGCATGTCCCGGTCCGATGTGAAGGCTGCTGGCGTCAACTGATACGGATCTGCACCCCCCTATTTGCGATATTTTGTCCTTGTATCATGACAAAGAGATTACATCTAAACTAAGATGACAACGATTTGGCCATACTTTAAAGGAAAATAAGCGAAACTTTTGGCTTTGAGAATGTCACTCGCTGAATCGGCACGGAGGCCGCTTGCTTGTCCGCCAGCTCAGTCACGCCTATGTAATTGCGTACCACGTGATACGCAGAGTGAATAACCTCTATAGCGATCGTAATGTTATGTGTGTTCTGGCGTACAGGACAATAATTTCGGAGGAAGTGATGACTGAGGGAATAACTGCAGACCACCGTGCTGAGAAGTTGGCAGAATACATCGATGAACAAGTCAAATAATAGATTGGTAATCTTAGCCTCACTGTTCGTCTCTTCCGTAGTTACTCGGTCACTACAGCATAACAGCTTGTAACTGTTTTTGGTAAAAAGGTGTCTGTACATCGCACACCACTATGTGATGTCTTGATGTGACCAGCCGTATACCCTTATGACATTTCACAAATCAGTCACGTTTTGTGTTTGTTGTCTGAGGTGTATTTCGGGCATGTTTAAGCCTTTATTGGCTAAGGGCTGCCTTCATCAGCGTGCTGACCCTTTTGTTTTTGCTGCGTAACCATTTGTTAGGTTTTTATGGTACGGTTTGTTTTTGGTTCATTCTGTATAATTGTTCAAGTAGTTGGTGTATTCTCGCTACCGTCACTGCCGATTGAAAGGGCTAGTGGCGAGTAGAAGATAATCAGTGTCGCCAGTAGGGGCTCAACCACTGCTAATTGTATGAGCTAGTGGAGCGTAGATGGCTTCTTGGTTCAGTTTTGTTGCCACCACTGCCAATTGGTAGGGCTAGTGGGGAGTAGAAGGGCTGCTCTGTCGTGGCGTTACCACTGCTCATAGTGAGAGCTAGTGGAGACTGAGTGCGGTTGTTGCGTTTTGGTTCATTCTCTTCCCGCAGTGCTGGTGGACGCTGCTCGAACATGGTCTGCCGGTTCAGTTTTGAAAGCTGGTGCCGTCAACTGTATTAGCTGGATGCGGGTTTGTCACGTGACTCCTGTTTCCTCTAGTTTAGTCGATTCGTGGTTGGTTGTAACCTGGGATGCGTCTTCTCGCTCTAGCGCGCCGGCCGGTTTGGTCCAGAGGTGGCGTTATGTGCAGCAATCCCGCCGTATACTGTCTTATGTTGTGCCGTCATAAGGACAAGTAGGTTTGCTTTCCTTATGTGTAGGAAGGTAGTGGGGTTCACTCTGTTGTTGCTGTACTTTTCGCATTCGGTCAGCCTGTCAGGCAACGTTTTGTCTCAATGGGGTCAAGTTGCTTTTTTTTTTTTTTTTTTTTTTTTTTTAAATAAATCGTCTGCTCCTGCCGAGATTGACACGATGTATATTTCCTTTTCCTTGCTTCCATTACTTTGGCTGCCAATTGAAAGGGCTAGCCAGTGGCGAGATAATGTTGTCAGTCCGGCAGGTGCAACCACTGCTTATTGTATGAGCTAGTGGAGCGTAGATGGCTTCTTGGTTGTAGTTCAGTTTCGTAGTCAAGTTGTTTCAACCGCTGCCAATTGGTAGGGCTAGTGGTAAGTAGAGGAGCTGCTCTGTCGCGGCGTTTCCACTCCTAAATTGTGAGAGCTGAATGGGTTAAGCGTACGTTCAAAAACGCACGTACTCAAATTCCTCTTGTCGGCGTTGCTCGCTATGTGCGGGGCTTGTCTGCCTGCGGCGCGCGGAGTGGAGGTCGGTCAGCGCCCGTAGCATCCTACTACTGTGTCTGAGGTGGGCATAGGCGTAGATAAAGCTGGGGTTCCCGTTGTGGTTATCGAAGTGTTGCGATGTTAATCTGCTGCCCAAAACCAAAGGTGGAGTCGGGAGGGGGTCTTGTTGGTGTGTAGTGCCAAGTGCGCTTCAACCCTCCATGGTTTCCAAGTTTAGCTTTAGTGGTTGGCACCGATGTACATTTGCCATCTGCCTCCGTTGTATTGCTGGATGACTTGCAGCTCTATTCCCTGTTACAGTGAAGAAAGTGGTTTCCGTTTCACAAAGTTCTTGGTGGGTTTTTTTTTTTTTTTTTCTCCTTCCCTTTTCCCCGGGATTCATGCCTTTTGTGCAGTACATTGGTTTCTTTGGTTTGCATTCTTGTCGCGTGATGTAGGGGCCTCGGCTGTTATTAAACTTTGTCAGTTTCTCTTGTCTTTCCAACATAAGGACCAGTAGGTTTGTTTCCTTATTTGTAAGAAGGTAGTGGGGTTCACTCCGTTGTTGCTGTACTTCTCGCATTCTGTGGTCAACCTGTATCTTATTTTGTCCTTCCATAAGGACCAGTACTGAGGTCTGTTTTCCTTATTTGTAGGAAGGTAGTGGGGTTCACTCCATTGTTGCTGTACTTCTGGCATTCTGTGGTCAGCCAGTGTATCTTGTTTTGTCTTTCCATCATAAGGACCAGTAGGTCTGTTTCCTTATTTGTAGGAAGGTAGTGGGGTTCACTCCGTTGTTGCTGTACTTCTGGCAATCTGTGGTCAGCCTGTATCTTGTTTTGTCTTTCCATGATAAGGACCAGTAGGTCCGTTTCCTTATTTGTAGGAAGGTGGTGGGGTTCACTCCGTTGTTGCTGTACTTCTGGCATTCTGTGGTCAGCCTGTATCTTGTTTTGTCTTTCCATGATAAGGACCTGTAGGTCTGTTTCCTTATTTGTAGGAAGGTAGTGGGGTTCACTCCGTTGTTGCTGTACTTCTGGCATTCTGTGGTCATTTTTGGTTAAAAAGTGTCTGTACATCGCACACCACTATGTGATGTCTTGATGTGACCAGTCGTCTTTGGTAAACGGGTGTCTGTACATCGCACGCCACTATGTGATGGCTTGATGTGACCAACCGTATACCGTATATGTTTGTAGTTCATAAATTTACACAGTTGATCAATGTGTGTGTGCCATTAATAGGACACTGCAGGAGGGCGTCGGGAACTTTCCCCCTAGCCAAGCATAGTGTTTACCACAATGTTGGCTTTTGGTGAAGACTTTCAAGGCTTTAGTAAGCCGTATGTATACAGTTAGTCCTCAATGAACAAAATGTATCCTAAAAATTAGGGAGGCGGGGCGCCGGCTGTCAAAGTGATGGGTGACACTTGCCCCCTCTCTCGAGCAAATGTAAACGATACTGCAAGCGTGGGCCCAGACTACGTACACGGTCCAACATGATGCAAACGCTTTCCGCCTGTAAGAGGCATAAATCCTCATCAGTCCCCAGGCTGCAGTAACTCCAAGTCTCTGTTGGTCTCACTGACGCTGATTTTGATCCTCGGTATGAGGGTGCTGCTGCAGACTGGGTCTAGATGACTGTAGTCAGTTTTTTTCCCCCCTTGCCTCTCTCTCTCTCTCTCCCCAACCCAGTTCTATTCATACATATACAGATGTGTATGGAAGCAAAGGAATAGCTTTTCTGTTTTCAGTGCTGCCGGCTCGTAATGTTTGCTGAGATATGTGTATTTTTACATTATGTCCAAAATGTTGTGATGTGCTATGTTGTAATCGATGTACCAGTGGTCTCTCGCACTCACCCCCCGCCCCCCCCCCCCCCCCAAAAAAAAAAAAAAAAAATTAATTAAAAAAAATAGAAATAAAAATAATAATAATAATAATAATTAAATAATAATAATAATAATAATAATAATAATAAAAATTAAAAATTAAAATAAAATACAAAATAAATAATAATAATAATAATTAAAAAAATAAAATAAAAAATAAAACACAACAATGTCAACAACTGACCAAAACAAGCAAACAAACTACTATTCAAAAGACCCAAACTGGCATTGGCTCACACGAATGTAACGTACGTATAAAGGCATAAACCCGTGCAGGTCTAACACAGAACAGCAACAAGAACCAGTTTTCTGGCAGTACTGATTCAAGCTTTAGTGTCCAGGACATAAAAATGAAAGATAAATGGGAATGGCTGTTTTGTCCCACACCAACCACAACACACTTTTGTCAAATTGTCATAGACACCCCATCCCTCCGCCCGGCTGGCCTAGAAATCAACAAACAAAGCAAGAAACAGCTTGTGGTTGTCAGTATACAAGTAATTACATGATGTGGACTTCGACTACAAGACGGGAACAAGCAAGATCGAGTTACTGATTGTGTAAGCGTGAAATAAGAACGAATTGTTTCAGGTGCAAAAAACGTAAAAACACTCCTTACATCTTTGACCTGTGGGGCTCAAACCCCATTTTTCGCAAAATTTGCATGTCCGCGGTTCCAGTTACTATTAAAACCATGTCTCCAGACAAAATCTGCATAAGAGCAGGGGGATAACCGATCTCCTGATTCCGAAGGAGAAAAAGTTAGTATTTCATAGTTTGAAACCTTTTCATACCGGACTTTGGCTCATGCTCATGTGCCGGGCTTGTCTAAAACTCGGTAACATACGGGAGGATGTCCTTGAAGGCGTTCGACAGCGGCCAACTTGCATGGCTCATGATGTTATTTGTCGTTGTCTAAGTGCGCGCAGCAAACTTTGTTCAAAGATGCATTATTGTTGAGGTGGCGATTGATTTTTAAACGTGTTCTGTAATCTACCGGCTTCCCGTAGACTACAGCCCGTTTTGAATTAAGTCCCGATTGTGAGACCTGAGCGCCAGATTGCTAAAATGAAGCTGCCGGAGCATTTTCCACCTCGTAGTGGCGAGCTTCTATTGAAAATGTTGTTGCATGAACGCATGATAGTCATATATAAGTTCACACATCATATCAGTCTCGGTGTGGTGCCATGTGAATATCAGGCCTGAGTGTTGCTTGTTTACGAGGTATGATTTTTAAAAAAATGTAATTATATTTGTGCCACTGACATAAAACCGAGACCACTGACCCAGTCTGTTGATATTTTACATATAGTTTTACTGCTATCTTCCACAAATTCGGCCGGTCTAGTCTCAACTAAAAGGCAGTATAACATTCCGCCGATGTAGGTAGCGCCGTTAGATGGTCTTTATAGTAGCACCCCAATAACTAATTCTGATGTAGATAAGGGTCGGAGTTGTGAATTTACAGTGTTCGCTGGGTCCTGGATGCATGGAAACCCAAGTCCTATGGGGGCCACTTGTCCTAAACATTTTCAATAGTTGCTCTGAGAGGTCCACTTTCTGTTTCTTCTGAGCCTCTGTCGAGAAATGGAGTATCCTTTGTAAAGAATGTTCGGAGGCCAGGGTCATCACACACTATCCTTTGGAACTACTCAGAAATAAAGACGGGAAGTTACAAGTATTGTTCGGCAAAAAAATGTCGATCTTTTCCTCTGTGTAAACAAAGAGGCAAGGCTTGCAGGTCCCGCTTAACACTAGACAAAAATGACCTGTAATCCGAATTTACAAATTCTATCCTTTGGAACTACTCAGAAATAAAGACGGGAAGTTACAAGTATTGTTCAAGTTGAAATAATGTCGATCTTTCCTTTCTGTAAATAAAGAGCAAGGCTTGCAGGTCCCGCTTAACACTTGACAAAATTGACCTGTAATCCGAATTTGCAAGTTTTCTCTTTCATTTTTGAACTGCCCAACCCATTTGTAGAAAATGCTAGATGATACAAAAGTAGCCTATCAAACAACTTTCAAAACGGTTTTGATTTTGACAGGAATATCAGAGGAAAAGCAACACAATGAAAAGATGGTAACTATCGTCACTTATGGGCAAAAAAATAAACCTGAAACTGATCCAGATGGTGATGCGTAAGCGTTTATCACAGTCCTCCCAAAGAGCAGCAAAACTATATAGATCATTCGAACAGTACTCAAAGGCAGGCGAATTCTGGATAAAGTTCGATCCATTGTAATGAAAGATCAATGAGCCGGCGCAAAAACAGTTTGCACGATATCAACGAGCAGCATGTGTGCCCACGGCATAGTATAATTGACATTCTTTTTCACCACATTGATTTTGTTGACTTACTAAATCGCGGGCTGAGTATCTGAAAGCGTGCTATGCATATCGTTTGTAGTCTTGTTCCAATTTATGACGCACTAAAGCGTTTCATAGTCAGGCCGCAAATTGCATAAAATTCTTAACGCTTTATTTTGGACATTACTGAAACGTCAGCTTACTCTAGTTTTTATTTCCTTTCTCTGTGTGACTTCATAAAGCGCATGAGAACAGAACACGATGAATATTTCTATCTATTTATCTATCCCGTAGTCTTGCCGACCGTTGGGGCACCACTGGTGACTTGGCAACCAGCTATTTAACTTTTTGATATTGTTTCCCAAAGAGGAAGTCCGACGGTTATTTATTGCTGTCTTTTTTAAAAATGTAAGTCATGGATCTTCAGTTACGTGCACCTTTACTTTCTTTTACATATATTTTCACAATTTATAATGACACTGTAGGTCTATCTATCTATATCCCGTAGTCATGCCGACCGTTGGGGCACCACTGATGACTTGGAAAACAGCTCCCTCCATTCCTCTCTGTTCTCTGCCATTCTTAGCGTATCGCCCAGCCTCAGTCCTGTCCACTCTGAGATATTGTCCTCCCATCTTTTTCTGTCTTCCTCACCTTTGTCCCCCTTGCACAGTGCCTTGCAGGATTGTTTTGGCAAGCCCTGCTGAACGCGTGACATGCCCATACCACTTCAGTTTGCGTTTTTTCATAATGCCTAATAGGTCTTCATAGGGCCGCCCGATGGCTTGCCTGATTCTGCTTCCCACTTCCTCGCTCGTGATGTCCTTGTTCCGGGCGACGACCGATCCGGTATGGATTGAGGTAAGGTTGTCATTGCATGTGGGCAAAAGAACCTGGCGGAGCCCATCCCTCTCCAGGCTGTTAACCACAACCGAAACTCCACATAACTTGTGGCTCGCCTTGGCCCTAGACACGTAGCCGATGACGTAGACATAGACACTGTAGGTACTCATCGACAAATGAAATCACACATTTATTCTCTAGGCACGTTGGTATACATAGCTGCGGATCATTAGTGGTTTCTTTCATTCTTCTTCTTTTTTTTTTTTTAATCTGAGGGAAAACCCAACCTTCTGTATTTCTGCTCTGATTACTCTACGGGGGACTTAATGCCATTTGTTTATAAAAGTTGCTATTATTCTTTTCAGTGTAAAGTGTACTGTAACATCAGTGATCACTGAGACTGCATAATTGGCACTGGCAGTGATCGCACATCACAACATATCTTGTCAGTGCAACTGATTGAATTAAATGTTACAGTAACAAATAATTAATCAAGTTCCGAAACTTTGTTCAGCCATAACAGTTAATACCAAGTGGTGTGGCACTCTTTCTCTTTTACAGCATGCAGCATGTTGCACTTCGAACATAGATTTCGAAGATAGCGTTTGTTTTTGTGGGTTGCGTTTTGTTTTGATGCTGTGGTGTCGAAATGAAACGGGCAAAGCGATGGTAAAGTGAATGGAACTAAACGTGACAAACATTTATCAAGACGTAAATGAAATGCACAAAGCAACTTTACACTGGGGAAACAAACAAGCTTATGTACAACAAATAAAAAAGAATTCGTCGGCACACCGAAATTCACGGCAACGAGTCCGCGTGTATCTTGTATCATGAGTGTCGATCACGTGATTTGTGATACGTGACCTTATTGTTGAGTAACGATATTTGAGTTGGTTGTACATTGCTTAACGTCCCGACAGCAAGACTTTCTCAGGACGTGCCTGCACTGTTAATGATATTTGAGGTCTAGGCAAGCTTTTTCGTAATTGTTTCTTCTCTTAATATAATTAAGTGTGACATTTTACTTAAAAACTAAAATTAAATCCTTTTAAGTGACATATAGTGCATACTACCACTGAATACATGACCAAATTAAGCCCGTGTAAACTACTGATCCGCAGTGAACATGACTGCGACAGTCCTGGTGTCGTCTGCAGCTGTACTGGAAACAAAATGTGCTACAGAAAAATGTCCCCATCCTCCGAATACGCACTGCTTGTATTCATACTAGACCTTCATTTTGATATACCCAAACCTTTGTTACTCTCCAGAAAATCACCATCTCGTAAACGGCTGAAGTAAGAATTGTCAAGTTGTAAGAGTGAGTCTATGAAATCTGCAAGAGGTACAGATTTTCATAAGTCCTCGCCACGAAAGGCTATTTATGAAAATCTATGCCTTTAGCTTGATTTTTGTCTTCTGACATCGTTCCTCAAAATGAGGAAGTGGATGCTAGTAACGACTGTAGTCTGTGCAAGAAACCAGTCCACATCTGCAAGGGGCATAGATACTCATTATCCCCTCTGCTAGAGGGCCCCTCATGAGAATCTATTCCTCTTACTGGTGTCATTCATGCTGATGTTTCTCAAATTGTGTCGAACTGAAACAGGGCCGCCTTAACTGTGACCAGATGGCAGGCAAGCACCGCTGAAACATAAACAGTGCGAGTTAGCGGGCCGAGTTATCAAGATGTGTTGACAGGTTTCACATCTGAGCCGACTTTTAGACCACGCCCACAAACGGCACGTGCGGCGATTGAGGTAGAACTGTATAGCGTTGTTACGCTTCGTTGGAGAGTGACTGATTTGTGCTTATTGGGTTTGACTGGTCACACAATCAATCGCATGAGCGGCGGATCAGAAGAAGTCTGATCTCGCGGAGACACAGGCGGGGCTAGACCCCAACAATCCATTTTTGGTAAAAAGGTGTCTGTACATCGCACACCACTATGTGATGTCTTGATGTGACCATTTTTGGTTAAAAGCATTTTTGGTAAAAAGGTGTCTGTACATCGCACACCACTATGCGATGTCTTGATGTGACCAGCCGATACCCTTATGACATTTCACAAATCAGTCACGTTTTGTGTTAGTTGTCAGGTGTATTTTGGGCATGTTTAAGCCTTTATTGGCTAAGGGCTGCCTTCATCAGCGTGCTGACCCTTTTGTTTTTGTTGAGTAAACCTTTGTTAGGTTTTTATGGTAGTTTGTTTTCGGTTCATTCTGTATTGTTCAAGTAGTTTATGTATTCTCGCTAACGTCACTGCCAATTGAAAGGGCTAGTGGCGAGTAGAAGATAATGTCAGTCGGGGCGCAGCCACTGCTTATTGTATGAGCTAGTGTTGCTTAGATGGCTTCTTGATTGTAGTTTAGTTTTGTTTCCACCACTGCCAATTGGTAGGGCTAGTGGGGAGTAGAAGAGCTGCTCTGTCAAAGCGCTCCCACTGCTATTATTGTGAGAGCTAGTGGAAAGTAAGGCGTTCTTGCGTTCTTCAGTTCACTTCCCGCAGTGCTGGTGGACGCTGCTCGAACATGGCCTGCCGGTTCAGTTTTGAAGGCTCGTGTATAAGCTTGAAGCGGGTTTGTCACGTGACTCCTCCTTTCTCTAATTCCATTCATGGCTGGCTGCAAACTGGGGTGCGTCTTCTCCCACTGAGCGCGCCGGCCGGCACGGTCCAGAAGTGTCGGTGTGTGCAGCAATTCGCCCGGTATACCGTCTTATGTTGTGCCATCATAAGTACCAGTATGTCTGTTTCCTTATTTGTAGGAAGGTAGTGGGGTTCACTCCGTTGTTGCTGTACTTCTCGCATTCTGTGGTCAGCCTGTATCTTGTGTTGTCTTTCCATCATAAGGATCAGTAGGTCTGTATCCATAATTGTAGGAAGGTAGGGGGGGGGGGGGGGAGGGTCACTCCGTTGTTGCTGTACTTCTTGCATCCTGTGGTCAGCCAGTATCTTGTTTTGTCTTTCCATCATAAGGACCAGTAGGTCTGATTCCTTATTTAGGAAGGCAGTGGGGTTTACTCCGTTGTTGCTGTACTTCTCGCATGCTGTGGTCAGCCTGTATCTTGTGTCTTTCCATCATAAGGACCAGTATGTCTGTTTCCTTATTTGTAGGAAGGTAGTGGGGTTCACTCCGTTGTTGCTGTACATCTCCCATTCTGTGGTCAGCCTGTATCTTGTTTTGTCTTTCCATCATAAGGACCAGTAGGTCTGTTTCCTTGTTTGTAGGAAGGTAGTGGGGTTCACTCCGTTGTTGCTGTACATCTCGCATTCTGTGGTCAGCCTGTATCTTGTTTTGTCTTTCCATCATAAAGAACAGTAGGTCTGTTTCCTTATTTGTCGGAAGGTGGTGGGGTTCACTCCGTTGTTGCTGTACTTCTCGCATTCTGTGGTCAGCCTGTATCTTGTTTTGTCTTTCCATCATAAGGACCAGTAGGTCTGTTTCCTTATTTGTAGGAAGGTAGTGGGGTTCACTCCGTTGTTGCTGTACTTCTCGTACTTTGTGGTCAGCCAGTGTATCTTGTTTTGTCTTTCCATCATAAGGACCAGTAGGTCTGTTTCCTTATTTGTAGGAAGGTAGTGGGGTTCACTCCGTTGTTGCTGTACATCTCCCATTCTGTGGTCAGACTGTATCTTGTTTTGTCTTTCCATCATAAAGACCAGTAGGTCTGTTTCCTTATTTGTAGGAAGGTAATGGGGTTCACTCCGTTGTTGCTGTACTTCTTGCATTCTGTGGTCAGCCTGTATCTTGTTTTGTCTTTCCATCAATAGGACCAGTAGGTCTGTTTCCTTATTTGTAGGAAGGTGGTGGGGTTCACTCCGTTGTTGCTGTACTTCTTGCATTCTGTGGTCAGCCTGTATCTTGTTTTTGTCTTTCCATCATAAGGACCAGTAGGTCTGTTTCCTTATTTGTAGGAAGGTAGTGGGGTTCACTCCGTTGTTGCTGTACTTCTCGTACTTTGTGGTCAGCCAGTGTATCTTGTTTTGTCTTTCCATCATAAGGACCAGTAGGTCTGTTTCCTTATTTGTAGGAAGGTAGTGGGGTTCACTCCGTTGTTGCTGTACATCTCCCATTCTGTGGTCAGACTGTATCTTGTTTTGTCTTTCCATCATAAAGACCAGTAGGTCTGTTTCCTTATTTGTAGGAAGGTAATGGGGTTCACTCCGTTGTTGCTGTACTTCTTGCATTCTGTGGTCAGCCTGTATCTTGTTTTGTCTTTCCATCAATAGGACCAGTAGGTCTGTTTCCTTATTTGTAGGAAGGTGGTGGGGTTCACTCCGTTGTTGCTGTACTTCTTGCATTCTGTGGTCAGCCTGTATCTTGTTTTTGTCTTTCCATCATAAGGACCAGTAGGTCTGTTTCCTTATTTGTAGGAAGGTAGTGGGGTTCACTCCGTTGTTGCTGTACTTCTCGCATTCTGTGGTCAGCCCGTATCTTGTTTTGTCTTTCCATCATAAGGACCAGTAGGTCTGTTTCCTTATTTGTATGAAGGTAGTGGGGTTCACTCCATTGTTGCTGTCTTTCTCGCATTCTGTGGTCAGCCCGTATCTTGTTTTGTCTTTCCATCATAAGGACCAGTAGGTCTGTTTACTTATTTGTATGAAGGTAGTGGGGTTCACTCCGTTGTTGCTGTACTTCTCGCATTCTGTGGTCTGCCTGTATCTTCTTTTGTCTTTCCATCATAAGGACCAGTAGGTCTGTTTCCTTATTTGTAGGAAGGTAGTGGGGTTCACTCCGTTGTTGCTGTACTTCTCGTATTTTGTGGTCAGTCTGTATCTTGTTTTGTCTTTCCATCATACGGACCAGTAGGTCTGTTTCCTTATTTGTAGGAAGGTAGTGGGGTTCACTCCGTTGTTGCTGTCATCTCCCATTCTGTGGTCAGCCTGTATCTTGTTTTGTCTTTCCATCATAAAGACCAGTAGGTCTGTTTCCTTATTTGTAGTAAGGTAATGGGGCTCACTCCGTTGTTGCTGTACTTCTTGCATTCTGTGGTCAGCCCGTATCTTGTTTTGTCTTTCCATCATAAGGACCAGTAGGTCTCTTTCCTTATTTGTATGAAGGTAGTGGGGTTCACTCCTTTGTTGCTGTACTTCTCGCATTCTGTGGTCTGCCTGTATCTTCTTTTGTCTTTCTATCATAAGGACCAGTAGGTCTGTTTCCTTATTTGTAGGAAGGTGGTGGGGTTCACTCCGTTGTTGCTGTACTTCTCGCATTCTGTGGTCAGTCTGTATTTTGTTTTGTCTTTCCATCATAAGGACCAGTAGGCCTGTTTCCTTATTTGTAGGAAGGTAGTGGGGTTCGTTGTTGCTGTACATCTCCCATTCTGTGGTCAGCCTGTATCTTGTTCTGTCTTTCCATCATAAAGACCAGTAGGTCTGTTTCCTTATTTGTAGATAGGTAATGGGGTTCACTCCGTTGTTGCTGTACTTCTTGCATTCTGTGGTCAGCCTGTATCTTGTTTTGTCTTTCCATCAATAGGACCAGTAGGTCTGTTTCCTTATTTGTAGGAAGGTGGTGGGGTTCACTCCGTTGTTGCTGTACTTCTTACATTCTATGGTCAGCCTGTATCTTGTTTTTGTCTTTCCATCATAAGGACCAGTAGGTCTGTTTCCTTATTTGTAGGAAGGGTTCACTCCGTTGTTGCTGTACTTCTCGCATTCTGTGGTCAGCCCGTATCTTGTTTTGTCTTTCCATCATAAGGACCAGTAGGTCTGTTTCCTTATTTGTAGGAAGGTGGTGGGGTTCACTCCGTTGTTGCTGTACTTCTCGCATTCTGTGGTCAGTCTGTATTTTGTTTTGTCTTTCCATCATAAGGACCAGTAGGCCTGTTTCCTTATTTGTAGGAAGGTAGTGGGGTTCGTTGTTGCTGTACATCTCCCATTCTGTGGTCAGCCTGTATCTTGTTCTGTCTTTCCATCATAAAGACCAGTAGGTCTGTTTCCTTATTTGTAGATAGGTAATGGGGTTCACTCCGTTGTTGCTGTACTTCTTGCATTCTGTGGTCAGCCTGTATCTTGTTTTGTCTTTCCATCAATAGGACCAGTAGGTCTGTTTCCTTATTTGTAGGAAGGTGGTGGGGTTCACTCCGTTGTTGCTGTACTTCTTACATTCTGTGGTCAGCCTGTATCTTGTTTTTGTCTTTCCATCATAAGGACCAGTAGGTCTGTTTCCTTATTTGTAGGAAGAGTTCACTCCGTTGTTGCTGTACTTCTCGCATTCTGTGGTCAGCCCGTATCTTGTTTTGTCTTTCCATCATAAGGACCAGTAGATCTGTTTCCTTATTTGTAGGAAGGTGGTGGGGTTCACTCCGTTGTTGCTGTACTTCTCGCATTCTGTGGTCAGCCTGTATCTTGTTTTGTCTTTCCATCATAAGGACCAGTAGGTCTGTTTCCTTATTTGTAGGAAGGTAGTGGGGTTCACTCCATTGTTGCTGTACTTCTCGTATTTTGTGGTCAGCCTGTATCTTGTTTTGTCTTTCCATCATAAGGACCAGTAGGTCTGTTTCCTTATTTGTAGGAAGGTAGTGGGGTTCACTCCGTTGTTGCTGTACTTCTCGAATTCTGTGGTCAGCCCGTATCTTGTTTTGTCTTTCCATCATAAGGACCAGTAGGTCTGTTTCCTTATTTGTATGAAGGTAGTGGGGTTCACTCCGTTGTTGCTGTACTTCTCGCAATCTGTGGTCAGCCCGTATCTTGTTTTGTCTTTCCATCATAAGGATCAGTAGGTCTGTTTCCTTATTTGTAGGAAGGTGGTGGGGTTCACTCCGTTGTTGCTGTACTTCTCGCATTCTGTGGTCAGCCTGTATCTTGTTTTGTCTTTCCATCATAAGGACCAGTAGGTCTGTTTCCTTATTTGTAGGAAGGTAGTGGGGTTCACTCCGTTGTTGCTGTACTTCTGATATTTTGTGGTCAGCCTGTATCTTGTTTTGTCTTTCCATCATAAGGACCAGTAGGTCTGTTTCCTTATTTGTAGGAAGGTAGTGGGGTTCACTCCGTTGTTGCTGTACATCTCGCATTCTGTGGTCAGCCTGTATCTTGTTTTGTCTTTCCATCATAAAGACCAGTAGGTCTGTTTCCTTATTTGTTGGAAGGTAATGGGGTTCACTCCGTTGTTGCTGTACTTCTTGCATTCTGTGGTCAGCCTGTATCTTGTTTTGTCTTTCCTTCAATAGGATCGAAGCGTGCGCGGTCCCCTTCCGCGCAACGCTCGCCGCGATCTGCCGGGAAAAAAAACGTGCGAGTGAACAACAACCCCCCACTCAACAAGGAGAACGCAAACCCTAACTCTGACCCCTGTGGAGAGAGAAGCAATATGGATGATGACAACTCGACCATAAATACCTGAACCGGGCGTCACCATCCTGCTCTAATGACGAACTGCTTACGGCCACGGACTATGATTTCTTCCTCTCGATATGGCTGAATTAAGTTGTGTGACTCTGAATGTACGCGGACTCAAAAACAAGCAAAAACGCAATAGCATTTTCAGACTGCTAAAAAAAGAAAAATACGACGTAATTGCTCTACAAGAATATCAGGTCTCCACACTAGAAGAAGTGGAGCAGTGGGAACTCCAATGGGGAGGGAAACTATTCTATTCTCTGGGAAACAACCGCAGCCTGGGCCAACTCACTTTAGTTCCCAGAAAACTTATGGAAAACTCGAAATGTATCTACAAAGACACCCGTACTCTTATCATAGAAATATTAATAGACGGAAAAAAGATACTCATTGCTAATGTGTATGCTCCACAATCCACCGTCGACAAAATTAACTTCTATTCCCACGTCCGACAGACCATCCTAGATCACGACACGGAACACAACGGCATAGTCATTCTAGGAGATTTTAACTCCGTGATGAGCAATGAGACTGACATAATAAGTGGGGAGCAACACAGTCAGAGAGAAGTCGAAGCACTCGTACAGCTAGCAGTAGACTTAGATCTACACGACAGCTGGCGATACCTTAACCCCGATTGTAAGCATTACACCTGGTGCCGACATCACCCATTCACAGCCAGACGCTTAGACTACATGTTTATCTCCAACAACCTCACCCCAAACACGTACACAGTGAAATACTCTCATTCGCTCACTCTGACCACAGAGCAGTGCTTACAACAATGTCCTTCCATGATTACCAAAGGGGACCATCGTACTGGAAATTAAATAACAGTCTTCTTAAAGACAAAGCGTACGTTAGCGTCATTAACAACATTATCGAAGAATCCTCTCGCGATCAAACAGAGCTCAGCCCGCACACTAAATGGGAACTATGCAAAGTCAGAATCAGAGAACAGTCTATAGCCTATTCGAAGCACAAGCGGCAAAAACAAAAAGACAATATCAAAATCAAGCAAACTAAACTGCAACTCCTAGAAAACGAACTCGCTGAGCAAGCAGACAATGAAAGACTCATATCAGAAATAATAAGGATAAAAACAGATCTAGAAATAAACGCCCTCGCGGAAGCTCGGGGGGCACAAATAAGATCAAGAATAAAGTTCATTGAAGAGGGCGAGAAAAACACACGGTACTTTCTTGGCCTAGAAAAAGCAAATGGTTCGAAAAACACAATGTTGGCTCTCAAAACCGAAGACGGAAAATTGCTGACAAAACAACAGGACGTATTGAAAGAACAAGTGAACTTCTATGCTAAACTATACAAAAACGACCTTAGTCTTTCAAACGAAAATGACACGTCCTTGTCCGATTTTCTTGGCCCTCACTCCTCTCTGCCCACATTAAACGATTTTGACAAAAACAACTGCGAAGATGACATCACGGAAAACGAAATAGCGGAAGCCCTCAAATCCATGAAAAACGGCTCGGCGCCGGGATGTGACGGACTTACAACGGAATTTTACAAATGTTTTTGGCCAAAAATAAAACACATGATTATGGACTCCTATTGTTACTCCTTCGAAAGTGGGAACCTATCCCATACCCAAAAGAAAGGAATTATAACACTCCTCCATAAAGGCAAAAACCTCCCGCGGGATAACCTGTCAAACTGGCGACCAATCTCTCTCCTAAACACTGACTATAAACTACTCGCAAAAACGCTAGCCAGAAGGCTTGGTACAGTTATACACAAGCTTATAGCTGAGGATCAGTGCGGATTTGTAAAAGGCAGGAACGTTGCAACAATCCTAAGAACAATCGACGACACAGTCAACTATCTGAATAAGGAAAAGCTCCCAGGAATCTTGGTCGGAATTGACTTTACAAAAGCTTTTGACACAATCTCCAAAACACTCATAAAAGACAGCCTCAAACTGTATGGCTTCGGCCCCAACTTTCAACAGTGGATAAGCACTCTCATAGAGCAAACAGAAAGCTCCATAAACCATTATGGATGGATCTCTGAACCCTTCAGAATCGAGCGAGGAATACGACAAGGATGTCCACTGTCCCCGCTGCTGTTCATCTTAGCAGTAGAAGTGCTTGCAATAAAGATCAGGGATAGTAATGTAAACGGGATAGCGATCAAGAGAAACCACAATGTAGAGCTGATACTAAAAATCCAACAGTTTGCAGACGACACTACACTCTTTCTTAAAGACGGTACTGACCTGGACAAGATAATCGATATATTTGATAACTTCTCAAAGATATCTGGCCTCAACATGAACAAGGAAAAGACAGAAGCAATGTGGCTAGGAAAAGACAAAAATAACGAAAATTCCCCCCACGGCATTAAATGGGTAAAACAAATAAAAATTCTTGGCACTTACTTTAACAGCAATTTGAGTGCACAAGAAATTGAAGACAACTGGTCCAAAAAAATCGAAAACATGAAAAAGGCAATAAAGCAATGGTCAAGACGAAATTTAAGTATACAAGGTAAAATTGTTGTAGCTAAAACATGTCTTATCTCTCAGTTTGTGTATATCATGCAAGCCATTGGCCTCCCTGAGGACATTTTGGCTGCAATTAACCGAGAACTATTTACTTTCATCTGGAAAAAGAAATATAATAATAAAAAAGCATTTGAAAAAGTCAAACGTAAGGTACTTACCCAAGGTACCGACCTTGGAGGTCTCAAGATGATAGATATGAAAACACTTCAAGAAGCTCTGTACCTCACATGGGTCCCCAAACTCGTAAAAGGGGACACAAGCAGCGCTTGGAAGGCATACCCATTTCACGTCTTTTCAAAACTATCTAACGACCTGGACATATTGGCAACTCCCTCAAACCTAACGGACTTAAATGGACTCTCCCCAAACATAGAAAACTTTTGGAAAAACGTCCTCCGTGCCTGGTTAAACTTGAGATCTAAATTTGATGAGAACGAGTCAAGAGAACTTTACCTAAACTCCGCTATATGGAATAACTCCAATCTACAATTTAAACGTAAAAGCCTGTACAAGAAAGATTGGATTGCAAAAGGATTACACAAGCTCAGCGATATCCTTATCGACAGATTCGAAATAATCACATTTGTCGATCTAGAGGCGCTGGTAGGCCCAGCCCCACATAGAATATTAGAATACAACGCAATGCGTTCTGCAATTCAGCAGGCCTTTGCAAGCAACCGAATTAAACTCTTTGACCACCCAGAACAAAACCCCTTACGCATGACACTAAATGGCATCACAGTAGACACTCTCACCGCAAAACACTTTCGAAGATTGCTCACGGAAGAAACACAACCATGCGCGGTAAACTTTTGGAACAGAAAGTTACATGTATCTATCAACAAGCATCACTGGGAGGCTGTAATCAACGCCACCCGAGAAACCAGACTAAGGGTTCTTCATTGGAAGATCCTTCACAACATCTTCCCCACAAACATACTCCTAAAAAAGATGGGGATTGCAAACTCGGACGTAACGCATGCCGTTTAGACCAGACTTTATAGAGCATTTTTTCTTTGCCTGTCCCAAAACCAAACCCTTATGGCAAATGGTCGAAAAAGAAATCAACGTGCGAACCCAACAGCATCTCAAAATAACTGAAAACATTGCCCTTCTGGGAATCCACGAACGAAACGTCGACCACCAAAACAAGAACCTAATAAATCATCTCATTATCCTAGCGAAAATGTGTATCAGCAAATTTAGATACGGCGACGCTGCTAATATTTGCATGATTTTTGAAAAGGAACTGATGCTAAGAAACCATTTGATGCCACATTTATAACTGTGAGAGCGCACGCACATCTCTCTCTCTCTCTCTCTATCTCTCTCTCTCTCTCTCTCGTGCATCTTTTAAAGACAGTAGCAAAAGACAATAGCAGAGAGTGCATGGCAGCAAACCCACTTTTGTTTTCTGTCCATCCCAATAATCTATAATCTTTAATTGCTATATATAGTATACATGTGTACCTGATCAAGACACCGCAAACAACGGGTTTATGTCCATTACTAGTTCACGTAGTGTTCACTGTTGCATTGGGCATGCAGCATCAGAATTTTGAAATAAAATTTGACTAGACAAAATGTGAAGGAAGATGATGTCGGAAGGATTAAAGAAGAAATGAAAAAAAAAATGAATGGAAAACAGGCACAAAAAAACCTTCCTATACGGCAATTGCTGGGCCGGTTTAAGACTGATTCCCACAAAACAAAAAACAAAACAACAAAAACAACAACAAAAAAAAAAAAACAAAAAAAAAATTGTAACTGTTTTTAAATTTTCTCTTTTATAAATAATTGTAATATTTTCTGGGCACTTTGCTATTACACATATTTGTGTTATATACATAAATGAAATATGCGATATATTCTGAGCTCTGGTTTGATGTAAATTCAGAAGTTTCCACTTTTAGTTGCAATTTGTTTTGGGGGTTGATGGTGGTTGTTTTTGTGTAAATATCTTCAGAACGCCACGGCGTTTTCTAGTACAAAACCCTTGTGTGTATTACATAACTATACAAATGCCAGTCATTTGATTATTTTTCAGTGCCACACCAAATGAGCTCACAGAGCAGCAAGCAGTGTGTTATTTCTGTGGATACATTTGTGAAGCTAGTACAAAGTGAAAATGAAGGTGCATCAGTAATGGAACACCACCCAATCCCATCACAAGACATAACATATAATCGCAGTGGCAAGGTAAATTGTGAACTTAATGTGTGTGTGTGTGTGTGGCTTGGGACAAAGTGTACAGCTGGCTTATATTTAGAACAAAATGTACAGCTGTCTGAATAGAATTAAATATACAGCTGTCTGAATAAAAAACAAAATATGCCTGCAGTTGTCTGAACACAGTGTTCAGATGTCTGAATGAAAACGAATGTACAGCTGCTCTCTGTATAAAAACATCAGTAATTGTCTGGATGAGAATATAATAAACAGGTATAGATCAGGATAAAAATATACAACTAGGATCAACCTAAAACATTTGTTCACAAAAAAACAGCACATTTCAGTGTGATGAAATAGAGCAATACATGTATGTACATAATTCATTATGAAACTCAAAATCAGGTATATAAGTGGGCTATTGTAAATGTAAGTTGGCTTGCCACTGATACATGTATTTCTCATATTCAGCATGCACTCTTCTTTTCCTGAAACCACAGGCTCCTGAACAGGAGAAATATGAGTGACAAAAACTTATAATATTATGTTTGTATACAAAAAATATTCTATTGTGAGTCTTACTGTGAATCATGTATGTATTGTTATATTGCTCCATATCATAACACTCAAACGTGCTGCTATTTTGTGACTAAGCCATTTTTAGAAAGCCACATGCACATGTGTATTTCTTTTTCATTTTCCCCATTACTGTGTTTATGCTTTCTTTCTGGACAGCAGGGCTGCCACAAGGCCAGGTGAGATGGAACTGGTGAATGCACAGACTGGCATCGATTTTCTGAAGACGGCAAGACCTGTCCGATAAGTTGTCACCGACAGAGTTCTACTGTAATCTTCTGCTACTTTCAGGTGATGATCAGTTTGGTGGCATTTGATTTTGAAGTATGGTACACCTTCTTGATTTCACAAAATCATTTTTGCTTGTAAAAGTCCAATCACAGCACACATAAAGTAGCATATAGCGTCATGGAAATATTGCTGTCAATACTGTAAGTTATGATTTACATATATGACTGCTTCCTCCACACTGTAATTTACAAGTTGACAGTAAACATAATTATCATGGTGCCATGGTGGCTTTTCTCCCAAGTCTTCATAATAGCTAGTGCTAGCTACCTGTCAGTTTGCCACTCTGTAACGCATGTATCTTTTTTTCCAGTATGAAATAGATTTGTATATTATTGGATCATTACCTTGATGTGTTGCACAAAGGCAAGCGAATTGCATGAAGTTGAGTTGAGCTGTGTTTACATGGAGGATATATCCTTGAGTGTATGCAGAACAAAAACACATGACACTGTTCTGTCATCGAAATAACCTACTCAGTATAAACTGCTGCTCGTGTATTTTCACTTTTGTGCTTTTTTCAGTTTGAGGTTTTGCTTTATCTATTCATTGGCCATCTGTTTTCAGTTTCTATGCTGCTGCCAAAGGCTAAACACCACTTGAAACAATGGATAAAGCCTGTTATCAAGCATCACCACACATTATGAGCTTCCTTGCCAGGCACGATCAAGGTATCATGTCTTATTTACGCACTTATTTTGACTTGGGAGTTTAGATATGTTTCAGTCTCATCATTGAGTGTTTTTGAGTGTTAGTCAAGGGGATGTATCTATGTGGTTGAAATGGCCCAAAAAAAAACTTCAATTGGCTACGAAGGCTACACAATCCACAACATACTTACCATCCTTGACTTCAACCACCAAGAATGCAAGCAGTATACCAAGACTAGCAACAGGCACTCTGTGGCATACCAGGTAGCAGAACAGAAATATGCATAAGCATATAGTATGTTACACACTTGTGAAATTTCTGTTACAAGTGCAGTATTGTACATGTCATTTTCAGTATCATTACAGTACATGTATTTGTATAAATATACTATTTAGGATTGTGACACTGACCATGCAAACTAATTTTTTGTTATGGCAAGTCGGGTGCCGAATTCCTGTTCGTGTGCACTGTTCACAGTATGTAGTTATGACAAGGATGGAAAATGAAAGCAGAAAGCAGACATGTATGCGATTTATGAAGAAGACTGTCCAAATGTATTGAAAACAAACAATGTCGAACACTTTTCTTTTACATTCAACTTTAATACTTTCTTGTGTAGAGAGTACAAAGTGCACAATATGGAGTATCATATTACATGCGTGTCCATTTATTCATGTCCCAACTACTTGTACAATCAGATGTAAACAATCTCCACACCCATGACAGAAAGTAAATATTAAAAGTAAATGAAAATGTTCTTTTCATTCTGTTTTTTTTTCTTTCTCATAAAAGAATGCTCTGTGGCCTTGTATCCCCAATGCCTCACTGATGGAAAGCTCTGCAGTTTGTTACAGTATCTATGCAGTACAGATGATAGAGTGAGTGACGAGTGGATGTGGTTTTTCAGCAGAAGCAAAGACTTGGAGGTTGGTTGCACACACATACACAACCAGATAGTGCCCTCAGGTAGTTTAGATTGGGGCTTGGAAACCACCATCTGATTATGACCACCTGACAAAAGCGACAGTGTTTTCTGTTGCCAGGCCCCATATGGCTCTAATGCCACAACTGAAAAAAATCTGTATGCAGTGTGGGTAATTTTTGAATGCCATTATAATGTGGGATTTTTATTTGCAAATGTGCTGCTATAAATTTTGACGCTGCAAAATTTGACTTTGGTCTGCTTCTTACAAATATTTAGAAAAGTTGGTTCTTCTGTTAACTCGATCAGCTTGATCAAATTCAGTAGTTCTTGTTGTCCATTATTATTAGACAATTCCCACACAAACAGTAGGCCGGATTGTCTTCACTGGTGATGCGCTGATAAGGTGTCACCTCCACTCCCACATACGATATGGTCACCAGGGGCTGCTCATCGGTTGAGTGCGTCTTTGTCTCCCCCAGGGAAAAGGTGGCTATGTTGGCCTGAAAACATATTCATATAATATCATGTTACCAAGCAGCATTGCAAACTATTTACGGTTTTCATGATGAGTAGATTATACTGGCATATACCTGGTAGCCAAGTAAACTCCTCTAGAACAGTGTTTGCAGTATATCTTTACATGTACTAACTGACCTTGGCTTCTTGTCTTGCAGCTGCCTTCTGAGAGCAAATTGGGGCACTCTGCACTTGCATCAGGCATTTTGCTGTTCCAAAGTTTCTCTGTAACTTTGCTGCTAACGCCCCTGCAGTTTGGTGACATGTTTGACACTGGCCAGTCTTTTGTCTCTTCACTGGTTGGACCTGTCCATGAAGGCTGTCTGCTGTGGAGTCATGGCAATATTTGCATTTTGGTGGATAGCAAAATGTAGCATATATATATTGCCTGCATGTGTACCCATGCGAGTGAAATGTGACACTGTCAGTGTCCATACAGTGAAAATCTTGCTTTTCACACACCACGGACGCACTGGTGTTTGTCAGATGGAACTGGCAGCAGTGCCAACATGTAAACTAAGCAGTCACCATGATACAGTTTCTCAACTTCCTGACTGCCCCCCACCCCTCCACACACCCCCCCCCCCCCCCAATTTCACCCCCACTTACCAAAACACAGAGACCAAGTTTGAAAGGCAGCATCATAAGCAAAATATACCATGCATATGATTCAATGACATCACTGAAATTGTTTCTTTATAATTAAAATGGTTGTCTCTGTTCTGTTTGTGTTTTTGCCTCGTGTATCATTACAGTTATATAATAATAATAAAGGTAATTTGTATAGAGCCTAATCACCAAGGTGCTCTAGGCGCTCTACAATCGCAGTAATGAAACGGTGAAGCAAAATACAAAAACAAGCACATACATTGCAACAACAAAAAAATACATTGATTTACAAGGAGCAGAAAACTCGCGCGCACACACGCACACGCACACACACACGCACGCACGCACACACACACACGATGAGCCGGCAAAGTGGTGTTACGTATATGTAACGGAGAAAAGGAGAGTTTTAAGCTTGGATTTGAAAATGGAAAGAGATGAGCGACGCACATCAGCTGGGAGAGCGTTCCATGTAATGGGACCAAAATACGAAAATGCACGATGACCTTGAGTGACCTTATTACGTCTAGGGATACGGAAAACACGAGTGTCTGAAGCAGAGCGTAGTGAGCGGGACGGTGTATACAGCTGGACAAGATCAGATAAGGAGGGGCAGAACCAGATGTTGAAACAAATAAAACGGACTTTATACTGAATTCTGTATGAAACTGGCAGCCAGTGCAAATCAGCTAGTAGAGGCATAATGTGTTCACGTTTCGGTACACGAAAAATCAGACGTGCAGCACAGTTCATGACTCTGGATTTGGTCAAGATGATTTTGCAGAACACCGGACAAAGGAGAATTGCAATAGTCTATTCGGGACAGCACAAGGGAGGTAACAAGTGTTTTGGTAACTTCAACAGATAGCAGATGTCGGACAGTGCTGATCCTTCTGAGTTCAATGAAGGCAAGTAGGCAGACTTTCTTCACTTGTTATATATGGTGCTGGAAGTAAAAGTGTACATGTATGTATGTTCTGTAGAGAAGAACCCTATGAAGAAAAGTCGCTTAGAAATGACAGTTACAACATAATTTATTACTAGATAATATGAATAAAATTGTGTTGTAGCTGTCTTTTCGAAGCGTCTTTCTTTCTTCGTCGAGTTCTTTGCATTACACACGCTTCGCAGTCGCCATTTTGGTCTGGACTATGTGGTTCTGTAGGATACATAGACTGCTTGGTCTTGTTGAGGATGGATGTACTCATTTCATTAAAAAATCAACTGTATTTTACTATATCATCGTGGTCATTGTGTTTTTATTTATGTATACACTTATTGATGTACTTGACAATTTTGGTGAACTCGTAAGAGAAGCCGCACAATGAAAGGCATTTTTGACAGTTTTACTCAGTACAGACATAAACAAATAAGCCATACGTTGAAGTGTATTTGAAAACAATGTTTTTGTCACAAAATGAAGATCAAGTAAGATATATCTCTTGCTGTTGTGAACTGATATATTTTTTTGATATTTATTTTTGCGGGTCGAGTCATTTCAGTTTTCTGATAGAGAACATTGCTATATGAAGCGATCAAAAACAAATCCCACATGGTTTTCTGTCAATGCAAACATAGATAAACTATGAATCAAATATATTGTGGTTAGAATACCAATTACATATATCTGTTTCCTAACATTTATTTTGTATCTCGTAACCCATAGCACGAGGTGAAAGAAACCTAATGCTCCAGCCAAAAGCTTGCTTTCATCTGCCTCCTAAAATCAATCGGTGTGGGGGGGGGGGGGGGAGTTCGCCCAACCCCCCAAAATGGGAAAATTAGATAACATTTAAAGTATTTTGGATCGGGGCCATAAAAAATAATTATATGGGCTTTTAAAAAAAAAAAGGTATAGATTATTGGTATGGCGAAGCGGCTGGACCCATCTGCTGCGGCCCTGTATCTAATCTTGAAACTTGCCTCTCGTTTGTTTGTGCACCCTTTAGCTTGCAGTTGGTGTATGGTTGTTTGCTGTCAGGCACTTGCATGAGGTACGCATTGGGCAGGGTGCATTGCATGTGCATAAACAGCAGTTGGTCTGGGGAGAAAATATTATCAAAGAACTCAGCAAGTTTGCAGACAGTAATTATCTTTTGTGATACAAAAAAACAACAAACCAACAACAAAAAAAACAAGATGAGAAGTAATCGACAAAGCAAATATTACCTAGTGCTTAGATTCTTATTATGTAATCAAATTTTATGTCCGTGTAACATGCACGAACAGGCACAATCACATAGATGGGGGACAGTCTTCAGTCCTAGAAACTGATTCAGCGTTTCAAAATCTCGGAAAGCTGAATTACAGCTGTTTGGTTCAGACAGAACAGGCCTTCAGCCAGCCTGTTCCAAATGCAACAGGCATAAATTCTCATGAGCCCCTGCATCCGCAGGGGCTCATGAGAATGTATGTCTCTTGCTGGCCATGGATTTATGGGGCATATTTATGGACCGTTTTCATTCATTTCATATTGTCGCACTGTCACCCATGCACATCACATCGTTGCATGATCGCCTGTAAATGATCTCGCAGGCTTTTGTGAAAAATAAAATCGTTTTGAGGTGGGCATTTCCGCGTTGCTTAGCACGGGAGTGCTGTCCCCTACAACATTATCTAGTAGCTTCCCTTGGTAAAAATGGCAACTACCATGAGGGATCGACTTGTTGTTCGCAAACGTTTTCGAGGAAACATTGTTTGGATAAATGCGAGGACATACGAAATGAGAAGACCACGCTGTAGCATGTTTGACGTACCGTCACCATTCCCTGGGCCGTTTTTGGACGCTGTGGACGTCACTCGGTCGCTCGGTGCTTCCCGGTACAGAAGTGAAAGTTGGATACTTTCGTCGTTGTTGCACGAGAATTGTGGATGTTACCGTGTACGGACAGATGCAACTGGAAGTGACCTTTGCCAGCTGAGTGGCGTATACCTGTTTGCGTGAACTGTGACAGCCGTCAAGGACGTCCGACACTCTACAGCAGCTATAGTAACGTAAGTTGATTGTACATTGCTTAACGTCCCGACAGCAACAAGGCTTTCTCAGGACAGTTCGGGGATCCCAGCTGACGAGGACCTGTCAGGGTTGCACTTTGTGTCAGGTAGGGACTTCGAAATTTTTTTTTTCGCTGTCCTCTAGCGACTAATTGCTGAACCAGGACCTTTTTAAGTATAGTCTTTTCCAATGTATGAAATAATGTATGGCGAGAGTGTCAGGTTATAGTCTGTTTCAATGTAGTGACAGAGTTATGGTGTGTCAGGTTGCGGAAGTAGTTTGTGTTATGAAGCACGTGTGTGTGAATGAACGTGTAAGAGTTATTTGTATCAGCTGTAAGAGTTATTTGTATCGGCCAGGTTACGTACGGTACCTCATATTATCCAAGTTGTGTGTGTGTGTTGCAAGTGTTATGATGTCAGGACTTTGTGTACTGAGTTCTTGTGTGGAGCGACGTGACGCCGAGACGTCAGTCGGCGGAGGCTACCGCCGGATGGACCTATGTCATTTCATCACTCGAGGAGTGAGCGACCGGTGCCTAGACACCCGGGTCATCAGAGACTGCGCTACGGCAGCGAGTCAAGAGGACGTCCACGGTACGAGAAACGTGGGACTACTCAGAAGCGTGCGACGCGAGAAACTACACGCCTTGACGTGGAAGGACAGAACGTTGCAGAACGATAACACCAGTGAAACAAGTTGGATTGTGAGGACAATTACCTAACCTGGCTTTTACGATGTGCAGGGCCGGACCCAGGGGGGGGGGGTTACCTGGGTTCCGCAACCCCCCCTCCCAACTAAAAAAAAAAAAAAAAAAAAAAAAAAAAAAGAACAGTGAATTTTTTTTATGCAAAGGGAGTTCCAAAGTTTTATTATTTTTTTATTGTTTTTAAAACATTGCAGTTTTTAGTCACTTTTGATCCAAGGCACAAAGAGTTATTTATAGACAATTCAACGGAAATCCATTTCAAGGGATCCGTTTAAACGTCCAAAACGTTTTCCCGTTGAAACAACCAAGTAACCCAACCCCTAACCCTAAATTAGTAAATGCAGCCATATTTTCTTGTTCTGGCCACAAGCCTTTTCCAGCGCCTTCACCTTGATACAGCCCTAATCCCCCAAAAACGACTTTTTAGATAGATTAATTAAGACGCTAAGTTGATAATTATGATAATTCGTTGTAACGAACATCCGTTGAAACGACCATCGTTGAATCGTCCAAAAACATCGTTGAAATGGATTTCCGTTGAATCGACCAGGTACCCAAAAGAGTTGCTTTCCTTCAGTGCATGTCTTTCCGAGAAAGATCAGTGAAAAGACGTCTGACGTCATTAAGGTTTGTGGGGGGAAGTTTAAATCTAGATCTATTTTCTTTGGTAACACTTCACTTTTGCTGTCTCCTCGAAAATGCCGAAACTGAAAAAAACAGATGCTGATGGCAGTAGGCGACTGTCATGCTGGTTTTCATCAAGCTCCATTTCAGAAGGTGGGTACATTTTTAAATCCAATTTTGTCTCATAAAAGAAATGTAGTTAAGTCGGTAGAACTAGGTAAAATTCACCCATTCCGAATTCGATTCAAATGAGCACGTGGCGATGGCGCCGGTACTTCCTTCCTGTGAGTGTAGCCTATGCTGTAGGAGCTGATACTAGCTGCATATAATGAATATCATAAATATAAAACAGCCCCACTTATTAAAATACCAAAACAGGTAACAATTAAAGTAATGCATAGCCTAAAATTTATTTCACAAAGTATTATGATATATAACTTTAAAAATGTCAATTTAAAGAATAAAGATATCGGCATCAATGATCAATATTGCTTTTATATTTATAAAAAAAATCTTTGGACGGCAAAATATCGTTTTCAATAACAAAACCAAGGGCTAAGTTATAAGGTATCGTTTTCACTAGTGCAGCTTACTAGCTATGTATTGTGACGTAAATCTCTTCGGAGAGCAGAACAGAACCGTCTTGATGGCTGACTATGGAAACCATAGCCTATCTGACACCACTTTGACAGCGTCGCCATCAATTGTGACGGCAACATAGCCTTTCCGGGTGCGAAACCGTCATGACGACTTCGGATTTTGGAACGACAAGAAGCCATCATGACGGCATCCCAACCACTGCCTTTTTCACATAATAAAATGGAAAATAAAAATGTGCTGAAATTTTGCCAACTGCTGAAAATCAGCAAATTTGTTAACAGTTCCTATGCCTGTGAACAGCGTGCTACAAAATAAGATTATTCACCCTTAGGCCTTTTGTTGATGAAATTTAAAATAAGCTAAGAACTAATCAGAAAACCACTGTTTTTTTATATTAAATTATTATTATAAAATTGTAGTAGACGTGTTAACACCTGCAATGCATAATCATATATAAGATGTTGAAAAGACGGTTCTATTTTATTTTACATTTTTGTTGTTGCTTTTAGGATAATTTCATGTTTTAATTTTTATGTTATGTCTTTGTTTTTGTTTTGTTTTTTGTTTTTTTTCTTTTTGTTTGTTGTTGAGTAAATTGTAAAGCGCTTAGAGCTGTTTACAGGTAAGCGCTATATAAGAAAACCTTTAATAATAATAATAATAATAATAAAAGTTGTTTTTCTAAACGGCAGATGATGCAGTTCCTCGAAAGAGACAAAAATCAACCCAAAGTGAGACCACTGGCAGTGGAGTTCGAAACAGTGACATGGGAACAAGTAAAAGCAGTGTTGGTGAGTAATTTACTGCCCCGCCCCCCCCCCCCCCACCCCTCTCAAAAAAAAAAATTAAATTAAATACAACCTGAAATTGATACGTGATTGAGTGTTTCAATTTAATAATTAATATTAAACAAAATGACTGGTGTGTTCCATTGGCTATCATTAGCCTAAGAAGACTCTACGAGTCATAAGGTAGCAAAGATTTTGTCTTTCATTTGGGGGGAGGGGTCTAAAAAGAAAAGCTGTTATTTCAGATCATAAATATATATCTAAGCTTGACTGAAGTGTGTAAACGAAGACATATATATGCTTTAAATGTAATTATCTTGTTGCAGGTCTCTCTCTCTCTCTCTCTCTCTCTCTCTCTCTCTCTCTCTCTCTCTCTCTGATCTCTCTCTCTCTCTCTCTCTCTCTCTCAGTATGTGTGACTCTGTGTGTGTGTGTGTGTGTGTGTGTGTGTGTGTGTGTGTGTGTGTGTGTGTGTGTGTGTGTGTGTGTGTGTGTGTGTGTGTGCGCGCGCGCGCGTGCGTGCATGCTGTGTGTGTGTGTATGTGTGTGTGTGTCGGCGTGAGAGAGAGAGAGAGGGGGGGGGAGATAGCACCTGCATACATATTTGCCCTTGCTGTATGAACTTTAATGTACTTAATGATTCTTTGTTTATTGCTTTACTTTGTATTTTTACTCATTTTATATTTTTGTGCGTACGCGTATGCGGGTAGGAATGTCTGGAGTGCGTGTCCGAGAGCGTGTGTTTGTTTTTGTGCGTATGTGCCTGAGTGCGTGCGTGTGTAAGTGTGTGTGTGTGTGTGTGTGAGTGTTCGTGCGTGTGTGCATGCGTACTGAATTGCGGTGTACATGAGTGTGTGTGTGTGCGTGCGTGCATGCGCGAGTTGTGATGTGCATGCGTGCGTACCTGAGTGCGTGTGTGGGTATGTGTGTGTGTATGTGCGTGGTGCGTGCGTGCGTGCGTAAGCGAATGCAGCAGTGCATGCAGCAGTGTGTGGTATGTGTATGTTTACATGTCTGTCACTTATGTAGTAGATGTAGCAACGGCAAGTTTGAAAACTGGTCCTGTTACCAATAACTTCTACCGTTGGAAAATAAAGGTTCATTGTTCATTGTTCTCTCTCTCTCTCTCTCTCTCTCTCTCTCTCTCTCTCTCTCTCTCTCTCTCTCTCTCTCTCTCTCTCTCTCTCTCACAGGTACACACACAATCGTTTTAGTATTTCAGACTTCTCATAGACCCAACTTTTATTTGTATTTCAGACTCCTCCTCAAGCATTGATCAGCCTGCCGGGGGCCTGCTTTCTGAATCCTCTGCCATGCCAATGACCAACCAGCCTGATGTGAGCCTGCTTTCTGACTCTTCAGATTTCTCCTCTCAGATCACCAGCAACAAAAATATCGATTTTGGTGAAGTTTTCAAGAAACACACGCGAGTCGTTTCACTGTCAAGCCGTGACAAGGAGCATCTTCTAAGGCAACACTGGAGACCATCACCTGGTTTTCAGTTTCCAACAACAGTGATAAACAACAAGAACCGAAAATTTCAGCATGAGTGGTTGCAAAAGTACTCCTGGCTTGTGTATTCTCCTTTCGAGGATGGGGCTTACTGCAAGTATTGCCTATTATTTGCAAAGTCTATTGAAAACCTGGGCAAGTTTGTGAAGACGCCATGCAAGAACTGGAATAAAGCCTGTGATCAGATCAAAAAGCACTCGTTATTACAATACCACAAAGATGCAATGGCAAATGGAGAGCAGTTTTTGACAATCGTGGATAAACCAGAGCAGAGCATCGCCAGTGAAATCAATCAGAAAAATGCAGAAAACATCGCTGCAAATCGACAAGTTCTGACAAGCCTCTTCAGGATTGTTGAAGTGTGTGGAAGACAGGGGTTAGCTCTGAGGGGCAACTGTGATGATGGCATTCTTCAGAGTGAGAACAGAAGCAATTTCAATGCCCTTTTGAATCTGTGCATCAATGCAGGAGATGAAACTCTCCGGAAACATCTAGATACATGCGATAAGAAGGCCACATACATTTCAAAAAGTACACAAAACAGACTGATAGAGGTTCTTGGTGATCAGATCCGCAACAAGATTCTTGCAGAAATTATTGCAGCAAAACAGTTTACCGTGCTTGCTGACGAAGTCACAGACAGCTCAAACTGGGAACAACTTTCAATTATATTGAGATTCGTCGATGGAAGTCTGAAAGTTCGTGAAGAGTTCCTGGCTTTTGTCCAGTGCAGAGATACCACAGGTGAAACACTTTACAACAAGATTGTTGAGTGTCTGGGCTTGTGGGGGCTTGATTTCAACAATGTTGGAGGACAAGGTTATGACGTGGCCGCAAACATGGCAGGAAAGTTTAAAGGAGTGCAGGCACGTTTTCAAGCAAGGAACAACAAAGCACTGTACTTTCACTGTGCTTCCCATAGCTTGAGTCTCTGCATTGTAAAAGCATGCGGCTTGCCTGCAGTGAAGAACATGATGGGAGCACTGAGGGAACTGTCACTGTTTTTCTCAAACTCTCCAAAGAGACAACGAAAACTTGAAGATACCATCGAAGCATCTCAGCCTGACACGACAAAGACAAAGCTTGTTGATCTGTGCAGAACAAGATGGGTAGAAAAACATGAAGCACTGGAGGTTTACACATCTCTCTTCCTGGTTGTTCACGACTGTTTGGGACAAATGTGTGAAGACAGTGACAATTGGGACAGTGAGACATTGACCAAGGCAACTGGCTTTCTCCACACCTTGAGCAGCAGTGTTTTCCTCGTTGCATTCGTTGTCGTCCGCAATTGTTTGCGTTACTTAAAACCCTTGACAGTGAAGCTCCAGAAAAGAACAAAAGATGTTGTCGATGCCTACAGGGAAATCAAAGAGGTCAGTAACTGCATGTCTTCTATTAGAAGAGATGTCGACACAGCGTTCGTTGCCTGGTTTGGTGAAGTCAGCAAAATGGCAAATGCTTTGACAACTGATGTTGTTGTTCCTCGTCAAGCATCCCGCCAGACTCTCCGTGACAACCAACCTGCGGCCACTCCAGAAGAATATTTCAAGATTAGCATTGCCATTCCTTTCTTGGAACACCTGTCAACCGAATTGGACTCGAGGTTCAAAAATGCTGACCTAGCAGTTGATGGTCTCTGTCTGGTGCCAAGCACTTTAATAGACAACCAGGATGGTTTCATGCAGGTTCCAGAAGGGGTGAAGACACTGGCAATGTTGTGGGAGTCTGACCTACCAGACAACGCTACCCTTGATGCAGAATACCAACGGTGGGTTTGCAAATGGCGAAGTGCTGCTGAGAATGCGACAGCTATCATCCCATCCACGGCATCAGAAGCACTGAAACACTGTGACAGGGATTTTTATCCCAACCTGTTCATCATGCTAAAGAACCTTTGCACCCTGCCTGTCACTACTGCCGAGTGTGAGCGTTCAAACAGTCAGTTGCGCAACCTGAAAAACTACCTGCGCTCTACAATGGGGCAACAGAGACTCAATGCACCTGCTTTACTGAAAGTGCACAGGGATGTTGATATTGACTTCAAAGAGGCAGTGAACTGTTTTGCCAGAAGATACAATTCACAAATGGTACTAATGCCGAGGAACCTAGTGCAGCAACACTGAACTGAAGTGAAAGCAGGGCCCTGATGTTCATAAACTACAAGGTAAAGCTTTATACCGTTAACGATCAACGAAAAGTAGTGAATAATAATAGTATACAAAACATCTCTGTTGATAAATAAATGTGTGTGTGTGGGTGTGGGTGTTTTTTTTAAGGGAGGGGCAGGTGATAATTTTTGTACCCCAGAGTTTGTCAGTTCGATTGTTCAAAAAGCTCAAAGTCCCCAGACCATCACAAATGGCTTTTTCAAGGCTCAGATTGCACCAGATTGCACCATTTTGCATCCTTGAAAAAAAAAAAATTCCGGGGGGGCATGCCCCCGGACCCCCCTAGAAGGCTCGTCGCTTCGCGCCTTCGCTTTATACTGAATCTGTAACCCCCCCATCGACTTTTCCCAGGTCCGGCCCTGATGTGTATGTGTATGCGATGTTGATGTGCTTGTAGTGAGAAGTATATGGTGTAAACAATCTATTAAGTTTAATTTTATTAGTTTATTAAGAGTAAAAGTGCCCAGAAGAAATAGACATAGTGTTTTATACCGCGTGAATGCGCCTGACTGAGTCAATGGCGGTGCGTGCGTCTGTTGTGCTGAGAGTCTGTACGTGC
This sequence comes from Semisulcospira habei, assembly GCA_036245525.1. Classification (NCBI taxonomy): domain Eukaryota; kingdom Metazoa; phylum Mollusca; class Gastropoda; family Semisulcospiridae; genus Semisulcospira; species Semisulcospira habei. The sequence continues at coordinate 129,367,091 of BTPG01000008.1, forward strand.
GACTGGGTAGCGTCTGCCTGCGTTACACTGCTGGACGCTATCCGCTCAACCGTCAGGGGCGCGTCCTGCCGGGGGAGGAGACTCGTGGAATCAACTCGACCAAAAGCGCCACCCACAAAGAGCCCAAGGGTTGATAGGCACAAGATTGATCGTTGTGTCATTGGTCACCTCTTAAAACGGGTAGTAGTTGGATTTATTAGTTGTGTACTTTGTTTTATTTGTACTCTACAATTCATTGTTTTTTGTCTACCGTATTGAAAATACGGTAAACTTTGAAATGGGGCTGGGTCGGAGCGCATTCAGGAGCATGCACATGACGTTTTTGGCGTGCGGCGCAGAAATTCTGGCAAAAAAGTAACACGATAAAATGACGTCACGTCTAATCACGCAAACCTTGGAGAACTTTTTGACGCGAGGGGGGGGGGGGGTGTGGTGTGGGGTGGTGTGTTGTGGGGTTGGGTGAGTTGTGTGAGAGAGAGGATGTGACAGCGACTAGAGCCCGCTTTTGAGGACAGACAAGCTTGAAATTTTACGTTATTGTTTCTAAAAGAATTAACTCGGGACCTTTTTTGCGATGTTTTGAATAAGATGCTCATTGGCGAGAAAATGGCCGTTTCACAAAAAAACGGTTGATCCACACGAGTCCGTAATTTCCTTATTTTTACTAGATATTTTGCGTATAGCTATATAAAAGGGACATACTGAATGAGTTGGTTAACCAGCATTGTACCTCTAGAACTTTGTGAGTGATAATTAAATGTTTTGCAAAAATATATTTTCACGTTTTGGGGATTAATTTCACAAATTATATGGATTAATCTTAAAACAATAGAATTTTTTACGAAAAAAACAAATCTTATTAATAAACGCATGATTTTTCGTATACGGTATTTACATAAGCCTGCAGTTTGTCTCGGCTGTCGGGTACGATTAGGTCAATTGTGACCTGTATGCCCTAGATGTGAAAATCAGACAATTTTCTGCATCACTTTTTCGAATCATTTGTAAAACAGCTAACATAACTTTAATTTTTCGTTTACGAAAAAAACTATCTTCTCATTAATACCCGCATGATTTTTCATAAACAGTGTTTGTATAAGCCTGTTTGTCCCGGCCCTGGGTGGGGTTGGATTAGGTCAAATTGTGACCTGTAAGCCCTATGCGTAAAAATCAGCAAGAAAATTGCAAAGTTGATTCTCTGATACGTCAAATGTTAGTACTGCGATGAGTGACTTATAACATCGAGTCGTCGCTATGAACCCGCCGTCGTGGGACTAATGTCATGAAGTGAAGCATGAAGTGACGTCCGCGCTGCTCGTGCTATCATTCTTCAGAATAGCTATGCTACGCCAAATCACAGAGCTTACGAATGGCGGGAATCGCGTGTGTCCGTCTTTATTTCTGTGTGCGTGAATCGGAGGGTGGGTTAGGGTGAAAGGAGATTGGTTTGTCGCTACACGAGCCCACAGAGCGTACTAATGGCGGGAAGCGCCGTGTGTCCGTCTTTATTTGTGTGCGCCGGCGTGTGTGTAGATCAGAGGTTGGCTTAGAGAGGAGGGAAATGGATTAGCATAATAAGCCTAAAAATATGAACAAGACTGAATGTTCTTAAAAGATGAACGCATCTGAGCTCCAAACAATACGGTAGATTTTGGGATGAAATCCTCATCATGTTTGTCATGACTGTGTTGTGGTGCGCTCTTTCCTTTTGTTCGCCATGCTGTTTGTGTAGTGTCTGCTGACTGTACATGTACTGCTGGCGACACCGCTCAGGCAGGTGATGCAGTGGGTGGGAGGAGAGGTGCATCACATGACATAAAGCACTTTGAGCCTAGCTATTAGGGGATTTAGCACTACATGAAAACTTTTTATCGTTATTATTATTAAATAGCATCATAGCAGGTCAGATCTGAAAATCCGAGACCATGATCATTGCTTCCCCGAGTTTGACAAAGACTTTGACACTTCTCCCCCCATGGAAAAAATCTGGGTATCACACTCGATAGTACTAGTAGCCTATCCATACGCCTTCATGTGAACGTTTGCAGATCCGCCAATACTAAACTGCGACGTATTGCTTCAGTCCGCCACTATCTGGCACCTGAAGTACTTGTTTGCGCTTTTGTTTTGTCTAAATTAGACTACTGCAATGCTCTTCTGGCTGGCTGTTCTCGGTGTCTGATTGGCAAACTCCAGAAAATTCAAACTTCAGCTGCTAGGTTGATTCTTAGAGTGTCTAGATCGTATCATATCACACGTCATCTGTCTATTCTTCACATCTAGGATTCGGTATAAAATTTCATGCATGACTCGGCTGTATTACCTGTTCCTGCCCACACTACCTTGCCTCAGTTCTCCAGTTCTATACGCCCTCAAGACAGAGTTTGCGCTCTGCTGCCGACTCTCGAGTCCTACGTATCCCTCTCGTCAAAACAAAGTCGTTCGGTGAGAGGTCATTCAGGTACCAGAGCCCAGTTGTTTGGAATGGCCTCCCATGCGAACTGCGATAGATGGATTCGAGAGAGGCGTTCAGGCGGCCCAACTATTATTACTTTCTGATCATACCTCGCATTTTTAAGTGCTTTCTATTTATAGAAGACTTTTTAGGATGGGTCACCGTGGGGCGAATTCAATAGCATGCCCAAGACGACATAGGTGGGCAGATACAAAAAAAACTCTGACAACTGAAGTAACCAGATAACAAAAAAGGCAAAGCCGTTATGGCTCACGTGTATGACCGATGCACACAAGTGTGACGATAAGTAAAGGGATGGCATCTGCACCAACAAAATCCACATTTTCTAAAAATGTATAATCAGTTTTCACATATCACTCAAACCCCCGTGCCTCTTAACCGTTGCGATGAGTCGACTAAATTAGTATAGTTACATAAGGTCTTATCAGCTACCTTTGCAACAAATCTGATTGAAAAGTTGCCAAAATATTGATCATAACTACAACTCTATCAAAAATTGGCAGTTTATACACATCTGTCGACCTCTTGTGACCCTTGACCTATTCCAAGGGGTTTGAAGTTGTAAATAGTATTGAGAAAAAAACATCTTTTGTCATAATATGGCTATTTCGGACCTATTTCCTGAGCTCTTGTGATCCTCGACCTTTTCGAGGGGTCATTCAGATTAGTATGAATAGATAACTGTTCGGGCCTGTGGAGGTGCTACAGAAGACCACAGATTTCATTTTGAGAGCCAAACTCCAAGTGTGACGGCGTTCGAGAAAAAGAAGAAGTATGAATAGATAGGTTTTACCATCAGGTATCTCTGTAGCAAGTTTGGGTTTGAAGTTGTGAATAATATTTGAGAAAAAAAAAAACATCTTTTGTCAAAGTATGGCTATTCTGGACCAACTTCCTGAACTCTTGTGACCCTTGATCTTTCCGAGTGATCAACCCAATTAGTATGCATAGAAAAGTCTTACCATCAGCTATCTTTGTACCAAGTTTGGGTCTGAAGTTGTGAATAGTATTTGAGAAAAAAACATCTTTTGTCAATCATTTCCAATTCACCTATTTCCTGAGCTTTTGTGACCCTTGACCTTTCCGAGGGATCAACCAAATGAGTAAGCATAGAAAGGTCGTATCATCAGGTATCTTTGTACCACGTTTGGGTTTAAAGTTGTGAATAGTATTAAGAAAAAAAATAGTATGTCCAAATATAGCTATTTTTTATATATTTCCTGATCCCCTGTGACCTTGACCTTGTGAGAGGTCACTGAAATTGGTATGATTAGAAATGTCTTGCCACAAAGTGTCCTTGGGCCAAGTTTGAAGACTGTAACTTGAATAGTTAGTCTCTGAGAAAATGCCAACGTTAAAGTTTACCACGGACGACGACGGACGGACGACCACTGGCCCAAAACATGGACTCTATGTTAATTCGCACTTGAGCCAAAAATTACGTCATGTCTAGTTACGCTAACCTCGCTGCTGAATGTACCTTTGATGCGAAGCGCCGTATGTTTGTGTGTGTGCATATGTATGTGAACACAAAAATCTCCGAAATTCTACGTACAAGCTCGAAACTTAGGGAAATGCTTCGTTCAAAGAGATACCTCCGAGGATATTGAAATTGAGTGTCTCGTTGAAGGGTTAAACGACTGTAAAAAGTCGGTTGTACCACATTAGAGTCCGTAACTTTTGTCATATTCACTTGAAATTTTGGCTATAGCTAGATTGGAGAAAGATAGTGGATGAGTTCGTTAGCCAGCTTTGTATCTTTTGAACTTTTTCATTAAAACTTACTTCTATGCAGAAGAAAACTCGACTTCCAGAGAAAATCAGAAAAGTGGCGGTGACCTAAAAAGCAGCAACTCCGTCACCACGCAGACATCAACACAATAGTGTAGATAATTATAACCTATTTCTCTCTCTCTCTCTCTCTCTCTCTCTCTCTCTCTCTCTCTCTCTCTCTCTCTCTCTCTCTCTCTCTCTCTCTCTCTCTCTCTCTCTCTCTCACACGCACGCACATACACACACGCACACGCACACGCATACACACACACATACACAAACACATCAACGCGCTGTCTGAGAAGCATGCGCGTGTACGACAGAATATCAAGTATCTAGGTAAAGTCAACCTCAATTCACAGCAAGACTGAAATTGTACCGTGAAATTCTAGTTTTGTCAACATTTGTCTCAAGTCTAGAAGGCAAAGTGAAACTCTTATCACAAAAAAAATATAAAATTACGTGAAAAGGAAAATTATGTCATGACATGAAGTTTTTCAAAAAAATTGCCGCGTATGCACTGTGCCCCTTACAGAGCTCATTGAAGCATTGGCAAATCTGCGAGGCATTTTCAAAATGAGACATTTCAACATCAGAATCGGGTCAAACACAAGAGGTATAGACCCTTGACAGTGAGGACAGCTCACATATGAATGGGACTTTGTGGGTTATGGCTCTCATACAGAAGAGACTTTGTGGGTTATGGTTCATCCCATTTTGTTATTATTTTATTTTAATAAACAGAGGTGCCACATGCAAACTATCGGGTGGATGCGTGAGTACCTGGACGATTGTGATAGAACACAACAAGAATGGCAAAGCCTGTTAGGATCGCATGCATGATCGATCAAGATACTTAATCTAACCTTTGTGACCCTGACTTTTCCAACAGGTAACTGAAATAAGCAAGTGTTCTAGCATAAGGAAAGTGTTGGCTTTTGTACCTGCGAAATTCATGTGTTTTTGTTTTTTTTAATTTACGCATTGTTCACTTTTGTCAACCTCCCATGACCCTTGACCTTTGTGAGTAGTGAACCAAATTAGTATGCATAGAAAGGTCTTATCAGTGGCAACCTTTCTGATACATTTAGTTGAAAAGCTTTGCAAAAATCCTGAAATAAACTAAAATTCTACCAAATAATTGACATTTGCTGATCTCTTATGATCCTCGACTTTTCTGAGGGGTCGTCCAAATTAGCATGCATAGGAAGTTCCTACCATCAGGTATCTCTGTACCGGGTTTGGGATGGAAGTTGTAAATAGTATGTTAGAAAAAAACAATTGTCCAAAAATGGCTATTTGTGATCTAGTTCCTGATATCATGACCCTTTCTGAGGGGTCATCCAAAATAGTATGCATAGGAAGGTCTTACCATCGGGTATCTCTGTACCAAGTTTGAGTTTGAAGTTGTGAATAGTATTTGAAAAACACCTTTTGTCAAAACATGGCTATTTCTTTAAACCTATTTCCTGACCTCTTGTGACCCTTGAACTTTCCGAGGGATCAACCAAATTAGTATGCATAGAAAGGTCTGACCACCAGGTATCTTTGTACCAAGTTTGTGTTTCCAGTTGTGCATAGTATTTGAGAAAATATGAAATTTGTCGAACTATATGTATTTTTTTAACCTATTTCCTGATCCCCTATGACTTTGACATTCGAGAGAGATCAATCAAATTGCTATTTTTAGAACGGTCTCGCCACAAAGTATCCTTGGGCCAAGTTTGAAGCCTGTGGCATGAATAGTCTCTGAGAAAGTGCAACGTTCGACGATGGCGCACGGACGACTACTGGCCCTTTACATAAGACTCACTTTTGCTTTGCATGTGAGCCAAAAATAATATATGGTGCATATTTTGAGCAAATGTTTCACACAAGTGAGCACTGAAATCCTAAAAATGCTTTAATTTGATAATTGATTTCGGACAAGTCATAAATCTTTGTCTGTTTCAAGCATACATGTGAATAAGGCCAGCAAGAGGCGCACAACTTTATGAACCACTGCGACTGCCGATGCAACACTCCTACATGATCTGTTTAACATTCACATCAGCATGAAGAACAAGGTCATTGGGCCGACGTTTGCTCGCAGCTAGCCTACACAAAGCCATGCTTGGGCTGACTGCAGAAGACGTCAACTCGATGGCCTAGTGTCTACAAAAGTGAGTGTTGTTACCATGAGTGTTGACCAGCTCAAAATGCATGGTCAGTAGTCTGTCGCCCTCCACAGCTTGCGCAGAGCTCCAACCAATGTTGCGAGAAACGTAACCGTTTATCGTACGAACGGCTGCAAATGGAACAAAACTGAACATCCAGCTAAATTCAAAATTTAAAAAATGCTACTAATGAGTGCTTTCAACGATTTGCTTTCATTGCTATGCTCTGCATTAGGACTGAGAAACAAGTGAAAGTGAAGCATCGTCTTAAACTAAATTATCAAAGCCCATCCACCCCTGACACTGCGACAAGATGTGAAATGACCTTGACAGTTTAAGGGTGGTGCCAGGATAGCTTGGCACCTCTAATTAAGCGGTAATGCCACAAACTGGGACTGTTCGGTTTTGTGAACCCCCTGACTGCAACTGACAGCTTGATGGACAAAATTGTGGTTTTTCCGCAGAGCAGTATCATCGGTAGCAAACGTCTAATCTGTGAACTGCTGAGCCCCAGAGTGCACAGGGGAAAAAAATCGGACTCACTCGGGGAGCAGATACCCCCTGGTAACCATGGGTAAGGAGCAGCGACGTAGGCAAGCCCCAAAACGTGGCCCTCAAATGGGTGGCTCGTGTACAGGTGGCCCAGGCAAAACTTAGGCAGCTGCCTACTGTAACTAAACAACTGCAATGAACATAGTCGGAGATAGATATAGTGATTGTCTCGAACATGTGTTTATGATGAAGCTGTTATAAGCACAACCCCCGGTCTTTGGTGAAAATGCGCAAAAACATGAGCATGAAAAGGCAAAATGCATGACACAAATGAGAATGACTTTTCTAATTTCAAAGGAGAACATGACATGAATGCCTAGTGCACAAAAGGTCATTGGGCTGACGTTAGCCTGTGTATGGCCTTCTGCACAATGGGTGCAGAATTATCTCGATGAACAGATGGGGTGACATGTTCTTTTCTACCGGAATGCTGGCACCATTCTTGATCCAACGTCACTGATTTATCTCCTAAAATGTAATGTAGTCTTCATGGGACAATTTCCTAACTAAGGAATTAGAGAATTTCACCTTAGGGCCTGGACCTGTAATGTCTGACGATACTGTCTTTTAAACTGTAACCTTCAGTCCCATCCCCCTCCATTGGAAGTATTTTGTGTTAGTGACATCTTTGTGAAATCATCGTTAAAGGTCTGATACCGTCAAAAGTGCATGCATACAAAGTGGTTCTAGCAAGAGGCAACTGCCCGGGCTCATGAGAATCTATACCTCTTGAGGTGGACTTAAATGTCTCTCCGCAGTGAACAGATGAACATTCAAGGTACAGTCAGCACCAATATTTCAAACAATGTGAAAGTTAAAACTTACATTTAGTTTCTCTTCATAATTCCAGGACTTTACCGCCGCATTGTAGTGTTGGCCGCCAGTGTATGCTGTGTGAATCAGCAGCTGAAACAGCATTGCCAACTGTATGTTCAATGAAAGTCTAAGGAAGGAAAATGTACACTCAAGAGAAATTAAACAGTACAGCATGTAGTTGTAACTGTCAAAGTGTGTATTCGGTAGACTCCACACCACCCAACTTCCAGATAAGAGCATCAGAGCCACAGCTCCTTCTCGGAGACGATCTGTCTAACACAGTCAAACGACTCCTGACACTTGCCATGATCCAAGAACAGTGCCCTGAGGAGTCGTGGATCCATGTCCACACTGTCGGCTCAGCAACACATGCAGAAACCAATGGAGGAGCTGGAGTGTACGCAACGTTCCCAGGCTGACCAACAGAAGCTGTCTGCCTACCCACAGGAAAACACAGCTCAAACTATGCAGCAGAGGTAAAGGCCTTGACAAGAGCAGCCTGTCATCTCCACCTCAACCAGCCAGTGTCAGCAGGTGGTCCTCCTGACAAATGCCCTGTTGGCTCTCCAGGCACTAAACAACAGCAAGCTTCTTGACGGGGTGCAGGATGTCCTCAAACAGTTCAGCAACACACGCCATGTGGTCCTTCAGTGAATACCCTCCCATTGCAGTGTAACTGGAAACGAGACTGCAGACCAGCTCACAAAGCTATGTGCTCTTGGAGACCAGAAAAAGAACCAAGACACTCCTCAAGAGCAGAAGTCCTCAAGTCCCTAATGATGCCCAGGAAAGGTCACAGTTTTCAAGCGTAAAACAGGACACAGCAGGCTCAACTATCACATGAGCCGCAAGCTGAATATTGTGGCACCTTATGCCTGCCAGTGTGGCCGAAGTGAGCAAAGAGTTGGCCACATCCTCCAAGACTGCCCCTTGTTCCAGCAGCTGAGGAGAGGCACCTGGGACACCACTCTCCACACTCCAGAAAAATCTCTATGGCTGCAGGAAGGAGCTTCACCGCACTGTGAGGTGTGGTGGTCTAAGATGCATGTTATCCGATAACCTTCCAAAACCACAACAGTGACTGGGAAGCCCACGTTTCTGTGGGCATAAGAGTTACGTCTTTATATTGTCCACTGTTGCAACCGACAACTGCCAATTTTACCAATGTAAAACAAAAAACCACCACAAGACAAAAGACAGACTTAAAACAACAACTCATTCAATTACAACGATGAACTCATTTATAAAATGTAAACTATTCCAAGTTGGCATTGTTTGTATTGTCATTATGGCACTTGTCAGTGTTGCTTGCAACATATACAATTTGGACCAAATATTTGACCCGTAGACAAAATAAAAAAATACAAAACATTCATGATCTTTCAAACGTGTTTGTCACAAAATAATAACCCAACGGAGAAAGAAACGCGCCTAGAAACAACATTTACAACACAATTTATATTTCCGGTTAAAACAACAAAAAAAAAACACCCTGCTTCAAATAGCCAAACAAACAGGTATAGGTATGCAACTCAGTCGCCACCTATTTTGTGAGTGAGAAAAAGCCAAGTCTTTGCTTCTTCTCACTCACAAGATAAGCAATGACTGAACTCTAACGTGTTTGTTTACTTGAAATATTAATAAAATATGTTGTAACTGCCAATTACAAGTGTTTTTCTTTCTCTGCTGGGTTCTTCTCTGCATTTTACACGCTTGGCAGGCCGTTTTGGTCTGCATTTCGTTTGTCACACTGGCCAGAACAATCTCAGTTATCAGTTGTAAACACATCTCATATAATAAACAAAACCCTCCTCAAAAAGCAATGTTAGGCTAGGCATAACACTCTGTCAAGACAAAATGTGTATCAAGTGCAACGAATGACATCCATTTAGTAAGAAATAAAATCTACCTGGGGAATTCAAATCTGCTCTCTAATGTTCGTTTTGAAATGGGTGTCTCTTTATCTGTAATCTGCTGTAGCACCCACCTTTATAAAGCGGCCATTTGCTCATAGCAACCACTACAATTTACTCCCGTTTGTGTTTACCATATAACGACCGCTAATACAGCTGCCACCTGTGTTTAACACTTGTGGCCAGCTATTGTCACTCCCGACCGCTACTTGACCCGTCAAATAGCAGCCGCTTTGAGTCCGAATGCCACTTGTAGAAGTTCACATAGCCGTACTGAAAAATGTTCTCCGTCCAACGTCTGAATTGCTGCTGTGCATCTTTACATTAGTCGTGTATGTTCTATCAAGCAGGAAAGCTCTCTTTTGCGCCATCTCTCACACATCGACTGAGCAGAGCATAGGCCTTTCCATGACCCTAGGATATGTCTGGTGCGAAAAGGATCTTCAGGCTAATGTCAGCTTTAGTTGGCCCGCACACGTCGTTTAGAACATTGTTGACGTAAAAGCTTGAGAATTTTGTGTTGTGGATAAATGCTATGCTTCACACATCTCACACACTTGCATGTTTAGACATTTACTATTAGTTTCTGTAGGGTTGATGGCAACTGTGGCAAAATGCAGTGCAAGACAGCTCTCGTGTCGCTCACAACACAGATACAGCCACCAACTGAATCTTATACTACATATCCTTCTTTAACGCTTCCACAACAGAATGTAGAAACGACTACTGCGTGGTAATTGATCCAAATCTTCATCAAATCGAAAGAGAAATAGGTAGTGGGTTAAACACGTCACTTTTTATGTGATCATAATATTGATGTCGCGTGCAACAAAATGGTACATTGTGACAAACATTTGAATTCACATAACTTGCCACCGCATAGTCGCCATTGTGGGGAAAAAAACTGCCCCTGAAGGGATTGTGGGTAAAATGGCTTGCGTTTGAGAAAATCAGCTTCCAAGCACATGTGTGAAATGCAAAAGTTTGACAAAAATATAGTGCCGCACACTCTGAGATGAATAGGTCAGAGTAATAAACGATTTTCAGCAAAAAGCCTGATAACAATTAACACTGACTGATATTTGCAGCTGCTTCAGTTAACAAAAGTCACTCACAAAGCCACTAGGCCGTCAGATAGGAAGTGAACCTCCACCCACCCCCCTTCCCCCTCCCTCCCCCCCCCTCCCCCCGCCCTCGGGGGGATTGGAGACCACATTTTTCGGAAGCCTATCACCTGTGCAGACGAACCATAGGTCTTTGCCCAAAATAGATACCGTATTGAATATAGTTGGACAGTACTTTGGTCATATTTTCCTTCTTTGGGCCCTATAATTATTTTGCTTTTTGGGGTAGGGTTGGTGTTAATGACGCAGTTCCCATAAAAAGCACGCAGAACTAAATGACTGGTATCTTTGGCAACAGAACTACCATTTACAATGATTTAATGTTTAAAAAGCAAAAATGGTGACTTCATCACAACGCCATTTTTTAAAAAAACTTTCCCGACACGCAAAATAGCCTTCTTGCCAGAAGAATAGGTTTCCAATTTTTCACATACTATGAAGAAAACATATACTAATGTTATGACAAATCATCAATGGAAACATAAGCAATTCAATGTTTTCGACTGGTGTTCTTCAAATGTGTTATTTAAAGTCCAAGGTCATCTCACGTTGTACTTTATGGGGAATTTTTTTTTTTGTAAATGTGATAACAAAAAAATTACAAAAAGTGAAAACATGTAAGGAATTGCTATGAATAGTTGACAAATGACTAGACGTGACCTAAAGACATGAAGTTCAAGATCGCAGCTTACGAAGAGCTTTTAAGAATATTCAGTTTACAATAGGGGCCTAACATTTGCTCTGATGCTAGGAAGACCTGCTCACACCTACAGGATCTCCTTACTTCAGAATCATATTCTGCTGATCTGAGATGATCAGGAACATTATAATATAGATACACTTATAATTAAGGTCACGGTCACAATATGTACAAATGTGCACGTAATATTATACCCAAGATAATACTCAATTAGATGCGTGTCAAATAGAATAAATTAACTGCTCCATGGTCTGAAATTCTCTCTCTCTCTCTTTCTCTCTCTCACCAGAAAAAAATCTTCTATTGTGCTTATATTCAGCCACATTTCGATTGTGCCTCTACTATCTGGGACGGCGGTAGTGGTGATGCTAACTTTAAAAGATTCAACTCGCTCCACAGAAGGGCCATTAAACTAATTGTTGACAGACCCACAGAAAGCATTAGTACAGATGACAAATTCAATTTGCTAGCTGTTTTACCTCTTCACAAACTTTTTAATCTATAATAAACTGGTATTCATGCGCAAAATCACACTCTCAGAATCTCCTACTTATCTCACAAATGTATTCCGTTTTGCCCATAGGTCCAACCGAACACCAGGAAACAAAGATGCTAGTACCAATGCTCCGCTTGGATATTTACGTCATCTTTGTCCTATTCTGGGGCCAAATTATGGAATTCTGTTCCGGCAGATATTAGAGCAGCGCCATCGGTTAGAACATTTAAAACCCAGCTGCTGAAGTATCTCAGGAATACTTGAAATGCTGTAAAGAGTAAACCACGTGACTATGGCTTTTCGTTTCTCACCTGACAATGGCTTTTCGTTTCTGAAGTTGGTGTAGTAAACCTTCAATACGTAAATAGCGTAGACTTGTTGAAGCTATTCTTGTGCCTATTTTCCCCCTACAGCTATATCAGTGTATTCTCTTCTTACCTTTATTTTTACCATGTAATGTCTTGTAAATACCCGATGCACATATATATACATGCCCACACTGATTTCTGTTTACATTTTTTTTTCTTGTAAATGTAATATTACTTTGTATTTTTCCCCACCCGGGTTAACTATTTTTTTCTTTTTTTCTCCAGGCATTGTGTGTGTGTGTGTGTGCGCGCGAGTGCTTGCGTGTGTATGTTTGTGTGTGTGTGCGTGTGCGTGTGTGTGTGTGTGTGCAAGGACATGATTGAAAACAGGTCTATGTACCTAATCATTTATCCTTGACAAATAAAGTTTCATTTCATTTTATTTCACACACACACACACACACACACACACACACACACACACACACACACACACACACACACACACAAAGATAAAGAATCTCATATAGGCAGGAGAAAAAGAAAATGATCTCATTTATTGCTTATGTATGGTCCATTTTTGTAAGTATGGAATTTGTGCACAGCCTGTAGCCGTGGCAAATAGTATGCAAGTCACTGGAACAATTGCTTAAACCAGCAATAAGATGGTAGCCATCTAGTTTCTCCCCCCTCCTCAACTGACCCACCTCATACCACCACCACCACCCCTTCCCAAGAAACAGTTGGGCAGGAAATAACATTGAAATATTATCTGGATTGTTCGCACTACCATCAAGTCAGTGCTTGGGCTGATGAAACAAAAAGTTCACTCTTTTACAAGAATGTGCAAGCGGATTGAGGTTTACTGGTTATGCGAGTTGTAACACTGAGAGAAATGTCTTACATCGGTGTTTAGGTGATACTGAGAATCTCACTCGAGCGGTTTTAAAACCATATCCTACGAGCGAAAGCGAGTAGGATAAGGTTTAAAGACAGCGAGAGTGAGATTCTCAGTATCAACTAAACACCGATGTAAGAGTCTATTTCTTACTCCCCCTTTTCTTGGCCGTATAAATTCGATGTGCGTAGGTTTTCTGCACACGCCTACCACAACACGGCCGCCACTGTCTTTCAGTGGCAAAGAACAGGACATTTACTTTGTAATGTGATGTGGATATCTTGGATGTCAGACAACTGTTTCTACATGAAGGCGTAATAGCCCAATGCGTGACGCTAGAGCCCCAGTTGACACAATGACATTGCGTCATTGCACATGAGCTTAAAGTAGGTCAAGTTTCAATAACGTGTGCGCCCGTACCTTTTCCGTTGACCAGATTTTGTACAAGACACGTGTGTGCACACGTGTCCCTTCACGCACCAGGGCTGCATCACACTGTGTGTGATACAGCTTTTCCGCTCAAAGACAGCAAAGATGTGTAAAAATCCGATATAGAATCTTACATCGGTGGTTAGGCGATACTAAGAATCCCACTCGAGTGGTTATAAAACCTTATCCTACGAGCGAAAGCGAGTTGGATAAGGTTTTAAGACCAAGAGAGTAAGATCAGTATCATCTAAACACCGATGTAAGATTCTATTTCTTACTCACCTTTTTCTTGGCATAAATCCGATGTCAGCTGGTCTTCGCAACACATCTAGTCACAACACAGCCGCCATTGTGTCTTGGCAAAGGTCTTGGCGTAATTTACTTGAGTTGTAATGTGATGTCAATATTTTGGATGCCAGACCGGCCAATGTTCCTAATAGCGCAGTACATGACGCCAGAGTGCCAGTCGTCACTGTGAAATGATGCCATTGCGTGTGAGCTGAAAATAGGTCAAATTTCAATATCGCGTTTGCCCATACCTTTTATTGACAGGACAATGTGCACACTTGGCCGTTCACGCAACACTGCTGTATCACACACGTGTGTGATACAGCTTTTTTCCGCTCAAAGGCAGCAAAAATAGGAGGTGGGTAAGAAATTTAGAGTCTTACAGCGGTGTTTAGGTAATACTGAGAATTTCACTCGAGTGGTTTTAAAATCTTATCCTACGAGCGAAAGGGAGTAGGATGAGATTTTAAGATCACAAGAGTGAGATTCTCAGTATCATCTAAACACCGATGTAAGAATATATTTCTTACTCCCTTTTTTCTTTGGATAAATCCGATGTGAGTTGGTTTTCGGCACACACCTGGGGGTCGATACGGGGGATAGGGTTTAAACTGAGACCGAGATACGTGCAGCAGAACTCTACACTAAATTTTCATCTCCACGGTTTGGTCCGCTGACGATGAGGAGTACCGGCAATTCAAAGCAAAACGTCCTCGAAACACACATAAACCAGACATACAAATTCAGACTGACTGACTTGTGTCGCTCGAGTGTGTACGGCCGGCCGATAAACAGGCCATTACATCTCTGATATAGTGTGGGATGTCAAACACATCTTTACATCCTGTCTGTGGAAGCGGAACTTCTAAAATATCGTGTCGTCGTTGTACATCTTAATGGATGTGTACGGTCCCTAAATACTCTGTTTCGTCGGATTGCATGTCTTTGTCTACGTTGAAAAAACACGAAGGACGCCATCTTTGTTTGGTTTAGGCCGGGTCTACGGCTTTTAGTCCCGCAATTTCGCAGGACTAAATTCTGCCCGTTTAGTCCCGCCTTTAGAGCGGGCCTGTGGCGTTGTTTGGCTGCATAAATACGGGCCTACGGTTTTAGGCGTGGCCTACGTTTTTAGGTCAGTCGGGTCTATATCGGTAGGTCGCTCACACGAATCGATGTCCTGGTCACAACACAGCCGCCATTGTGTCTTGGCAAAGATCTTGACGTAATTTACTTTGCAATGTGACGTCAATATTTTGGATGCCAGACAAATGTTCCTAATAGCGCAATACATGACGCCGAAGTGCCAGTCGTCACTAAGACTGAAATGATGTCATTGCGCATGAGCGGAAAGTAGGTCAGGTTGCAATATCGCGTGTGCCTTTTTGTTGACCAGACTTTCTACAGGACAACGTTGTGCACACTTGGCCGTTCACGCAGCACGGCTGTATCACACGTGTGTGATACAGCTTTTCCGCTCGAAGGCAGCAAAGAAGGAGGGGTGTAAGAATAGAAGTTTCTCAGACAACAGAAAAGCAATCCAAAGTTAATGTTTGTTTGGTGGTGGTGGTGGTGGTGGTGGTGGTAGCGGCGGTGTGTGTGTGTGTGTGTGTGTGTGTGTGTGTGTGTGTGTGTGTGTGTGTGTGTGTGTGTGTGTGTGTTCTCATGCATGTTTGTGTACTCATGCATGTGGTGTGTGTGCAAGGTTGTTTGCATATGTGTCTGTGCTCGTGTATTTGTGTGTGCTACAGAGTTAAATCTGTGAAGTGCCCACGATTCACATGCTGAGTTGTGCTTTTGTACCACAGTGCCATGGTTACATTGGTGCAATCACACACATCATTTAGGGCCACGGTATGCCCGATATCCTACCCCGCTGAGTTGTGCTTTTGTACCACAGTGCCATGGTTACATTGGTGCAATCACACACATCATTTAGGGCCACGGTATGCCCGATATCCTACCCCGCTCCCAAACCCACACACGCACACACACCCACCCACACATACACACACACACACACACACACACACACACACACACACACACACACACACACACACACACACACACACACACACTGGCCGGCAGACTGACACACCAGACATGCATACTACTACTCTTGACAGTATCTTTTGGATTCGTTCGAGTTCATTTGGGTGAAAAGACGGACAACAACCGAGACTCGACAGCAATGGCCGCGTACGAGTTCAGTGGAGCGGCCCATTCCTTGCTTTGTAAAACGAATCAGTTTGCGAGTCTTCTGACAAACCATACATTTGCACAGCTCCGAAACATTCTTTGACTTTACGTGTGTTTTACGTGTATAAATTGTGCATAATCGGTAAATGATTTTTTAGCCCACTCCCCAGACACTGAGAAACTCAGACTTAGGGGCTTTAAGCAATCAAAGCCCACCCTTGCGCAGACTGCTTTAATGACATGTCACAATTGCGTAATATTTCTTGTGTTTTCTTTTTGTTTTTGCCACTGATTAGTATTGTTATATGTTCAAACACGTAACAATCGTAAGAAACTGAGGACAATAACCACAGAATGAGTCGGTCGGTCTGTGTTAGGCATATATTCTCTCTGTTTCTTTCTTTGTTGATCATTACTGATGGTACGACAGAAATAAGAAGTGTACTAATATTTGTAATATCAATTTGTTTGGAAAGAATTGATTGATTGATTGTACATTGCTTAACGTCCCGACAGCAACAAGGCCTTCTCAGGACGTGCCTGCACTGCTTGTGAAAAAAAACAAACAACAGAATATTGAATGTATGTCGCCAGCCGGTCCAATACGTTAAATAAACCTACGACACGGGGCCTAAATAAAGCCAAGACCATCTAGCAACACACATCCAATATCAAAAGCTACAGGCAGCGCAGACAATAGGGAGAGTTTAAAAAAGGAAAATACAGGTGAATGGACCAAGGGTAGACAGAAACACATGCCCCAGAATAGAGGAGAAAACCCACCCTGTGGGGCTGACCAGGGTGACCCTGGGAACTAAAAAGTAGTCAACCCCACCCAAGTCCCCCAGGGCAGACCCGGGTGGGGTTTGTTTGGAAAGAAGGTGCATCTGACTTTACTAGGATGAAAAGATGAAATACAGATTAAATTCTCATCCGCATGCAATGCATGAATTTGTTGAACTTTTAAGTCCAAAAGTTTGTTCATTTGGGTGTAAATTCCTTGAGTTATGGATTTGTGAAAATTGCAACAGGGAAAAATAACATCTTGAATTGTAGCTGCTTACAGAAGTCGCCGGGAAAGTTCCGCGTATAACGATTACGGTTTCTGTCTGTCTCTCTCAGTCTCTTTCCCCAGCATCTGAGAGATTCATTTCAGGTGTCAGTAAATTCTGACGTGCTTTATCCAGGAAAACCTTCCGCTGTCGATTCTTTTTCTGTTTGAACATAATTTTTCAGATCTTATTCTTATCTTAGAAGAATGTTGTGTGTTATGAACATAATCTTGGTGCGCAGAAAAACAACGCTAAGTCGAACAACTCGATCTGTGAAAATTTTGACTTATCCGTATGACGAAAAAAAAAATCCCCTGCAGGTTCGACTTAAGCGTCGTCGACTGTATCAAGTTTAGGTTTGAGGCTGAAATTTCTATTTGAGAACAAAACAATTCTGGTCAAAATGTGACAATTTTGTTGCCTATTTCTGTACCCGATGTGACCTTGCCATCTGACAAAGGTCACTTAACTTGGTATGTGTAGAAAGACTTGTCACAAAGTATCCTTGGATCAAGTTTGAAGAATGTGGCTTGAATATTCTCCGGCACGACAGACTGCCAGCTACATAGACTCCTTTTTGTTATCGCACGTGAGCCAACAAGGGACAATAGAAACCCTTTGCTATATGTGCCTACTCACACAGATCGTGAAAGGGAAGGGTAGAAAATCTTAGCCGAGGCAAGACAACATTGATAAACCAGCGTAATGGCGAATTTTGGCATGGTGCAGCTCGCTTTAAACTTGTTTATCCATTTCATCCTGACATCGCAGCAGGAGATGGACCAAGACCGTTCAAGGGTGATGCTAGCTCAGCTTTTTACCTTCCTAGGTGCCAACCATACCTAGCACTACCGTTGAACTATCATGGTTGGTCCATCTCCCACATCTAGTATCTTCACTGGTGGACGCAGACTGTGTTTCTGAATTTTCTGTTACTGAAGCGGCGAAGAGCCCCACCCTTCCATAAAACATAAATACAATGATGGGCCAGCAAGAGGCAGAGATCCAGGTCTCTTGCATTTAGATCGTGTTCGGTTTTTTTACCCACACAAGGGTGAACAAGTAAAAATATCACACCTCTTTGATTTGAAGGCCAAATCTGCTCATTCCTCCCTCCCACACAGTCTTCAAGAAGCGTTGGTTCACTCGAGTCAGAATGCTGACCTGTACATATGACAGACGATACTCTTCTGTTGACTACAAGTATTAAACAAAATTATCAAACACCATAGTCTTATTTTCTTTTTGGTGTGTGTATGTGCGCGTCATGCGAGGTGGATGTGCGTGTGCCACGGTGTGCGACTGTCTCTAATCGCAGTAGACGGTGGTATGATTCTGCACAGTTGAACTATGCGCTAAGTAAGATGCAGGTGTGTCATTCCTCCACAGACTGTCCGCAGCGGCAGTAGGTGGTCAAATGCCACTTCTGTGCAGTGCAGTTACTCACTGTACTACTTAATGTATCGATTCCTATAATTAGCCGCTGAGATGTTCTTGTCTCTCATTTATTAATGTAAGTGCTGCCTACAAGTTGTAAGCGTTTGAGCGAGTCTGGGTGAAGTCAGCTACCGACTGCCTTTGATGTTACACCAGCTGTCTCTGAAATATGCATATATTGTACAACAGAATTCAGAGAATAAAGTTTTGTAGATGTGTACGTGCGAGAGAGAGAGAGATACTCAGAGAGAGATAAACAGAGAGAAAAGAGGGAGGGAGAGCGTGATGCACATGTGTAATAGATATGGGGGTGTTGACCATGTTTAGAGAAGCAGGGTGTCGGGGAGTAGTTCAGGTATTAACCCCTTCACTGCCGAGAGAAAATAGACCACACTATGGAAAGAGGTATAGATTTTCATGACCCCTGGAATTGTGGGGGCTCATGAGGATCTGTGCCTCTGCTGAAATCACTTTGTATCCATTGTTCATGGGTTGGCCAGAGCTCTTTCGCTTTGAATTTACAGAGTGTAATGTATGATGTGGCAGTGAAGGCGTTAATGCCAAAAACCGGGGAACAAAGGGAGGATTTTCATGGGCCTCTACAGAAACTGCACGCCAAGGACCCATAAGACAATTTGTATGCAGCCGGCTGACAAGATTATGACGTGTACAGGCACAGAGTGTTACGTTTGTGGTTGGGTTAACCTTTTAGGGCACGTGTGTGTGGATAAAAGATCAGGTGTTCAGTCGAGTTATTTTTTTATTAGAATCACGTACCTTTTTAGTATGATTCGTTTCCTTTTGTATGGAGAATTGCGATCGATTTTTTTGTGTGTAACTACAATGTTGCACATTTCGCTAATTTGTATTAACGTCCGACCTAGATTAAGCGAAGCTTCTGAAAACGGCGCTACTGTTCTAGTGATTTCAAACATGACGTCAAAGTTTTGTAGTACACATGTTGGTTACATGTCATAACATTTACGTACTTGCGCCTAGATTTTAGTGGAAGATTGTATGAAAAATATAGAGTGTTCTTTTTAATGAATATTAATAATTTTGGCTACATTTTCTGTTCTGATTGGCCGAGTTGTGTAATTTGCGGTATAGTTCTGGAAATCTGTAATAGAATAAAAGAGGGTGTTAGGAAGTATGTGCATGCATTTGTAAGAGACAGTGTATCAAAGTGTGCATGCATTTGTGAGAGATAGTGCATCAACGTCTGGATGCATTGTGCTAAGAGTGCATCGTGAGAATAAAGTACTATTGGAACTGTTACTCCAGTGTGGTCTACAACCTTGTGCCACGTGTGACGACTTGCAACTGCAGGGCCGGATCCAGGGGGGTGCTTTGGTACTGCCCCCACCCCCACCCCCCACCCCCCGGCTTAAAAAAAATCATTAACTACCAGGCCACAACATGGTCCGAGAAGGAAGGGGGTGGTTTAATGTTATTGCAGCACTACCCCCCCCCCCCCCCCTGGTTTTAGTTATTTTCGGACCCTGGAAGCACCTCTTACCCTCTTCCCCCGCTTTTTCCAGAGCCTGGAAGGACGCGCCCCTTCTCTGTTCAGTCCCCCCCCCCCCCCCCCCCTCTTTTTCGATTTCTTCGGACTCTGGAAGCATACTCTGGAAGCACGCGCCTTTTCTCCTTTCCTCCGCCATCACCCCCCCCCCCCCTCTTTTCGATTCCTCCGGACCCTGGATGAGCACGCCCCGCCCCCCCCCCCCCTTTGGAAGCACGCGCCATTCGCTCCTGAACAGTATTATACAGTTTTTATATTGTCGTTCAGCATCCCCCCCCCCTAAAAACTGATTGATCCGGCGCTGAACTGAGTGAGGTTTTTCTACAAGAACCTAACGTGAGTGTGTCTGGTGTGATTGCATCCTACTACGACCACGACTACAACGTAACACAGCTAATCGTGAGCATATGAGCTGCCTACTTCTAACAGAACTATAAATCTTGATGCATATACCCTTTAAAAAAAAAACGACAAAATGTGCTACCGACAGCCAAGGGTTAACCCCCTTGTGCACACAGCGGCCACCGGTATTACATATTGGTGGCTTAATGCACACAGGGGTTAGTAAGGATGAGGCATCGCAGTAAGCAAATGATCCTCATGATCATGATGCATTGGCCAACTACCCAGTAAGCAAAGGCCCTTGGGCCCATGACGGCTGCAGTCATGGGGCCAAAGACGTTTTGCTACTGGTGTAAGGCGTATGTCGGCTAGTCTATCTCATGGCGATCTATGTTACTGACCAGATACAGAGCAGTGTTCTGTTTCGTTATGCCTACATCCTTGTAGAAGTCGTAATCAGCTACGAGCAGCACTGGACAATGCATAGACGGTTCCTTTCCACCATTATCAGTGTAGGCTCTCTTCAGCCGAAGTCTTCCTACAACAAAACATGAGAATGTCATCCCAAAGTCTACCGTATTTCTTTGAGCTCACATGCGTTTTTCTGTTCCTGTTACTCTTTTCAAGCTTACCCTTCCGATTCATCTCTCTCCAACCTAAACCATTCTACCCTCCGATCCGCACAAACACAGACATATATAGAATCTTACATCGGTGTTTAGGTGATGCTGAGAATCTCACTCGAGTGGTTTTAAAACCTTATCCTACGAGCGAAAGCGAGTACGATAAGGTTTTAAGACCACGAGAGTGAGATTCTCAGTATCATCTAAACACCGATGTAAGAATCTATTTCTTACTCACCTTTTTCTTGGCATAAATCCGATGTCAGCTGGTCTTCGGCACACATCTTGTCACAACACACCCGCCATTGTGTCTTGGCAAAGGTATTGACGTGATTTACTTTGTAATGTGATGTCAAAATTTTGGATGCCAGACAAATGTTCCTAAGTTGTGCAGTACAAGACGCCAGAGCGCCAGTCGTCACTGTGAAATGGTGCGGCTGCGCGTGAGCTGAAAGTAAGTCAAGTTTCAATATCGCGTGTGCCCATACCTTTTTGTTGACCAGACTTTCTACGGGACAATGTTGTGCACACTTGTCCGTTTACGCAACACGGCTGTATCACACACGTGTGATCTTGGCTGTATGATACGTGTGTGATACAGCTTTTCCGCTCAAAGGCAGCAAAGGAGGGGTGTAAGAAATGGCACTTTGCACCAGTTGGCGTTCTGTTCTGAGGGCAGCCATTCTGAATGATAATTATAGCACAAGCAAAGAAATGGCGTCACTGTGAGCTTAACATCAATACATCATTAGTCCCACAACGCTGTATACACAGTTACGAAGTGAATGCTTTACATCACTCCACATAGGAAGGATGAAACTTCGTAATTTTCTAGCTGATTTTCACAACTAGAACTGTCAGGTGATAATCTGACCCAATCATTGCCATACCCGTAGGCTGAGACAAACAGAAGGCTCATGTAAATACTGTTTATGAAAAATTAATCGTCTTTTAACGAGAACATTCTTTTTTTCATTAAAAGTTTAAAACATTTTCAATCGTTTTAAAAATAATTCCATAATTTCATTAAAACTGCAATACCAACAATTTCAAATGCACTACCCTTTTCACTAAAAAGGTTGCAGAGATACAAACTAATTCAATACCTCCCTTCAGCCTAGCTGTATGCAAAATATCTAGTAAAACAAAAATCTTGCGCTGATTTTCAGGTCAACTGTTTAAATATCCAATTTCTTGTGAATGAGTACTCCAATTTCAATACCCTTGGAAGCATGCTTGAAGACATCTCTTAGGAGTAAAGACGATTTTGATATATTTACTTAACCGTCTGCACAATGTTTTTAATTTTTCTTAAGAGTAATTTGTTTTCAAAAATGAATTAATTATCATTAACACAGCTGAAGAGGTACACTGCTGGCTAACGAACTCAATCAATGTCTTGCTGTAATCTAACTATTTTCAAAATATCTAGTAAGAATAAGAAAAATTACGGACTCGAAATGTGATTCAAACGGTTTTCGTGACTCGGTCATTTTCTTGTCAATGTGTACTCTAATTAAATTATTTCTTAAAAATACCTCGGGAGAATTCTTATATGAACAATATCCTAATCTATCAAGCTTCTTCGTCCACAAACGGCAGCGCTAGTCACTCACGGACACACACACACACACACACACACACACACACACAGCACTTGGAGCCAAAAGTATGTTCTACAGCGAGTTTAGGGCAACTAGACATGACGTCATTTGTATCTCGTTACTTCTTTGCCGGAATTTTCGGTCCGCCCACCCATGATGTCATTTGCCTGCTATTGAACGCGCTCCATACAGCCCCACCTCAAAGTATACCGTATCTTCAATATGGCACACCAAAAGACAAATAAATCAGCTGCACATAGCATCTGAAAAAAGAAACATAGAAAAAAAATCTATTAATCTTATTGTGCATGCATCTGCTAGTAGTTCAGTTCAGTTTGGTCAAAATGGGATCTCTGCTCTTGGAAAGGCCAATATGCTCTTCATCTCACTGATCACTCACCCAGAATTCCTTTCGATATTGAACCTGGTCCACTATGGATCTCTCACGTCTTTTCAAGTCTGCCCAACGCCTGCCGCCTTTCTCCACACCTCTGTAAAGGAGGCAATCGATTGTGTGGTGCCCTTGGCTATGTTCCTAGAAATACTTTTACAGGTTTCTCTCCACATCTGATCTACCCATCCACAGTCCGTGCATGATTTTTCTGCTTTGTCAGCAAGTGTTTCTGCTTGCCTTTACAGCTGTGGGTCAGCGCCCCTGCCTCCACTGTTAGGCTTGAAGTCTTGGCTGTGTAGGGTGCACTGTCTTCATGTATAGAGCTGCATGCCTTTTTCATTTGGCTGTGAAGCCTGAGCGTGACTGGCTGTCTTTGATGGAACTGTTTGTGTACATGATTGTCACGACACGGATGTTTTTCGTCTATTTTTGTAGGAGGGTAAGTTTAGAGGAGTGACAGGGTTTGGTTAGTCACCGGGTAACGATAGCGTAGGTATTTAGTATATGGCCTTTGCACGGGTTTTGCTGCTGTGCGAGGGTTGGGTGGACGGCGTGCAGCCACGTGGCCACCCAGTTGAACGTCATCGGGTGGTACCTGCTTCACCTGTTTTTACATCACGTGAGGTAGTGAGCAGTTTTCGCCAACCTTAGGTTATCCTAAATTTTCATGAGTCGCAAAACACCAGCGAACGAAAGCAGTCGTTTTTTCAACATAGTCTCTGAGGGGGGTTTGTGCGGGCGTGGGTTTCCATTTGCCGCCGCCTCAAGTAGCTGTGTCGTCCTTCTGTGGCGTCACCTACGAGACGGCCCTGGTTGAGCCCAGAGGTCGGTGTCCTGAGAAGAGAAGAGAGCTGCGACGACTTTACCCCTGGCTTGTCTTGTTTGTCTTCGTCCTAGCCGGGGCGTCTTCACGGATGAAAGTAAGTGCACGCAACAATTCTCCAGTGGCCATATGCTCGGGGGGTGGGGGGGGGGGTTTGTGTTTGCTTGTTCGGTATTATTATATTGGCTAGTGTGTATTGGGGGGCAAGCGTAGAATAGCGGAGAGTAGGGTATAGAAGTGAATGTTAGTTATTGTACGTTGTTTCTAGAGTAGTTAGCAGGGTTTAGTTACTGGGGGGTTTAACGCCGAGCAGGCGACTAAGGTCTCAGTATTTAGCGTAGGGGTGTAAATCGGAGTATCGGAAGTGAGTCGGGTGGTGACGTGTAAATATGTATTTTGAGTTTGCATTTTATTATTGCGGGAGAGAGGTGAAGGGAGTATGTCGAGGTTGCAGTTATTGTTGCGAGAGAGAGGTGAAGAATGTTGAGGCTAAATCTATTGTTGCGGGAAGTGTGCGATTGTGAACATGTATTTTGTTGACGTTAATTTCTCGTTGTGGAAGAAGTGAAGGGAATTATTCAGGTTGAATTTGTCGCGAGGGAAAGGTAAAGGGTATATGTTGAGGCTAAATTTACCGTTGTGGGAGAGGAGTGATGGGAGTATAAATACTGCAGTTAAAGTCGCGGGAAGGGTAAGGTGATTATCTTATCTTTTGCTAGTTATTTATGAGTATTTTGCACCTGTGTTTTAGTGCATCTTTAAATACAAAGAACTAACCAGCTAGTCTGCCACCGTGCTGTTGTACTGCGTGGAAGCTGACAGTGTCACTCCGCCTTGTGGGCTACGACACCGGACCTGGGTGCCTTCGCACGCCTCGTATTTAGTCAGGTCGGGTCGTCCCATATAGTTCTTTCTAACCTGTTTACGTGAAGTTGTGTATAATTGTTATAAGGAACATTAGTCTATTTCATATTCTCCTTGTAGCGATTGTATTGCTAGAGGAGTTTTGATACAGTAACATTTGGAGTTATATCATTGTTTAAAGTAGCCTGTGTTACGGAAGACCTTATCGCGGAAGCAAGAGCGTCGAGTTGAGCTGCGCTTAACGGTTGTGCTTCCGGCGAGAAGGTCCCGTGACGTAAAATATATTGTTTATTCAACTTTCAATTATATTAAGTTATGTGATTGCTTAGTCTTTATTTGCCTATGGGATATTGTTTAATCTCCACTTGTAGACGTGATATTGTTTATTCAGCTTACTGTCAGTCATGTTGAGTTAAGGACTTATGTTCCATGTGTACGCGCAGTATTGCTTATTCTGAGAAGTGCTAGTTAAAGAGTCTTGTGCTGTCAGTGTATAATTCGCTAGCTTAATTCGAACGTGTTGTTCGTGGTCCCTTTGGGGAGATATAGTAGCGTACGAAATGTATTCATTTTTCCCGATCTTTGAATTAGTAAGCAAGCGTATTTGGTTCATGTAATTGGCATTGTGCTTTGTGAACTAGCGTATTAAGGAGCCACGTGCTGTGATAGATTCCGGGGAAGCAAAGGCGTTGGTCCAACTGGCGCTAGCGCTTGTGCTTCCGGCGGGGTCTAGTGGCGTATGGTTTAAGCCTTTCAGCCTGTTTTCTTTTTAGTGTTAGTAAGGATAGTCGTTTTATTTATATATTGTTATTTTTGTATTGTATTAGGATTATTTAGTTTATTTGTTGTTATTGTATTGTGTACTAAGGATATTTAGTTTGGGGAGTCTGGACGTATGTGTGTGTGAATGTGAGGTGTGAATGCGTGGCTGTGTGAGAATAGTTGGTTTTTGTTAGGGTTACATTTAATAAACGTGGTTGTTATTGTTCCTCTGGTGTTTGTGTTAGGTTTGTGTTAGTGTGGGTTGGGTGAATCTCGAGTGACAGCACTCATAGTTCGCACCCCGGAAGCGGGGTCGTGACAATGATCATATCTGACAGTGATACTGTTTGACTTCACTGCTGAAAGTGAACACAATCCAACTGCAAGAGGCATAGATCCTCATAAGCCCCGCAGTTGTGGGGGCTCATGAGGGTGTATGCCTCTTGACTGTGTATGCGTCTTGCTGACATCACCCAATAAACATATTCCTTGGATGGCTGGGGCTTTGGCACCAACTTAATACAGATTTCAGAAGCATAATGAGTCCACTGGCAGTGAAGGAGTTGAAGTGCTGAAGGCTGCAACCACAAGGGAGTTACAAACTCTCACATATCCACTATCCTCCTTTTTAGCCTGAACACACTTCTATGCCTACTTGAGGAACACAGAGGTATTATGAAATAGTCTAGCAATAGGCATAAATTCTCATGATAATTTATGCCTGTTGTCGATAGACGGTGTTTACTCTGGCAGTGCTACAATGTAACATAATTTTTTTACAGTAAATACAACATTACACCATTTTCTCTCTTTACAATGCACCCCAGAAATGTGTAAATGTTCACATTTCACAGTCACATAATGCAGCTTACCATGGGTCACATTCAATTTTCCGTCTGCAGACTTAAAATCTGCCTCTAACTCTCTGTCGGAGAACAGTTTGATTCCGTCTGAAAACTTGACCCTGAAAAATCAAAATTAGACAAAAATATTTTTTTATACGGTTCACACAAAAAAAATCCCAAGAAAAAAAACACACACTTAGAAAAACCAATTACAACACAAATAATTAAATTCACCAGTTGAAACCTTTTTTTCAGAATAGATAAAGAAACAAGTACACAATGCTCTACTTATCTTTTCTTTGGTGAGATGCCAACCATTTTACATAAAAACAAGCTCACCAAAACCTGTTGCATGAAAACGCACAAACAATAAACTCCTCTCCCTCAACACAGTTCCTACTCGTCCTTCAACTCGGCAACATAAAAATGCTAACAAGGATAAGAAAAGGGTTTTCAGAGAAATTTAATTTCACAGTCAAAATAAATCATCCTTGAATTGACGAAGATCAGTACAGTTTAGGACAAATGACAGGCGAAGAACACACAACAGATGGAGGTCCACCTACTTTGTACATACTCACTTTTGCTTTCACTTATAGATCTTGTTTACAACAGCTTATACATACAGCTCTGACTCGATATATCGCAGTTGTTGGGGTCCATAAAATGGGACCGCCATATATCCGTTCGCGGTATACTGAGTTTGGCAGGGGCAGGGGTGGAGGGCGGGGGGGGGGGGGGGGGGGGTCATAAGTCGGAAGGGAGGAACAAAAGAGTACCAATGAACCAACATAAACGATCTGTTTTGCTGCAGCTTGAAATGGAGGTGAAAGCTATCGCGTGATGCATTTGCCACACGCCAGCGGTCGCCGTGCTATTATGCCAGTATCCTTGACACAAATCTTCAGTAATGGCACCGCAGGCTTTAGGGACCAACAGGCATTATGAGTCATCCTAACTAGTAAATCTACCTGTGTGTTATCGTATGAAGGGGATGATCAAATATTCAGTGATACACTGAGCAGTCTATAGATTGTGACACCAGCACAGACGCATCGCTTTTGTTTGGTTGTGATGTCACACACCTATCGCGGACACCTCGCTTGACTGGCCATTGCTTGACAGATGCAGCCAGTGAGTGTCTCGCGACCACCCTGCATCCTCAGCAGTGAAGGACTTCCACCTGATTCAACTTTCAGCATTCATTTTACTGTCAGGGGGCCCTTGTGCATGTGCGTTCGTCGTGTGGAGGATGTCTTTGAGGGTTCAGTGCGAGTCTAGTATAACCCGCCAGGCAAAGCATCTTAACCGCTGAAGTGGAGTGTGACAACAGACTTTCTATCGATTCTGCTAGTTACAGCCCTAATCATTTGCATGTGTAGTCTTAATCTGGAGGTCATTCTGAGTGTAGTGTGTAGCGAGGTGTGCTCGCGGTAGGGGGGAGAGGTGTCAGGAGGGGGTTTTGAGCTGATGACTAAAATATATCGCGGTTCACTGGTGTCTGCGGTCGGTCCGATTTTATTTATTTATTTATTTATTTATTTTTTTTTTTTTTTTGGGGGGGGATGGGGCCAAGATCCCTCCCGCGATATATCCAGGATCATGATTAATGATTTGCGATATGTCGAGTCAGAGCGTATTGATTAATATATGTATATTACAGGAGTAAAAACTACTCACCTTTTCCCATCTATTGTGTGTCTTTTCCCAGGCCATTTCAAATCTGATCCACGGTAAACAATCATTGTGTGGTTGGCTGATAGCTGAAGGTGTCTCCATGCTGGCTAAAATTACATAAGCATTCCAAGTTGTGAAATCCAGATTTAAAAAAAAAAAAAAGGTGACTGCTAAGCGTGTAAAATGCAAGGAAGGTAACCAGCGAAAGAAAGAAACACGCTTGATAAAAACAAGGACAAAACAGTTTAACCCATTCAGCCCTGACGCACTATAGCAGGAGATGGGTCGACCATGATAATTCAAGGGTAGTGCCAGATTAGCTTGGCGCCTGCGGCGCCAAGCTAATCTGGCACTGCCCTTGAATTATTATGTTCGATCCATCTCATGCAACAGGTGCATGGTCGTTGGATGACGCGTCCAAAATTTGGGAAATACGTGCGCCGGGCTGAATGAGTTAAACTCTTTGGTTGTCGATAGTGCTTTTTGTCCAGGTAATTCCTACAGGAACTGACTACCCTGACAAAAAAGCGCTACAGGCAGCGAGAGAGTTAGTCCAGTTTTGTTCTCGTTTCCGAATCGTGTTTCTGTCTTTGTTGTGAAACAATGCAAATCACGAAGAACAAATCCCTCATTTACAACTGTACACGGCATACTGCAACATTAGATGAAACATGATAGTTCAAGGGTGGTGCTTTATTAGCTCGGTGCCTGACCACTTCATAGTCGAGGATGCCTGCAACTCATTCCAAGGAATAAAACCAGTAACCTACATTTGGGATTGAAAATGTTGTAAAACTCTTGCCGCAAGGGTTTCATGTAAAAGGAAAACAGAAAATAGAGGTTGAAACCCCTTTAAATTAGATACATGGAACACAAAGGGGTGTTTTCAATCTCTATTTTCTGTTTTCTTTTCATTTGGGATTGAAGTTTATTTATGGCATGTGCATTCTAATACAATTACAAAATGTGTTCTAAAAACTCTTTCAGACAAATCTGATTGACACATCAGCCTTAAAATACCACAGACGGATTGACCATGATCATTCAAGCACAGAGTTTGATTTTTGATTCGTATCTACACTAATACCAAGCTACCTGTGAGCTAACATAAGTGATGATAGTTTGCGAGTAGTACCAGTTTACTTTTGTGCCTTGTCAGGTGCCAACCTAATCTGACACTATCCTTGAACTATCTTGTCTGATCCATGCACCACCCAGAAGCTTCCAACTGTCACAAAAGTCATATTGGGCGTGACCGAGTTAGACCTCTGTACTGTATACCTCTACTGCATATGTCTCGTTGGCGCACTGAATAGTGGAGGTGAGAATACCATCCTCAAAGTGTGCAGACACTGATTCAGACTCATCACCTGGCAGACAATAAAAAACATGTTTAACCCCTTCACTGGGTTGACGCAGATAACATTTCTGAAATGTGTTAATTAAACACAAGGAACATGGAAACAAAGTGGTGTCAGCAAGAGGCATAGATCCTCATGAGCTCCCACAACTGCGAGGGATCACAATGTTCTGTGACTTGAAATTGGGTCACGTTCATGTGTTCTTCGCAAAGAAGGGTTTAATAAACACAACAGACATTACACTTTACAGTGCGCAAAAGGCTCTCAGGCTGATGGCTGCCCAAGGGGTCTGTTTCTTTTGTCTAAGTTAGCTGATCCTTCACAGGTCATCCACCAAATTATTGGCAGATGATTAAACCCAGTGAGTTTGATAATTAATAATTTATGAATGGATAAACATAACCAAAGTGAATGCATCATCAAACGTTACGAACCATTACATCCTATCCAGTTGCCATTGGTACAAATGTGTGTGTGTGTGTGTGTGTGTGTGTGTGTGTGTGTGTGTGTGTGTGTGTGTGTGTGTGTGTGTGTGTGTGTGTGTGTGGTGTACTTCCTAGGATCTCTAGCTGTGTGTGACAGAACAATGGCAGAAAGTACCTGCCAAATGACCAGTGTATATATCATTAGGGTTGATGTAAAATGGTGTTTCCACACCAGACGCGTCCACAGTTTTTGCTTGGAAACCTGAAGCTAAGACTGAAGTACCTGGGAACAGCACAAGGTGAAAATCCCTGCAAACATGCATGTATGCATGAGTACATTTACACTATTGGAAAAATATTTACTCTAAATAACAGTATATGGACAAGTAAAATGTTTGCGCAATCCTCATCATGAAAAAACACTGACCATGAGCTCACACACACACACGCTGATGCTGCAACTTCACTATATCTAGGTGTAAATGTACACAGCGAAAATCTACAAAGCACAAATCTACCTAGTCGTGAATCCACCTAGTGTCAATTTGCACTGCGCCATGATTCAACCCATAGGTAGACATAAATCCACCCAGTGTAAATCTACCCAGCATGACTCCGCACATGCTCTGAGACTTCAATACATGTATGCAACTGAGATTTAATGTTAGAGATCTGGATGGAATAGCAGCAGCGCCAGTACCCTGCACACCTTGGGTGGATTTACACCTGTGTGGAATCACATCTTCTGTTTCAATGAACATGCACACACATACAGTACAACAGTGCACTGATTTTAACAAGCATTTTGATGTGCTATTATCGACTTAATCATCTAAGTTGTTTACCTGCCTAATGCACGAAACCCGACTTCTTTTGAGTCGACATATTCACCGTTAGCACTCCTCCTTCTGCGAGACACGATGTTCACAGTTGTTAGCGTCTCATAGTAGCTCAGCTTCTTGTGGATATCACCTGCCAGTTAAACGTTTGTCATAAAGATACTTCTCTGGCACACACTAACCCTGAAGTGGTCACTATAGTATACTTTTTAGAACATCGTATCCTGTGTACACTGTCCAATGATAAACTATACCCCAGGTACACTGTACACAATGTACACTGTCTGGTGCCAGTTTATATCAAGCTTTTCAAATCTTGCTTCCTACGAGAGAGTCCACGCAACGTGCTGCGAACCACCATCCCCACCCCACTCAGTTGTGTGGAAAGTTGGCATAGATCCACATTATCCCACACAGGGCCTAAAGGCTAAAGACAATCTTTCAGCGAGATGTTCTTACTGTGACATTCATATGGTGCTTCGCCATGTTTAATTTCAGAGGGCTCATGAAGATCTTGTGTGAAACAACATGCAAATGAGCCATTCTCGAAAGGTGAAAGCACCGAACAGTGACCACGTTTGTCAATCAAGCATTAACATTATATTGCACTGACACATTCCATATTTTACACCAATGTGTTGTGTATTGAATGAACAAATACATATAACAAGCATGTATTTTGTTGAGGGTTAATTAGACAAAAACTTATTTGTTGGCAGCTTTAAAACGTGATGCGAGAACCCCTACTGAGAAAACAAGTTACAAACCTTTGAATGATTTTATTTCTCCAGACCAGCCCTTTCCATGGATAGATTACCAAAACAAGCGGAGCTTCAAGCCTATGTTTGTGCTGATATTTTAAAATGATATCAGCTAAGGTGGAATGTTTTACATCTTGAGGGTGCCAAGTTAGTTTTCTAGGCTTTTACTTTTTCGGAGGAAATGTCCGGTCATTTTTCACGTTCAGGAACACACTTGAATTAACATCACAAAATGCAACTGACGGGAAATTCCAATTCTAATTGTGTACATACTGATGCTCCGGTTGCGGATAATCTTTACTTTTCACTGCAAATGGCAAAGACAAGGCATGGCAAGTGATTTTGCTATTTAGGTCATCATCATTTTACGCCTAACGTCCAGGCATTTTTTTTTATAACGTCCGCACACATTCTCGCCGATATTTTTTTTAAATTCCTGCTGACCTCCATGAAGAAATTGATGTAGAATCTTTCTAATGCATTGTACAATGGGACGGTCATGTTTGCTTAGCAAGGAACCAGTTCTGTGCATGGTGTTGTGGAATCGAAAGAGAAAGTTGCGAATGACAAAAAACGCTCCTTAAGACAAAACAACGTCCAAACTCTTTCTGTGCGTTTATTGGAAATTTGCCAGCAGTGTGACGCACCGTTACGCTGATAAGCTTGCCAACTCCTCTATCAATCTAGATATTGGTGTCCATGTATCTGCTGATTACTTTAATTTCTGACAGTTGGTTTTGCACTCAGATTTCAGTATTATGTTGTGGATATCATAATGACATGAAAATCTGATTTTAAGGTGAAAAGTATTTTTTTTAATATTTATTTTCTTTTTGTTTGTGCATCTGCAATAAAATGACAATTTTACTAAGCACACATTCTGTTTTTTTGTTAATGCTGAGGTGATTTTGCTTAATGTCAGATAAAGAAATTGGATGTAAATTGTGTGGCTAATTTGCTGGTATTATCTAGATCATAGTATTAGTTCTGTATGTGCTGGAGTTAACACACACACACACACACACACACACACACACACACACACACATATATATATATATATATATATATATATATATATATATATATATATATATATATATATATATATATATATATATATATATATATATATATATATATATATATATATATATATATATATGCTTATTTTTGTTGTTGTACTAGATGATATTTCCTGTCATCAGTAACCTCCATTCTCCTCAGATCTTAGACATTTGAAGGGTGTAACAATAACAGCAATATTTAATCTCGGATTATCTTTTTTAACGAGGAAGTAACTCGGGCGGGAATTACTACTGAGGGTTCCCATGAGTACACTCGCTAATGGCGGCTTTTATAATTTTTGGCACAGTAATTTAGCTAAAGATCCACGGCCGACCTCGACCAGTGAAATCAGTTTGCAAACAAAATAGCATGATGCACCCCCTCTGCCCCCCACGCCCCACCCCCTCCCCCAACCTCCAGTACCAGTGTCGTCGCGATTGTTGTTACTGTAACCATGCTGCGCCCTGACACAGCTAGCGTTGCTCTAAAACATGGGTGGATCATTTTCACACACACAAATGAAACGGCGACAGGCTAAATCTTCTACCTGATCCATCCACTAGAAGCAAGATGCCCAATAAAGTGCCGATTACGAGCATGTCGAATGCCTAACGCGTTGATCCAGGTTGTTTTCGCCGAAATCACGATTTACTGAGATAGCAGGCTGATGGAATCGTACAAGCATTGCGAGCAGTGATGCGCCATTATTCTGGAAGAGGAAATCTTTTGTTTCGGAGTACAGTCTCTCGGATACGCGCTAAAACGAATAGGACTCGGAAAGTTCCCCGCGTTGCCTAGGAACGTCGGCTGCCGCGCCGCCATCTTGAGAGGACATGCTAGCCTGGCGATAGACTTCAGATAGTAGCGAAGTAGTGTTTTAACACGTTTCTGGCTCACGTGCAAAGCAAAAGTGAGTCTAACTTTTGGGCCACTGAGTGGTCGTCCGTCCGTCGTCTGTCGTCCGTCCGCCGTCGTCCGTGGTAAACTCACGCTGGCATTTTCTCGGAGACATTCAAGCCACATTCTTCAAACTTGGCCCAAGGATACTTTGTGGTAAGACCTTTCTAAACACACCAATTTGAGTGACCTCTCACAAGGTCAAGGTCACAGGGGATCAGGAAATAGGTCACAAATAGCTATATTTTGACATACTTTACTTTTTCTCAAATACTATTCACAACTTCAAACCCAAACTTGGTACAAAGATACCTGATGGTAAGACCTTTCTATAGGTAAATGAAAAGAAAAGGGGAGATCACTGGTCGATCATGCACACTTCTCTCCCCTGACAGTGCTATTATCTACTTTACTTTGTAACCTTTCTATAGGTACTAATTTGATTGATCCCTCGGAAAGGTCAAGGGTCAAAGGAGCTCAGGAAATAGGTG
This sequence comes from Semisulcospira habei, assembly GCA_036245525.1. Lineage (NCBI taxonomy): Eukaryota > Metazoa > Mollusca > Gastropoda > Semisulcospiridae > Semisulcospira > Semisulcospira habei. The sequence continues at coordinate 129,401,009 of BTPG01000008.1, forward strand.
AAAAATAGCCATATTTTGACAAAAGATGATTTTTCTCAACTACTATTCACAACTTCAAACCCAAACTTGGTACAGAGTTACCTGATAGTAAGACCTATCTAGGCATACTAATTTGGATGACCCCTCAGAAAGGTCAAGGGTCACAAGGGCTCAGGAAATAGGTCCGAAATAGCCATATTTTGACCAAAAAAATGTTTTTCTCAAATACTATTCACAACTTTAAACCCAAACTTGCTACAGAGATACCTGATGGGAAGACCTTTCTATGCATACTAATTTGGTTGATCCCTCGAAAAGGTCAAGGGTCACGACTTCGAGAGCTCAGGAAATAGGTCTAAAATATTTTGACAAAAGATTTTTTTTCTCAAATACTATTTATAACTTATAACCCAACTTTGGTACAGAGATACCTGATGGTAAGACCTATCTATGCATACCAATTTGGATGACCCCTTGAAAAGGTCAAGGGTCACAAGAGGCTGGCAAATGTGTAAAATGCTGATTTTTTTATAAAATTGTAGGTATTCCCAAATTTGTCAACCAAATTTGGTACAAAGATAGCTGATGATAAGACCTTCCTATGCATACTTATTTAGTCGACTCATCACAAAGGTCAAGGGTCACGGTTGGGTGAAAGTGGGGGGTGGGGGGGGGTGCTGCTGCAGAAGCCAGCCCTTGTCACAAAGGTCACACATATATAAATCGGTCATACACGTGAGCCATAATGGCTTTGCTTTTCTTGTTCTTCGTGTTTCTTCCTCTTTGGAAACAAACAAAAACAGATTCTGGTTAGCGGTGTCCAACGGTAATGACAAGACTTAATGTTATTGCCTATAGCACGTCAAGACTTTCCTGACATTGTCCTGACCGCGATTTCCCGATGAGCGCATGAGTCACATATCCTCTCAAGATGGCCGCATATCCTCTCAAGATGGTCGCCACGACTAGCGTAATGATGTCAGCTTCCCGAGCCCTATAGCTTGAAAGCCGCTCCAATTTTGTTATTGTATTCGATTCGTTATGTGGTACTGCGGGTCACAACGCATGGGTGTCATGAAAAAAGACGTAACGCAATTTGTATTTTATTATGAAAACCTTGAACCTGGACAGGGGCGTATCTTGGGGGGAGGGGGATAAATAGGGATTCCGGAACCACCACCCCCACCCACCCCACCCCTCCCCCCCCCCATCCCCCATCCCCACCCCACTTTCAGATCCAACTTTTTTTTAAATGCTATAACAAAGTCCCTTTTTGGGATGTTTGAAACACTTTACTCTGGAAGTAATGGAGCTTCAGTGCACGGTATTGCTTTCAGTTTGTGCGTTTCCAGTATATAAAATATCAGTCAGTGAAACATATGCTAAAAGCTATCTGCTTTATATCAACGCAAATTTTGTGTGCGAATTCCGGGTTTCTAGCCTTTCAACCGGTGTCATGTTTTCGACGTCAAAAAAAAAAAAAGATCGCCTGCAAGCATTGGCACTGAAATCATACGATAAACTGAATTTCGTCTGTACAAATCACTTGAAAAGCGGCCGGTGCACACCACAAACTTCCAAACGGGCCTGTTTGCAGTCAATCCGTCCATTTCTTTGCTAATCAGATCAGTTTTTGTCTACCGTGTCACACATAAAACGCTATAAACCCGCAGGGGCCGATCAGTCACCTCGAGGGGTTGGGGGAGGGGGAGGGGGTCCAACCAGTTTTTGTTTGGGACCTTCAACCTCATAGTGAAGGCCTCCTCGACGTTATAATTTGCTTCCAGGGGCCGAAAAATCGAAAAGCAGGGAGCGGGAGGGGGGGGAGAGTGGGTGTGGGGGAGGGGGGGTACGGAGAGAGAGAAGGCAGGTGCGTGTCACTCTCACCATTCGCCAAAATTTCAAACAACGGTGGGGGAGGGGGGGAGGAGGAGGAGGGAAGAGGGAGGGGAAATTGGGTCGGGGGGGGGGGGGGGGGGTTCCGGGACCCCAGGACTCCCCCCTTACCCCCGCCCCCCCCCCCCCGATCCACCCCTGACCCGCAAACTTAAACATCGGTTATCTGCAAACGGAAACAACCTCCAGTCATTTTTAACTTCAAAGATGGGAAATCGAGCCTCAAACACAGCAACTGATGACAATTTACACGGCTTCTTTGTTGCCCCTAGAATGCGACGTGTCACGCTCAAATTCACCTGAAACAGGGGCGGCGGATCCAAAGGGTGTCTCGACGGGGGGGGGGGGGGGGGGGGGCACAACAACCACCCCCGCCCCCCCCCCTCCCCACCCGTATTCCACACTATGTCATACAAAATAAATCCAGACCAAAACAGTAAATATCAAGGGAGCATAAAATCATAACAAAAAAGATACACGCTTAAAAAGAACAATTACAAATAAGTTGTGTTGAAATTATTATTTCTTGGTGCTTTTATTTGGGGGATTTTCTTTAAAATTGTACTATCGTGTTGTAACCGTTCTCTCTTTTATTTTTTTCTTGGGGTTTTCTCAGACATACCTAGAGTTCTCAGAGGTGATGGTTTTTATTTGTTAAAACTTTTCTTCTTTTATCTCGGGAACAGCACTGCTTTTGGCACTTTATAAAAATAAAAAAGGGATGATCATATCTACATGCACTCCCCGCCTCCACCCCACCTCCCTAACAATACAAGATTAATCGGGCACTTCTTATTTTTATATGGTGTTAATTTTCTTATTGAAAAAAATGATTACAAAGTGAAGTAGGTAAAAGCACTGTCATGGGAGAGAAGTGTACATGGAAATTTAGCTCTAGGTGGAGGCTTGGAACGTATGCCCCTGTTCGTTCGTTTTCTCCATTTTTTTTTTTTTTTTTTTTTTTTGTCCCTCTGCACCGAGGTGATCAGGGACTAACGCTTATACTCTAGTTAACGAACACAACATAGAAAGTCTAGTTCTATAAATTGTTTGGTTTTTTTTATACAACAATCTATGGCGCGCAATATCCTTACCAACAGCGGTCCTTGTGTATGAAAAGTATATTTATTTCCTTATTTAAAGTCCAGGTTAAAATTCAGGACCACCTAGGTAGTAGGGTTAAAAGTTAAAGAGGGTTATAACCAATTTTAACGTTCACCGTAAAAACTTAAGTTAAGACAAGTTTTAATATTGTCAATACTAAAGTTTATAGATTCGTCTAAGATACTTTCGCTTTCCCTATTTTATTTGTACCCTCCTTTTATCGTTTTATTATACCTTTTTCATTTAGTCGGTGTCCTGGTCAGACCTGCTGCTTCACTGTTTGTGGATCAGCTGTGCGAGTCACACACTGTGTCTGCCAGTCTCTACAGCCTACAGACAGGTCGTTTGGACCATATTGAACCGGCGACTGTATAAGGTTAATTAGTTAGTTAAATCTAGCTTAGTGTCCCACCGGGTCACAGTAATCGGGTACTGGCATTTAAACTCTGTTTATAACCACAACAAAATAGTCTTTCATTCGATTATTATTATCTAAAAAATACTACACTGGGTCATGCGTTTTAATCCACAGCAACTTTCAAACCAATTATATACAATGTTAAAATACAGTTATTTTCATTTTTAAAATCAGGTTAAAATTTCAGAAGCACCGATATCTAAACTTGTGTTTTGTTTTTTTAAGAAAAGTTAAGACAAGTTTAATCAGACCCTGTAAAAGCTCATATGTACATGCCATGATTAGAGAGGATTGGCGAAGCGAGGGTGGGCCAGCAGTCCGGCGCATTAGAGTAATTATAGATACTTAGTGATGACAGCGCACGATACGCGCTCTTGTTAAGCAGAACCACTGACTATATTTATCTAATTATTGGGGGGCAGCAGACATTTTTTCATTGAGCCGGTATCCTGGTCAGACCTGCTGCTTCACTGTTTGTGGATCAGCTGTGTGAGTCACACACTGTGTCTGCTGGTCTCTACAGCCTACAGACAGGTCGTTTGGACCAAATTGAACCAGTAACATTATAAGGTTGATTAGTTAGTTAAATCTAGCTTAGTGTCCCACGTCGGAGAGAACTATCTTGCCCCCTGCACCGAGGTCCAAGATCGGGTTGGGAGCAACTAAGTGGTATGCGTTATACTGTTATTAAGACATTGAGATTTAGTCCTCTTCATTAACTTTACCTTTGTATGGCGACCACTAGTCATGCGCTCTCAAATGAGACTGGTTAATCTAGGTGTTTTCAGTACCGTACTGACTCTGATAATAGTAACAGGGTCAGCCGTTTCCAAAATAGTATGTATGGCCACAGCGCTGGGGTATTGGGCTCTAAATTCCCAGCATTCCGCGGCGAAGGCCTCACACTCCAAGATCGCATAATCAGGGGTGAAGTCCTCGCCGCAGAGACAGGCCGGGTCGGACCAGCGAGTCCGACAACTATTTGTACTTAATCTGTTAATTGCATCTATTGTAATAGGCAGCTTATAAATATTATGTTCTTTGTTTAGCCTATAGGCAAGGACGCCCGGGTACTCTCGTACTAGTAGTTTCTTTTCTGAGGACAATAGTTTGTTCTTATTTGTTTATCAACTCTGTTTCGTGTTTCTTTTGCAGTCAGTACGAGTTTGATGGGCTGGACGCCAGGGCCATTTGCTGCGCCAGCCCGAGCGGCCCTGTCTGCAGTCTCGTTGCCAAGAATACCAACATGGGAAGGAATCCACTGGAGAACAGTGTCTATTCCCCTATCAATTAGTTGATGAATAATAACTTTAATTTCAAGGACAATATCTGGTCGGGCAGTTTATCACCTAATTGAATACTTTGAAGTGCAGCCTTGGAATCTGTGCAGACTAGGAACTGGTACAGCTGCAACGGGAGAGTCAAGATATGGTTTAAGGCCATCAAAATGGCCGTAAGCTCCATTGTGAATATGGACCAGTCCCTGCCCATATTGTAACTAAATGTTTTCTCTAATGATGGGATAAACACACCGCATCCTACACATCCGGTTTCATCTATGGACCCTTCAGTGTATGCGATAATAGATTGTGAGTAGTTAGCGTCAATGTATTCCAAGGTTGCTGTTTTTTTGTAAATGTGGATCACTTTTTTTTATATACTAATATTGGGACTTTCCGTGTTAATAGAGGCCGCGCGGAGAGTCCAAGGTGAGAAGGGTGACAGAGGGACAGGAGAAATTGAATGCGGTACTATCCCGGCCTGTTCATGAACCTCTCGAACGACTGAGGTGAGACTTGGTTCTAACTTACGATTTTGTATTGAATGGAAGGTTTGTTCCATGCGATCCATTTTTAGTTTGTTGTGGTACGTCTCTTGTGCGTTATTTGAAGTTCCGAAGATGCGGTTTATATAATTAGCGCAAAATTTCAGTCTGAAATGTTTAAGAGGGAGAATGTTTGTAAAGGCATAGACTGCTTTATTCGATGCATGCAGGGGTATGCCCAAGATGCATTTAAGTGACCACATTTCAGCAGTTTCAAGGGTTTTTAGAACAGATTTTGTGGCCGAAAAAAAAAATTCCGCTCCATAATTAAGGTTTGAGCGTACCAGTGCGTGATCATGGTGCAGCAATAGTTTCATATTTTTGCCCCATGATTCATGTCTGAGTATTCTGATCAGATTTACCGATCTATTTGCTTTTTAAAAAATGAGACTGTTTATGTGTGGGGTCCAGTTCAACGTGGACGTGAATAGTACCCCAAAATTTTTTATTTGGTTAGAGAGGTTTATAGGGTACTTAACTTTATAATTAGTTATCGTTATTTGTTTTGGGAATTTAGCTTTAATTGGGCTAAAAATTATCAGTTGTGTTTTTTCGGGCGCCAGCTCAAAGCCGTTTATTTCCAGGTATCTTTGAATTACATCAATCGCCTTCTGAAATTTTTTTGATTTTTCTGTTCTTATTTCCCTCTGTCCCGTTCCTGAAATTGTTGTTTTCACTGGTTTCCATATGGCAATGTCGTCGACAAATTGAGATAATTGTAAAGAGGTATTTGTATATTTATCCAGTTTAGATTTTAGGTAGGCAGGAAGGTCTGCCATCATAATATTAAATAAGATCGGGGCAAGGCAAGTGCCTTGAGGTACCCAGCAATCAGTTTTATGTGTCACATGCTTAACCTGCAGAGTTCGTTGCAGAAATTTTTGTAAATAGCTGTATATATTTCCAGTCAAGCCTAGCTTGTTAATTTTCTGTTATGCCAGACGACGTCAAACGCTCGTTTGACGTCGAAGAAGCAAGCCATCACTTTTTGCTTTTTCTTGAATGCTTGTTTAATTGCGGATTAAAGAGCATATAGTTGGTCTGAAGTAGACCTATATTTACGAAAACCTGCTTGTATAGTTGGTATTACCCTATTTTCTTCCAAGTAATACTTTAGGCGACTTTTTATAAGTCGTTCAAAAACCTTACTTATATGTGAAGTAAGGGGTTATGGGTCTGTAAGAAGTTGGTAGATTTCTAGGTTTTTTTAGGTTTAAGTATGGGAATTACTATCCCATGCTGCCATATTTGTGGTAAAAGGCCTTCCCAATAGCATCGATTAAATAGTTCGAGGAGAAGTTTCCTTCCCTCGGGAGGGAGATTTTGTATCATTATATATGTTATTTCGTCCTGTCCCGATGTGGTTTTAGTAGCCTTTATTTGGGACAGTACGGTATCTAGTTCAGCTATAGTTTTTTTTTTTTTTTTTTTTCAGTCCTCTCTGCGCCGTCTGGTGCTTGAGGCGACTCAGCTATAGTTAGAGGGAGATTAATCGGAGATGTGTCTTCCCATGAGGGAAGAGGAGGATTTTGATAAACTACTTTATTTTCTTCCGTAACTCTGAAATTTCTTGCTATCGGGTTAAATTTACTTGTAGAGCTGATGGCAGCAAAAGTTTCAGCCAGCAGTTCGGCTTTTTCTTGATCTGTAGTATATTTAAGTCCATTGTTCACCAGTGGAACTGAGGAGGGATCGTACTTGTTTTTTTAACTTTTTAACAATTTTCCATGCTTTAGCCATATCGGTAGGTGATTGTATTTCTGTTTTAATTTGATAATCTAAATATTTAAGCTTAGCCACTGCTATAGTTTTATTGCATTGGATATTTGCCGACTTCATTGCCACATGGTTGGAGGGTGTTCTTAACTTTTTCCACTTGTTGTAGGCTCGTTTCTTGTCTTTCACATCTCTGTCACAATCCTCAGTCCACCAGGGGTTGGTTGGTTTGCCGGGAGGAGCACCCCTGCTTCGTGGGATCACTATTTCTGCGGCTTTAATTATGACCTCAGTGAAAGTGGCACCGAAGGCGTCGACATCCGAGGTGTCGACGCTCCCAATGCCTTGTCTCACCGAGGCCTCGTACAGTGGCCAGTTAGCTTTTTCATATAGAAATTTACCTTTGTTTTTGTTTTGGGGGAGGTTAGAAGCCATTTGTGGTTTTTGGTTTAGTTCTAGGGATATCGGGAGATGATCGCTGCCCATTGCGTCACCACCCAACATCCAATTAGCATCTAAGTAAAGATTAGGGGAGATGAGGGTTAGGTCAACCGCTGATGGATGTTGGCAATCGCTATCCGGTATTCTGGTTATGTCGCCACTGTTTAAAATCAATAAATTGGAATTAAGTATGTCTCCTGCTTGTTTGTGAGCTATTTTACGTGTGGCTGGAATTTTTGCGAGCCACAGCGGGTGATGGATGTTGAGGTCCCCCATGACTATCCACCCCGCTCACCTGGTAGGGCCCGCATCCATTCCAAGCCGGTTGGATGAACAGATTTTGGAGCGTATAGGTTTATTAAATTGATTTCATTATGTATAGAGGAGATTTTTATTTTGATGTAACTGCTATAAATTGGCTGTGTTTCATGTAGGGAAACAGGGGAACTAAGTACCTGATGTTCAATCCCTAGTTTTATATAAATAGCTGCGTGTATAATTTCGTTAAATTTTTTATTTGATTCGACTATAGGTGGATAGTAATAACCAGTTACACACGGCAGCTTAGTTTTTGTAATGAGCAGCGATTGTAAGCAGATTGTATGGGGATTATGTTCCTTTAAATAATTATTCAAATAGTGAATGTTTCTGGTTAAAGCTCGACAATTCCATTGTAGGAACTTCAAGACTGTTTTAGTATTCTCAGCCATGGCGCTAGGAAAGAACTATCAATAATATCTTAATTTATCAAATGTGATTTATTTACACCACTCCACCATCCTAGACTACATCAAAATTTGTGAGGAGCGGGACCAAGATGGCCATGATCGGTTGATTAAACTGTAACATGGCCATCATGATCCCCTGCACATTACCGCTCAAGATCGCAGTAGACAACTGTGCTTGTCTTTGGATGTCCCTGGCCATGAAAGTCCTCAGCTCAGGGCCATCCGCTGAACATCGCACTTCTCCAAAACAGAGTGATCTACAGGCAGTTTGTGAAATCTCCTCCCTCATAGGAGAGAGGGGTGGCGGGAGGGGGGAGATTTATTAAGAGTAGAGGGGGTAGCAGATGAAGTTGGCTTTTGTCGCCGGATATTCTGCGATAGGATATCTCGATAGGATGAGATATGAGGCATTATTGTTTGCTAAGGATGCAGAGTCAGAATTGATAGCGTTTGCATTGCTTTTTGGCTGCGGGGGGGGGGGGGGGGGGGGGGGGGGGGGTTCTAGTGGCAGGTAGCTGGGTTCTAGTGGCAGGTAGCTGGGTTCCAGTGGCAGGTAGCTGGGTTCTAGTGGCAGGTAGCTGGGTTCTAGTGGCAGGTAGCTGGGTACTAGTGGCAGGTAACTGGGTTCTTGAGACAGGGATCTGAGTCCATGCAGTGGAGTCAAGATCTTTTGGTAAGAGAGTCACAGCAGTAGATTGAGGTTTTTTTTTATTTTGAGAATTAATTTGGGCCCTCCTCACGACCTCCCTATACGGAATTCAAATCTCATTTCTGATTCGATTAGCCTCTCGATAGAGTATAATCTGCGGGCATTTTTGGTAGGCGGCGCTATGAGCGCCGCCACAGTTTACACTCTGTGGAGGTGTGCTGTCTGGACAGGCAGCACGGGAATGCTCTCGACTGCCACATCTGACGCATACTGTGTGCTTTGATCTGCACGCTCGGGTCGTATGTCCAAGTCTGCAGCATTTGGTACAACGCAATGCAGAGGGGGCATACGGCTCGACCGGCAGGTGGTGGACACCAATTTTAATTTTATGTGGGAGCTTTGTCTGATTATAGAAATCAATTTTAAGTGCCCTTGACTGAACCCCATCTCTGTGGGTAAGCCTGGCAACGTCTGTTTTGAATCACTGGACTGCAAGTGATTTCTTGAGTTGGTTAATATCCTCGGCGAGGGGGATACCGTGCACCACCCCCACAACCCTAGGGGTGGGAATGGTACACTCGACATCCGCCCTGCCAAGACTCTTCTTTAGAGCTAGCAGTTTTTGAGAACGGGCGTTAGGGCAAGATACGATCCAGACGTCCCTGCCTATCTGTCTCAGTGTGATCTCAGCGGGGGCGACCCCGGCAACCTCGCAGAGGTGAGGCTGATGGGTACCATGATCCCGGAGACGGGAAACACCCGTCCCCAGGTCGTGGACCCTAACTGGATATGTGCACCACACCTTAGCGGTGGCGCCGGCGACGGTTCCCCCAAAGCCTCTCTCTTGCTGGTTAGAACGGGTTTTAGCCTGCTTTTTCTCATGTACTTGGACGAATGGGGCCTTAGGCAGAGTCTCCTCATCTCCCCCCCCCCCCCCCCCCCCACCAACGATTCATCGATGGTGAGAAGGGGCGGGCGACTCTCCATAGGAGAAGACGACGCAGGAGAATTTCGGTGGATCAGGGGGGACAGCCGACGCGGGTAAGAAATGTTCTCCGCCACGTCGACCAGCCCCTCCGGTCCCAGCGCCAAAGAGTTTTGTGGGAGGGAAGATACCCTAAGCTCTCCCGGGACTGTGCCAGAGGCACGTGCAATGTCCGGGGAGTGAGGGGGATATAGAAGTCCTAAGCTGTCCTCGTGCGAGGTCCTCTAATAGGGCCCCACCCGGGGAAACAATAGACGGGCTAGCCCCGTCAACGGCAGCTACATCGGCAACAGAAGAAGTCTTTGATGTGTTTAGGACAGCACTGGCCCTAGCTCGCTTATGCCTAGTTTTATTTCTTTTTTTCCTTTTTCTAGGAGGAGTCTGATTACTGCCTGAGACCAATGAGGAACCAGATCCCCAATCGGTCTCAGACGAAGAAAAGGTCCCGATCAGGAAGTCCATAAAGGTGGGCTCCGTACGGGCCAGGTCAAATTAAATTAAGAGTTACGATAAGATGAGTCTAAAAAAAAATATCTTAAGATGGTCGATCGAATGTCTACTTTTAACCAAGTTCTTCTTGACCAATTACACCGTACCTGCAACCCAGAGTAAACACTGAGTAAGGCGGTCCTGTAAGCACTGAGTAAGGCGGTCCTGTGAGCACTGAGTAAGGCGGTCCTGTGAGCACTGAGTAAGGCGGTCCTGTGAGCACTGAATAAGGCGGTCCTGTGAGCACTGAGTAAGGCGGTCCTGTGAGCACTGAGTAAGGCGGTCCTGTGAGCACTGAGTAAGGCGGTCCTGTGAGCACTGAGTAAGGCGGTCCTGAAAAGGACTATCAAATCAGTCAGTTGAAGGTACGACAGCGTAGTTGCAGGCACTTTCTGATCACAGGTGGCGTGTCCACAGTCGTAGACTTAAACCTAGATGACTGCCACGTATGAGGATGCAATGAGAAAGAAGTAATGGTTCTCATGAGCCCCTGTAACTGAAGGGGCACATAAAACTCTATGGCTTGCTGAGGGATTGAGTTGGGCCCAGATCAACAAAGATCGGACATTTTCCCACCCCTGGTGTTGATCAGCAGTCAGCGGCTTATTGCCAGATATGGCTGCCTCAGTCTGAGGATGCAATGTGGATTGTATCGCACAGCAAGAGGCACTGATTTACATGAGCCCCTGTGAGTGCAGGGGCACATGACTATGTCTGGGTGAAGAACTGAGACAGGTGCAGGTCAGCAGTGCCAAAGTGAGGATATTTGATTATAGGTTAGGTCCATGAACACGCTAGGCTTACTCACCGATCCCATGAGATAATTGTGAAATACACAGTACAAGAAAAGAAGAACCATCGAATAGTAAAACACAACTTCCACAAATAACCATTTTTTTTTTTTTAATGTTGTTGGTGGTCAGGGCTGACAGCCCCCCCCCCCCCTGGATCCGCCACTGTAAAACGCTTTAAACCGGTCGACGTTTGCAAGCCACGAGTTGCCAATTTTCTCAAAATAACCTGTTTTTTCTCTTGATTACCGGTCAAGAGGCACAACTGAACTTTTTGAAGGCTTTAGTTCGCAAAAAGCTTTTACTGGGCTTCAGTATACATACCCACTTACTGAGACAGTGACCACCATATTGACCCACCAAATGCTTTCTTTCGTCCGTTCAAAGCGAAAAGAGGTCCACCGGAATCTTGTGACGGGTACCGTGAAAACATTGCTTCTGATAGGCGATGGTAGCTGACGTCATAACTATTATGTACCTTAGGTCATCGGCATAATTATAACTAATCAGAGACAAGAAGGCGGATGAACCAGCGAAGAATGAAGAAAGTATCATCGACTCGCGCCGACAAAGACAGGCTCGGAATTGAAGAGAAAAAAGAGGCAGAGAGACAAGATACCCCTAAGTAGAATTGACATCAGACAAGGGAATATGGACATGTGGCAACACGTAGGCCTAAAGCAAGAGCTTGGTCGGCTTGACCGCCCATCCGGAATTTGTCGCTTTCCTGCTCTGTGAATCAGTAAGTAATCTACGGTCTTTGTCGATCTTCCTAAAGTTCCGCGAGCGCTAGTGATTTTCAGAATTCATGATCTTCAGAAGAATTTATCTATTACTGATTTCGCAAGATTTTTAACCTGTCTTATCATACAGTTACGAGCTAGTTATCAGATTTTATGCTGCAAGGATCTGAAAACTACAGTGTGTGTCAAACTTGCACATCGCTGGTCGTGACATGTTCTTGTCTGTGCGGGCTCTCATTCACTCGATTCACAGAGGTAGTGTTTCTGCTACGATGGTGCATTTGTCGTTTCCAATGATGCTTTCAGTTACATAGACTTCGATGTGTGAGATGTGAAATTGACTGCAGTGCAGAAAGTGTGTATAAATATCAATGTTCTGGTTCGTGTTTTCAAGGGATAAAGGATCAAAGGTCAAACTATATAGGCACCGTGGAGAGTCGAACCTTGATCTTAAAGACACAACTTCGTTGGACAGGTCATGTCATACGCATGGATGATTCTCGCATGCCACGCCAACTCCTGTGTGGTGCACTCTCAAAAGGCCACAGGAAGCAAGGACGGCCAAAGAAACGCTTCAAAGACTGCATAAAAGACAGCCTCAAGTACTGCGTCTTCCCGGTAAAGGAACTTGAAGCACAAGCACAAGACAGATCCGGCTGGCGTGCCGCCACCAGGAAAGCCTGCACGCTCTTTGAACACAATCGGCGAGAACGGATCACCAGTGCCAGAGCTGGCAGAAAGACAGCGTCGACTCTCCCCACAGCTACGTTCCAGTGCCCCCATTGCCCTCGCAGGTGTGGCTCCAGGATTGGCTTGGCCAGCCACACCCGCACCCACATTAAAATAGAAGTCATGCACAATAACGACATCATCGGTTTTCGATGGTCTACCCATTATCTGTTGCAGACAGTTTTCTGACTGTGTTGAGATGCTTGATCCTGGGCAAAATAACTTTAATTTGGGCAGTTTCACATTAATATGCGGACGTTACTGCAATGCAGAGACCAACGACAGAGGCTTAAGGCTCCTGGAATTTGCCAGTTCAAACGATCTAAAGCTGATGAACACGTTTGGCCCGCACAAAGCATCCAGAAGGTGGACATGGCACAGCCCGAACGGAGACCATAACCAAATTGACTACATCATGGTGAAGAGACGCTTCCAAACCAATGTGAACATTGCCAAGACAAGAAGTTTTCCAGTAGCAGACATTGGAAGCGACCATGACTTAGTGATGATGACCTTCCGACTCCGCCTAAAGAAGGTCAAAAACCAGGGCCCCACCAGAATCACGTTTGACCTCGAGAAGCTGATAGAGACCCATAGGTAGCGGAAGCCTTTCAGGCAAAAATAGGAGGAAAATTCGCACCACTGCTACTTCTAGGTGCAGAAGACACGGACGTGGACACACTGGTTGACACATTTAACACTGTTAATAATAATAATAATAATAATAATAATAATAAGCGCATTAAATAGGCGCTTTATCCCATTTGAAAATCGGCTCAAAGCGCCGCCGCGAACTGAACCCAACAAGCACGCTCACGTGAATCACGCGCATTCACTCACACACTGTACATAAACACAGAACATTCACGTGGTGCTAAGGGCAAGCTCAAACGAGCTACTGTAGTTTTTGGAAATTCAAAATCGTTTGTATTTGAAATTTGATTAAATGGGCTGAAACTGATACCAAAGTGGTAACCCAAGCAGCCAGTGAGATCTTTGGCAAACACCGACAAGCAAAGAAACCCTGGGTTACAGCTGACATCTTTGTTCTATGTGACAAGCGTCGAGAATTAAAGAAATAGAAATCACAGGTAGAAGGGGCTAAACAATACAGGGAAATTAACCAGGATATCAAGAAAAGCATGAAAAAGGCAAAGAATAAGTGGATTGAAGATCAGTGTAAACACATAGAAGAAAATCTGAACAAAAATAACAGCAAAAAAGTATACCAGCTGGTGAAAGACCTGACCAGTGTAAAACAAGGACGCTCCTCGATCATTCAAGATAGTGAAGGGAACTGTCTTACGGAAGACCAAGACATACTGAAGAGATGGACAGAGTACTGCTCAGATTTGTACAACCACCGAGCTGCAGGGGACCCAGGCATACTTGTCAACCCACCCGTGACCAACAATGGCAACTATCCCATCCTCCGAGAAGAAGTAAAGGCTGCAGTGAAGTCGCTGAAAAAAGGGAAGGCAGCAGGAGCAGACAACATCCCTGCAGAGCTAGTCCAAGAAGGGGGAGAAGACACGATAAGCGCCTTACTAACAATCTGCAATAAGATCTGGCAGTCAGGGGATTGGCCCACACCATGGACCCAATCACTTATAATAACTCTCCCCAAAAAAGGCAACTTACATCAATGCCAGAACTATCGCACGATCAGTCTTATATCCCACCCAAGCAAAGTCATGTTAAAGATCCTACTGAACGGGCTGAAGCCACAGGCAGAGGAAATCATAGCTGAGGAACAGGCAGGCTTCAGATCAGGGCGCAGCACAACTGAGCAGATCTTCAACCTGAGAGTTCTATGTGAGAGATACCTCCAGCACCAGCAGGACCTCTATCATGTCTTTGTGGATTTTAAGAAAGCGTTTGACAGGGTGTGGCACGCAGCCCTTTGGTCCACCATGAAGTTATACAACATCAATGCCAACCTGATCAAAGTCATAGAAAACCTTTACAAGGCCACTAGCGCAGTCTGCTTCAACGGCAAAATAGGAAAGTGGTTTAGGACTACAGTCGGAGTCAGACAAGGCTGCTTGCTCTCACCTACTCTTTTCAACATCTTCCTGGAAAGAATCATGACGGACGCTCTGAAAGATCATGAAGGAACTGTCAGTATTGGAGGCAGAACAATCACGAACTTGCGCTTTGCGGACGACATTGATGGCCTTGCAGGAACAGAGAAGGAACTAGCTCAGCTGGTGGAAAAGCTGGATAGTACAGCCATTGCATATGGGATGGAAATCAGTGCAGAGAAGACCAAACTGATGACCAATAACGCCAGTGGCATTGGCACTGAAATCATGGTTGGAGGCCAAAAACTAGAAACAGTTAAAAATTTCAAATACTTAGGAGCCATTGTGACGGAGGAGAGATCAAAACCAGAAATTCTGTCCAGGATTGCGCAAACAACAACAGCACTGACAAGATTGAAGACCATATGGAAGGACAGAAACATCACACTCTGCTCCAAGATCAGACTGATGCGCTCCTTAGTCATCTCAGTGTTCTTGTATGCCTGCGAGTCATGGACCCTCACAGCAGACCTTGAAAGGAGGATACAAGCCACTGAAATGAGATGTTTTCGAAGGCTGCTTGGCATCTCATACAGAGATCACATCACAAACGAGGAAGTGGGAAGCAGAATCAGGCAAGCCATCGGGCCCTTTGAAGACTTATTAGCCATTGTGAGAAAACGCAAACTGAAGTGGTATGGGCATGTCACGCGTTCAGCAGGGCTTGCCAAAACAATCCTGCAAGGCACTGTGCAAGGAGGACGAAGGAGAGGAAGACAGAGGAAAAGATGGGAGGACAATATCTCAGAGTGGACAGGACTGAAGCTGGGCGATACGCTGAGAATGGCAGAGAACAGAGAGGATTGGAGAGAGCTGGTTGCCAAGTCATCAGTGGTGCCCCAACGGTCGGCAAGACTACGGGATATAGATAGATAGATAGACATTAATATGATATATGTATCTTTGTTGTTGCTGTTGATGTTGTCGTTTAATATTTAGAGTATGTTTAAGCAATTGTGAATGTAAAAATAAACAGTTTACACTTGCACATCTCCCCGGGTCAAGTTGAACCAGAGTTCAACCTGCGTTGGTGCGTTTACCGACGGATCTAAACCGGATTCCATTTCGCGTCATCGTCGTGCATGTTGCAAAGACATCCGAGGTGACGTCACTGGCTGGAATTTAAGTACACAACAGATTTCATAGCGCTTAAGTCCATTATGCACATCGACAGTCAAACATGAGTTGTTTCCACGGATTCTCATCCACGTTTGGGCTACAGACGTTCATTCTATAGTTTGCGGAACAATTTGCCGCCAGCAGTCGTGAGACGTGACAGTGGAACTGATTGTAACAATGTAAGAACGCTGTTAATGAACAATGTTGTCATAAAGGTCATGATCTGTAAGAAAAAAAAATTCTTTCCCGTCCCCCCCCCCCCCCCAAAAAAAAAAAAAAAAAAAAAAAACAAAAAAAAAAAAAAAAAAAAAAAAAAAAAAAAACACACCTTTTCTATACTAAGTAGGGGCGGATTAATTGAAGGGGAGGGGTACGATTTTTTGTGTTTGGGACCTTCAACCTGACAAATAAGGCCTCCCGACGCTAGACCTTGTCTTCAGTAGCAGAAAATTCACGGCATCCTCCACCTTCTCGCCACACGCCGAAATCTGGAACAATGGTGCAAATGGGGTGGGGGGTCGCAACTCCCCCAAAAGAGACTTTGTTGTAGCATTTTAAAGAATGTTTGGCCGGAGGGAGGTGGCGGAGGGGGGAGGGGGAGGTGGCAGAGGGGGGGGGGGGGCGGAACTGTCTGGAACATCACCACCACCACCCCCCTTCCCCTATCCGCCACTGCAAAGAGCTTTGATTTCATGGTTAGATATCTCGAGATCGTCTCTACGTCATACTAATTATATGTATTGAAAAAATATATATTACGATTGGAAAGTGTTTTTTCCTGGAGGCCGGGGCGCCATTTTAAGATGTTTTGCCACGGTCACGTGAGCCGTTCATCCTCGGTTCCAAATGCAAGTGTAAACGCATCAAACCGGGTTTAACCCGGGTTGAACTCTACTCAGGTTGAACCCTGGTTGCAAGTGTAAACGGCCTCTAAAAATTGCCGATCAGTCATAAGAAGCGCTGGAACCCTAATAACCACTTTGGCGCATTTTTCTCGATATTTTTCAAAACCGTCAGAGTTAGGTTGCACTATCTTTCACCATTGTATTGTAACCCTAAAAACAACACTGACGCGCACTTTCATATTTTTCAAAAATGAGCTAGATTATACTATCTTTCATCATCGTCTTGTCACACGGTGTCACATGAAACGCGGTAACTCGCTTCACAAACACAAGGAAAACATGGAAGTAGTAGATCTTGAATAAACTTTTTTAAGTTGTATGGTCTCTAACGTTTCAGTGTCACACGACTATGATCATTATATGAACACAACAAATGATATCAAAAACTTCGTTTTTAAGTTTTAGGGCTAGAAAGAAGTTCATCCAATTAAGTTGCTTTCATTCTCATATCACTTTTATCTGCACATCAATGTCACCGTGAAACGTTAGAAACCTCTTTAAGTGGCTGATGACTAATTTAAATATTAAGCCGATGCAACTTGACCCCAAGCTTTTTTCATAATTAATTCTGAAACTAGATTGATACACAATGCTGCAAATTAAATTTCATGAACTTTGCTCAAGTTTCAATTCCTCCTTTTTGTGACCAGTACCAAATAATGACTCATTTACATTCAGTGCGTTTAAAGCTTTGCAGATGCGCTGAGAACACTCTTTCCAAAGTTTTGTACAGTGCCTGACCATTTTGCATGTGAAACTTCCGCTCTACGAAATGTGCTAAAATGTAAAATTTAGCGGTGATGTAATTCAGTGAATAGAAGATACATGTACTGTTTCAATGTATCGACGTCAAAAGCAGGAGCTCATTGATTGATTGATTGTACATTGCTTAACGTTCCGATAGCAACAAGGCTTTCTCAGGACGTGCCTGCACTGCTTGTGAAAGAAAACTAAACAGAATATTGAATGTATGTCGCCAGCTGGTCCAATACGTTAAATAAACCTACGGCATGGGGCCTACATAAAGCTAAGACCATTTAGCAACACACATCCAATATCAAGAGCTACAGGCAGTGCAGACAATAGGGAGAGTTTAAAATAGGAAAATACAGGTGAATGGACCAAGGGTAGACAGAAGCACATGCCCCAGAATAGAGGGGAAAAACCCACCCTGTGGGGCTGATCAGGGTGACCCTGGGAACTAAAAAGTAGTTAACCCCACCCAAGTCCCCCAGGGCAGACCCGGGTGGGGGGCAGGTGCTCTGTTTATGACAATAGAAGTAGCATGTACTCATGAATGAAAAAGAACGTGATTGTGTTAACTTGAATCTGTCGACACATCTAATAAATTGTACAATGCAGCATGATTCTCAGCACTGATATATAAATAAATACATAAATAAATAGAAGTCAAAATGATTGTATGCATGGAACAAAACTAGTCAAGCAGATACAAACTTAGTTTGTAAAAATGTAATGGCAAAATCTATAAACTCTGCTCATGGATCAGTGTACATTTCATAAGAACATTTAAATCAGACATAAACAGACTTGTCGTGTCTAAAGTTGTTTCAGTTCAAGATTGTTCCCATCAACAGTACCAGTAAGAGTTGCCTTGGGCAGTGGTCAGATGTTTTTTTGTGGGGCTGCAAGAGAGTTGAAGTAAGAATGAGGCAGATTTGCATGAGTTTTATACATTGTTTGGAAAGTATTCATTTTACTTATCTGAAAATAATTAATTTTGATTATCATGGCAGATTTGCACAGGATATATATGACAAAACGTGTGTAATTGTTTTGACCTTAGAAACAAAAGAAACGGACGTGTGAAATAAACACAGGACACAATAAAAGTACAAATAATAACAAGATGAGGATTTCATCCCAAAGTCTACCCTATTGTTTGGAGCTCAGTTGCGTTTATCTTTTAGGAACATTCAGAGTTGTTCATATTTTTAGGCTTATAATGCTGATCCATTTCCCTTCTCTCTAAGTCAACCTCTGATCAACACACACGTCGGCGCGCACAAATAAAGACGGACACACGGCGCTTCCCGCCAGTAGTACGCTCTGTGGGCTCGTGTAGCGACACAAATCCATCTCCTTCTACTCCAACCCACCCTCTGATCCACACACTGGCACACAGAAATAAAGACGGACACACGGCGATTCCCGCCATTCGTAAGATCTGTGGTCTGGCGTAGCATAGCTATTCTGAAGAAGAAGAATAGCACCAGCAGCGAAATGACGTCACTTCAAGCTTCACGTCATGGCATCATTTTAGTCCCACGACGCCGTGTTCATAGTGACGACTCGATGTTATACGTCACTCATCGCAGTACTAACATTTGACGTATCAGAGGATCAACTTTGCAATTTTCTTCCCGATTTTCACGCCTAGGGCTTACAGGTCACAATTGTCATCTAATCCTTACCCCAGGGCCGGGACAAAACAGCAGGCTTATGCAAACACTGTTCATGAAAAATCATGCGGGTATTAATGAGAAGATAGTTTTTTTCTTTATGAAAAATTAAAGTTATGTTACTGTTTTACAAATGACTCCGAAAAAGTGGTGCAGAACATTGTCTGATTTTCACACCTAGGGCAAACAGGTCACAATTGACCTAATTGTACCCGACAGCCGAGAAAAAAAACTGTAGGCTTATGTAAATACCGTATACGAAAAGTCATGCGATTATTAATGAGACGAATTGTGTGTTTTTTTCGTAAAAAGAAATATTCAATTGTTTTAAGATTAACCCATATAATTCGTGAAATTAATCCCCAAAACGTGAAAATACATATATATTTAAAATATTTAATTATCACTCAAAAAGTTTTAGAGGTACAATGCTGGTTAACGAACTCGTTCAATGTCTTTTTTATCTAGGTATACGCAAAATATCTAGTAAAAATAAGAAAAATTACGGACTCCAGTGTGGATCAACCGGTTTTTGTGAAACGGCTATTTTCTCACCAATGAGCATCTTAATCAAAACATCGAAAAAAAGGTCTCGAGATAATTCTTTTAGGGACAATATCCTAACATTTCAAGCTTGTCCGTCCTCAAACGCGGGCTCTAATCGCTGTCACACACACACACACACACACACACACACACACACACACACACACACACACACACGGCGCTTTGGGGCCAAAAAGACGTTCTCAAACAAGGTTTGCATAGCTAGACGTGACGTCATTTTTATCTTGTTACTTCTTTGCCAGAATTTCTGCCTCACACGCCAAAAATGTCATGTGCATGCTCCGGAATGCGCTCCGACCAGCCCCATTTCAAAGTCTACCGATTTTCAATACGGTAGACAATAATGACTATTATATAGCGCTTATCCTAAAATAAGCTCTAAGCGCTTTACAAAGAAACCGTGGGGGTGGAGGGGGTCTTAAAGTCAGAGAAACAAAGGATTCTGCAATAGGCCTACACACGCACACACACAAACACGCAGGTACATAATCACGAAGAACTAACCTACATTGGGGTATCGAATAGATGGATCTTAAGGGAAGATTTAAAGGCAGTGAATGAGGGAGAATGTCTAATGTCTATGGGTAGAGAGTTCCAGACAACAGGTCCAACGTGCGCGAAACAACTGTCACCTCTGGTTTTGTATTTGCAGAGTGGGACTATGACAAGGCGCGTGTCACTACTTGAACGGAGGGAGCGGGAGGGAGTGTATAGTTGAAGAAGATCAGCAAGATAGGCAGGGGTAGAGTAGTTAATAACTTTGTAGCACAGACAGGCGGTTTTGTACGAGACTCGTTGTTTGACTGGCAGCGAGTGAAGTTGTCTCAGGATGGGAGTGATGGGTTGATGCTGTGGGGCGCGGACGATAGGACGTGCAGCACAATTCTGAACTCGCTGCAATTTCTGAACAAGAGACTGAGGGAGGCCAGCTGAAAGGGCATTGCCGTAATCTATGCGGGACAAGACTAAAGAGACATGTGACCAGTTTTGTGGTAGCTTCAGTGGTGAGGTAATGACGGATAGAACAATGAATAACAAAGCAGATTGATTTATCATTTTTATTAAAAAGTCTTGTGTTCAGCAATATGTTTGTACATTACAAAACTTGGTAGAGACAACTTTCAGGAAAAAGGAAAAAAGTGAAAAGCATGACTGGACATAAAACCCTTCACACAGTAAGCAATATTGTAATTTGGTCTAAATCAAAACTGTACAAATTACATGCATTAATTCAAACGACATTATCGTAAACCGCGTCTTTAATGATACAAGAGTTATCTGCACTCTGAAGTTCAGGTAACACGGGTTAACCCCTTGTGTACGCAGCCACCAGTACACTTACAATACTTTTTAGTTTAGTCTTAGCCTATTGTTTATTATGTTATTGGTGAGTTTAGGTTGTTTGTATGTATGTGGAAGGGTATGTGTGTGTGGGGGGGGGGGGGGGGGGGAAGAGTGTTGCGGATGACGTGAACATGTAACTTTTATAACTTTTATTCTCGTTTCTTTGTGAATGTTACCGCTGCGCAAAACTTTCCCCTCGGGGATAATAAAGTATTATTGTATTGTATTGATGGCTGCATGGACAAGGGAGCTAAATCTCGCCTACATTCCTAATAGCGGAAGCTCGGAGCCACTCAATCAATATGATATTCTGATGTACATCTACCCAAGATACCCTATTCATTGAAACAAATGGGAGGACAAAAAGTGAACTAGATACACAGACATGTGTCTACCACACCGTATGAATTCTAAACATGTCCTTGCATCAAAATCAAATCTGAACAACATATCCTGAAAATACACAATACCGGTAACTGCTAACAGTTAAGGAGCAAATCAAGTAGTGAACAGCATGACTCTTACCCCAGCAGCCACATAAAACAAGAAGGATCTAACATCTGTGTACAGAAAAAATAAACAATAATAAATACACCCCACCCCCTCTCCCTTTCTCCACTGAGCCAAAAAGTTACATGAACCTTAACCACAGGACTTATAATTAGTTCCTTCAACATAAACACATGACAGTGGGAGATGGGTCCATCATGAAAGTTCAAGGGTAGTGTTTGATTTGCTTGGTACCTGGAAATACATCAAGCATATCGAGCGCCATTCTTGAACTATCATAATGAACCCACCTCTCCCATCTGCTTTCGATTCATCAATGGAAACAAACATTTTTGAGCGAAATTTCATGTTTGGGTTGAATGTTACTCATCTCTCAAGTAGTTTTCATAGTAGCAACATTTTACTTATGGTAATCTACAATACCTTGCATAGCAAGACATAAGAACAGAACAGTTTGATCTGCAGGAATTAAAACATTAGCTCGGTACCAGATATTGCACAAGAAAGAATGCAATGCCAGCGAGAACATGCATCAAATAAGCACAGATGAAAAAACAGCTTACTGCGATTACAAAAAGCAGTCTAAGATCATTACAAATTGGTGGAATACAAAAATAAATTATGGGGCATATTACTATGCAGTTGGAAAAAAGTTAACTGAAAATTCACCAGTGAAACTGCTCATAAATATTTATTCATGAGCAACAGTGAATGTACAAAAGTATGCACAAAATGTAATGGGTGGGATGGTGTTGCTGATACAATCCTGTACACCGAGTATGTACCGAGTATGTACAGAAACACCCCGTGTGTCTGTGTGCATGCAGCCACCAATACTGTAAACAGTGCTGGTGGCTGCATGCACAATGGGGTTAATGTGTGGAAAACAAAATACGTTTAGATCTACATGTGAATCAACAACTTTTGTTTAGTTAGCTGCAGATACACACCGACGCCACAATATTTTACAACCATAAGAAATTGTGAAAACTTTCAGACTTGCACTCATTCAGAAGCTGCATGCACATTAGTATGAAAATGCAGTGTTAAGTAGTGCAGCACACAAAGCACATACTGTAAACAACCACCCCCCCCCCCCCCCCAAACAAACAAAAAAAAAATTCCCCCAAATCCATAGTATTGTTTAAAATAAAATCATAACTTGAGGTAACACAGTAGGAAAAAAGAAAAGAAATCAAACTGCAGAGGAAAGCGACAAAGAAACACAGTGCCGTAAAAAAAAACACAGACATATTCCATAAGTTACAGTGTCGCACAAAACAAACTGGCAACTCAATACTGTTAACGCAATCCACACTCACAGAATTACACAGAACATCAACTTCACTATCATTAACTAAATGCCCAATGGCTCCCTCAACCTGAGGAACAAGCACATAAATGAAACCAGCTCAAGGCACAGATCTTCATGACCCCCCATGTGTTCAGAGGCTCTTGAAAATCTGTGACTTTTGCACATTGGTGGCGTTGGCTGCAGGAAAATATTGGCAAGCATGAACTACACGTCGTGACGCTGAAAACTGATCACTGAGAGTCTCCCGTTTTCAACTACATTAACACCAAGGAAAGGGGGTCAAAAGTTGGAGAGGCAAAGAAAGTGAGCAAAAAGTGTCAGTTCAAACTCCCAAACAAGAGTCAACCAACAGGAATCATTTTGTAATCAACACAAACACACACTCAGCGAGCTGTACTGCATACAGATAATGACCTTGTCCAACTACCACGTACACACAGAATTATGTACACGTACAAAAGACTCAGAAGTAGCCAGTTAGCTGTGATATTAGGTTTCTGGGTTTTGCTACAGATCTTTTCTGTCACTCGACTTGAAGCAACTCATGTTACAAATGATGTGCTGTATACTATTTACAAGGTGGTTTCCCCCCCCCCCCCCCCCCCCCACCCCCCCCCCCCCCCCCCCCCCCCCCTTTTCATGTACAAAAACTTGCAAATTTGCTCTTCATTCTCTGGATGAATGTTCACACTGACTACACACTCACACAGTATGCTATATACAGTACATGTACGTCTTCATAATGTCACAAAACAACCACATGAAAGTTCTTGGTGATCCTTCATTTTGTGCCCAACCCTTTCACAACACGTTTGGTTCCATCATACAATCTGGCTATGTTTCCCTAGTGTACACACAGTGTAGGCAATCGGCACCAGAACACAATAGGCTGTTCACCCACTTGGTCATACAGCCACTGGTACTGTAAACAGTACCAGTAGCTGCAGACGCATGGGTGTTAATCCCTTTTACTTCCAGAGCTGAACATTCCACTACAAAGCACTATGCAAGGCTGTGGAAGCTGAATCAACCAACACAGCTCAAAAGGAGTGCCAGATCATCCCGATACCTTGAAAGCACCAAGTGAGGTAATCATGCACTACCCTCAAGCTGTGATGGAAAATCCATCACCTTCAGTCAGCACTGGAAGTGAAAAGGTTACATGCATAAACACAATAGCACTGATTTAAAGATTTTCAAGGAGATTAATTACAATGTATGTGCTTTTAACTTGCACAAGCATAAACAATGTACATAATTCCATGAAATGTACACAAATACATTTCTTCAGCTGTCTGTAGTGCTCAACAAAAACCACTACTGACAGCCAAAGGGTTAACCCCCCTTGTGCACACAGCCACCAGTGCTGTTTACAGTGCTGGTGGCTGTATGCACAAGGGAGTTAATTAACAGCTGATAAGTCTCTATGCAGACGCAGCAACAAGTAAGCTGCTGATACAAGACAACAAAAAAGTACAATGTAAACTCTACTGCTTTTAAATCATGTAACCCACCCATACTTCTCATGTCTCTATTCAGTCTCTTTTATCTTCAACAGGCATAGATTCTCTTGGGTCTGGGCAGGCTGCAGAGACTAATGAGAATCTATGGTACACTCCTTGCTGGCAGAGATGGGTCATTCTCTGAAAAGGTGGTCAGAATGTGTGACATACGGAGCCAAAATCCAACTTCCTGCAATTTGTCCAGCAATGTGGTATAATGTACTCCAACTATCCCTGCAATGTACAAAAAAAGATAGTTCACACAGTGTTTTTTGTGTGAGCCACAAATAATGAATGTGACCTGGCATCTTTGGAGGTTGCTACATGGACACCAAACTGTGCCTTTAAACAAGCTTAATTAAATAATTTAAATTTAGATGCCTGATAGGAGTGTTGAATCAAGCTTATTATTGTGTATTTAAACATTTTTGGGCTACAGATTTAAAAATACCATGATATTGGCTGCAGGATTGGCTTCTTAAAGCATGGTGGACAAAAAGTGGGCAGTGAACAATGTTTAGATGTTTTCTATGGCAAGTACCTGAATTGCAGCACACAAAATGAATTAAAATATGAAGGATGCTCACAGCTGAAAAATAATGCAGAAAAAGTCAAATTGTACTCTTGTGTCTGTACTATATTGTAAAGAAACAAGCCATTACACGGTCGGTACACATTCTCACGGTTGCTTCACGGACACACGACGCATTTACTAGTCATGAGTGTGTTGTTGCGTCCATGTATCAACCGAACATCGTTTCTTCGAACTCGTACACCATGAAGCACATACAACCTTTGCACAGCATGTTCCAAATCAACCTTTGTGTCACAGAAGCACAATACGTACGAAGAATCTGGCAAACAATGTCTAAATTGCATGATTCTTGTATTTTACTGTTCTGGGGACTGCACGCGCACTGCGGTTGATACGAGAAGGTGTTCACGGACCCGACACTTTCAGTGAATGGCTTAGAGTAAACAAAGGCCCTTTCCTGCACTTTCATGCACTTTACACTACTTCTGCCGGAATATGTGTATGAATACAGTAACAAAATAGTACACACCTTCTGTTATAAAATCGAGACTTATCGTTTTGTTCCGGCGGTTGCTACTTAAAGATCTTGACCCAACACTTGGCTGCATTTTTTTTAAAGGTCATTCATTAGCATTATTTCCTTGAAGACTTAAGCAAACTCAGTGTGTACAAAAGCGTCCATGAACACGATTTCCGGTAGTATGTGTTAAAGTAGTTCGTGCTGTGAGTAAGCACTGTACGGGAGAAAAAATGTGATAGGTCTGAGTTGGAGCCGACTAAAACAACTACCGGACAAAAAGTTTTATGCAATTAAACTATGTAAAAATCAGCCGCTAGGTATGAAATGTATGAATGGTATTGTGCAATTGTGTTTATATAAACGATCAAAACAGTTTGTTAAATTTAAAGCAGTGAATTTGTCTGATCAAACAAGTTCTTGTCACACACTATGAGCCATGTCACAAATCAGCCTTGTTCATTCTCAAGCTTTTAGGCATAAAAAGGCATCAAACTCAAGATAAACAAAAGCAAAGGTATGGTCTTACTCTTATGCATGCTTTCCCCTTACTATCAGAAGAACAAGTCTAGCAAATAAAATGGGTAAATATGTAAACACGAATATTGATTTTGGTTGCTCAAACTGTTGAACCCTCAGCTGACCACCTTTTCAGAGAATGACCCAGACCTGTGACATGAATTACATTCTCAGATTGAGGAAAGTCACAGTTTAGTGTACATAAACTCTACTAACAAATTTATTATTTCACACTTCCTACTGACGTTATAGGTGACATTATCGCATGTACAATGTCATGGGCAGTATACATGAAATAAATTTACCCCAAAATTTGCAATGCCAATATTAATCATAATTATATACTGATGAGCAAAAGAAATGCAAGACTTCTGCAATCATCAGAAACATTAGTGTCGCCAATGATAAAAAAAATGTCGCATTTCTTTTGTTCTTCAAAGTATCAGGAAAATACTCTATCAGTGTTAGTGCAGTGCATTTCATTTGAAATTCAAAGACACACGCACAATACAAATACACTCACACCAAAAAAATGAATTTGGTCGTTGACAAAATAGATATCATACACATGATCGGAAAAAAAATTACCCCCTTGTGCACACAGCCACCGTTACTGTTAACACTACTGGTTGCAGCATGCAAATGAGTGTTAATCTGCTTCTACATCAAGTACATTTAAGAAGACAATTTTCTTTCTATCTAAAGCAAATCACTAGCCATGTTAACGTCTCTGAAACAAATTTTTAAAAAACAAAGGGGTATTAAATAGTTGTGACAAAGTCACACAGTCTGAGCAAATATGAAATGGTTTTAGCTTTGTCAAAGACTCCCACCCCCCTCCTCCACCCCCAAATTATATATTCTTGGCACAAAATGCAATTGCATTATTTTTTTTTTGTTTGTTTAAAAGAAAGTGCATGTTAAGGTAATATTATACATGAAGCACAGAATAGCAGTATAAAAAAACTGCACAATTGTTGAAATTAGTGAACAATGCAAAAAGACAAAGCATGAACAGCATTCATATAATGCATATATATATTGTAATACAACTAACAACATGTCTTTTAAAATAACTCAGAAGTACCCAAATGCATCAACAGGCAACATATTTGTTAACACTAAAAATAAGCCATTTCACAATTAAGTAACAGTTAGAACAAAGCCACATTATTTTTAGAGCACTAACCCTTTTGTGCATGCACACATGGCTATAATACCAGTGCCTGCATGTACAAGAAGGTAAACTCACATGCACCTGCTTCAGAATAGTACCTTGAAATGAAGACAGAAAAGCATTTGTGAACTAAAATACTTGCATTGTAAGATGTGGTACACCTTTTCAAACTCTACAGTGTTATACAAACAAAAAAATGAAACACTGAAATCATTACCATCTTAAACTATTCCACAGGTATCATTTAAAAATGTTCAGCCAGTTTTCTTTTCCTTGATTATTTTCTTTGATTTCTGATGTTCTAAAAAAATTTCATACTCAATAACTCTTCAACCAAAAAAGGCTAATCATGGCTCAAAATACCAGTGTCACACAAACATTCATTAAATACTCATATTCAAACTTCACCAATAGGCAAAAACATCACATGTCTTGCATTAAATAACCCTTTGACTGTAGATAGCGCTTTTTGTCGCAATTATTCCTGCAGGAATCATGAGAAAAAGTTATAACAGCCAAAGGGTTAACACACTTTCCATTGAAAAGGTCTTTAAATGCAGTTCATCATAATCATCCTTACTTGAAGCAATGGCTGCATCATTCTTACACTAATTAATGTCATATAATCCATGTCAAATAAGCAAAACTAATGTGGACTGGTCTATCAAGAGGCATAGATTCTCATGAACTCCTGCAGAATGCAAGGGTTCATGAGGATCTATGCCTTTTGCAGAACTGGGTTGCTTTCTGTAGGAGAGTCCTGTAAACGCTGACAGTAACAAAAAAAAAACATCTGCAGCCAAATTAACCTCAGGTTCATGAAGAAACGCCTCGTTAACCCCCTTGCACATGCAGCCACTGGTACCTTAAACAGTACCAGTGGCTGCATGTGCCAGGTAGTTAATCTTATGCTTACTTTGTTTATCTCCGCCAGAAATTATGACATGTATTCATGCCATGCTGATATCGCCTGCATGGGTTTCGCCAAATTCCACAGTGGAAGTATCCTTCTATCACATCAAACTCTAGCCAGTTTGGCTGTGAGCAACGGACCACATGCATCCTCCAGGTATTTTGTACTTCTGTATATGCTTCATCCTACTGACCAATAATGACAACAGTTCTGAATCTCCTCACTGCACAAGCCATTTTCACAGCCACATCCTGCTCCCAACTTTGTCACTTCTTCCTTTCATTTACTTGTACTTCCATAGGTATGCACATGCAGTAGTACAAAATACAGCTCTGACTCGATATATCTCGCAGTTGCTGGGGTCCATAAAACGGGACCACGATATATATCTGCCATATACTTAGCTTGGCTGGGTGGGAGGGTGGGTGGGTGGGAGTGTGTGTGATAAGTTGGAAGAGAGGAACAAGAGGGAACCCCACTAACATATGCAGCATGGTGGTTATGAGCTTATCTAGTCTACCATGGAAAGGGGTTGACTGGGGGAATTCAAACCCACCCAGTCTAATTAATGCTGAGTTGGTATACCTCACCCTGTGCCTAGGTTAAACGCACCAGTGGCGCCATTGTTGCACCGTCGTAGTTGAAGTACGAGAGATGATCACACTACAAGTACAATGGACTTGATTCAGGGTCGTGGGGCGTGACACAAGCCTCCGCCATCGCCAAGTCAGGGCCTCAGATCCACGTCGGACATCGGACAATTGTCCGATAAAAAATCCAAATGTCCTATTAAATTTGCCTTCAATCTGTCAAATGTCTTATTGCTTTTTAATGAAGGCGGTCATTGTCCGATCGAAGCTGCGTAAAGGCCGGACATCGTTCGTTCATTTAATAACTGCGTTACCCGTTACTGGCCATTAGGCCTACATCGCGACATTCAACTTGAAAAAGGACTAGCCTAGTGCACTCGCCCTTTCCTCTTTGCAAAACCGATCGATAAAGGATAGGCTTAGTTAGTGCGTCTGCACCAGCAGTCGTAACCATGCACTGGTTGGTTGTCATGCGCAGAGTGGTTTCCCTTACACAGCTTTCGTTTTCGATACTCGCGAATCCGACTGGCGATGCCTCCGAAAAAGAAAATAAAAGCTGATTCAAAGCAGCAACAGCTGAAAAACTTCTGTTTTGGTAAAACCGTTAAAGATGTGAGAGAAGAAACTAATGCATCCGACCAAACAAGCGCTTCTCAAGCGACAGAAGAAGAAAGAAGAGAGGTGAGAGATGTGATAGATCTAGATATGACCGGCGACGCTCCCGATCCACAGCCATCTACATCGTGTGATAATGCACAAACAAAACAGGCAGAACCAGCCGAAAAAGAAGAATCCACTACTACTAGAAAGTTTGTGCAAGCGTGGACACTTTCTTTTAAATGGTTACGTTATGAGAACGAAAAGATGTTTTGCACTGCATGTAACAATGGAAACATGAAAAATGCCTTCACAAGCGGATGCATCAATTTTCGCAAGTCGGCGCTTTC
This sequence comes from Semisulcospira habei, assembly GCA_036245525.1. Taxonomy (NCBI): domain Eukaryota; kingdom Metazoa; phylum Mollusca; class Gastropoda; family Semisulcospiridae; genus Semisulcospira; species Semisulcospira habei. Next base: position 129,430,469 of record BTPG01000008.1, read on the forward strand.
AGACCATGAAGTAACAAAAGAACACAGGAACAGCTTGAAAGTTCCTGCCCTTCAGAAAAACACTGAAGAGATAGCAATCCGCCTTCTATCTGCTCAAGAGAAAGGGGCTGCAGTTGCCATACGAGCTGCATACTGGATTATCAAGTGCTAAATTTTGTGCACCAAAATGTCTTATTGATTCAATGGTTTGAGGACAAAAATGTCCTATTGGTTTTTCTCAGGCAGGACAAATGACCTATTGAACCAATGTTGTTCAGGACAAATGTCCTATTGAAGCCCTCGTGGATCTGAGGCCCTGCCAAGTCTACACAAAACTGGCGCGCAGTTCTGGTGCACATGACCGGTCTGAGCGAAAATAGCAACAATGGCGCCGCTGGTGCGTTTAACCTAGGTACAGGGCGAGGTATACCAACTCAGCCTAATTAATGGTCCTTTCACTTCTGAGGTCAAACACATTCACAACAGTTTTCAAAACACTGCACACTCATTCCAGCACATACTGACCATGGCAGCTCAAGGGGAGCAGTGACTGATCACCTTTTCCAAGCTCAAAGCTAATGGGTCACTAAACATGAGCTAATGTAAACGATCCTTTTGGCTGCAGTTGGCACTGGAGATTAAAACTATCGCATGAGGTATTCGCCACACATCAGCGGTACCCATGCTATTGTCTTCATGATACAGATCTTCATACGGCACTGCAGGCATTAGAGACCAACAGAAGTTATGAGTCTTGCCAAATAGTAAATCTACATCTTTGTTATGGCATGAAGGGGATGATCAGGGGTTCAGTGATACACTGAGCTGTCCTGGGAACTGCTGGCTACAGATTGTGACACCCCACAGAGCATCGCTTTTGTTGAGGTGTCACACACCTATTGCCAACACCTCGCATAACTGTCCATCACATGACAGGCATTTTGTACATTTTAACCCGCCAATATGACACACCGTCACAAGAAAACACTAGTGACAACTTCTCATTGCATCAGCTTTATTTAAACACTTGCTAAAGTGTTTTGTTTGAAGTCACCACTAAGGCGAGTAATCTGATTAAACTGACCGCCAGATGCAGCCAGCGAGTGTCACCCGGTCACCCTGCATCTCAACAGTGAACAACATCCACCCAAGACAAACCTAGACTTTCAGCATTTATTTTACTGTCAGGGCCCTTCATAATACATAGTTCTTGTATAGCGCTGTTCTCCAGGAAAACACTGGACTCACTGCGCATGCACAACGGTACACCCTTTCTCTCAGACACACACGCAAAATTATACACTACCTTAAACCACCCCATCCCTTCCCAACACCTTACATTCACTTCCTCTGGGATCAGAAAAAGTGGCAGTCAGTCAACAGTTAGCTAAATATGAGCTAAGTGTTAAATGCCCGACAAAAAAAAAAGTCTTTAAAGTGAGCTTTGAACTGTGACAATGTGGGCAGATGCCGCATTTCAGTTGGGAGTGAGTTCCACACACTTGGGGCTAAAAAGGTGAAAGAACGCTCCCCAACAGTTTTCATGTTAAGCTTCGGGATTTTTAAAAGTTTTTCACTGGAGGAACGGAGGGTGCGTGATGGCTGATAAGCAGACAGCTTGGCAGAGAGGTACGGCGGGAGAGATCTGTCAAAATGCATGTGTGTTCTTCATGTGGAGGTGATCTTTGATGGTTCAGTGTCAATCTAGTCTTACGTGCCAAGCTAAGCATCTTAACAATTGAAGTGGAGTGTGACAAGAGACTTTCATTTCATATCGATTCTGTGCTTGCACTAGTTACAACCCTAAACATTTGCATGTGTGGTCTTCATCTGGAAAAGGCCATTCAGAGTTTAGTGTGTAGCAAGATGTGTGTGAGGTAAGGGGGAGAGGTGTCAGGTGGGTGTTCGGGCTGGTGACAAAGATGTTCACTGGTGTCCATGGTCAGTCTGATATTTTTCAGGATTCAAGGTCTCTCCCGGGAAATATCCAGGATTGCGATATAACAAAGTGCAAAATATATCAAGTCAGAACTGTACTCCACCCACTAGAGCTCAGGTGTTGTGTCCAATTGCCGCAATCTCTTGCATTCACTGTTACTGTGTACTCCACACATAGAACACCATCTTTTTGATAAACTGCTACAGTCCACTTGGTCAGCAAGAGGCATAGATTCTCATAAGCCTCTGCAACTGTTGGGGCTCATGAGAATCCATGCCTCTTGCAGATGAACAGTCCTTGCACTTATCCTCAATTGGTGTATCCAAAGCAGACCACGTAGTCCAATCACAATGAACGTTGTGCCCCCCCACACATTGTCAACATGCATTCTAGGCAGACTGAACATCCACAGGATTCTTTTCTCTCGAATGGTGTATTCCACAGGGAAACTGCTACAATGACAACAGATGTCAGTCCTTCACACATCTTAAGAACAACCAAATGATGTATTCCACACAAAATTTGGCGGTCACAAAAACAAATGAAATCGATGTACTCATGTCTGATAGAGCAATATATGTCACGATGTCATCTTTAAACTGGTGCATCCATCACAACTAGGAGCCGAAATTAACAGGAACAACCAGATTGTTCCCTCTCACACGCTGATGTCAATCCATCTCACATGTCCATGAGAACAACCACTGCAGTGGTGCCATCTTTAACATGGCATTCAAAGTAACAGGAAGATTCAGCACGCTCCCTCCTCACATGTTGTAGGCAACGTAAATAGGGTCCAGCTGGTCGGCCAGGAATCCGTCGCGGAGGTGCATGCGCTGTTTCTCCCCGCGGGAGTTGATGGGGATGACGCCAGGGTCCACGACCACCACCACGCCCACGATCAGGTAGTGCTCCTCCAGCACCACGTTTGTGACCAGGGGCACAAGGTCCAATGCTTCGTTCTCCTGCCCATCCAGCTCCACCACCACCACCAGCAGGTTGGTCCATGTGAACATGGCACTGTTAATATACATCAGTCACAGATGCATATTTAACATCATGGAACTGGACTGCTTGAAATAAATATAGTGTAAGAGTTCAAGGGTGGTGCCAGAATAGCTTGGTACCTCAAGCGCCAAGCTCTTCTGGCACCACCCTTGAACTAAAAAAGTGGATCTACCTCATAATTTGTGATAGAGGCTTCATAAGACAATAAACAAATTGTAAAAATTCACCATCAGGGTGTAATGGGTTTAAAGGCATAGTGGCAGCCCAAAACACTGAAATGACTGAATATGATCCACCTACAGATGCTGGTGTAATTTTGCTGATCAATGCCAATAAGAGACATAAATTATCATGAGCCCCTGCTGTTGCAGGGGCTTATGAGAATCTACGTCTCTTGCCAATGAAACAGGCTGGCTGAAGGACTGTTCTGTGTGAAAATAAAAGAAACAGGATGGGATGAACCATAACCCACAAAGTCCCTTTTATATGAGAGTGTCCTCGCTGTCAATGGTCTCTACCTCTTGTCTTTGACCTGATTCTGATGTTGAATTATCTCCTATTGAAAAAGTCTCGCAGATCTGCCAATGCGTCAGTGAGTTCTATAAGGGGCGCAGGACATATGCGTCATTGTCAAACGTCATTTGTCATGGCGTAAGTTTTAGTTTTTACATAATTTTATATTTTACAAGTTTCACTTTCACTTCATAGGCTTGAGAAAATGGTGACAAAACTAGAACTTCACGGTACAATTTCAGTCTTGCTATAATTTGTGTGAAAGCAGGTTGACTTTACCTAGCTACATGATATACTAAGTACACGGGTCACCTGCATGCTCTTCTGAAAGCGTGTCGATGTGTGTTTGTGCATGTTAGTGCGTGTGCGATCCAAACATCTCCAAGAGGCATAGATCCTCATGCGCTCTCCGGGTGCATGAGGATCTATTCCTCCTGTTTGTGTGAGAGACAATGACAATGTTTGTGTGAGAGACAATGACAATGATTCTTTATTTTACACTGGTGAAAGTTTTGGTGAAACCATTTTTCAAGTATTATGTCAGTGTCTGTGTGGTGATGGAGTTGCCTCTTTTACGTCACTGCCACTGTCTGACTTTCTCTAGCAGTAAAGGTTTTTAGTGTTTTAATTCCTTTCTGAAAAGAATTAATTTTTACTAAAGAAGTTGAAAGGATACAAAGCTGGCTAACGAACTCATCCAATGTCTTTCTCCAAACTAGCTATTTGCAGAAGTAAATATGACAAAAATTACGGACTCTAATCTGGGTCACCTGACTTCCTATTAACAGTTGTTTATGTCTTCATTGAGACATTCAATTACAATATACTTGGAGGCTCTCTTAGCCACCCACTTAAGACAGTATTTCACCAAGTTTCAAGCTTGTGTATATATGCACACACATACATACGGCGCTTCCCGCCAAATGTACGTTCAGCAGTGAGGTTAGCATAACTAGACATGACATAATTTTTATCTTGTTACTTCAATTGTTAGAGGTCTGCCCGCCTTTGACATCATGGACATGCTATTAAATTCACCCCACTGCGACCCGTCTTAAAAAGTCTCTTCCATAAATAGAAGGGACTTAAAAAAGAATTAAGCCAGCATTTGCGGATTTTGAGAAAGCTGAATTAGTCTCAAGGACTGAAGATCACCACCCACAAAACAGTTTTTGCTTTCGTCATTTGCTACACATGCAAGAGGAATAGATACATGAGAAACTATGCCTTTTGCTGATGACAGTCCTTCAAGTTGTTCCTCAAACTGGAGGGGGAGGAGGGGGGGGGGGGGGGGGGGGGGGGGGAACTGGGGTTCCCTGAAAAGTGCCCAAAAAGTGCCTGTGTTAGAATTTCACATATTCTATCATCACACTATAATGACAAATCCATGTAATTATCTGCCAAATATTGCTCAAAATGTACACACATGATTGGCTACCAGCAGTACTGACAAAAGTGATGTCTAAATCCAGGAGTCTGACAAAACCTTTTTTTACACCAAAAAAAAGATTCTTGATTTTAATCTACACTGCTAAAGGATGTTAATGCAAAATCAAATACCATACTGACCATTCACATATTTTCTTGTGGCTGCGCAGGACACTGGTCTCAACATCGATGGGATGATAGCGCATGCCGCGCAGCATCACTGTCTCATCCAGGCTTCCCACAACGAAAATGGCATCATGTCGCTCTGAAAGATGAAAGGAATCAAGAGATCTCTATCAATCTGCTGTTGTGCACTGATCTGTGACTTTGGAATAAACAGTCTTAGGCAGAGTCACAAATCATCACATGTATAATTGTGAACAGTCAGAACAATCAGAAATTTGAAAAGATGCAAATCTGCAAATATGCTTTTTGCCTGGAGTATCAGGCATTACCAGGAGTCACGCAGTGAAGATCACTTGCACAGTTTGCTCATCATCGTCAGCCCCAGTACCACCCCCAACCCTCCTTTTCTTCCGGAGTGGCCCGTTTGTCATTATCAACATCTAAGCTGTTTATTTTATTTGTCCAAGCCGGGGACCTGAGGTGCTTTTAACCTCTTCACTGCTGAGAAAAGACAAACACAATGCTCATGCAAGAGACATAGATCCTCATACCCCCCCCCCCCCCTGCAGTTGCAGGGGGTCATGAGGACCTATGACTCTGGCAGACACTACTTTGTATCAATGTTTCTTCAACAGCTGAGGCGTCACAATCAAATGGCACTGAGGAGGTTTAGTTTACACAGAACACAGGCACCGTAAAATTTTGCAGAATCTGCCCTGAAAGTAATGATACTGTTCAAAGGTCTTCCATATTAACCCAATAAATCCTGGGGTCCGCAATCCATCATTTGGGAGGTGACCTTCAAAGACTACACACCAGTTCAGGGAAACAGACTGATCATGAATGTTTCATGGTGGTGCTAGAAGCGACCATGCTAGTTCAAGGCTGGTGCCAGAAAAGCTTGGCACCTTGCAGGGGCGGATTGGGGGGGGGGGGGGGGGGGTTGGTGTTTACAGGGGTTCCGGACCCTCCGGATGCTGTAACAAAGTCCCTTTTTGGGGTGTCTGGCACCCCCCAACCCCCCCACTCTCAAGCAACACTATCTACCTCCATCACTCTGTGTCAGCTCTGTGCGGCGTATGAAGCCCAGGAATCCAGTGCGAGCGTACGGTGTGTGCGTATCGCCCATGGTGAGGAATGACTCAAAATGGTCATGGTGCAGAGATTCATCCCCATAGATCGTGAAGTAGCCACTAGCGTTGTGAGGACTGTTCACCCATATCTGGGATAAAAGAACAAAATACTGGTCAGGTAAAAGAAAAATGAAGATGAAACGTAAAGTAAAACATAATGCATAAAACCCATTGTATGAGTGTTAACACATGCAGATATATGCATTTCAATTCCCAAGTCTGGGAATTGTCCTCTGAAGAAAACTTGACAGTTAACACCTTCACTGCCAAGAACAAAATGAACACCACACTATCCTCATGAGCCCCCGCAACTGCGAGGGCTCATGAGGATCTATGCCTCTTGCTGAAATCACTTTGCATCCATTGTTCACGGGACAGTTTGAACTCTTTCGTATAGCATTTACATACACAGATTTCAGACATAAATTAAAATGTATGATTGATGACAGTGATGGGGTTAAGGAGACTGACTGATCATGACATTTAAATAGTGGTGCCAGAACAGCCCAAGTTATTCTGGCACAACAATTAAACTATCACAGTGCATTTGCGTTCTGTTGTAGTTTGCCAGGGTTGAACATATCTGAGACCTGCTACATGCTGATATGCGGCTTTGAGTGAAGTATTATTAATATAATAATAATAATTATAATAATAATAATATTATCTCATTCAGCCCTGATGCACTACAGCAGGAGATGGGTCGACCATGATAATTCAAGAGTAGTGCCAGATTAGCTTGGCGCCTGTTGGCACCAAGCTAATCTGGCACTACCCTTGAATTATCATGGATGATCCATCTCCTGCAACAGGTGCATAGTCTTTAGATGACGCCTCCAAAATTTGGGAAATACATGCGTCGGGCTGAATGAGTCACAGAGCATTTATACCACACTATATTCACAAGAGCAGTGAGCTTTTAGAGCATATCCAGATGCGGCATGCCTGGGATAAGTCAATGCTCTCTGCCTTGTGGTTTTGTTGGTTTTCTTTGGTTTCAAGATCCTGCGTCTCAATGGTTACAAGATCCTGCATCTCAATCATTCAAGGCAAATTGCATGCTGGCACCAAGTCCACAATACATGCGAATAACAATGCCATGTATGAAATCTTACCTCTCCAAGATGCGAGTCAGCACACTGTCCTTTCGTCTCTGGGTTCGCAATGGCCACACGCACACCAGGAAGCAACTGAGTACACAAACACACAATTATTATTTTTTAGAGCAACAAGAATAGCACACAGACATATGACTGCACATTCATAAAAAAGATGAAATTCTTTTCCTCCATACAGTGCAAGTTTGATACAAAAGATTTAACAAACACCATAACTATGTGCTGGTCTGTGATTTTAGGCCAGATGTCTACAAGCCACATAGTCCTAAATCACAGACTAGTAATGCACCTGGCTAAAAAGTTGAAATCACAGTCCAGCACACACATAATAATAATAATACCGGTTATTATATAGGCGCTTTTTCCCAATTCGGCGAATGGGCTCAAAGCGCCGCAAACTGAACCCAACACGCACGCTCACGTGACACACACACATTCACTCTGAAGACAAACACAGTGCAAGACAGACACAGGACATTCACGTGGTGCGAAGGGTCAGCTCAGCTACTGAGGTTTGGAAATTTTGATCGCTTGTGTTTGAAATTTATAAAGTGGCCTGAAACCGGTACCGAAGTGGAGGGGCTGGAAGAACCGGAGTACCCGGAGAAAGAACACCCCCCCCCCCCCCCCCACCCCGGCGGTCCGCCCGAATTAACGGTGACACTAGAGGAGAAAAATCCGACGCCGAAACCCGGTATCGAACCTCGCACCTTTAGCATTGGTGGCAGGCGCCTTAACCACTGCGCCACGGACCGCCCCACATTTACTGTTTTAACCCTTATCATTCGGAATACACCAGTGTGTGAAATAAGTTTGACTAAAATAGTTCAAGGTAGCGCCAGAATAGCTTGGCACCTCTAGGCGCCAAGCTATTCTGGCACCACCCTTGAACTAAGCCATTGGTCTATATCCTTACCTTAAGTACTATAATGTAGCTTGCATATGGCAGTGTACAAATTTGAAGCTTTTAGCCTCAGTATGACGGGCTAAGCAACCATCTTTCTTGCAAGATAAAGTAGTCTTCAAAGACTTCATAATATTGTTTGATTGCCAGTTACAGTAGAGATGGTACTGTAAGGCAGCACAGAACAATCGTGACCTGTACATCAGACACCTATTCAACTGTATTAAGGGCTGGCCATCTGTTAAATCATAGACAAAAAAGGCGGCACTGATGCAGATGTCAGAGCACGAATCGGTAAAGCCAGAGCAGCCTTTCTCCAGTTGAAAAAAGTGTGGAGTTCCAAAGAGCTGTCACAACACACCAAAGTCCGGATTTTCAACTCCAATGTAAAAGCAGTTGTTCTCCTATATGGAGCATAGACTTGGAGATTGACAAAAACCACAGTCAACAGAGTACAGACCTTCATGAACAGTTGCCTTAGAAGAATTCTGAAAATCCACTGGCCAGAGAAGATCAGCAACGTCAGACTCTGGGAGAGAACAGAGCAGATAACAGCAGAGAATGAAATTGGGCGAAGAAGATGGGGATGGATCGGTCACAGTCTGAGAAAGCCAGCTTCCAGTATCACTAGGCAGGCATTGTCATGGAACCCCCAGGGAAAGAGGAAAAGAGGTAGGCCGAGAAACTCCTGGCGTCGAGACCTCCAAGCAGACATCAAGAGACTGGGAACCACCTGGAGTAGAATTGAAGGAGAAGCACAGGACAGGAGTCGCTGGAGGTCTCTCGTCGACGGCCTATACCCGGGTAGGGGTGACAGGCGTAAGTAAGTAAAGTATCTGTTAAATCAAACAAGTACTCCAAAGAACAGCATCTGATACGAACTCTCCAGAAATGTTTGGTCTTTTCTTGGATAATAATGATGACAACGCTGAATGGAATCTATCCTCCCGTGGTCTCTTCATAACTATGCTTCTCAGACAGCATGAGTGCCATGGACAGTCCAAGTCGCGTTAACTTCCTTGTTTATCTGTTTTCTCAGTTGATTCCTTAGTTTATTTTTGCAGTTGTATCTATTTCCTCCATATCTCAATAGGGACGAAAAGAATAAATATCTTGAATCTTGAGAAAAAAAGATGTGCTCTCTCAAGTGAAGTCTTGAAGGGCAAAAGGTGTCACATGTCATTGAGACGATCATTTAGGTGGCTACAGCTACATGATGGTCCTTAATGACAGGTGATCTCTCATAAGGGTGGTCGCTCAAAACAGGTTCTGCTGTCTGTACATCACAGGAACTTACCTTGCCAGACTCCATGAGGCAGAGACTGTTAGGACTGCCCTTCTCCACAAGCGTGACGCGATCATTCCTCAGAGCCTGCATGTCCACATAGACAGTTGAGGGCTCAGGACATGAGGCACCCTGCAAGAACGTCAAACAGTAAGACACAACTTTACATCATATCAGCTGGACAGGTTTTGTCCCATACTACTACTAACCAAAGTTTGAAGACTGGTTCCATCACATTTACCACCTAAGAATAAGCACCCTCATTCTCTCTCCCCCCTAAAAAAAAACAACAAAAAAAACAAAACAAAACAAAATAAAAAAAAAAAAAAAAAACAACAACAACAAAAAAACAAGAAGAAGAAAGCCAAAAGCCCTTATGGCTCACATGTATGACCGATCTACATGTGTGACCATTATGACAAGGGGATGGCTTAATCTGCACCAGCAAAATCCACGTTTTCTAAAAAACATTTTTTAATCACATTCACACATCTGTCAAACCACCGTGACCTTTGACCTTTGTGATGCGATGACTAAAAATAGGATACATAGCAAGGTCTTATCATCATCAGCTACCTTTGTGCCAAATTTGATTGAAAAGTTTGCAAAACTGTTGATAATAACTACAATTCTATCAAAAATTGGCATTTTACTCACATCTGCTGACCACTTGTGACCCTTGACCTTTCTGAGGGCTCGTCCAAACTAGTATGCATAGATAGGTCTTACCATCAGGTACCTCTGTAGGAAGTTTGGGTTTGAAGTTGTTAATAGTATTTGAGAAAAAAAAATCTTTTGTCAAAATATGGTTATTTATGACCTATTTCCTGAGCTCTTGTGGACCATTGACCTTTCAGAGGGGTCATCCAAATTAGTATGCATTGATAGGTCTTACCAAGTTGTACCAAGTTTTGGTTTAAAGTTGTGAATAGTATTTGAGAAAAAAACATCTTTTGCAAACTATTGCTATTTTTTTACCTATTCCCTGAGCTCTTGTGACCCTTGACCTTTCTGAGGGATCAACCAAATTAGTATGCATAGAAAGGTCTTTCCATCAGGTATCTTTGTACCAAGTTTGGGTTTGAAGTTGTGAATAGTATTTGAGAAAAAATAAATTATGTCAAAATATATCTATTTTTGACCTATTTCCTGATCCCCTGTGACCTTCAACTTTGTGAGAGATCACTCAAATTGGTATGTTTAGAAAGGGCTTGCCACAAAGTATCCTTGGGGCAAGTTTGAAGACTGTGGCTTGAATAGTCTCTGAGAAAATGCCAATGTTAAAGTTTACCATGGACGACGGTGGACGGACAGACAACCACTAGCCCAGACTCATTTTTGCTTCCCACGTGAGCCAAAAATCAATTTTTCTCTAAAATGTATTTTTTTGAAAAATACTTACCGATGACATTACTGTTAGGAATAGTGTCTTAGCTAGCATAATTTCAGCCAAAATTGTTGTGTACCTACATGGCAGGGGAGGCAACAAGGGGCGCTATAACCTAGGCAGTAACCCGAGTAGCCTCCCTTCCATCCCCATCCGGATTCCCGCCAGTCTGTTTGCTTAGCTGACCAGCAGCAATCGGGGCACGTGGGAGGGTCCTTCGAGTAATGTCATCAGTAAGTATTTTTCGAAAAAAAATACATTTTAGAGAAAAATTCATTTGTTTCCTCAAAATACATTACCAATGACATTACTGTTAGGAAGAATAGCGAAGAGGAGGTGGGTGCCGCTTATAACGCCCCTAACTACTGCCAACGAGACCCGCCCTCCCTGGAGCAACCTCCCAATAATTTCAGCTAAGAATTGCCTATGGCACCGGGGTGTCGGGAGGGAGTGTTGCGTCGTTGCGATGTCTCCCACCAGCGAAAGGTATTCGCGCTGACTGGAAGGTCCCTCAGGTAGAATCGGGCGTCTTAATTTGCCTCTGCTCGCCAGCCCACGGCTGCCGCAATGCCTGTGACAGCGCAGCTGCAGTCGAATGCGAGGCTGGTGGCCCTGGCGCTGACCTCGTGTGCCCTGATGTTCATGCGTTTTGCTGCATCAGAGGAGAGGTCCTGGTAGGCAAAGCATATCACCCATCGGAGCCAGGAGGATATCGTCTGGCCCGAGATGTCATTTCTACCTGGGGAAAGAGGGAGGAATAGGCGGGTGCATCCCCCGCATAGCAGCTTGGTCCGGCGCAGGAACACACCTAAGCTCGCACCAGGTCCTGCTGTCTGGTCTCTTGAGCAGAGCCTGAATCCCTCAAGGGTCGAAGGTGACCACTGTAGGGGGGGGGGGGGGGTGGGGGGGGATTAATGGAGACCGGGTCTTGGCTAGAAAAGCAGGGTCGGGCAGCAGTTGTACAGAGCCGTCCATCAGAAACTGCCAGCATAAGGGACATGCTGAAAGAGCGTGCAGCTCGTTGACCCTGGAAGCAGTGGTGAGGGCCAGTAGGAAGCAGGTCTTCCGCATCACATCGGGTAACCGCGCCCACTGGAGTGGATGGAAGTGATCCGAGTTGAGCTCCGTTAGTGCCCAGGGTAGGTCCCATCGTGTTACCAGCGCGCAAAGAGCAGGACGTTGTAGACCGAATGGCCATAAGAACGGCGAGGTCTTTGCAGTCACCAGGGTCCGGTCCACCCCAATGCCGGTAAGCATCAGCGATCTTGGCCAGGTAGCCCCAAACGGTCAAAGAGCCAGCGGAAGGACTCCGCCAGCAGGGGAGCCGTCAGATCCGTGGGGCAAAGGCGCTGTCATCGCACCAGTCACACAGGACTCGCCACTTTCCCTCGTAACTCGTCTGGTCGAGGGTCTGCGGGCTGTAGCGATAGCTTCCACTGCTGCACCTGAGAATCCTCTAGCGACGAGGGCTTGGCGCACAACCTCCTAGCGTAGAGGTCGCTCGGGGCACAGATGGTACAGCGCCTGCCGCGTTTGCTTGAGCATCGTGCGTGGCGAGGTTCAGGAGGTCGGTGGTCCACGGCTTGGTCCAGCGGAATGGAGTCACCAGGGACAGGACCGCATTGCAACCTCTGAGCTTGAGCAGGCCTTGGGGACGAGCACCGTAGGCGGGAAGGCATACGCGACAAGGCCGTCCCATGGGATGGAGATACCGCCAACTGCCCAGGCAAGCGGGTCTGGAAGTGGTGAGATGAAGAGAGTAAGCTGGCGATTCCACCTCGTCGCGAAGAGGTCGATCATGAGGGTCTCACATTCTGCGCTGATCATCCGAGAGAAGTCCGGATGGAGCGCCCACTCGGAGAAGCTGGCCGCTTCGCGAGAGGGAGTCAGCTAGGACATTCCGATGTCCCAGGAAATGCCCTGCTCGGAGAGGGATGCCTTGATCTTCGCACCATCGGAGCACCTGGTACGGGAGGGAGCACAGAGAGGGGAACCGTGTCCCGCCCTGCTGCTGGATGTAGGCGACTACTGTGGCGTTGTCTGAGAGGACGAGAAGCTCCTGGTGTCGCAGACGTGACTCCCACGCAAGAGGGCTTGCCAGACCGCATTCAGCTCTAACCAGTTGATGTGCTGGGCCACGAGGTCCGGGGAACAGACGCCGGAGGCCGTGGAGAACATCTGTAGCAGGAGAGCATCCCAGGTGGCGAGACTTGTGTCGACGCACAGGGACAGCTGGGGAGGCAAGTAGAGGGGAACTCTCGTCGCGAGCCAGTCGGGATCCGCCCATCGAAGAGGGTGAGGACGGAGCATCGGCAGCACCCGCAGCCGAGACTCGAGGTCGCCCATCGAGGGTCACCAGGAGAGAAGCAGGTCCAGCTGCAGCGGGTGGCAGTAGAGACGTCTTAGGGGAAGTAGGTCCACTGCCACACTCATCAGGCCCAGAAGTTGAAGTCACACACTGGCGGGGATCGCCTCCTCCTGAGACACCTGCCGCGCTAGGTTCGCCAACTTCTGCATTTGCTGCTCTGGAAGCCGTACTCGTTGAGGTCGGTGCGAAATTCCATCCCTAGGTGGACAAACGGCGCGACTGCATGAGGTCCGACTTGCCCACATTGACCAGGAAGCCGAGCCTGTCGAGGAGATCTAGAAGCGCATCTCGGTCGTTCTCCAAGGCGGCCTCCGACTGGTTCCGAAAGAAGAGATCGTCCAGGTAGTTTGACGTGGGGCTCGAAGACGTCCGTGTAGCCCTGGCGCTGACTGCATCCACAATGCGGGTGAACCCCAGGGGCTGAGGTTGAGGCCAAAGGGAAGCGCGCGAAACTGGTAATGATGTTGCCAAAGGCGAAGCACAGGTAACGTCTGGAGATGAAACGCCAAGAGCAAACCCATCCAAGAACTAACCAAGCCCAAAGTTGCTTAACTTCAGTGAACAGACGACAACCGGTGTATTCAACGTGGTAGTCCGTTGGCAGCATGGGGACATGCAGAGACGTATCCGACCAGACTAGGCTGAAGGCAGGTCCATGGTCGAACTGCGGCCCACCACCACGGGCGGTTCCAAGTGGAAGGCCGGGTCAGAGATGAACTTGATCAGCGCAGAGAGGATGATGACGATAGAGAGCCGAAGAGTAGCTATCTCTACTCGAAAACTGCCGGAGCAGTTTTACCCTCAGCCGGGAGGTCACAGAAGCGCAGAAGGCATCCTGACGCATCAGATCCCAGGAAGCGGCCGTAGTCATGACGCTGACGGAGGCGTGGAACGGTGCGCGGAAGTCGGGGACCGCTCGAGCCAGGATGTACCTAAACCGCAAAGAGAGCAGCAGGCACCAAGGAACCCTGCCACGTCGAAGAATAGCTGCGCACCTAGGTCCAGGGCCGGAAGGTGATGTCCGGATCCACATGCCACCTGGAGTCGGAGAAGAACCTGAGTCGCCGAAGGAGCCCCGCAGCAGAAGAGCGGAGAATGCGTAGCGCAGGTCCCGGAAATGAGAAGGCTGGGGAAGCGAGATGAACTGCCTGGTCCGCCAAGGGCATCCGCGAAGTCCGATGCTTCCTCTTGTGTGCGTGTGTGTGTGTGTGTGTTGGGGGGGGGGGGGGGGGGGGTGTAGTCCTCCGGGTGAAGGCGCACCATGAAGAGAGGCGACGCCCCGTCCAGGTGATGAGTCTGCCACCTATAGGTTATAACGTGCAAAAACATAAGGGAGAATACCCCCAAATCCCCAGAGCCACAGTTTTACCGTATAATCTGGGCACCGAGTTATATATGCAAATTGCATGGTGGTGGCTCAATATCAAGATATATAAAATATATCTATAATATATAGAATATACAACACGCATGTAACACATGTGTACAGGGCCCCAGCCACATGCACACAGTAAAGCGGGATCCCCCGTTAGTCTGTAAATTGCAAGGTGGTATATATATATAACTATGCATACGTTGGACGTTTCCTAAAGCCTGCGCGGTGGAGCTTTTTGGTGGAGTGCAGTGTGCGCAGTACTGGCCCCACCCTTTAAACCCTTGGTTCGTCTGCCATGGCCTAGCAAGCTGAGACGGTGGCATCGAGGTCCTCGGGTCGTAGGTTTTATATCAGACTGTCCTTGTCCTAGTCTCTGGCTCAAAAGCCTTCCCCGGAGACACAGGGGCTTTGATGTCAGGGTTTTCCTCCCTTAGCCTTTCCACAGCCTAGCGGCCAGGCCTGCAAGGCAGCAGGACAATGATTTATTTTCGAAGTTCTCTCCTCTAGATCCGCCGTGTTTAGCCTGGGGGCTAGTGCTGCCCAGTTTTGGGGGTCACCTCGGAGAGGATGTGGCCAGGGACCACGCACGGGCGGTCTTGGGATGGAGGGATGCTATGCTAGTCCAGAGGGATTACACACGATGGTGCCTCACAAAGGCAAAGAGGCCCTAGACTAGGGGGATCCCAGGGGAGGCGCTGTAAGAGTTCCCCACTACCCGCACCACCAACGCAACTCGTCCCCTGGGGCTCCCACCCTTTGAGTCAGGCAGAGACCCCTTGACATCCACTTGTCCAGCTCTCTGGACTTGAGGTCAGTCTGAAAAAGACAGAGGTCCTTCATCAGCCAGCACCCAAGGAAGAGCATTGCCCTCCCCACATCGCCCACTGGGCACCGGCCTCCACGTGGCGTGGGTGGGTAGTCTCCTCAGTCCCTGAATGAGTGGGCTAGCAGAGGAGTGCCATCTTTGTCCAGGATTAGGACTTGATGTCAGCAGATATGTTGTTCAGTCTTTTTCACTGGTCCGGTTTTTAAGGAGCTGTGCTTACCCAGGTCCTACCATAATAATAATAATAAGCGCATTAAACAGGCGCTTTATCCCAATTGAAAATCGGCTCAAAGCGCCGCCGCGAACTGAACCCAACAAGCACGCTCACGTGAATCACACGCATTCACTCACACACTGTACATATACACAGAACATTCACGTGGTGCTAAGGGCAAGCTCAAGCGAGCTACTGTAGTTTTTGGAAATTCAAAATCGTTTGTATTTGAAATTTGATTAAGTGGGCTGAAACTGATACCAAAGTCGTGGGGGAGGAAGAGCCGGAGTACCCGGAGAAAGAACCCCCGACGGTCCGCCCGAATTAACGGTGACACTTACTAGAGGAGAAAAATCCGACGCCGGAACCCGTAATCGAACCTCGCACCCTTAGCATTGGTGGCAGGCGCCTTAACCACTGCGCCACGGACCGCCCCCCCATGTTGGATTGGTCCTTAAAAATACGTGTGAGCTTTTGGTCCTTTGGATCCCAAGTGTTTGCCGTGCTTGGAGACCCGTGTCGGGGGAGAAGAGGATCCTGTTGGCTGAAACACTCCACTTTGGCCTTGACTTCTGCCTAAACGGGAGGCTAGTCGTACCGGCCTAGTCAATCGGCTCTTGTCACGTCGAGCCCTATCCCCCTGTTGACATGCGGGTTGTTATACGGAGCACCATGCTATAGCCTCTGATGCTGATTAGGTGCTTTACGCCAGTATTCCCCTGCATTCAACAGTGTGATAGAAGGCAGTGGCTCAAACGGTTCAATCGGGCTTACCCCCTTGAGTATATCTTTCGGGCGGTCTCCATTGTGCGTCGGCTGGAGACCCACCGACAATTGCACTTTCCCTTGTTGGGCTCGGTGGCAGGCGGGGACCCCCGGGGGATGAATATCTATCATACTATAATATGGAAAATACCAAAAAACCAAAACTGGCACCAAAGCGGCACATAGCCGCTGACATTGTCATTGAGAACGATAGTGACTCTGTGAGGAAGCGACACCTCAGGCGTCAGCCGCCTGGCCTCGCTTTCTCATTATCTACAGCAAAGTCAAAGAGAAGCCTGTTTCCAAGCTGCACCCTTTCCTGGTAGGGGAGACCCTCAGGAGCCGTGTTGGCAGGCCTGAGGCCCAGCGCCTCAGGTCTGGTGACTTGCTGGTAGAGTGCCGTACCCGGGCACACTCCAATGGGCTACTGAGGCTCTCCTCCATCGGAGACACTCCAGTGGAGGTCACTCCCCACAAAACAATGAATTCCTCTAGAGGAGTGATTAAAGATCAAGCATTGGCCGAACTATCTGAAGATGAACTTGTACGGAACCTTAAGACACAGGGGGTGACCTACGTCAGGCGCTTCATTTCCAAACAAGGTGGTAGGGAGATCCGTCTCCCTACCATCATCCTGACGTTTGGCACCCCCACAGCTCCTACTGCCATCTGGGGAGGTTACTACTCCCTAAAAGTAAAAAAGAAAGTATGGAGGGCTGTTCGAGGAATTAGGGGCAGGGGTGGCTCGGCTTCTGTCGGCCATCTTAGAGATGGTGCCAGCTTGGTCACATATAAAAAAGCTGTGGCCAATTTGCTTGCCTCCACCATTGCCCATAATTCTTCAACAGAGCATTATTCGCCCTTCTTCCAGAGAGAGAAGGAGAAGCGAGAGTCTCGTATTTGTGACTTTAAGTCCGATAACTCAGAAGACTATAATGCCCCTTTTACATTATCAGAATTGCAGCAAGCCTTGCAGAAATGTAATGACTCTGCTGCTGGCTTAGATACCATCCACTATCAATTCCTAACGCATCTGCCTGAGAGGTCACTCCTTGTACTTCTCAAGGCCTTTAACCATATCTGGAGAGACTGGTCATTTTCCGCCGTCTGGGCGCCAGGCTGTGGTTGTACCGATCCCCAAGTCGGGCAAGGATCCTTCCGACCCGGGCAACTACCGGCCTATCGCTTTGACATCATGTTTATGTAAAACTATGGAGCGCCTGGTCAACGCCCGCCTGGTGTGGCATCTTGAGTCACATGGTCTCCTCACAGACCTCCAGTGCGGTTTCCGGCGCTTCCGTAGTAGAACTGACCATTTAGTCCGCTTTGAATCATTTATTCAAGATGCTTTTGTCAACAAGCAGCATGTCTATGCAATTTTCTTCGATCTTGAGAAGGCATATGACACTACCTGGAAGTATGGCATAATGTCTGACTTGTTGGACAAGGGTTTTAAAGGGCACCTGCCCATTTTTATTCACAATTTTTTGACTAACTGGTCGTTCAATGTCCGTGTGGGCTCCACCCTCTCCGACTCCTTTGAACAGGAGATGGGTGTCCCACAGGGCAGCATTCTATCTCCTGTTCTATTTAGTATTAAAATTAATAACATTGTAAAGGCCGTCAAGGATGAATCTGAATGCTCTTTGTTTGTTGACGACTTTGCTTTGTGCGCACGTGGTCAAGGACTTGCGTCCCTTGAGAGGCGCTTGCATCTGTGCGTTGATCGCATCCAGCGGTGGGTGTCTCTCAATGGATTCAAGTTCTTGCCCTCCAAGACTGTCTGTGTGCATTTTACGAACCAGACGAAAATTTTTTCCAGAACCTAGCCTGAGCATTGCTGGAGTGCCAATTAAGGTGGCCGAGGAGGCAAAGTTCCTGGGGGTCATTTTTGACAAAAGACTTACCTTCCGCAACCATATTAATTACCTTAGAACCTCTTGTCAGAAGGCTCTCGACATTCTTCGTGTCGTCGGTCGTACTGACTGGGGTGCGGACCGTACTGTCTTACTTCAACTGTACCAGGCCCTTGTTCGGTCCAAACTGGATTACGGCTCTGTGGTGTATGGCTCAGCTTCCAAGTCTGTGCTACAGCGTCTGAACACAATTCACCATCAGGGTCTGCGGATAGGTCTTGGGGCCTTCAGGACGTCTCCAGTTCCTAGTCTGTATGCCAAGGCAGGGGAGCCTTCTCTCAAGCTCCGTCCGCCGCATCCGCCTCATGCTCAGCTACGTTCTGAAACTGAAGGCCCATCCAGACAATCCTGCCTATGATTGTGTTTATAAACCATCGTTTGCAGAGATTTACGATACCCATCCGGGAGCTGTCTGTCCACTTTCTTTCCGTGTCCGACCTCATCTGCAGGTGGCCAGATTGGACCTGGACAGTTTCGGAATCCCTGCAACACATCACTCCACCTTGGCTCTTACCAGTTCCTGACATCTTGCTGGACTTGACTGCCCACAAGAAAGACTCTACTCCGCCAGCCATATACCAACAGAGCCTCAATGAACTGCTTTCAATTTTTCCTGGCTATTGTCGTATCTATACCGATGGGTCAAAGTCTGAGGATGGGAGAGTGGCTGTGGCCGCAGTGTCCTCTCACCATCCTAGACGCCCATTTAAGCACCGCCTCCCAGACCACTCATCTGTATTTAGTGTGGAACTGCAGGCGGTTCTGCTGGCACTCAGGCATGCTTATCGATCTAGAGAAAGGAACTTCCTGATTCTGACTCTCTTTCTGCCCTGCAGGCCCTTCAGGGCACGGGAAATGACCACCCACTGCTGGTGCAGATCAAAGAGCTCCACGCGGACTTGATGAAGGAATATTATGACATCATTTTTATTTGGGTGCCAGGGCATGTGGGCATCGAAGGCAACAGGATCGCAGATTCTGCTGCCAACGATGCCCGCAATGACCCTGTCCCTGACACACAGACTGTTTATAGTGATTTTAGACATGTGGCTAGTGCGTACATAGCCTGTGAGTGGCAGTCCGAGTGGGACAAAGAGGAAGCTAACAAGCTGCATGAAGCCCTTCCTAAGTTGTCCGACGGTCTACCTTATCGCTGCGGCAGCCGCCGTGAGGAGACTGTCCTGGCTCGGCTCCACATCGGCCACACATGTTACGCACTCTTATTTACTTAAACAGGAGGAGCGTCCATGGTGTTATGCCTGCGACGAGCAGTACTCTGTTCAACACTTTTTGTTGTCTTGTGCTGATCTAATCGACACAAGGTATAAACATTTCACGGCAGACTCCTTGAAGGTTTTGTTCCGGGATGTGCCCCCGGACAAGATCTTCAGTTTTCTGAGGGAGTGCCATATTTTTAATAAGATTTGAGCGTTTATAGATTATGATGTTTCTATTATTTTGACCTTTTTGAGAGTCTTTCGACGTTTTCTTTAAAGACTTGTGCGACATTTTAGCCTGACATATTTTTAAGGTATATTTACATCATGTCTTAAGACCTTTCTTTTAGTCTGGCTGACCAGATTTTTACCCTTCCCGCCGTGAGATGGCCTTAGTTGCCTGCTCGGCGTTAAACCCAAATAACTAACTAACCCTCCCCACATCACCATCGATGAGACCGAACTGAAGTCTGTACACCAATTTACCTACCTTGGCTGAATCATCACGTCAGAAGCCAAGCTGGACAAGGAACTGGACAACAGGCTGGCAAAAGCGACCAGTGCTTTCGGGTGACTATTCAAGCAGGTGTGGCACAATCAACAGCTAAAAAATGGCACCAAGATCAGCGTGTACAGAGCTGTCGTCCTCACCACCCTGTTGTATGGTTCCGAGTCCTGGGCCCTCTACCACAGCCAAATACGACTCTTCGAACGCTTCCACCAGCGCTGCCTGCGTACCATCCTCGGCATTCACTGGAGTGACTATGTCACCAACGTCAAGGTCCTTGAACAGGCGGAAACTGTGAGCATCGAGGCTTTGTTGCAGCGGACACAGCTTTGCTGGGCGGTGCATGTCTCCAGGATGGAGGATCATCGCCTACCCAAGATCACCCTGTTCGGCGAGCTCGCCACAGGACACCGAGACAGAGGGGCACCTAAGAAGAGATACAAAGACGGTCTCAAGAAGTCCCTTAGTGCCTGCCAAATCGACCACCACCAGTGGTCTTCGCTTGCTGCGGACCACGACACCTGGCGCTCCACCATTTACAAGGCAGCCGTCTCCTTTGAGGACTCTCGCAGAACTAGCCTTAAGGACAAGCGGCTCAGGAGAAAAAAACAAGATGTTGAAACTCAGAACCCTGGCCAGACCTTCCCCTGCAGCCACTGCAGTCGAACCTGCCTGTCCCGGATTGGCCTCCGCAGCCACGAACATGCCTGTAGACGTCGTGGGCAACCCCTATAAAATCTTCGTTCGCGAAGTCAAGCCAAGAGAGATACATGCATATGTATACCAATACAAATACACATGTAACACTTATGTACAGGGCCGCGTCCAACCACGAGGGAGTCCAGAGTGTCGAGCGTCCCGGCCGCGTATGCCATCCGTGGGCAAGAAGACCTATCCTGTGATGAAAGGGTCGGGCACGGGTGCACGCTCGGACTTTGTTCCCCTTCATGTGTCTAGCAGCCGCGTCGAAGCGCGAGGACAAACAGGCGGGTGGTGGGGTGGGTTGAGCAAGGTCGCTGGGCCAGACTCAACTCTTACTGGCTAGCGTAAGCCCCCTGGTATAGCAGTCTCGTCCAGCCGAGGGTAGCGGTCACTGACCCCCGAGCGGGACGCTGTATGTCTGTACTGGACTTGATCCGAGGAATCGGAGGGTCGTACTCCCGTAGTCGCATCAAGACCCGAACAGGCTAGACGGGGAGGAGGTGCAAGCAACTCGCTGTGGGCCAGGCTCAGAATAAAAACAATCATTACTTACCGAGCAGGCACCCAATCCATCCGAGGCCTAGGATAGGTAACCATCCTCCGGGCCCGGCTCGTCGTCTTTCATAGTGGTGAGCGGGCGCACACTGGTCCAGCAGTCCCGTCCGGCCACGGATACTTGTCACTGACCTGGTGGGGATGATGAACATCTGTGCTGGACTTGTCCTGACGGTAGTTTTCTAACGGCGCTGGTTCACGTGTGTGCATGGTGGACTCCTGTCTGCCTGGAGGCTAGACTCGACAGCGCATGCCGAGCGTAACCCCCCTTTCACGGTCTCGCCAGGCCCTGGGTACTTAGTGACAGCCCTGAGGCTAGGAGCCGGGAGTTCTCTCACTTGTGTATCCGTGGAGGACTCCTGTCTGCCTGGGGGCTAGACCCGACAGCACCTGCTGAGCGTAACCCCCCTTTCACGGGTCTCGCCAGGCCCAGGGTATTTAACGGCCCTGGGGTTAGGAGCCGGCATTGCATGCTGTTCATATCCCAAAGGCCTGGAGAGTCAAAATCCAGCAGCCACGCCGATCCCCGGTCCAGCTCGGCGGGTCATATCAGCACGTTGTGGGCCAGGCTCCAAACGGTCACTCACATCCGATCAGGAGCTGGCACGCCATCTGTCCGAAGCTCTAGCCTCGAACCGTCCATTGTAGCCCATGTCATCCGAGTGTCCACCTCCAGGGGCAAACATCTCATCACATCCACCGAGTAGGTAGGGGAGGCATTGGCCAGTGCTTGCTCTTGGGCTGTGTCGGCCGTTCGTGGCGATAGAAGCCCCAAAGCTGCGACCACTGTTCCTCCTGCCAGGGGGCGCAGGTAGCACATGGGTTAGTGGTGGCGCAGCCGGAACAGGGCAAGCATACGATATGTTGGACACTCGGCCATTGAACTAGACAAAATGCGTGCAGGAGCGTACTTGCAGACTGCAAACATAGTGCATAGTGAGAGGAGGTCGAGCGTGGCTCTCCGAGGCCACGCAACGTGTACGCGAGAGAAGGCGAATCGAATACAATCGAATTGCATGGGTAGTGCCAATGTCGGGCGCTCTACTCTCCCACCCAGAGCACCGGTCGGGGGCAGCCACCGCGGTTTTACCTTACCATGTCGGAGAGGTCGGCGCCCGGTCAAGTCAAGGTACCACTGTGTCGAAAAGGCGTAGAGGCGAACTCCCTCAGCCCTGGTGGTAGAGGACCCTCAACGAAGACGCCACGCTCGCACCGTGAACATAACACCCCGCAGGCACTGCACACGGTAAGCAAGTCCAAATCGCCAGCACCACAAGCCCCGCAGGTAATTCCAAGCTAGCACAGTGAACAGCGAAACACAGGCTAGCACAGAGCACACGGGAGCAATCCAAGTGAGGCAACCGGTCACACTGTACAGAGTCCAAGCGCAGCAAAGTAGGTACACAACCATCCAAGGCTAGCTAAGAAACAGACTGGCGGGAATCCAGTGGGCACGTGACCGGATGGGGATGGAAGGGAGGCTACTTGGGTTACTGCCTAGGTTATAGCGTCCCTTGTTGCCTCCCCTGCCATGTAGGTACACAACAATTTTGGCTGAAATTATGCTAGCCAAGACACTATTCCTAACAGTAATGTCATCAGGTAATGTATTTTGAGGAAACAAAATTAACATTACTATTATTAAGGAAGATTACAAAGTAAATTAGGTAAAAGCGCTGTCAGGGGAGAGAAGTGTGTATGATCGACTAGTGATCATACATCTACTTGGTCAAAGCACAAAAAAAAAAAAAAAGATAGGAAAGAGGGGGTGCACTAAGAAAGTGACCCCACTCTTTCCTATTTTTTTTTTTTTTTTTGTGCTTTGACCAAGTAGATCTATGATCACTGGTCGATCATGCACACTTCTCTCCCCTGACAGTGCTTTCACCTACTTTACTTTGTAATCTTCCTAAAATATTAGCACTGGCAGTCTCCCTTTTTCTTTTCATTTATTACTATTATTATTATTTATAATACTGATTACTATTAAAGCATCACAGAGGGAGATAGTTCAGCCATGATAGTTCAATGGTAGTGCCAGATTAGCTTAGGAAGGCGCCAAGCTAATCTGGCGCTACCCTTGAATTAACATGGCGTTCTGAAGGAAGCACCCAGTTCACCAGGCTGCTTACCTGCAGACAGATGCCCACATTGACACGGCAGCCAAAGCTGGTGGAGACGGCACGAGGGGCCAGGCCGAGGGAAGCAAAAAGCTTGGTGAAGGAGGTGGTCAGTGTGATCCTCGGGCGCTCCTCCGCCACTACCACACAGGCTCGCACACACGCCAAGTTCACGCCCTTGGCCTTGAGAGCAGCAGTAGATGTGCCGAGACCCCTCGTACACAGCTCCATCACTCCATATGAACAGAAAGTGTCCCTCACTGTCAAAAAGAACATGCACCAACAGTACGTATGGCAAGCAGAAATTTAAAGTATTTTCTGGAAGCCCTCGCTGAGGCTGCAAACACACTGGAAAATACATATGCTAATCTATGTGACATGGAATAGCAGTTATTTTTGTTCTTCCTTCCCACATGTACAGCTGCATATCATTTAGCGATACCCCTGGCAAATGGATTAATTTCTTGACCAACCTCAAGTTTTGTTCCAAACCTTGTAACCAACAGACTACAGCGAATGGCTTAAGTCAGTGAGTGTGAACAGGGGGATGGGAACAAATACCCACCATTGTAGTTGCTCACAGCTGTCAACCACACAGCCGGATTGGCTTCTACTTCCGATGGCGGGATCAGGATGGAATGGTGGCCAGAGTACACACTGCAATACAAAAGGGAGAATACACACGAGTTCATTTAGTCTCTCATCCAAAACCAAGCATCTGTAACATACAGATTCCCATACATACTCGTCTGCGAGAGGCACTGATCCTCATGAGTACCCACAGCTGCGGGGGCTCATGAGGATCCATGCCCCTCGTTGAGTTCTAAACCATCTGATGCCATGTCACTGCATGTTAGGTCAACAATATAAGCTAGTAAGTTTGGTCACTGGCATCCTCCAAACAGAGAGGAAATACTTTTGTGTATTACAAATACTGACGACAAATGATGGTTACATGTTATTGTGGAGCTGTCACTAGTGTCAGAGGGCAAAGCATCATTTGTGTGACGTCTGTGATTTTGGACCTTATCCCGTATGCTGTAGGATTGACAATCACAGAGTACCACACGTTTGCTCACTACTTTTACTATGAAACTGTACTGCTGTGAGATGCCTTAGAAGCCCGATTGTTGTTAAATGATTTTTGTTAAAATCAGTAACTATGAAAATGAGTGTACCTGCTGAGGCACCATAAGACAAAACCCAGACTGTTGTAGGGATCCAGACAGAGACTGACCACACGTGATGGATACAGCTCGCACTGTAGCTTTTGCGCACGACACAGCGCTGTGGCTGATGCGTGAGACATCTGCAATAAGAAAGTGTCCACATTTTAAAATATAAGTAATCGACTATAATGGTGTCAAGTTTGAATTTAACTCCCTTTTAGATGATGCTATCTGTACTAGTGTCTGCATGAATAAAGAGGTCAATGTTCAAATGATGGACTCGTCATGATCTTCATGGAATTATTCTCAATTCACCCCACTTAGAGGTGGTTAGCGGCAGATTCAATAGTAGCAATAATACGGGAACAGCCCTACAACACATGAGCAACAGACAATAGAACTTTGCATTAACCCTTTAGCATTCATTTCAGGAACAACCGGGAGCTGCATAAGCGGCTGCTACTGTTCTGCTGCACCCAATATCTTCACTGTTGTAAAATAAAGATTTATTGATTCAGATATATTATTTTTTGAGAAACAAAACATCCAAAACAGAAAACAAACATCGTGGTCATGTGACACTACTGGTAGCACTGCGGACATGCGACACTTTCTGTGACAATTTGTGACCCAGTCAGCAGCATACGACCTGTTTGCAAGGTTTGGAGATGGACAAGGTAGGACACAGCATTCACTTTTTTTTTACTCACAGCTGCATATCTAGTATATAAGTGCATGATTTGTTTACTAATACAGCTTTGTTACCAAGATTCGGTGACATAATGTGACCATCTCTCACAAAATCACTCTTAACTCGCATTTTGGATGTTTTGACATATTAATTTTTCTCTAAAATGTATTTTTTTGAAAAATACTTACCGATGACATTACTTTATGGAAGTGTCTACTGCTTACTCAATTTCAGCCTAAGAACCTGTTGTGTTCCTACACAACCCGGGAGGCACTTGGGGAACCCTGACCAGGGCCGAGAGTTGCCTCCCGCCCCTGCCCATCCGGTCACGTGCCACGTGGTGTGACCAGTCAGTCGTGATACTTAGCTTACCAGCGGCAAGCGGGGCAGGTGGGAGGGTCTTCCGAGTAATGTCATCGGTAAGTATTTTTCGAAAAAATACATTTTAGAGAAAAATTAATTATTTTGTTTCCTCAAAAACATTACCGATGACATTACTTTATGGAAGAATTGCGAAAAGGAGGAGGGTGCCACGCCCTAGTTACCCCCTAAAAAGGGCTATAGACAGAGCCATCAACCCAGTCGCAAAACTCCCGACAATTTCAGCTAAGTTCGTACCTATGGCGCCTCTGGCGCCGGGAGGGAGTGTTACGCTGCAGCGATGTCCCCCACCAGAGCAAGGTTGTCTCGTTGGCCCATCAGATCCCTGAGGTAGAAGCGGGCGAAGGTTGATTCTGCCCACCAGCCCACTGCTGCCACGATGTCTCGAATGGCACAGTTGCGATCGAAGACGACGCTCGTGGCCATGGCTCAAACCTCGTGTGCGCATATCTTGAGCCTCTTCGCTCCCTCTGGGGAAAGGTCCTGGAAGGTGGACCGTATGACCCAGCGTAGCCAGGAAGATATCATCTGGGCTGTTATGTCATTTCTGCCGGGGGCCAATGGCAGAGAGAGGCGTGACCATCCTCTACGGACGGGCTTAGAACGGCGTAGGTATACACATAGGGCGCGCACTAGATCTTGCTGCCTGGTCTCCCGGGGAAAGTTCACATCTTTCTGCGGCCATACGGTTATCACCTGGGGCGCAGTCAAGGGAGACCTGGTCTTGGCGAGGAAGGACGGGTCTGCGAGTAGCTGCACTGAACCATCCGACCTGAACTGGAGGCAGGCAGGGCTCGCCGACAGCGCGTGTAGCTCGCTTACACTGGCCGCCGTGGCAAGGGCCAACAGGAAGCAGGTCTTCTGTGTCACATCCACGAACCGAGCCAGGAACAGTGGTTCAAACCTGTCAGAGTTAAGCCACGTCAGTACCCAGGGTAGGTCCCAGCGAGGAATCAGCGAACGGGGGACCGGACACTGAAAGCCAAAGTGCATCATAAGGTCTGCGAGGTCTTTGCATTCGCCGGGGTCTGAGCGGCCGAGGTCAGGAGTAAAGATGACCGAGGGGGAGTAGATCCGCCACTGCATTCATCAAGCCGAGCAGTTGAAGCCAAACTCTGGCGGGGACTGAATCCGCCTGTGCTACCTGGGCGGCTAAGGCAGCTAGCTTCTCCGGCAATCTCACCCTGTTGAGGTCGGTTGCAAATTCCATGCCGAGGTGAATAAACCGGCGTGAGGGAGAGAGGTCTGACTTGCCCGCGTTGACCAGGAACCCCAAACGCGACAACACCAGGAGTCACCAGGGTGGCTTGCGACTGGTTCCTCAGGAGGAGGTCGTCTAGGTAGTTCGAGGTCGGACTTGAAGATGACTGTCTGGCCTTGGCAACGACCGCGTCCATGATGCGAGTGAAAACCCAAGGGCTGAGGTTGAGACCGAATGGTAGTGCCCGAAACTTGTAGATCACGCCGTTGAATGTGAAGTGGAGATACCTCCTGGAGGCCGGGTGCATGGGGACATGGAGATACGCATTGGACAGGTCCATGGGCTGCACGGTGGCCCCGAGGGCCCTGCTGGTTTCCATGTGAAAAGTCGGAGCCGTGATAAATCTGTTCAGTGCCGAGAGATCGATGACAGGACGCCACTTGCCGCCCTGCTTGGGAACCACGAAGAGGCCGCTGTAAAAAGCTGGGGAGTCAGGACAAGACACTACCTCCGTGGTGGCCTTCTGCAGAAGCGAGTCGACCTCTCCGCGCAGAGCGATGGCCTTGAGCTCGTCGGTCGGAATCTCAGTCCACAATGGGGAGTGTCTCAGTGGCGGTGGTGAACGAAAGGTTATCGAGAGTTCCTCGGTGATGGTGGAGAGAATCCAGGGGTCGCAAACGCCACATGTCGCTGCAGAGGGCGAGCCTCCCGCCGACAGGAGACCCCAGAGTGGTCGGCGGGGGCTGGAGCAAGGGTGAATCAGGGGGCCCGCCCAAGCCCAGGGCGGCAAGCAGGCCTGGGCCAGGCGGGGGCAAGGGTCCTAACGGGTCTGGAGCGGCCGATGGCGGGGGCCCGCCGGGGCGCCCTAGCGTGAGCGAGAGTGGAGGACGAAGAGTGTCTGGAGGTCCGCAGGGCGCAACTCACGGCCTTGTGGGCTGCTTGAAAGCGGGCGGGAGCCACTCTGCTAGAACAGCGGTCTGAGTTCGCATCCTTCACCTTCTGCCAGGAATCGCCGAAGAGGAGGGGGCCGCCAAGGGGAGCGCGACGAAGCTGAGTCTTCAGATCGGGGGGCATTCCGCGGCAGGCTTGTAGCACAGCATCCTGACGCATTAGGTCATAATTGGAGGCGGCCGCCAAGGCGTTGACCGAGGAGTGATACGCTGCCTGGTTGGCCGCTACCGCGAGGGCGAGGAGGTCTCCTAGGAGGGGCGTAAGCGAAGCGTGCCAGGCGTCCTCGATGCGACGGACGAAAGCTTGAGTGAGGAGCTCCAGGAAACCCGAGCAAGCCAAGGTGTTCCGAACCAGTGACGCCGTCTTGTCCAAGCCGCATGGAAGGGCGCGTCTCAGCTGAGTGCTGCCGCCAACCTGCACTACCGCCGGAGGGCCAAATGAGGGAAGGGGACATGTGAAGTCTGGGAATGGCCCACATACCAGGACTGGCAGAAGGAGATGTCGAGTCCAGCCGGCCACTTACGATCCACGAAGAAGGTGAACTCCTGGGAATCGGCTTGAAGATGGGCGGAGAGGGCGTCCCTAAGATCCTTAAAGCCGGGGTCTGAGGCAGAGACTTAAACCTCTTCTGCTCACACACATTTTGTCGACAAAAGCGGACACCTTCCTCTTGAGCGGGGGGGGGGGGGGGGGGGGGGGGGGGGGGGGGACGGGGAGCATGCCTCCGCAGACAGAGCGGCCGCGATCAGACGAGCTGCTTCGTCGATCCCAAGAAGCGTCTCCGCGGGCGACACCTAAGGGGTCCTAGGCAACACAGGATCATCCGGCGAAAGAGAGCGAGGCGAGGGGGAGCGGCTGCTCACGCCGAGCAGGGCCAAGACAGAATCCTCAGACAGTAGGCTCAGGGTCTCGGCGTCAAGAGGAGTGTGTGAAATCTGGCGGGGGGACAGAAGGAGGTCGCGCGAGCCACGTCCCATCGAGAGACAGTAGCAGCAGGCGAGTGTCGTGTCCTCTGGCGAATACGGGGCGAGGACAGAGGCAAGATGCGCCGGGGCAAAGGGGGGGCTATCCTGCCACAGGGGGAGGGAGTGCGATGACGGGAGCGACTGCGATGACGATACCTGTCAGGCGAGCTTCTGCTATGGCGCCTGAGAGGCGAAGGTGACGGGCAACGCTGCCGGCGAGGAGAGGCATACCGAGACGGACGTGATGCGGGGCACGGGAACGAAGCTCACGAAGTGGTCGATCGCGACGAGGACGAGGAGGGTCGGGAGCTGTGTCAGCCGTCGTGTAGGGCATCATGATCCTTTCGCCGTTTGTTGCCGGACGCGCGAGAGCGTCTGGAGCTGCTGGCTGAGCGGGAGGTGTCAAGACTGTCAGTAGTCCTCGGACGAGTGGACACAGGTCTCTGCTGGCCTGCCTCCTTAAGGCGGGCGCTCTGCCGGCATATCGACTCTCCGTAAGAATACGTGGGCTTCTCCAGGGGAGACCTATCAGGACTGTCAATGGACAATTGACGGCGCGAAGCGCGTCTCTGCAGGCCTGCCTCCGTAAGGCGGGCGCTCTGCCAGCATACAGACTCTCCGTAAGAGTCAGCGGGCTTTGTCCGGGCGGGCATCACGGATGCCGCAGTCCTGTGGTAAGAGCTGGGCTCATGTGTCCGGTGTGTCGTCCGTTCCACAAGGTCGAAGCGGGCGCGTCTGGAAACTGCTCCGGGCACGGAGGGGGGTGCCAAGATGGATGTTCAGTCACCTGCCGGTGTCGGGCACTCGCGCCAGTAAAAACTCCAAAGCTGAGACCAACGTTCTTCCAGCCAGACGGTGCAGACATCGCAGGCGTGGTCGGAAGCGCAGCCAGCACAGGGAAGGCAGACCTTGTGGTTATCGCTCGGCCATTGGAAGTCGCCGCACTGCGAGCAGGTGAGCAACTGCAACACATATCAGACATGAGAGGAGACCGGGTATGGGCACCGCGAGGCCCCGCCAAAGGAAGTCGAGAGTTTGATGCAAAAAGATGTACGAGCGAAACGAATGCCTCCAGTCAAAGCTGGCGCCCGGCCAGGGGCCAGCCGAGGGCCGGGACCGATACCTTACCTCTCCGTAGTTGCGGGGACTGGGGGAGGAACCTCCATACCACCCACAGAGCGCATCAGCGGGAAGAAGTCCCGGGCGGGTCCACGACTAGTATCCCACACGCAACCACAAAACCACAATGGAGAGAAGCGCCGGTAATCCAAACCACACAGCCCAAGAACCAAGCACCCAAGTAATCCAGTATCGCACAAGTAAATCCAAGAGCGCACAAAGTCCAAGGAACACAGTAATCCAAAGGCAACCAGCCCTTTAAGAACCGGTTGCACCCAGTCAAGGTCCTGTAGGCTACACATGTCTGAACAGCGTGAGCTAAGTAGAACGACTGACTGGTCACACCACGTGGCACGTGACCGGATGGGCAGGGGCGGGAGGCAACTCTCGGCCCTGGTCAGGGTTCCCCGAGTGCCTCCCAGGTTGTGTAGGAACAGGTTCTTAGGCTGAAATTGAGTACTTCCATAAAGTAATGTCATCGGTAATGTTTTTGAGGAAACAAATATACATTTCTGAACACTACAGTGTTTGGTGATTAATATGATATATGACTGTATGCTGTAGTGCAAAAAATGTAGAAG
This sequence comes from Semisulcospira habei, assembly GCA_036245525.1. NCBI lineage: Eukaryota > Metazoa > Mollusca > Gastropoda > Semisulcospiridae > Semisulcospira > Semisulcospira habei. Next base: position 129,460,913 of record BTPG01000008.1, read on the forward strand.
TTATTAGTGTTTAAAGTTGTTAAAGCCTCCAGCGGCCATTTTGAGAAAACAGCCTGTGAAGTTTCTGTGTGCAGCATATTTGGGGCCAAGCAGAGACTTATAAAATCATTTTTAACCTATTTAATGGCATTTTGCATGATAAAGATTTTAACCAAACGATACTTTGGTGTATGTAGAATACATTTCTGCAAAAAAGTGAAAATGACCCAGATTGACCTCCACCACATATTACTGCATGTAGTGCTGATTGACTCGCTGCGAGTTAAGACTGGTTTCGTGAGAGAGGGTCACATATTTTATTAGGTGACAGCGACATGACCCGTCCACTCTAGCTACATTACACGACCATGCATGTGTAGTCTAGCCATTTTCCAATACTTCTGCAAAATCTCAGCACGCTAGGATGTCATGCAATCGACTGATGGATTCTCAAATGAAACAACTGTACTGTTCTTGTTGTAACATGAAAGAATCCGCACAATAGGAGCAGTTTCTATAGAAAAAATCCAAATGCTACAGGGTTAACTTTCATTTTTATTCACTGACCTTGACCCCTGCCAGCATGCCAGTAGTGGACACAGAAAAGTCCAAGTAGCACATCATCTCTGGGGTAGGTGCACGATAAATGGCTGCCAGGCGTTTCTTGGGAACCTCATCAGTGTCAAGCAACTGTACCCAGTGTTTGGGGTCAACAATGGCTGCTGCTTCCTGTGACAAAGCCAAAATCAATGTTTGAACACTGTGCCCTAATGATGTGAGCTAGAAGTCTAAAAATAAAGTCTGATGGCGAGAAAACTTTAATCCTGAATCTTACCTGTGGTCATGACTTACATAACTCTCATCATAGCCACTGCAAGTCGCTTTTTTTTTTCAATATCAGTGTGCCAAAGCAGCATTGTGATCATGAAAATACTATACTGAACCATTTAGAAATAAAACATTGAACTCTCATGTGGTAATTCTTTTTTTTTTTCTTTTTTTGGTCCCCTGAATATAGGAGAGATATATAGGAGATAGATGGAACAAGTTAGTTCAATGGTGGCCCCAGAATTGACACCTACAGGCGCCAAGCTATTCTGGCACCACCCTTGAAGTGTCATGGTTGACTTATCTCATGACCCAAAAGGTGACTGTCAAGAGTGTTAAATGTACAGAAAGAAACAAACACATCTCAGAAGGACAAGTGCAAAACAGTTTACCTATCTTCTATTTAGTGTCAATGCTTAATGACTGAAATCGTGTAGACTGCACTGACCTTGGATCGTAGCAGCTTGATGATGGTGGCTGTGGTGAGAATGGCCACGGACTTGCTGACTTCCACGATCATGCGCACAGTGGGGAGGGTGGAGCCCACGTTCTGGGGGTGAGGTGGGCGGATCGTCACAGGCACACAACCTACAGGTACAAATCATGTGCATTTTAACCCTCTTAAGCATGCAACCACCAGTACTGTGTACAATACCAGTGGCTGGATGCACAAATGAGCTGGAAAGTGAAAGAGATAACCTGTCCAAGTATATCTTCATCTACAATGACAAGCAAAAGCAATGTAACATATATCTGGAGTCATCAAAAACACTAAGCACCATACACAGGTTCTCACATGCCCCTGTCGATGCTGAAGCTCATGAGAACCTATGCTTCTTGCAGGTGAATGGGACTGGCATATAGACCAAGGCCAAAATGTACAGGAAAACACTACATTTCAGGTCTGCAGCTTGAACAGTCTGAGAAAATGCCAACGTTAAAGTGTACTATGGATGACAGACAACATACAGAGAACAACAGTGGTATTGTTTTCCATTCCATATACACTTTCTAACACACACATACACACTAATTTTGCAAACTTTTGCATTGTACTTACCAACATATAAACATCCATAGAAAGCAGCAATCAGGTCAACGCCTGTGTAGGAAATGACAAGCACGAAAACAGTCAATTAAATGCAGCACACTATAAACTGAATATATATCAGGTAAGTCAGCAAAATTATCACACAGAACACTTTACATGTACATGTGTACAAGTGATGTCCACAATGCCCTAGGAAAGGCAGATTTCAACCAAAATGAAGGAATGTATGAACTTAAACCCTTTTAAATGTCAAGAAAAAGTTAACACAATCCAAGCACAAGAGATAAAGTAAAGATTCTCATAAGCCCCCGCTGTTGCGTGGACTCACGAGGGTCTATGCCTCTTGTTAACCATAAAATTATTTGTTATATAACACTAGTAAATCTCTGGCACGAATTAACAAAGATTTTAGAAACACATTGTGGTGATTTGACATTGGGTGTAAGAGTACTAAGACAGAGAAAAGGTGCTACCAACCTGGATGAAAGACGAGAGCGACATGATCGCCCGTGTTGAGCTTGCCTTTCTCCATCAGCATACAGCCAATACGCTCCGCACGCTTGTGAAGCTGGGCACAACTCAGGGTTGAATGCACCTGGTTCTGCAAATGCAAACATCACAGTTGCACACTTAAACTCCCATGCACACACAGCCACTGGTACTCCATGCAATATATGCCTCTTGCTTGCAAGGAGTTGCCTCACTGACATCCACAGTTTGTGGCACTAATCTGGTATTAACAATACAACAGCTATGAATTGCATACCACAGTGATTTGTGTGATCCAGGAAAACAGTGCCTCTAGCCCTTACTGTAAAGGGATGTAAACTACAGTCTTTCTTACTATGAAGAGGTTCAACTTTACTGTCTTTACCCTGGTTCGCATTAACTCTTTCACTGCCAAATTTATAGAAAAAAACGTTTGTTCCCAGTGCCACATTTTTTTCCAGCTGTGTGAACTGCTGGATGGTGATTCTTTAATTGCCTGTATCTCTGAAGCTATTATAGATATTCACTTCAAATTTAGTGTGTCTTGGGGTCAGATGTCAATTTTACGACAAAGTTCATATTTATGATTGTAACGTTGATGGATTGATTACTCAAACAACTTTTACAATGTTTTCAATACATGTGGAGTGCACATGACACAAACATCATCAGTGAAAAAGCAAAACGCACTTTCCCGAATCTGTTTGAGAACCCTTGTTGGAATGTTCTGATTCTGGCGATCATTCTTCATCAGCAGAATCATTTTCAGGCCCTTGGCTATCTTCATCATTTAAAATAAGGCCAAACACCTCTGGTGCAGCGAAAGCACAATTTCAAACTCGCAGCCATTTTTGTACGCTCCAAACTTGTGAGGGGAAACCCCCCACTACACATCAGGTTATACCACTGCAAACTATGTCAGATGGTGAAGGTCAGGATGTTGTGTGTCACTGGCGTTAGTTATGCTAGTGGAAACACTGTACCGCGGGAAATACGGTCCCTTTGACATGACCCCTCAGTGTTTACTGTTGTCACCCATGGCGGTCTATGGGATAAGTCAACTAAAGTCACCTATGGCAGTGAAAGAGTTAAGGAATATCTCCTATATGAGGAACAGCTAATGTCTAACTTGGTCACCAAGAAATTACGTTGTCATGAGCCACAGCAACTGGAGGGACTAATGAATATTTGCCCCTCTCTGCAGTCATTAGGGTTTAAAACCAAGCAGGCGACAAAGGCCATCTCATGTTGGTCTTTGCAAACAGAAAAAGACAGCCGATGGACAGACCAAAGTTCCAGCTGTTTTTGTCTACCGTATTGAAAATACAGTAGACTTTGAAATGGGGCTGGTCGGAGCGCATTCCAGAGCATACACATGACGTTTCTGGCATGCACGGCAGAAATTCTGGCAAAGAAGTAACAAGATAAAAATGTATTCATGCCACGTCTACAAGAGGCACTGCAAAACATCAAGTGCACCAGACTGGTGCTGCAGTGGATCCCTTCACACTGTGGCATCTACGGCAATGAAGAAGCTGACAGAATGGCAAAAGCGGGCGCAGAGAAAGAACAAGATGAAAATGGAGTCAGCTTCACAGAGATGAAGACCATCATTAAGTCTGTGTACAGACCACCACAACGGCCCATAGACAGTTACCATCAGCTGTCCAGACAAGAGCAGGTGACCATCTTTCGTCTGAGGACCGGGCACAACCGACTCAATTTCCACCTGCACAGACGCTTCCACCTTGTGCCATCTCCCCTGTGCCCTTGTGGAGAAGCAGAGCAGACCACAGAGCACATCCTCCAGGACTGTGGGAACCACCAGCCGCTGAGGGAGGAGATATGGCCGAAGCCCGCCACTCTACAAGAGAAACTGTACGGGCCTGTGGAGGCACTACAGAAGACCACAGATTTCATTTTGAGAGCCAAACTCCAAGTGTGACGGCGTTCGAGAAGAAGAAGAAGAAGAAAATGTATTCATGTGCCCGGGTGCGCATCGTCATCCTCTATCTCTGGGCATGGGGACCAAGCTCCTGATGCCTGGACTAGCCTGGGGAGCACATCCTGTTGTTGGCGGACCGGCAATTCCCTCACTAAAGGTGGGGCAGGGTTCCCGGATGCACTCGTCTGTGCCAGGATGCCAGGGCAGGAAAGGTGTGAGCGCCCTTGTCTGAGTGGCTTAGTTCTGCGCAGGAAAACTCCGACGCCCGGACGGGGTCCTGTGGAGGGACACCCAGGACTGGTACTTCGCCTGGAGCTGGCGGACGGTCAACCCCCAAGGTGCGGCCGCGGGGGCAGGTTCTTGGCCAGAAATGTCGGATTGGTGCGGAGTCGTACCGAGCCATCGGCCCTGAGCTGCAGACAGGAGGGTCGCCCCGTGAAGGTGTGGGCCTCGCTCACCCTGGCCGCCGTGGCGAGGGCGCGAAGGAAGCAGGTCTTCCTGGTTAGGTCTCTGAGCCATGTTGGGGGTAGAGGCTCGCCACGCTCCAAGTTGAGCAAGGTTAGCATCCCGGACAAGTCCCAGCGAGGGATCAGCGAGCGGGGACCGGCCACTGACGATCCAGGCGCGCCATCAGATCCGCGCGGTCTTGTTGGCCCCCGGGTCTGGTAGGCCCAGGTGGCGATACGTGTCTGCAATCATCACCAGGTAACCTCTGAAAGTGATGGGGGCCAGGTTCTGCTGGAAAAAGAGCCACCGAAAGGGCTCAGCCAGCTGGGGGGTAGTCAGGTCCGTGGAGGAGAGCTCTTCGGCTGCGCACCAGGACTGGAGGGCCCGCCGCTATTTCTCGTAAACGTACGGGTAGAGGCCCTGCGGGCCGCTGCGATCGCTTCCGCTGCTGCACCTGAGAAGCCTGTTGCGGCAATCTCCCAGCGTGCCGTAGCAGCCAGACCAGGCACAGGTGAAACCGCTGCTGTCGGGGCTGTTGAGCATTGTACGAGGCATGAGAAGCATCAGCAGAGGGTCAGTGGCAAGGCTCAGAGGCCTGTGGTCCCGCTCTCGGTCCAGCCGAACGACGTCATGAGGAACAGAACCCTATTGCCACCCCTGAGCTTGTGAAGCACCTTTGGTACCAGGACGGCGGGAGGGAACGCAGACGTTAGCAGCCAGTCCCCAGGGCTGGAGAGCGCGTCTAAGGCCCAGGCTCGCGGATCCGGAATGGGGGAGACGAAGAGGGGGTGCTGCCGGCTCCCCCGCCATGGCGAAGAGGTCGATCATGGGCACCTCCCCACGCGCACAGTGTTGCTAGAAGATATCTGGGCGCAAGGACCGCTCCGAGGAGAAGCTGGCCGCGACACGAGAGGGAGTTCGTGAGGACGCTCAGATTGCCCAGGATGCGCCACGCCTGAAACGTGATGACCCGCTTCCTGCACCACAGGACTTGGCATCCGAGGCTGCAGAGGGGGGGGAGCGCGCATCCCAACCTGGTTCTGTATGTGGGCCACGACCAACGAGTTGCCGGAGAGAACCAGGGACTCCTGCCGAAACGAGACGATCTTCCCAGGTGATGAGCGCCAACAAGGGCCTACAGCTCCCACCAGCTGATGTGTCTGTCTGCCCGGTCCCGCGGCCAGCTGTCCAAGGTTGCGACGACCTCGGCAGCAACAGTGCTCCCCAGCCGGCGAGGTTCGCGTCCGTGCAGATGGAGAGCTGGGGTGGTGGGGAGATGAGAGGAACCCCCAATGCCAATCAGTGCCGTCCGTCCACTGCTGGAGATGAGACTTGACCAAAGGTGATACAGGGACCAGGCCCGCCAGATCGCCGGAGGACGGGTGCCCGTGGCGGAGCAGATGCAGCTGGATCGGATGAGAGCAGAGCCTGCCGCGGGGTAGGAGGTCCGCTGCCGCGCTTAGGAGACCCTGGCCGGGACAGATTCCGTGCAAGACCCTTGGAGCGCCAACCCCGCCATCTGCTGAATCCGCCCTTCGGGGAGCCGCACCTCGTAGAGGTCGGTCAGGAACTCTGTGCCTAGGTGAAGAACCTGCACGAGGGCGAGAGGTCGAACTTGCCTCTGTTGACCAGGAATCCGAGCTGGCGGAGCCGGGTCAGCAAAGCGTCCCTGTCCCCCCCCCGCCGACTGGAGATGCTACCGGCCGCAGTGGGGGGGACTGGAGGCAAGCCAATGGGCCCGGCCACGCCCAGGCCTCCAGGCGCCTCTGGGCCAGGCAGGGGTGGGTGCGGGGAAAGCGTGCGAGTTCGCGGGGGGGGGGGGGGGGGGGGGGGGGGGGGGGGGGGGGGGCTTCAGATCGCAGTTGGAGGCCGCCACCAAGGTGTGAACCGAGGAGAGAAGCGCCGCTCTGTTCGCCGCTACCAGCACAGAGGATGCTACGGAGAGGAGCCAAGGCGGAGAGGTCCCAGGTGCCCCCGAGGCACCAATACCACTGACTGCGTCGCCAACTCGAGAAAGCCTGCACCCTCCAAGGAGTTCCGGGCTGGCTTCGCCATCTTCTCCAACCACGTAGGGTCCCCACTGTGGCAGAAGCTGCTGTCCATCCTGGCCGGCCAGCTGTCCTCCAGGAGGTGCGTGGAAAACGCCTCCGCAAGATCCCGGACGCCGGCGGCTGCGGGAGGTACAGGGTGCATCCAAAATCGGTGCGGCCTTCCTCTTCATGGGGGGTGAGGGAGGGCAAGAGCCCGGGGGGAGGAAGGACGCGATGGCCCGGGAGGCTTCAGTCAGGAAGCGAAGGGTCTGATAAGCGGCACTGTGCCGACCGATGACTGACAGGGATAACAGCGCGCTAGGGGACGCCGCACGGATGTCCACCAGCCCTAGCACTGATTCCTCCAGGTGGAGACTGGGGGCCTCATCATCATTGGGAAGTGTGGGTACCGACGCGCGCCTGCTCCCGCGAAGCGCAGAGGTCCGGAGGGAGGGTTGGACCGGGGATGCAGGGAAGATTCCGCCGAGTCTGAAGACCAGCCACTCACCGCAAGGCCCCACACTGCGGGAGAGCGTGCCAATCCCACGAGGAAGAACGCCATGTCGATCGGCTGCTCCGAGACGTCACCGCAAGAGAGCGGTGCCATGCCGCAAACGGCCCCTGCGATAGAGTAGAGTCCTTCCTACGCCTCGGGGAGGCGTAACGGGAGCGAGAGGAATTCGAAGGGTCCCGGTGCCTGAGGCTGTCGCTGCAACGGGACTCCTGGTCATGCGAATGGACGGAGCTAGGCCGGCGATCCCTACCGGAACCTTCCTGTTGCTGACGGGGGTCACGCATCCCGCCGTACCCAGCGTGGCCCTCTCTGTCGGGACTGCGAGTCCCATCAGGCCGGGGAGCTTCCTCACCATGGGGCGCGTCGATCTTGGCCTTTGAATGCACCTCTCGTTGCTCCTAGAGCGGGGATTCGGTGGCCTGGGTTTGACGGGGAAGTACATCCCGTCGGTGACTGCTCGGCTACTTCCAGTCTCTGCGAGAAGCCGAAAAGCCGGAAGCCTGGCAACGGGGTAGCTCCTCCTGTTGGTGGCAGACAGTCTTCCCCCCTTCCGAGTGGTGGTCACGGGATCCGGGCGCTCGCTCACGGGGCTTGTCAGGTTGATGACTGGTCGGCTGACTGCTCTCTAAGCATAGGGATCGAGTACCCGCTGCCTGGGCCCGCCTGGGGAGCATTTCCTGTCGTCGGCGGACCGGCATTTCGGCCACCAAAGGGTGAGGTAGGGTCTCTGGTGCCTGTGCCTGGTGGAGTGGCGCATCCTAACAGCTGCTGATAGGCTCCCGTGAGCGTGGGTCTCGAGCTGCTGCTGCCTGGCGTCGCCTAGGGACCCCGTCCCATCGCGGGCGAGCAGGCATTCGCCCATCGAAGGGTGGGGGAGGGCTCCTGGTGCCTGTACGTGATGGGCGGGCTGGCACGGCGGAAGTCGTGGCGCGGTTGAGTGGCTCCTAGACCCGTGCCAGCCTGTCCCCTGCAAGAAGGCTCACAGCTGTGACCAGCGTTCCTCGACCCATGCCATGCAGGTGTTACACGTTCGCCCGGAGAAGCAGATCGAACAGGTCAGGTACACATCGTGGCAGTCAGTCGGCCATTGGAATTGTCCGCACCTGGTGCAGGTCATGTACCTATGCATTGTAACAAACAAAGCAGACAAACCACCATTGTGCATGCGCAGGGCCTCCCAAGAGGCCACACGCTCACGGCCGGTCGTGCACAGAGTCCCCTGTCAATGCCGCCGCCCGTTCCTCTATACGAACCCGGCGGAGGCATTAACTGAAGCTTTACCATGTTATGGTCGAGCCGCTAACAGGTTCCACCAGAGACCAACCAAGTAATCCCCCAGAAAAACCCAAGGTAATCCTCCAAGCTTCACACGGAGTTCACTTCCTCTGTACTCTTTCTTTTCACATAAATCCAGGGGAAACACACCAAGCACCACTTCCAAGAGGTAACCACACACGAAGCGGTAATCCCACACGAAGCAATAATCACACATGAAGGCCTTTGGTAATCACACCGTACACAGCCGAAGCGAAGCAGGCTGAACACAACCGGTCTTGATGAGCAAAGCGCAAAGACTGGTGGGTACTGCCAGGCACGTGACCGGATACTGAGGCAGGGGAAGCTTTGGTAAGCTAAGCGTACCTTCCTATTAGTAATGCCAAAGTAAGAGTTTTGAGAAAACAAATGACGTCAAGTCTATCTACGCAAACCTTGCCAGAGAATGTCTTTTTGGCGCCAAAGCGCCGTATGTGTGTGTGTGTGACAGCGACTAGAGCCCACGTTTGAGGACAGACAAGCCTGAAATTTTAGGATATTGTCCCTAAAAAAATTATCTCGAGCCTTTTTTATTTTTTATTATGATGCTCATTGGCGAGAAAATGGCCGTTTCACAAAAAAAAACAGTTGATCCACACCGAGTCATACTTTTTTCTATTTTTACTAGATATTTTGCATATAGCTAGATAAAAGGGAGATATTGAATGAGTTTGTTAACCAGCATTGTACTTCTAGAACGTTTTGAATCAGCCTTTGTGCTTATCAAACAGTTTTTCTTCACAAGTCTAAGTAAATTGAGCACTACAATAGCAAGATCATGGACTGACTAAATGGCTCCCAGGTACCGTGATATACTGAGTTTGACCTGCATGTTTACTATGCACTGGTTCTTCTAGTCTATATATTATAAGTAAATCTGACACCTACCCGAGCATTAAGCATGGTGAAGAGAACGTGATCTGGAGTGGTCTGTGCTCGCCACCTCAGGATCTCTGTTAGGAATTGATGCTGCAAACATCAACACAACACTTCTCTAAAGCAGTGAACGAAAGCTCTGTCTCATCAAAAGAAGAGGACACTAGATGGCTGTCTCCGACGGAAACATCTATGTAAATCAGGCCAGCAAAAGGCATAGATTCTCATGAGCCCAAAGATTCTCATTAGCTCCCACAAAACGTTGGGCTAATGAGAATCTATAGACTATGAGAACAATTATTTAGCCTCATGAGGATCTGAGCCACTGCACCATATGGTGGTAAATCCCAACTTCGGGAGTTGTTCCCTGAAAACTAAATTACAATTCCACAGACAGATTGACCAGTAGCCAGTTCAAGGATGGTGCCAAAACAGCTTGGCACCTGTATGTGCAGATCTGTTCTGGTACAACTCAATGGTCCATCTATATTCTAGCTGCCATGCTATTCTGGCAACTTTTTAACTATCATGGTCAATCCATGTCTTTATGTGCGTCCAGAATGAATGTGCTGATGATATGCTGCTAGAATTTTTTTTTAAACGCATAAAAAGACACACACACATATTACATGCCATGCATACATGTGCACACACACACACATACCCCTAACCAACCCACACACATAAACACAAGTGGAAAGTGTACTGACCTTCCTGCTCTCGGACTCCTCATCTGAAAGACCAAGGTCGCGTCCCTGAGCCCATGCCATGCGGGCCCCTTGCACGATATTACCCACGTGGACAGCTGACGGCTTGATGTCTACAATGGTAACACATACACCACACTGAAACTGTCCAGGTGTAGCACTTCCATTCGGTAGCAAGCTTACCACCTTGTGCTTGCAGACACCAGTACCGTTAACAGTACCAGTGGCTGCATGCACAGAGGGGTCAATATTCACATCACTGAACAACCTATCCTAACCTAGAGAAGATAAATTTACTGTCACAGACACATGTATGTTTAATGACCTCCCTCATGTAAGAGAACAGATGCAAGTGAAGCTGGCAAAAAGCATAAATTATCAGCAAGAAGCGTTCTTCTATAACTAAGGCGTAGAGCAATTTTGTGAAGGTGAGTCCATTAGTTACAAAGAAACATCTGCTGAAAGCTTGCTGCCACATGAGATTAAAGTCTGTTCTTTAAAATTAGTCAATCTGCCCTGATCTGAATGTGTCTTTTTCAAATATACTAATGAACAAAAGAAATGCAACATCACTGCAGTGTTTCCAGTGATTTAAATGATGTTGCATTTATGTTGTTCGTCAGTATATCTATTGATTTAGTTGATTCTGCAAGTCAGCTTTGATAACTTGATATTGACTGTGTACTAGAACAAGCATTATAGCCATACTTGGCATTGATTTTTTCAGATAAAACAAAAAACAAAAACAAAATATTAAAAAACAAACCCCAAACCAAGCAAAACAAAATAAAAGGGTAAACGCGGTTCACAAATGAAGCACAACAGGTGAGGTGAGGTCACTAGTGATATGAATCAAATGCAACCCAAAAACTGGCAAGAAAAACAAACTAAACTACTGTTGTCATTCTATAATCAGTCAATAATCTAAAGTAAAATAAATAATACACTAGAGCATAAACTGTGTTTAATACATCTGCATTACTGAATAACAATGGCATCTTATACCTAACAATTTTTCATGGAAACTAAATGTCATATGCCTACAAAATGAAACTTTACTACCGGTAGATCATTTATCAAATAAAGGAAAATGTAAACTGTGACCATTTACAGCAGAACCTGGTCTGACTGACCACTCATATGAGAGATCACCTGTCATGAAAGGCCCTCATAAAGTTGGATGTAGCCACCTAAATGATAGTCTTTAACCCTATTCATCCTGATACACTTATTGCTTGAAATACATTTGACTATGATCGTTCAAGGGTGGTGCCAGAATAGCTTGGCGCCTGAGGCACCAAGCTATTATGGCGCCACCCTTGAGGTGCCAAGCTACTCTGGCACCACCCTTGAACTAAAATGGTTGATCTATCTCCTAATCTATAATGTAGCCATCATAGGACAATAAGCTAATTTTTTTTTTTAATCAGTCTCAGGATGTTTTGGGTTAATGACATGCGACACTCTTTGTTCTGCACAAAAGACGGTTGCTCAAAACAGGTTCTTCTGTACATGACAAATTGTGAAAACAACCTTGCACAAAACTATTAAAAAAAACATTTCAAAGCAAATTGTTATGACAAAATGACAATCACACAAAAACTGTAAGTTGGTTAAATAAATGTAATTAAACTTGTGACAGGCGTGGGAATTTCTCTGAAAATCAAAGCAACCCTTGACATTGTTGTAACATATAGTACGTCGGCAGAGAATTTTTACTTGTTCAGTAAATTTGCCTGCTGCATGACAGCTAACCATTTCAGTCCTGACCCGACAGCTGAAGATGGATCAACCATGACAGTTCAAGGGCAGTGCTGGATTAGCTTTCATGGTCAGTCTATCTTTACACTGTACCATACCCCCTTGTGCATGCAGCCACCAGCTTTCATGGTCAGTCTATCTTTACACTGTACCATACCCCCTTGTGCATGCAGCCACCAGTACTACGCTCTGAGATAATGCCCTTATGCATGCAGCCCCAATTATTTCAGGGCTGAACATGAATAGTATCAAATTTCCATGCCTGTTGTGTGGGATAACTAAGGAGGAAAAAAACAGCGCAGCGCCAACAACACACCGATACCTGGGTGCACCTCCCGCGGCTTGGGCAGGTTGGTCACACAGGTGTGTGGACACATCAACACGTTGGCAGGGTGCAGCGACCCATCCATGAACTTCTTCTTCGTCTCGTGCAGATGGATCCCTCCCAAAGGTGTCTGAAATTTTAATGGTGTCTGAGATGTAATGGAATAAAGGAAGTTTACTACTAAAGTTGCTTAGCAGAAGGATGTGAAGGAACTATAGTCAGCCTAATTAAAACGCGCTTCAGTAAACCCAGTATCTAATCTAATGTGCACAGGTCTCTGGCTCCCTCCGGGATGCGCAGTGAGCAAAAGGTCCTCAGGTCGATGTCAGCCTTAACTGGTCTTAGATAAAGCTGATATCGGCCAAAGGACCTTTCACTTTAAAAGTGTTTTCTTTTCCCACAAGTCTATGTAAATTCAGCAATACAGTACAATAATGAGATTGCTAATAACAGGGTCTGAAATTACAGCTCCCAGATACCACAATGTACTGAGGCTGACCTGTAACTGAATGGCACTTTACTGATTCTATAACTAGGGGAAGTGCCTGACATGAACAGACTCAGGATACTTTACAAACAATGAGGAAACAGAAACAAAAAATGCACAAATTTGTAACAGTTTGGTGCAAAAATAAAAATAAAACCTTCACACATGGATACCAATTCAAGAGAATAAACATCCAATCATGACAATACAAATTGTAAGGAAATATTACAGCAGAAGATATCTGAGCCAATGAAAAATGAAAAAGATGGATGGCTCTCCTTATAGACTCACTTTTGACATGGGACACAAATGATAGGCAAGGAAAAAAGTGCTTATCTCACCTTGGGCAGGTAGTTTGGAGGGACAAGGGCAAGGCAGTAGACACCCACTTGATGAATACTGTCCACAGCCTGCAGAACACGGCTCATCCACTGGAAACTCTGCATGAACAGAAAATATACATACGATAGATATAGGTTAAGACATATATAGCGCGAACCCAACAAATGCTCTACTTTAACCCATTTCACCCCGGGACCCTGCCAGCAGGAGATGGATTACTTACTTACTTACTTACGCCCATCACCCCCCCTGGGGCATAGGCCGCCGACAAGGTCCCTCCAGCCGTCTCTGTCCTGGGCGAGTCTCTCCAGCTGTCCCCAGGTGTGGCCCATCTTCTTGGCATCTGAGCAGGAGATGGATTGATCATGATAATTCAAGGGTAGTGCCAGATGAGCTTGGCGCCTTCAGGCGCCAAGCTCATCTGGCACCACCCTTGACTTGTCATGATCAATCCATCCCCTACAACTGGTACATAGTTGTTAGGCAACGCCTCCAATAGTTTGGAAATGCGACCGTGGGGTTAAAAGGGTTAAGCAAACACCTTTCCTCTGACCCATCTCCCCCTGTGGTGTCTTAAACCATTTGACCGTCTGTATTGCTTTATGTTGAGGTGATGCGAGCAAAAGGCAATATGAACAGTGAAAGGGCAAAGGGTTAACATGTTCACTTATGGAGTAAATGACTAAGTGTTGGAACTGTAACATTTGAAGAGAACATAAAGCTCAAGGGTCGTGCTTCATCAGCTGGGCATACCACCTGAATGCATTGGTTTTTTTTAAAGTGTACAGATCTTTTATGTTGCTAATTGACATCCACAGCTCACCTCTTCCTCTGTACAGTCTGGTCGCTGTTCCGCAATGATGCAGATTCTTTCATCTCTCAGAACCCGGATGGAAAACACAGCAATTCTGTAATAAACGAAAGGGTTTTGTTATTTTAGGCTGTGAAATACTTTTGCAGCTAGATGAAAATCTTTGACGGTTAATCCATTTCTGCAAAACCATAACTCAATAAAAATGTTCAACAGTCAACAAGTTTGTATGGTAATAACCATATACATACCAGAAAGTCACACTACAAGTGGAGAAAACAAACAGTTGAGATGTAACCTGTAATGGTGCCTATATGCACAAAAAGGTTAACTCATTCGCGGCCAGCCGCATCTGGATGCGCGGCTTATGCCGCGCTTTCGGATGCGGCTGGCCACGAATGAGTTAACCCCTTTGCTGCAGAGACAAAGAAAGCAAAATGCAACTGCAAGAAGCATCGATCCTCATGAGTCCCTGCAATTACAGGGGCTGATGAGAATCGATGCTACTTGCTTTCACCACTTTTCATTCATTTTCCTTAGATGGTTAAGGGCACTTTGCAGAAACAGTCTGCGTCCCCTGGCAGTGAAGTGGTTATACACCCACCTACCCAGACCAGCACAGGAAAAACAAACTGACCGTCCTCTGTAGATGAATTTCATGGGTTCCACAGCTAGCACTGTAGCAATGATGTCATCTGTGTTGTGTCGCCGATTCGACACCTGCATCAGCCCCTCTTTGCTCCCACACACAAACACCAAGCCTCCCTGAAATAAGAGAGGAAAAATGGGAGCCACTGGGGTCAAATGCCATGCAAGCAGCAAAGACTGTCCCAATGAAGAAGAAAAATAAATTTTTCTCTAAAATGTATTTTTTCGAAAAATACTTACCGACGGCATTACTACTAGGAATACTTCGCTTAGCTTAACAATTTTAGCCCAAAAAACTCGTGTACATTACCACAGGGGAGGCAAACACTAGGGGTGTCATTACCAGGACACCCAGGGTGGCCTCCCCTTCTCCCTATCCGGTGGCGCGCTCACTGTTTCCCGGCAGTCTCCGAGTCTTAGCTCGACTGCGGCAAGTGGTGAAGGCCGAGGGACCTCTGACGTCATTAAGTATTTTTCCCAAAAATACATTTTAGAGAAAAATTTATTTATTTTCTCAAAATCATTACCGACGGCATTACTACTATGAAGAATGGCGAATAGGAGGAGGGTGCCGCAGATCCTGGGCCACCTGTCCCACGCCCAAGCGCCTCTGCGCGTAAATTGAGGGTCCCACCCTACGCGCCCACTCCCGACAATTTTAGCTAGGCGTTACCTACGGCGCCAGAGGCGCTTGGAGGGAGTGCTGCGCTGCTGATATGTCCCCCAGTAAGGCCAGGTTGTCACACTGGCCGGATAGATCTCATAGGTAGAAGCAGGCGAAGGTAGATTCGGCCCGCCAGCCCACTGCTACTACAATGTCGCTGACCGCGCAGTTGTGGTCAAAGGCGATGCTCGCTGCCACTGCTCTTGACTTCATGTGCCCTGATAGGCAAGGTCTTGGTTTGTGCAGGGGCGAGCTCTTTGTATGCCTCCCGTATCGCCCAGCGGAGCCAGGATCAGATCGCCTGCGCAGATATGTCTCGTCTGCCGGGAGCCAAGGGCAGGAATAGGCGCAAGCGCCCTTGTAATAGTGGCTTAGTTCTGCGCAGGTAACTTTAAGCGATTTGACGGGGTCCTGTAGGCGAGATTCCCCATCCTGTTCCGTTGTCCTGAGAGGACGGATGGACAATACTTGGTGCGCCAATGCTGGGAGGCTTTTCTTTGCCAGAAACGTAAGGTCTGTGAAGAGCTGTATTGAGTCGACTTCCTGTTAGATCTCCCCGCATCATCAGCGGAAGCCGGCCGTCTTGCCGATGGCGGTGCTCGATCCGATCCGAGAGGTCTGTACCGACACTGGTCCATGCTAGGTGTCGATAAGTGCCTGCCACCCGGTAAATTCGAATGATGCTGAGGGGTCCGATCTGCTTGGGAACCCCTAGACGAACTCGGCCAAAATGGGGGTAGTTCAGTCTATGGGGAAAGTTGCTCTGCTGCACATCAGGCCTGCCATACTCTCCACTCTCCCTCGTATCCGTACTGTCAGAGACTCCTTGAGTCGCTGCAATCACATCCACTGTTGCACCCGAGAAGCCTCTTGGTGTGAGTGCTGACTGTCCATCTCCCAGCGTGCTGCGCCAACTGCTCTGTGTCAGTACAAACAGTTGCTGCCAGGGTTGCGATCGTCTCGGACGCGGAGCTGAGGCAGGGGTTCGCCGCGTGTCTCCAAAGGACTGTGATCCAGCTGAACGGTTATCAAAGTCCTAATCCCCATGCCATTCCTGGGCTTGTGGAGCCCCTAGGTACCCGTTCTGAGGGAGGGAACGCGCTGCCGCATCTTAACCCATATCAGCCTGAGGCTAACAGTTTCAAATGTGCCCTGCCATACACAGGTTATACTATAGAAAATAAGAAAATAGCCCAAAGGCTTTACTTGAAGGCTAGCCGGGATTAGCGTGAAGCCTAGCGGCGCCAAGCCACTCTGGCGCTATCCTTTAACTATTCTTATTCGAATGTATGTCACCCTCTGGTGAACAAGATAAGGGTTAAGATGACTTCTACCATACCTGTTGTTCCCAGGAGGTTATCCAACCAAGGAGTAACCGCCCCCAATGGCTTAACTTCGGTGAACAGACCAACCGGAGAATCCTTATGCAAAGGTGGTTGGCTACGCAAGGAGTCCGTTCCTCAAAGGAGCCCATCGAGGCTTGTGGATCCGGTCTGGAGGCGACAGAGGAAGCAGCTTTCTGTTCCACTACAGTAGGACCGGCCTAACATCGGAGACTCCTCACACGCGTAGAGTAGTTAGAAGTCAGCCGGGTGTAGTAACACTCTTTACGCTGCCGCTGACCCTGCCACAAGGGAAATCCGCACGTACGTTGAGCTGACCTTCGACGTGTCCGACGAGTGCTGGCCGGATCTCTGCACGACCGGCAGAAGTGCTACACAAAGAAACCCCGACCTCTAGTAGCCGGAGCGCACCGTACCTTCCGTAGTGTCAGCCATTGTCGAGTAGCCGGAGCGCACCCATACCTTCCATAGCGTAAGCCATTGTCGAGTAGCCAGAGCGCACCCGTACCTTCCATAGTGTAAGCCATAGTTTCCATCTGACAAGCACCAGCTGCACCGCCATCACTCCAGCCAGCGGATGTATCTGCCTGCGTGTTCACTCGTTGCTATCCCGCTGTTAATGGTCAGGCACTCCCTGCCTAGGCGGCAAAACTGGGTGCTGGTCCCACGTCGGACTTGCCTCCAATGCCCCGGAATCCGCGTCGGCGGCGTTGCGTCAGCCAAAAGTCTGGGTCCTCCCACGCTTCCCCATCTGGTCCAGAGGGCCGACCGTCCAAGAAGTTGCAAGCGCAGGGCCAAAGCTACTAGTAACTAGTAAGCGCCAAAGCCGACACTAGACGTCACCTAGTGTCCAGGTCCGGGATCCGTCAGGGCCTACTGTAGCCTATCGGGCGTCAGGGTCTCAGCCCACCTCCGTGGTCTCCTTCTAGGCAGGGCATCACCAAGTCGTGCTGTAGCCAAGCTTCCATCTCGCCACTGCTGACTGGAGCGAGTGGAGACAATCCTGCCGAGGTGACAAGGGATCCTGTGCTGTCGCCTTATCGTCTGCCAAGTCGGTCCCACAGAAGAATGTCCTCGCGCGGAGCCTTCCACCGCTGTGCTATCCCCCAAACGACGGGCGAGCGTGGAACCTGTCACAACAGCAAGTCTCTTCATGTCCGTCACTGCCGGCGATCTCCGCCAAGGAGTAGGCTGCAGGGTGGAACGCCATCCTAAATGCTGTCACTAGCTCCGTGCGTGTCCCGCTCCGACGGACCGAGGCTGCAAAGTCCCAGGTGTTTTCCAGACACTTGCTAACGGAAGGCTTCACCCTCTTGATGAAACCCCACGTCCGCTACGGGGAAGCGAACCCCGGATGCAGTCCTGACCAAGCCTCGCTTCCGCTTCCTCGCGCCCGACTCTGTAGTCTGTGGGGAGCCGCCGACAGCATCCACGCCTCCTTATCCACCACTAGCACAGTACCGCCCAGAAGAGACTCCACATCACTGCCAGCGGAAGTAGATGTTCATCCTCTCTGGTCATCGGGAGTCTTCAAAAGTACTTCTGTTGTCCGCCGCCGTCTTGCCGAGTCGTCACCCAATGCCTCCGCTAGATCCCAAAGTCTGCGAGGGAGCGACATGACGCACTGGGCCACTCGATGCGTCAGTCATCGTCGCAGCTTTCCTCTCAGGGCGATGACGGCCGGCGGAATGACGCAACGAACCCAGACGCTTTGTCCAAAGAGCGGCGAATCTACGATGTGTTGGAGCGCACCGACCGTCTGCTAGGGGTGTCCGTTGTCTACCCCCACTCCGAACCACGTTCTCCGGGTGTAGACTTAGCGCCTCCTCAACCTCCGGTTCTGGATGTAGGCCACCACTGTCAAGCTGTCGGAGATTACGCGTACTCCTGCCCCAAGATACGCTGCTCCCACCCAGAGAGAGCGCGAGTCACACTGATTTCCCTCCAGCCCGTTGAAGTGTTAGAACGGCTTGATCTCTCGTCCACGTACGAGGATATCCTGACTTGTGAGCCACTGCTTCCACTCGGAGAGAATGCGGGGCACACTGCTTTGATTCCAACCTGTAGAAGTGTTAGACGGCTTGATCCCTCGTCCATGTACAAGGATGTCCTGACTTGTGAGTCACTGCTTCCACTCGGAGAGAATGAGGGGCACACTGCTTCCATCTCCCGCCTGTTGATGTGTTCGTCCGCTTGATCCTTCGTCCAATACGAGGATCCTGACTCGTGAAACACTGCTTCTCATGGAGAGAGCGCGAGCCACCCTGCTTGATCTGCGACCTGTTGAGGTGTTTGACGGCTTGATCTCTCGTCCAACGGTGAGGATATCTTGACCTGTGCGCTGCTGCTTCCCAGTGAGAACGCGAAGCACACTGTTTCCATTTCCAGCCTGTCGATGTGTTTTTCCGCTTGATCCCTCGTCCCATACGAGGATCCTGACCCGCAAGACGCTGCTCCCTTAAAGCTCTGGTCTGAAGAATGGGCCCCTCTGATGCTTGGTGTCACCAAGAATTCACATGCTGCGCCGTACCCAAGCTTGTCCGCTGGTCAGAGAGGTGAAGAAGGAAGAAAACGTTCCCAGGCAATAGGTATCTGTAGCGCCCTTCCTCCCGCTGCTGCGGTTGCCAGACCGAACATGAAGGCTTCCTCCCCGCGTAATGCAGGTCCATGGCCACTGTGAGTTCCTCTCTACCTCCCAGGGTGTGGTGTGTGACCTTTCGCGTCGACTGCTGACCAAGTTGGTTCTTCCCAATAGGGCTTCGGACATGTGGATCCGCCCTGTGCATTAGATCTCGTCTGTGGTTCCACTCTTCGACTCGGGACCCTGTAGCCAGTGTCATTTAACATGTTCCTATGGCGTGGAGGAGGTGTCCTGGTGGTTCACTCGCGACGGGGATGCACCTCCCGCCAGCTGGCTCTAATGACCGAATGTCCGTCCACCTATGGACAGCTTCGGTCTCCAAAACATTTTTCAGTCCAACACGATGGGGAAGTACGTCCCGACAGTTGGTTCGGTTGACCGCATGACTGTCCTCGAGGGCGGGCTCCGGTCCCAAAGCTTGCTTGTCCGAGACTCAATCTCGTCTTCCACCTTCACTGCGGGGGAACCATGCTCCATATGCCGACACAGCCTAGGGGCGAACACCATCACTGGCATTCGAGCATGTCCCGGGCCTCTACGAGGCGGGGGAGTTCTTCCGTGCGTTCTGTGTCTCACATGACTGCATTCCTCGCCCTCCGTTTACTGCGAGATGCCCGAGCTCCATGCAGACCCATACCTGGGGGACGAATCCCGTAGTAAGCATCCTTGCATATCCGGGGCCTCTACGAGGCAGGGTGGAGCTCTTATGTGCGTTCTGTGGCTATCTTTTCCTGTCCCTCCCTGAGAGGTGTGTTGTAGACGCGGCCCGGTGACGGCGCTGGTCCGGCCTAAGGCTGGCGGGCACTTACCTCTCTGAGCTCTCTCTCTCTCTCTCTCACCTGGGGGGTGATAATCTGGCCCAACATCTTTATTGCGGGGGGACCGAGCTTCCATATGCCGACACGTGCCTAGGGGCGAACCCCATCACTGGCGGTCGAGCATGTCCCAGGGCCTCTACGAGGCGGGGTGGAGCTCTTAGTGCCGGGTCCGAATGGGGGGCAAGCCCCGATCCTTTGCTGCTGCTTTGCTCATTCATCCGCTCAAGGCGGGGCAGCGCTGCCCGAGGCACCGACCAGTATGATTCTGCCTTTCCCTTCATTGTCGTCAATGCTGCTTTGTTCGTCAGCTGTGTGCAAGACGCCGGTTTATCCCTCCGGTAAAACGCCCCCAGCTGCGACCATCTCTCTTCCTCCCAGGTCACGCACTGTCGTCTGTCTGATCGGAGGAGCAGCACGAGCATGGTAGGCAGACATCATGGCCGTCCTAGGCCACTGGAAGGCGCCACACTTAATAATAATAATAAGGAAGATTTATAAGGCGCCAATACATGGTAAGATGCTCTAGGCGCTGTACAGTGCTTGGGTACAGACACTTGGTGCAGGTCTGTACCTAAGCACTGTAACAAAGGCCAGAAGAAGACCGGCGAGAAGCGGGGAGCCTCCGCAGAGGGACCGCGCTCCCAGTCAGCTTGCATACATCACCACCCGGTCACCGCCGCCAACCGGTCAAAACCGGTTAGAGGCAGTCACCGCTACTTTACCTTAACATGACTCAAACCAATAATCCCACAGAAAAAAACAACACCACATAATCCACAGAACACGTAGGTAATCCAATCACAACACAATGCACAACACAATGCACATAAATCCAAGTGTCCACGGTACACAACGGTAATCCACCTAACCACAACCGGAGCACGATATGCTCACGGCCTGTCCTGGTTGAGCTAACTGAAGAGACTGCCGGGAAACAGTAAGCGCGCCGCCGGATAGGGTGAAGGGGAGGCCACCCCGGGTGTCCTGGTAATGACACCCCTAGTGATTGCCTCCCCTGTGGTAATGTACACGAGTTTTTGGGCTAAAATTGTTAAGCTAAGCGAAGTATTCCTAGTAGTAATGCCGTCGGTAATGATTTTGAGAAAATAAAAGAAAGGGGAAATTATGTGAGCCTTGGGTCTTGAAGCTAAAGTACAGTGGTTGAAACTGATGTAAGCACAAATCAGTACATAATTCTAGTCATAGCATAGCTAAGTATTTTGACAAATTAGTTTCTCTTCAATGCCCGAGAATCTATGGGTTATGAGCCTTCACATGGAACATTTCCATTAAGTCTTTACATGTGGAATTCAACTTAGCAACACACACACATGGAAAACAACAGTGCAATGCAAACATGTGGAATGCAACAGTGTAATGCACGCATGCAAAAGTTAACCCCTTCACTGCCAAGATACAGTGAACATGATCCAGCTGCAATATTATGGAATACAGTTGCAGGGGGCTCATGAAAATCTATGCCCCTTGCTGAAACCACCTTTGTGTCTGTGTTTCTTGGGTGCAGCTGGGGCTCTTTGATGTCAAATTAACAAAGATCTCAGAAACACAATCTGCATTAACTGGCAGAGAAGAGGTTAATGCACACATGACATGCAACAGTGTTTAAACTCTTACAGGCCCCAAGAAGCCAATGAGCCCTGTCCTGACATAGAGCTTGTCCCCCAGCGACCGTCCATCAGCGTTGAGGGGCTGGACCTGGAAAGTAGCTATGGTAATGCCCTGCAGGCCCCAGTAGCTGGTGCCCGTGTAACCTGAACACACACACAGCTCCCCGACCTCATCTGTCTTACACAGGTATGGCGCTCCGTCCAGCTTTATCACCACCATCATGGCTGCAGACACACAAGACAGACAAAATTGTAAAGACGCAAAACAGTGCAGTAGGAAGGTATTCACTTTTCACAGCAGCATCACATAATAAAACACTTTTTAAACAAGAAAGACAAAGCCATTATGGCTCACGTGTATGACCGATTTACATAATTATGTGTGACCTTTGGGACAACGGCTGGCTTCTGCAGCAGCAAAATCGATGTTTTCTGAAAAGCATTTTCCACACATCTGTCAACCTCCCATGACCCTTGACCTTTGTGACGAGTTGACAAAATTAGTATGCATAGGAAGGTCATATCAACAGCTATCTTTGTGCCAAATTTGGTTAAAAAATTTGCACAAATGTTGATAATATCTACAATTTTTTTTTTTAATTGGCATTTACACATTTGCCAACCTTGTGACCCTTGACCTTTCCAAGGGGTCATCCAAATTAGTATGCATAGATAGTTCTTACCATCAGGTATCTCTGTACCAAATTTGGGTTTGAAGTTGTTAAAAAAACATCTATTTCGGACCTATTTCCTGAGCCCTTGTGACCCTTGACCTCTCAAAGGGGTCATCCAAATTAGTATGCATAGATAGGTCTTACCATCAGGTATCTCTGTAGCAAGTTTGGGTTTGAAGTTGTGAACAGTATTTGAAAAAAAAACATCTTTTATCAAAATATGGCAATTTTTCATCTATTTCCTGAGCTCTTGTGACCCTTGACCTTTCCGAGGGATCAACCAAATTAGTATGCATAGAAAGGTCTTACCATCAGGTACCTTTGTACGCAGTTTGGGTTTGAAGTTGTGAATAGTATTTGAGAAAAAATAAATTATGTCAAAATATAGCTATTTTTGACATATTTCCTGATCCCCTGTGACCTTGACCTTGGTGAGATCACTCAAATTGGTATGTTTAGAAAGGGCTTGCCACAAAGTATCCTTGGGCCAAGTTTGAAGACTGTGGCTTGAATAGTCTCCAAGAAAATGCCAACGTTAAAGTTTACCACGGACGGCGCCAGACGGACGCCGGATGACCACTGACCCAAAACATACTCACTTTTGCTTCGCAAGTGAGCCAAAAAGTCCCCATGTATTTTTACTACAAATATTACCTTGCTTCCGACCTGTCCACAGTCAAGTAGCGGCAACTAGTACAAGAGGCACTGATCCTCCTGCGTCCATGCAGTGTACAGGGGACTATGCCTCCTGCTACACCTTGTCATGTGCAAGACTAAAAGACAGTGTTAAATCAACCATGGATAACTGACCTCCAGGCATGACCTGTCCACAGTCCTGTAGTGTGAGAGAGGTCAGACTGTTTTCACTGTCGACCCGCACCACGCCGTAGCTCAGACCCTGCATCGACAGTATTCCCCGACCTGTGGCACTGCTGCTCGTCTTGCCTGGTCTGTAAAATAAAGTGCAACTTTCTGAGCACATTTTTGTCAACTCACAATACTGCTATAGCAACAGCTGGAACCAAGCCAACATAAATTCTAGTGAACCCTGTGACTGCACTGCCTCCTGAGAATCTATGCTTCTTGCAGATAAATGGAGCTGGAAGAGTGATTGCAGAGGCTCATGGCAATCTGTGACTAGATGGATCTGGAAGAGCGATGTAATAAAAGACACAAAACCTGGAGCTGTTTTAATGTACACGACCACTAGAGCAACATACTGAAAAGCAAAGTAAATGTGACATCACTGGAAATATGTTGTTGTACATTGCTGTACATTGCTTAAGGTCCCAACAGCAACAATACTTTCTCAGGACGTGCCTGCACTGCTTGTGAAAAAAACCCACAAAATAATGAATATATATATATATATATATATATATATATATATATATATATATATATATATATATATATATATATATATATATATATAGTTTTGACATATTTCCTGATCCCCTGTGACCTTGACCTTTGTGAGTGACTCAAATTGATATGTTTAGAAAGGTCTTGCCACAAACTATCCTTGGGCCAAGTTTGAAGACTGTGGCTTGAATAGTCTCCGAGAAAATGCCAACGTTAAAGTTTACCATGGACGATGTCCGTGACAGACGGACGAACAACTGGTCCAAAACATACTCGCTTTTGCTTCGCATGTGAGCCACACAAAAAAAATTGAATTGAATTGGAATCACGCAAGTGTTTCTGATGATTCCAATGATACAGTATTTTTTAGACTGTCACTGATAGTTGGCCTGTACGAGAGAGAGAGAGAGAGAGAGAGAGAGAGAGAGAGAGAGAGCTATGGCCAGCTAGTTGATGCTCTACACAGTCTAGTGCACAGTCAGTCCTCAATGAACAGAGTGCACCCACAAAATTAGGGAGGCGGGAGGCCAGCTGCCGACAGTGATGGGTGACACTTGCCCCCTCTCTCGAGCAAATGTAAACAATTCTGCAAGAATGGGCCCTGACTAGGTACACGGTCCAACATGATGCAAAACACTTTCCGCCTGTAAGAGGCATACATCCTAATCAGTCCCCAGGCTACAGTAACTCCAAGTCTCTTGTTGGTCTCATTGACGCTGATTTTGATCCGCGGAGTCGGTATGAGGGTGATGCAGCGGACTAGGTCTAGATGTCCGTAGCCAGTTTTTTCACGAAGTTCAGCAGTTTAGTATTCATAATAGATCTGAGTTCATCTACAGTACTGAGCACCAAAAGGGGTCAGTGTGGTGCTATTCAGATTTCAATCAAAATAAGGCATGTAGTGACATTTCTGTTGTTGCAATGCATTAAGATAATGTTAATGTATAAATTTGTATATTTTGGGCTATCTGCATGATGAATTTAATTGTGAACTGATAATAAAATGTTGAAAAAGTGGCCCAAAATGGCTTCCAAAAAGAGGAACGGTATCAGTGGGTGAACTCAGACGAAGATTGTGACTACATCAGTGCATCATTACAAGAAATTATTTTTTTAAATTTAGGCTTCATACATTGAAAAATCAGTGCTAAACTCTTTTTTTTTCACTTTAGAACTGGATATTGACATACTTATGGACGAAAATTGGCGTTTCGGACGCATAACGAAGTGTCCCACTGCAACGTAATTTTTCACTTTTCAGAAAGTCGGCAACAAAATAAGATCCGCTTGTCCACTATGTGCATCAACAAACTATACCCAAAATACTTCATTTTGCACCATAATAGTTTACAAATATTCGAAGGATTTGGATGCTGAGAATTTTTTTATATCGCGGTGTCCCAAATGTCACATCTGAAACGCAACCCAAAACAATCGCAGAAACTCATTCAAAATTCGCTTTCCGACCGGTTTGCTTGTGTTGTGGGAATTCCCCAGGAAATTCCACACAAACTGATGACGTTTACACAGAAAATCCATAGACATTTTAGCCCTGGTACGCAAAAAACAGTGAAGCGTCCCGACTTCCGACCACCATGTGTCTGAAACGCGTGCGCCTCATATGGTTTGAATCTCCAACTGTTACCAAGTGTCTTGGACCATCTGCATTACAGGTTGGCATTTTATATTCTTTTATGTTCCATGCACCAATCTAAATCATTATTATTTGCATGTTTGTATTTTTATAGGAGAAAACAGTTTTTATAGACTGTGCTTACGTTTACTCTCTGTGTCTCGTGGAACATCGGTAATGAATTTTGTGACATTTTCATCATTTTCAAACAAATCTGACACAGCACCAAAATTAATCTTGTTTGCAAGGACTATTATTATGCATTGTGTTCATCAATTGTGTAGTGATTTTTTTCTAAATGCCCTAAAACTTTAAAAAATATTCTAAGTTAGGTGAAGTTTGTTTCGGATGTGTCATGGGACTTCATGATTGCATTTTTGTGTTAAGTACCATGCAGCATCGGAAACATGAACATGCAGAGTTTTAGGATAGTGAAAAGACTAAATCATAAAAAAACTTTATGTTTATATTTGACAAAACTTTTTCTTTCCTTCTTTAAATGATTGTTTTGAT
Source organism: Semisulcospira habei (assembly GCA_036245525.1). Lineage (NCBI taxonomy): Eukaryota > Metazoa > Mollusca > Gastropoda > Semisulcospiridae > Semisulcospira > Semisulcospira habei. The sequence continues at coordinate 129,486,746 of BTPG01000008.1, forward strand.
TTGAGGCCTGACTTGGCAGTTTTTAATGATACTTCTGTTCTTTATGTGTGCAGGAGTGGTCACAGAATATATTGTCAAGGACACGCGCCACATCAGATTTTTACATCCCCACACGACAAAGAAGACATTCTTTGTGTAGCCAGCAGTTAATGATGAGCAGCTCATGTCCATGGACATGATAATAGCTAAAGTTGGTTCTGTTCCAACTTGCAACAGTATAAGGGAATGGAGGGTGGAGGGTTAAGATTTTTGATGAGCTGTTTCTGCCAAAGCTTTGTAGAGTGCTTTTTTTCTTTAAATTTCTTATCTGGTTTTATTTTCTCTGATATTTACAATAAATGATGAACTGTATTCATTGGATCATTTTCATGTCTGTGTGTATGTGAGACTGTTCATATTTACAGACACCCCCAAAATCCTTTTTTGTTGTTTTTTTGTTTTGTTTTATTGTAATTTAATTTTCTAAAACGTTCACTTATTTTATAAAAAGTTCAACTAAAGCATTCATTAATGCACACAAAACTGAACAAGTACATTGCAAATAAACATTCATCTTGTGTACACAAGCCTTGTACCTCTGCTCCACACCCTCAGACCCACACTTTCACAGTGCTCTCTAGTAACGCTGGTAAATATAGAAGCCAATCCTGATCAAACTGCCTACCATTACCATTAGTATTTGCAATATTTATCTGTTATCTTATTTTATGAGGTATCTTATGCTATCAATGACTGCATGTCCCCCAGAACGGAACAACCGGAAATGACGCCTAATAACAAGTCAAAACAAGTGCTCTTTCATTCATGGTGTCCAGTGACATCTGAAACGTCATAACAATTGTAATATTTAGGAGATGCAACTATTATAATTTTATTGTTTTTGGTTCCCATATTGTTTCACTTGTTTTATACCTTGCTTGTGCTTAACTACTGGAAAATGTATTTTTCTCTAAAATAAATTTTTTTGAAAAATACTTACCGATGACATTACTGTTAGGAATACTGTCTCGCTAGCCTAATTTTAGCCCAAAATTGAGGTTGTGTGCCTTTAAGGAGGGAAGGTATCAGGGGGCGCTATCTGCTAGGCAGAGCCACGGTAGCCTCCCTTCCCTCCATATCCGGAACGCGGTCACCTGATTCGCCATTCTGTATTGTAGCGAGCCAGCGGCAGCGGGGTAGGTGGGAGGGTCCTCCGAGTAATGTCATCGGTAAGTATTTTTCAAAAAAATTTATTTTAGAGAAAAATACATTTGTTTTCTCAAAACAACATTACCGATGACATTACTGTTAGGAAGAATGTCGATGAGGCGGTGGGTGCCGCTAATTACGTCCCTAAGCAAACTATTAGGTCCCCGAGACCCGCCCTCCCAGGCACAACCTCCCGATAATTTTAGCGAAGAATACCTACGGCACCCGGGGTGCCGGGAGGGAGTGTTGTGCTGCCGTGACATCCCCCACCAGCGACAGGTTCTCGCGCTGGCCGGAGAGGTCCCTCAGGTAGAATCTGGCGAAGGTTGACTCTGAACGCCAGCCTACGGCCGCCACAATGTCTTTGACTGCACAGTTGCGGTCGAATGCAAGGCTCGCCGCCATGGCTCGTACCTCATGCGCCCTGATGTTCAGATGTGTGGCGGTGTCAGGGGCGAGGTCGTGGTATGCGGAGCGTATCACCCAACGGAGCCAGGCGGAGATCGTTTGGGCCGTAATGTCATTTTTACCTGGAGACAAAGGAAGGAAAAGGCGGGTGCGGCCCCTGCGCAGAGGCTTGGTCCTGCGCAAGTAGATACGCACTGCTCTCACCGGATCTTGTTGTCTGGAGTCCCGGGAGAAGCTAGGTCCCCTCAGGGCTTGTATGGAGACCACTTGTGGGGCGGCTAGTGGAAGCCGTGTCTTGGCCAGGAAGTTCGGGTCCGGCAGCAGTTGTAGCGAACCGTCCGCCCGGAACTGTAGGCACGATGGATGGGTCGAGAAGGCGTGAAGCTCGCTGACCCTGGCCGCAGTGGCGAGGGCTAGTAGGAAGCATGTCTTCCGCGTCACGTCCGCCAGTCGCGCCAGCTGCAAAGGCTCGAAGCGGCTAGTGTTGAGCCACGTCAGTATCCAGGGTAGGTCCCATCTCGGCACAAGGGAGCGGGAGGTTGGTCGATGAAGGCCGAAGTGTGCCATCAGATCAGCCAGGTCTTTGCAGGCGCCAGGGTCGGGGTGTCCCAGGTGCCGGTACGTGTCGGCTATCATAGCCAGATAGCCGCGAATGGTAATGGGGGCCAACCGCTGATCATTGAAGAGCCAGAAGAAGAATTCCGCTAGCTGGGGAACCGTCAGATCCGTGGGGGAGAGTCGTTCGGCGGCGCACCAGTCGCAGAGAACGCGCCATTTCCCCTCGTAAACTCGCCTAGTGGATCGCCTGCGGGCTGTAGCGATCGCATCCACCGCCGTACTTGAGAAACCTCTATTGGCGAGGGCTTGCCGCACAATCTCCAGGCATGTAGGAGGAGACGCTCGGGGCACGGGTGGAACAGGTCCTGCCGGGGCTGCTTGAGCATCGATGGCGGAGTGGGCAGCTGTAGTGGGGGGGCCGACGCCAGGTTCAGGAGGTCGGTTGTCCAGGACCGTGACCAGGAGAAGGGGGCCACTAGGTACAGAACCGTGTTGCAACCTCTGAGCTTGAGCAGGACCTTGGGAACGAGGACCGCCGGTGGGTAGGCGTACGCGATGAGGCCGTCCCAGGGAATGGAGAGAGCATCGACCGCCCAGGCTTGAGGATCTGGGATGGGGGAGACGAAGAGTGGAAGTTGGTGGTTCCATCTCGTGGCAAAGAGGTCGATCATGGGCGTCTCCCAGCGGTCGCAAATCATCCGAAAGATGTCTGGTCGGAGTGTCCACTCGGTGTGGAGAAGCTGCCCGCGTCGAGAGAGGGAGTCTGCCAGGACATTGAGATGGCCCGGGATGTGTCTGGCTCTGAGGGAAATGCCGCGGTCCTCGCACCACCGAAGTATCTGGTAAAGAAGGATGCAAAGAGACGGGGAGCGAGTCCCGCCCTGCTTCTGAAGGTAGGCGACGACTGTGGAGTTGTCGGACAGGACGAGAAGCTCCTGACGACGCAGGCGAGGTTCCCAGGCGAGGAGTGCTTGCCAAACCGCCTGGAGCTCCAACCAGTTGATGTGTCGCGTCGCTAGGTCCGAGGTCCAAATGCCGGAGGCCGTGGTGAACATCGGAAGTAGGTGAGCTCCCCAGCCGGAGCTGCTCGCGTCGACGCAAAGTGACAGTCGGGGGGGAGGTGTGTAGAGGGGGACTCCCGACGCCAGCCAGGCAGGATCCGCCCATCGACGAAGATGCGGCAGCAGCATCAAGGGAACTGGTACCATCGTCTCCAGGGCGCCCGAAGACGGCCGCCAGTGTAAGAGGAGATGGAGCTGAAGGGGACGGTAGTAAAGGCGACCCAGGTGGAGTAAGTCCGCCGCCGCACTCATCAGGCCAAGGAGCTGTAGCCACACTCTGGCGGTAGCCGAGCGAGTCTGCGCGAGGTGCAGGGCGAGGGACGCCAGCTTCTGTATGCGTGGTCCCGGCAGGCGAACAAGGTTGCAGTCTGTGCGAAACTCCATACCCAGATGGACGAAGTGGCGGGATGGCACCAGGTCGGACTTGCCCCAGTTCAGCAGGAAGCCGAGATTGTCGAGGAGGTGCAGCAGCGCATCTCGATCCCTGGTCAAGGCCGTGACCGACTGGTTCCGTAGGAGGAGGTCGTCGAGGTAGTTCGACGTCGGGCTGGACGACGTCATTCTGGCCCGGGCGACGACTGCATCCATGATGCGCGTGAACACCCAGGGGCTGAGGTTGAGACCGAAGGGCAACACTCGGAACTGGTAAATCACTCCTGCAAAAGCAAAGCGTAGATACCGTCGGGACGAAGGGTGAACAGGCACGTGAAGGTAGGCATCCGAGAGATCCAGGCTGACGGCAAAGTCCATCGGCTGCACCGCGGCCCGAAGAGCTCGGGCCGTCTCCATGTGGAAGGGGGGGGCAACGATGAACTTGTTCAAGGCGGAGAGATCGATGACCGGTCTCCACTTGCCGCCTGGCTTGGGCACAACGAAAAGGCGGCTGTAAAAAGCAGGGGAGTTGGGCTGCGAAACCACTTCCGTCGCCGTCTTTAGAAGTAGGGAGTGCACCTAGTCGCGAAGAGCAGCGGCCCTGTCTAGGTCGGAGGGCACAGGCGTCCAAACGGGGGAGCGACGGAGGGGGGGCGGCGACCGAAAGGCGATCCGAAGGCCTTCGGAGACGGTAGAAAGCACCCAGGCGTTGTCCGGGAACAGCGCGTGCCACGCCTGGCTGTGGCGCGCCAGCCTCCCGCCGACAGGAGAAAGGGAAGCGGTCGGCGGCGGCGGAGGAGGATAAGCGTCAGTGGGCCCTGCCCCTCCCTGGGCGGCGGGCGGGCCGGGGCCAGGCGGGGGAGGGGGCGGGGGCGGGAGTCGCGTCGGGGCGAAGGCGAGCGCGCCCAAAGGCTGGGGCGCGAGGAGGGAGACGTCCGCGCACTGTAGGGGGGCGGGGAGCGGGTCTGGCGGACCGCAGGGCACGACCCGCGGCCTTGCGGGGAACTCGAAAGCGGTGGGGCGCCGGTCGGCTGGGCCACAAGTCCTTGTTGGCTTCCTTCACCGCCTGCCAGGTGGGCCCGAACAGCAGTTCCCCTCCAAGCGGCGCCTGTCGAAGCTGCTTCTTCAAGTCCGGGGGAAGATCACAGGAACGGAGAAGAGCATCACGTCGCATCAGGTCGCAGTTGGCCGCGGCCGTCATGGAGTTTACAGCGGAGTGAAACGCCGCCCGGTTGCCTGCCACTGCTAAGGATAGGATGTCCGCCAGAAAAGGAGAGGTCACAGGGTTCCAGGCTTCTTCCACACGGCGAACGATAGTCTGGGTCACCAAGTCGAGGAATCCCGCTGTAGCGAGGGCATTCCGTACAAGGGTAGCTGTCTTGTCGAGGCCTGGGATGACGGGACCCGGACGAGGGGAGCCAGCGAAGGAGAGGGCCTGGGCGTCCAGCTCCGGTAGCTGACAGGAGAAGGACTGCGAATGACCCGCGTACCAGCGCTGCTGAAAGGCGATCTGTAGATCAGCGGGCCACCTGTTGTCCGAAAAGAAACCTGCGTCCCCAAAGGAATTCGTACGAAGGTGCGACGAAAGGGCGTCACGTAGGTCTCGGAACCCTGGAGGTTGAGGGAGAGACTTGAACCGCTTGGTCAGGCTGGCAGAAGCTTTCCTCTTGACCGGCGGTGAAGGTGGGCAGTCTTCCGGAGGAAGGGAGGCCGCGATAAGGCGAGCCGCTTCATCCAAGGCTCGGAGGGTCTCCATCTTATGACTGAGGGAAGGCTGTCGAACACCAGCGTCGTCCGAGAGGGAAGAGTGTCCGGACGCGTCGGACGCATCGTTACGCAGTAAGGCTGACATCGAACCCTCAGGAACGAGGCTGAGAGCGTCGTCCTCCATAACTGGATCCGACCCCTGAGGAGGGGAAGGTCGGACACCAACACTGGAAACGTCGCTGCCGAACTCGCGTTGTGTCACTGTAGCGCTGGGAGGAGAACGGACCCGTCGCGCAGAACCAGGGGGTGAGCGGGACGTCGGGGAAAACCTCGTCGCTGGACGTCTCGTAGCGGAGCGGTGAAGAGGGGAGCGCGGCCGCGGGGAAGAACGGCGACGGGGGGAGTAAGTCCGGTGGAAGCGGGAACGCTGGCTCCGGGATGGAGAGGGCGAACGGGACCGGGGTCGATAGGTCGAGCGGTGCGGTGAACGATGACGGAGACCTCTATCCCGGTGAGAGTACGAAGTACGCCGGTCGGTAAGAGGGCTGAGCCTCCTAGGCGCTCGGTGCCCTCTGGAAGTCGAGCGCGAGCGGGAAGACCCGCCAACGGAGTGAGAAGAATGGCGTTCGGAGCGAGCGAATTGCGAGTCACGGGAGCCATTAGAAGCGCGGGAGCTTCGCCCGCGCGGTCTCTGAAAAACAGTCACCTCCCCCTGCGCCAGGGGCCGGGCCGAGGGGGCCAAAACAGGAGGCACCTTAACTACACTCGCTAATGTGTATTTGGTTGGTTTTTTACTCTTAGTGTTAACTAAGGCACTGACCTCCGCACCAGAAGACTTGTGCTTGTCAACGGAGCTTCTCACGGTCGTAGACGCGTTTCGGTCCCGCGGGCGTTGTCGGTCAGACTCGGTGGGACCCAGCGAGCCGACAAACCCTGTAGGTGCCCGGTGTTGGCCAAGCTCGGGGTCAGGAACTGCCGGCGAGCTGACAAACACAGATGTCGGAGTACTTCGTTGGCCATGCTCGGTGTCAAGTAACCCCAGCGAGCTGACGAACCCTCCGTCAGGAGCGTGAGGCTCCGGATCCGCATGTGCGTCCCGCATCGTGAGAGCTCTCGGTGTTTCCTCCACCAAAGTAGACGGAGCGGCCTTCTTCGGACGCTTCCGCCGGTAGAAACGCCGCAGTTGCGACCACTGCTCCTCCTCCCAGGTGGTGCAGACGTCGCAAGGGTGGGTGGGGGAACAGCCAGAGCACGGAAGACAGACGTCGTGGGCATCACTCGGCCACTGGAAGTCTGCGCATCTCGTGCAGGTACGAACTTGCCAACTGGAATACATAGAGCAAGAAAACACGCTTTCAAGCAAGGAAGAAGGACCTGTACATGTGGCTACAACGGAATCTCTCAGCCTAGTTCCGCCCGGTAAGGTTGAGTTAGCAGCGTCCTTGTTGCTAATTCACCCCCGACCGGTCGCTAGAACCGGTCCTGCCGCCTGTACACTGTTCTCTTCCACGTCATAAAAACGAACCGCACTAACGGTCACACTACGAGCGCCTCTGCTCAGTGCTACTGCATCCGTAGCGTCGGCCGAGGGCACTAACCACAAGCTACAATGCTTACCTGGTCATGGTAGAAAGAAGGAGGTTACCACCGTGAAGGACGGAGGACGAGGGCCCCCGAAAAAAAGGCCGCAAAGTCCCGCCAAGGACGAGAAGGCACAGCCCGGTCGACACTGCAGCCGGAACAGAAGCCCACTCTGCAGCAGGAAGCTCACAAGCCAGTAGTAACCCGTCAACCTCCAACCACGAACTCGAAGAAGACAAAGTCGCGCGAGAACGAAGCCTGAACGGAGCTAGGTAGGGCATACAACCTTCCACGGTTCAGCGAAGAGACAGAATGGCGAATCAGGTGACCGCGTTCCGGATATGGAGGGAAGGGAGGCTACCGTGGCTCTGCCTAGCAGATAGCGCCCCCTGATACCTTCCCTCCTTAAAGGCACACAACCTCAATTTTGGGCTAAAATTAGGCTAGCGAGACAGTATTCCTAACAGTAATGTCATCGGTAATGTTGTTTTGAGAAAACAAACACCTGTTCCTGCTTTTGTGGTGAAATCATTTGGTACGACGTTTCAGATGCTACGGTGTCCCAAGTTTTGACGCAGCTCTAACCTTTTGTTTAGGTGATTTATTTTCTAAAATCACCTCAAAAAGTATATTTACTCTTTGATTGAACATTACATGTTCACAAAATGGTGCATATTAAATTTAAGTAGAGTGGGTGCATTGCAGGTGTCCCTATGGAGCATCTGAAACGGGTATCATACCCCCCCTCAGTCGATCCTCAATTGTGTCAACACAAAACAGATTATTTATTTTCTTTTTTCAATTTGTATTTAGACTTTGTCAGACATGTCTAAAACAGGCATTGTTTCATCTGTAGCATTTTTTAAATTTTTCATCCTATTTCCCACTTTTGGTGCTCAGTACTGTAGATGAACCATCCGTATAAAAGCAAAGGCAATGGCTGTACTGTTGACAATCCTGCTGGTTCGTAATTTTTGCAGAGATATGCGTATTTTTAAATGATGTCCAAAATGTTGTAATGTAAGATGTTGTAATTGATGTACCAGTGGTCTCTCGTGCTCACACATATAATCTTTGTTCTTATTTCATGGTTACACATCAGTAACTCAATCTTGCTTTTCACGTCTTGTAGTTGAAGTCCACATCATGTAATTACTTGTATACTGACAACCACAATCCGTTTCTTGCTTTATTTGTTGTTTTCTAGGAGAGGGCAGAGGGAGGGGGTGTCTATGACAATTTGACAAAAATGTGTTGTGGTTGGTGTCCTGGACACTAAAGCTTGAATCAGTTCTGCCAGAAAACTGGTTCTTGTTCAGTGCTGAAAACCATTGTGCTCTTCACTGTAGCACAGTAATTCAGTGCTTGCACATACATGTTTATTGGAAAAACGCATAGTATTTGTAATGGAAGTCATTGAACGCAAGCCTGATTACATTAGATTGCAAAATAGCAAAAAAGAAATAAAAATCCGAAATTGCCAAATATACTTGCGTTTGGTATTTTATACACCAAGTATAACACTTATAGTTGGCTGCGTGATGAACGTAACCAGTGCAAGAGTGAGTTTCTCAAGGTCTGCAAGAGGCATAGACGTTCAAAAGTCCTCACCACCTAAGGATCGTTATGAGAATCTATGCATATTGCTTGACATTTTATCTGATAGTGTATTCAAACTGAGGAAGTAGATGCGGACTAAGTAACAATTATAATCCATATCTGCAAGAGGCACAGATCCTCACGAGTCGCCTCTGCCCGCATGTTCATGAAAATCTACGCCTCTGACTTGTGCCACTCGTGCTCATGTTTCTCAAACCGAGTCTAATTGAAAACAGCCGTGACTGTAACCAAATGGCAGGCAAGCACCGCGAAAATGTAAACAGTGAGAGTCTGCGGCAAACAGTGAGAGTCTGTGGGCCAAGTTACCAAGATGTGTTGACAAGTTTGACAACTGAGCAGACTACTAGACCACGCCCACAAACGGCACTGTGAATGAGGTAGAACTGTACATCGCAGTTGATAACTTGACAGTAGCCCCGGCGGCTGCGCTTCGCAAGCACCCAATCAATTTCAACCTTTTCTCAATTACGTATACTTTTTGTGGTGGCCCGCAAAGCTGCTGTGCCTACTGAACAGGCTACAGGGGAGACCGAGCGCGGGAGGATGAAATTAGTTCGTTAAAAGATGGTGTTCGTTATGCAAGTGTATTCTCTTCATTCGTTGTACACTACTTTTGACTATGCTGACAACAACCGTTTTTTGCTGCTGTCATTTCAAAATCGAAAATGACGAAAACGCGATTTTTTGTTGACTTATGGATTTTCAAAATGACCTATTGATTTTATGTTCCTCCGGTCATATGACTTATTGACTGCAAAACTCAGCCTAATCGCTGAGAGTGTAATAGGCACATCTCTCTCTCAAGACTTTAAGCTAATCTGGTACAACTGATGAACTTGCATAGTTGATCTATTTCTAGCAGTTGCTGCTGAAGTCACAATGGTTACTGATTATGCATCTGAAATCATTGTTAATTCAACGCTAAAGGGTCCCATGTATTGTGCATACAAAGTGGTGCCAGCAAGAGGCATAGATCTTCATGAGTCCCCCCCCCCCCAACTGTGGGGGCTCATGAGGATCTATGTCTCACGCAGTTGGATAATGTTCATTATTTCTTGGCAGTGAAGGGGTTAACCTCCTTCTGCATACACTGATGGATGCATGCAGAGTTAAAAGACAAAGTATGTCACGAGCAATGTTCATACCTGCGAATGGAGACCGTGAGGGCCTCTGAGGAGCTAGCACAAGGACAAATGGCCTCAGGCCGCAACCCCTTGGACTGGAAAGCACTTAGGAATGAATCACAAGATGTCAGGGACCCTGAAAAACATAGAAACAGTACGCTTCAAACATCACAACACTCAAAGGTTGCTAATCCGCTGGTCACTAAACGCAAACGACATGAGATTGCTGGTGTCTTATTACTACATTAGCCATTACTCAATGTAATGTACATATTCAACTTTACAAAGAGGCTAGAATTGTTACAAAAAAGCTGGAATTGTTCACATGCATAATGAAAGCATTTGTCAATTTCTGTGTCCTACTCAATGGGAAGATTTATATAACTTTAAAAAATTCTTTTTTTTAACCCTTGCGTGTGTCGGTAGCGGTATTAGTCACGATTCCCACATTCCTACAGAAATCATCAAGACAAAAACAGCTACCGAAAGCCAAAGGGTCAATATGTGTGGTGTTTGTGTGTGGTTACCTGCTGCACACACACACGCGCATGCACACAGGGTTTATAATGATAACTCACATGGGTTGGCCCCATCGGCGATAAGCAGCAGACGCAGAGAGGAGAAGTTGATGTCTTTGTGGTCCTTCTGAGCCAGCAACCCCCAGTGCATGTCTCGTGACTTGACCACACCAACTGACGCTACAACACAAACATAATTTAACCCCTTTACTGCCAGTGGTCACATATTACTCTCAACATGCAACCAGTTAAATAATAAATAAATTCTAAATATTATCTATATAATTATGTAAAAACTGTTGGAAGGTTGCCAACAAAAAATATACGAGGCACAAACTAATCTGGTACTACCCGTAATAATAATCGACCGTCTTCCAAATTGCCGCAACTTGATCAAAAGCTTCAAACAGCTGTTTGTAAAAAATAAAAAATACAAAAAATTTAAAAAGAAAAGGTACTGACAATTTATGCTAATCTTTACAGGGAAGACATGACTGTGTACCTTTGTACTTGGTGACCATTTTCATCCAGGAAGCCGGGTCCACTTTCATCAGGGAGTATGGGACAAATATCACATGCATGCCGTTGAAGACGCTCTGTAACAAATGATAAATGCCACTGTAAAGACCTACACACACAGTACTGCAAACAAGATACAGTTCAGGTTTCCAACAGAACTAACCACTTCACTGACAGTGAACACAGATTGTGTTATGAAATGACTGTAAATTCAAGTCAAAGATCCCCATCTGACAAAGAAACATGGATACAAAGTGGAGAGAAAGGGCTCATGAGGATCCATATCTCTTGCAGTTGGTGTTCAATTTTCATCTGCAGTGAAGGGGTACGAAAAGATTGTAAATTCATATCCAAAAACATCACCTGCCAAAGGAACGTGGATGCAAAGTGGTTTAACTCTTTCGAGACGTGCCGCAACCGGATTTGCAGCCTGAAGCCATGAATCCTGATGCAACATGTCTCGAAAGTGTTAACCCGTATCATACTGAGACTACAAGCTTCAAATTTGTACACTGCACAAGCAAGCTACATTGTAGTACTTACAGATAAGGATATAGACCAATGGCTTTAGTTCAAGGGTGGTGCCAAATAGCTTGGTGCCTAGAGGCGCCAAGCTATTCTGGCACCACCCTTGAACTATTTTAGTCAAACTTATTTCACACACTGATGTATTCCAAATGATAAGGGTTAACAAGAGGTATAGATCCTAATAATACCCCCACCCCCCTCCCCAGTTGCGGGGGCTCATGAGAATCTGCACCACTTGCAGCTGAGTGGTGTTCAATTTTGTATCAGCAGTGTACAGGTTCCTGTGAAAACACATGATGAGGATGAGAAGACATATGTGCAGTAGCTTTGATGCCAATCTTCAGTGTGTCAGTGCGTCAGACTGACTTACCATAACAGTGCATAACTAAACCTGTCGTTTCATATCGTCACAATTTCAATACATTTTCTAAACCATTCAGCTCTGATGCACTACAGCAAGACATAGATCATCCACGAAAGTTACAGGATGGCGTCAGAATAGTTTGGCGCCTCTAAGTGCCACACTATTCTGGCACCACTCTTGAACTATTATGGTCAATCTACCTCTTGAACTGTGGTATAGTCTTCAAAGGAAAACTCACAGACTTATGAAGTTTGAAATTGGGCTTAATGTGTTCATATCTCCCTTCCATCCCCTTGTCCCATCCCAATACCATGGGGTCACAACAGAGGCCTAACACAGGAAGTCACGTGAGAGTAAGCTAATTTTAAAGACATGACAGTGGTGGCATACTTACACAAAGGATTCCATGCAACAAGCCCACATCTCGTTTGAAGTCAAGTACACACACCATCACCTCTCCTGTAGAAAGTCAAATAAATGATAAAATTGAATAGATCACTACTAAGTATTACAGTTTACTGGAAATGCATAAATATCCTGCTACATCATACTCATAATCAACGAACACACACGCAAGACTGACACGCTCTGATGCAATTTTTATGTGCATCTCTCTAAAACCAAAGATCTGCTGCTGGATAACCCTGTCTTACAAAGGCACACAGAAATGCGTAAGGCATGTAAAAGGCATAAAATCCTCCCGAGTCCCCACAGATGCAGAGCTCATGAAAATCTATGTCTCTTGCATTTGGGCACTGTTTGCTGTGTTCTACTACTTTGGCTACTTTGGACTGTGACGTAGACACCCTTGCTGGAAATATAAAAGAGGTGTTACTTTCTACAGCAGAAGAAGTGCTGGGGAAGCAGAGGAAGCGCAAACAGCCCTGGGTCACCGATGACATCCTCGATCTCTGTGATGAGAGGAGAGCCTGGAAGAAAAAGAGAGGCCAAGACCTCACATCAGCAAACAAGTACAGACTTGTCAACAAGAAGATCAGGAAGAGGATGAAAGAAGCCAAAGAAGATTGGATTGAAGACCAGTGTTGTAGCGTGGAAGAGGGCATGGCAAACGGCAACAGCAAGAAGGCTTATGAAACGCTAAGGACCCTCACCAAGACTCAACAGCGAACAGCCACAGTCATCGAAGACAGCAGCGGCCAACTCCTTACGGAAAACACTGCTGTACTAAACAGATGGACTGAGTACTGCCGAGACTTGTATAACTACAAGGCTGAGCCAGACACCAGCATCCTCCAAAACAACCAGGCTGGGGCCAGGAAGGCTGAAGACCTGCCAGTGTTAGCTGAAGAGGTGGAAGCAGCCGTACGTGGCCTGAAGGGAGGAAAGTCTCCAGGTGTAGACAACATACCTGCTGAACTGTTGAAACATGGAGGAGAAGTAACAACGAAGGTCCTCACTACACTCTGTCAAAAGATCTGGGAGCAAAAGAAATGGCCAGTAGAATGGACACAGTCTCTAGTGATCCCGCTCCCCAAGAAAGGAAACCTGAAACAGTGCCAGAACTACAGAACTATCAGTCTGATAAGTCACCCTAGCAAAGTAATGCTTAGAATCATTCTCAACCGCCTCAAAACTTTCGCCGAGGAACTGCTGGCAGAAGAACAGGCTGGCTTCAGAGTTGGAAGAAGCACTGTAGAGCAGATTTTCAACTGCCGCGTCCTGATCGAGAAACATCTGCAGCATCAGCGCGAACTCTACCACAACTTCATTGATTTCAGGAAAGCATTTGATCGCGTCTGGCACGACGGACTCTGGCAAGTCATGAGATCGTTCAACATAGAGGAGGGACTGATCCAAATGATAGAAGCGCTTTACAAGAACGCCTGCAGCGCGGTTCTACTTAACAATCAGTCAGGCGAGTTCTTCAGGACGACGATCGGTGTCCGTCAAGGATGCCTGCTCTCTCCTGTCCTTTTCAACATATTCCTGGAGAAGATCATGCAGGAAACCCTCCACGACCACCATACTTCAATCTCTATTGGTGGCAGATCCCTGTGCAATCTTCGATTCGCAGACGACATTGACCTCAAGGCGGGCAGCAATAGTGAGCTCCAAAACCTGACAGACAAACTTTCAAGTAGCGCAGGGTCTTATGGCATGGAGATCAGTACGGATAAAAGCAAAGTGATGATCAACACCACAAGCGACAGCAGCAGCAACATTCACATGAACGGCCAGAAGCTAGAAGAGGTCAAGTACTTGGGAGCCACCCTGTCCAAAGACGGTAGGTGCATAGCAGAGATCCGTATCAGGATAGGTACAGCAACATCCGCAATGGCCAGGCTGGACAGGATATGGCGAAGTAACTCCATCAGCTTCACCATCAAGTACAGGCTTTACAAGTCCCTCGTAGTGTCTATTCTACTCTACGGCTGTAAGACTTGGACACTGCTTGCAGACTCAGAAAAGAAAATCCAGGCCTTTGAGAACAAGTGCCTGAGGAAGTTGCTCCGCATCTCGTACCGCGAGCACAAGACCAACGAATATGTACGGAGCATCGTCACTTCCCTGGTGGGCCCACATGAACCCCTTCTGGCAACCGTGAAACGGCGCAAGCTTGCTTGGTTTGGCCACGTGACCCGACACAACACCTTGTCCAAGACTATCCTCCAAGGCACTCTCGAAGGAAGTCGTCGGCGAGGTCGTCAGAGAAAGAGTTGGGTCGCAAACATAAAAGAATGGACCGAACTCGAGATGCCAGACTTGCTTGCCACCGCCCAAAATAGAACTCAGTGAAGAGCACTGTCTGTTGCTGCTGCCTTTCAGTCCCCCCAACGCCCAGTTCGGGCAAGGGACTGATGATGATGATGATGATGCTGTGTTCTAGCACTGCTGTGAAATGGCCTTTGTCACCTCCTCAGTGTTAAACCTAAATAACTAACTGTTCCAGCAATTAAGGGGTTTATGAATTTTCTTACCTTCTGTGTAATTGGCTGCTACTGTGAGCGTGCGGCAATGACACAGCATTGTGTTGCGTGTACTGGTCACACCCACTGTGCTCCCATCTTTGTTCAGGCCATACTGCAATATGAGAAACACAGGCTGCTCCACTTAGAGTGCATACTCGGCCAAGTCAGATGCCAATAACCAGTCTCACCTGATCTTTTAGTCTTTTTCAATCACCCCCTCCCCACCACATTGCACCTCATCACACGCATCAACACCACCCTATATTTTCCTAATACACCTGTAATACATCTCCTAGCTGTACTTTCAAAATAATCTCCCTGTTCCATTTATCACTTGATAGCCACACACACACACTAAATTTTCTCACCTTTCAAACAAAATCTCCAGCCTTACCTGATAGCCATATTTTCCATGACCCCTTTCATTTCACAGCCACACAAGTACAAAGCACACTACATTTTCTCACCTCAATGTAAGCAGGGACATCTTCAGAAATGCGAGGTGGAGGTTGCCAATCTTTGGGAGGTTTACTCAAGTTTTCAGTCACAAACCAGTTCAGACGAGGCCAACCTGGACAAAGCATGTATATACACCAATACTATCTGCGAAACACAGACATACATAGGGCCAACATGAAATTGTGATGAAGATATCCTGCATTCTCAAGTCACTCGTGCCTAAAAATAACTTTGCAACTCGGGCACATCTTTAATGTCTGTATAACAGCTGTGGGCGATGGATTGCCTAGTAGTTCAAGGGTAGTACCAAATTAGCTTGAAAGGTGCCAAGCTAATCTGACACTACCCTTGAACATTGAACAATCATGGCTGATCAAATCTCAAGCTGTGGCATCTTAAAGAGTAAACGTGTTACTGTTAGAATTATATCTGATAACTGGCACCATACACAACTCTTCTGTGGTTGTTATAATAAAAAATAATAAATAAAACAAAACGTTGAACCACAAATCAGAACAAAATTAGTGTGATAGGACTGACCTTTGAATGTGATGACCTCGCCATTGCTCGACTTGGGTAGTCCCTTGTAGCAGTTCTCAGACGTGAGTGCCCAGCACACATTGAGACTCCCCAGCAAAAACCCTACTCCCTGCCCTCCTGCATCCTGCAAAGACATGATTTGTAGTGAAGTTTTGTGTATAACAAGGAATGATATATAATAAGTTTTACACGTCCTTGCTTTTTCTGAGGTTCAATCTTTGTAGTAAATTTCCTTTGCCCATAAAAAACTTTAGATATAACAAGAAAGGCAAAGCCCTTATGGCTCACGTGTATGACCAAAGCACATACAGCTCTGACACGATATATCGCGGTTGTCGGGGTCCACAAAATGGGACCGCGATATATACGTCCACGATATATCAGGCCAATTTGGGGGGAGGGGGGGGGGGGCGGGGGTGGGGGGGGGGGGGGGGGGGGGGGGAGGGGGGGGGGGGGGATGGAGGGAGAGAAATGTGGCATGTGCATAGGCATTACCTATCACCTGTGTGTTCTTTCTTTCAAAGCCGAATACACTCAGAAACACTTACTTGCACTGTCAACATCACGGAAAAAGAACGTTTTTCATTTTGTGAAGGATTGGAAATGGTCCATTTTTGCTGAACATTTCCTTCTCTATTCAAACGTAAAATACATTTATGGATTCACGCAGTGTGATCATGCCCACCATACCGATTGTGTTGTACATGACAGATGCAATTTCATTGTTGCTGCAAAAGCCAATCAGAAACGCCGGCTCTTCTAAGGTACGTTACGAACAGAAGTGAGTGTCTTACATGTCACGTCAAACAAAATACACGCTCGCTCAAGCACATACGCACCACACACTGCAGGCACAAGAGCCTAAAATTCTGAAAAAGCCGAAACTTACAATGCACGTCTCAATCTCTTAGCTAGCGTCCATCTGCAATGCTAGTGCGTTTTGTTTTAAGTCGTCACGCACGATGACCGGTGAGCAAGAGCAGTAGGGTAGCATACCTCTCTTAAACTTCAAAAGCGGACCGCCTAACTCTGCAGCAAGCATAGGCATTCATTATCCCTCGCATCTGTGTCTAAGATCTTCCTATCATTGCCTGTGTTCTTCGTTAGAGGAGGTAAACAAGGATTCAGCGTTAGTATTTGCATCCTCTAGGTTGGGGGCCATAATCGCCGGCTGCCGAGCGTGGCAAAACTTGACACCTGTGAAAAGCAGAGACCTTGATGCCCATCAAATCAGTGTTTCCTATTACCGCATTTACTTGTGTGCTCATATCTAGGCGGAGGTCACATTGTAGTCTGTGTGAAGCTGTTCCCACGCACCCAGCAACCACAATTCTAACACAAAATGGCACTTATCACACATTTACCAACCTCTTGTGAGCCTGAGGGGTCATCCAAATTAGTGTGCATAGATAGGTCTTACCTTCAGATATCTGTACCCAGTTTGGGTTTGGGTTTGAAGTTGAAAACAGACTTTAAGAAAAATTATTTTTTGGTCAAGATATTTTTGGATCATCCCTTGACCTTTGTGATGGGTCAACTAAATTAGTATGCATATGAAGTCTTATCATCAGCTACCTTTGAGCAAAAATTGATTGAAAACTTTACAAAAATGTTGAAAAATTTATTTTTCTCTAAAAGATATTTTTTTTGAAATATACTTACCGATGGCATTACTATATGGAATATACCCTTTTAGCTTACCGATTCCAGCCTAAGAGCCCTTTGTGTGTACCCACACGACAAGGGCCTCAACTCTAGGGAGTTGTAACCAAGTACCTGGGTAATCTCCATCCGGTCACGTGAGCAGTGAGTTACCCGTCAGTCTTACTCTTAGCGTAGTGACCGCAAGCAGGGTAGGTGGGAGGGCCCTATGAGTAATGCCATTGGTAAGTATTTTTCGAAAAAATATCTTTTAGAGAAAAATACATTTGTTTCCTCAAAATCCATACCAATGGCATTACTATATGGAAGAATAGCAAAAAGGAGGGTGCCGCCCAAAAACCCCGCCACTGTAAAAAGCTTAGCCTCGTGGGGCAACCTCCCAACGACTCCAGCTAAGTGTGACCTACGGCTATGGCGCCTGAGGCGCCCAGGGGGAGGGTTGCGCTGCCGAGAGGTCTCCGAGGGCCATTGTGACTCGACAAGGAAAGGTCTCGGGGAAATTAGTTAGTTATTTGGGTTTAACGCCGAGCAGGCAACTAAGGCCATCTCACGGCGGGAAGGGTAAAAATCTGGTCAGCCAGACTAAAAGAAAGGTCTTAAGACATGATGTAAATATACCTTAAAAATATGTCAGGCTAAAATGTCGCACAGGTCTTTAAAGAAAACGTCGGAAGACTCTCAAAAAGGTCAAAATAATAAAAACATCATAATCTATAACGCTCAAATCTTATTAAAAATATGGCACTCTCTCAGAAAACTGAAGATCTTGTCCGGAGGCACATCCCGGAACAAAACCTTCAAGGAGTCTGCTGTGAAATGTTTATACCTTGTGTCGATTAGATCAGCACAAGACAACAAAAAATGTTGAACAGAGTACTGCTCGTCGCAGGCATAACACCATGGACGCTCCTCCTGTTTAAGTAAATAAGAGTGCGTAACATACGTGTGGCCGATGTGGAGCCGAGCCAGGACAGTCTCCTCACGGCGGCTGCCGCAGCGATAAGGTAGACCGTCGGACAACTTAGGAAGGGCTTCATGCAGCTTGTTAGCTTCCTCTTTGTCCCACTCGGACTGCCACTCACGGGCTATGTACGCACTAGCCACATGTCTAAAATCACTATAAACAGTCTGTGTGTCAGGGACAGGGTCATTGCGGGCATCGTTGGCAGCAGAATCTGCGATCCTGTTGCCCTCGATGCCCACATGCCCTGGCACCCAAATAAAAATATCATAATATTCCTTCATCAAGTCCGCGTGGAGCTCTCTGATCTGCACCAGCAGTGGGTGGTCATTTCCCGTGCCCTGAAGGGCCTGCAGGGCAGAAAGAGAGTCAGACAGAATCAGGAAGTTCCTTTCTCTAGATCGATAAGCATGCCTGAGTGCCAGCAGAACCGCCTGCAGTTCCGCACTAAATACAGATGAGTGGTCTGGGAGGCGGTGCTTAAATGGGCGTCTAGGATGGCGAGAGGACACTGCGGCCGCAGCCACTCTCCCATCCTCAGACTTTGACCCATCGGTATAGATGCGACAATAGCCAGGAAAAATTGAAAGCAGTTCATTGAGGCTCTGTTGGTATATGGCTGGTGGAGTAGAGTCTTTCTTGTGGGCAGTCAAGTCCAGCAAGATGTCAGGAACTGGTAAGAGCCAAGGTGGAGTGATGTGTTGCAGGGATTCCGAAACTCTGTCCAGGTCCAATCCGGCCGCCTGCAGATGAGGTCAGACACGGAAAGAAAGTGGACGGACAGCTCCCAGATGGGTATCGTAAATCTCTGCAAACGATGGTTTAAAAACACAATCATAGGCAGGATTGTCTGGATGGGCCTTCAGTTTCAGAACGTAGCTGAGCATGAGGCGGATGCGGCGGAGCTTGAGAGAAGGCTCCCCTGCCTCGGCATACAGACTAGGAACTGGAGACGTCCTGAAGGCCCCAAGACATATCCGCAGACCCTGATGGTGAATTGTGTTCAGACGCTGTAGCACAGACTTGGAAGCTGAGCCATACACCACAGAGCCGTAATCCAGTTTGGACCGAACAAGGGCCCGGTACAGACGAAGTAAGACAGTACGGTCCGCACCCCAGTCAGTACGACCGACGACACAAAGAATGTCGAGAGCCTTCTGACAAGAGGTTCTAAGGTAATTAATATGGTTGCGGAAGGTAAGTCTTTTGTCAAAAATGACCCCCAGAAACTTTGCCTCCTCGGCCACCTTAATTGGCACTCCAGCAATGCTCAGGCTAGGTTCTGGAAAAAATTTCGTCTGGTTAGTAAAATGCACACAAACAGTCTTGGAGGGCGAGAACTTGAATCCATTGAGAGACACCCACCGCTGGATGCGATCAACGCACAGCTGCAAGCGCCTCTCAAGGGACGCAAGTCCTCGACCACGTGCGCACAAAGCAAAGTCGTCAACAAACAAAGAGCATTCAGAATCATCCTTGACGGCCTTTACAATGTTATTAATTTTAATACTAAATAAAACAGGAGATAGAATGCTGCCCTGTGGGACACCCATCTCCTGTTCAAAGGAGTCGGAGAGGGTGGAGCCCACACGGACATGGAACGACCGGTTAGTCAAAAAATTGTGAATAAAAACGGGCAGGTGCCCTTTAAAACCCATGTCCAACAAGTCAGACATTATGCCATACTTCCAGGTAGTGTCATACGCTTTCTCAAGATCGAAGAAAATTGCATAGACATGCTGCTTGTTGACAAAAGAATCTCGAATAAATGATTCAAAGCGGACTAAATGGTCAGTTGTACTACGGAAGCGCCGGAAACCGCACTGGAGGTCTGTGAGGAGACCCTGTGACTCAAGATGCCACACCAGGCGGGCGTTGACCAGGCGCTCCATAGTTTTACATAAACATGATGTCAAAGCGATAGGCCGGTAGTTGCCCAGGTCGGAAGGATCCTTACCCGGCTTGGGGATCGGTACAACCACAGCCTGGCGCCAAGACGGCGGAAAATGACCAGTTCCCCAGATATGGTTAAAGGCCTTGAGAAGTACAAGGAGTGACCTCTCAGGCAGATGCGTTAGGAATTGATAGTGGACGGTATCTAGGCCAGCAGCAGAGTCATTACATTTCTGCAAAGCTTGCTGCAATTCTGATAATGTAAACGGGACATTATAGTCTTCTGAGTTATCGGACTTAAAATCACAAATATGAGACTCTCGCTTCTCCTTCTCTCTCTGGAAGAATTGATTGATTGTACATTGCTTAACGTCCCGACAGCAACATGGCTTTCTCAGGACGTGCCTGCACTGCTTGTGGAAAAAAATAAAATAAACAGAACATTGAATGTATGTCACCAGCCGGTCAAATACATTAAATAAACCTAACACATGGGGCCTAAATAAAGCTAAGACCATTTAGCAACACACATCCAATATCAAGAGCTACAGGCAGTGCAGACAGTAGGGAGAGTTTTAAAAAGGCAAATACAGGTGAATGGACCAAGGGTAGACAGAAACACATGCCCCAGAATAGAGAGAAAACCCACCCTGTGGGGCTGACCAGGGTGACCCTGGGAACTAAAAAATACCTAACCCCACCCAAGTCCCCCAGGGCAGACCCGGGTGGGGGCTCTCTCTGGAAGAAAGGTGAATAATGCTCCGTTGAAGAATTATGGGCAATGGTGGAGGCAAGCAAATTGGCCACAGCTTTTTTATCTGTAACCAAACTGGCACCATCTTTAAGATGGCCAACAGAAGCCGAGCCACCTCTGCCCCTAATTCTCCGAACAGCCTTCCATACTTTCTGGGACGGAGTCCGAGAAGTTAAAGATGAGACGAAGTGTCTCCAGGAAGCACGGCGTTCACGTTTAAAAATGTAACGGGCTTTCGCCCTCTGTCTTTTAAAGGTTAAAATATTTACTTGCGACGGATTACGGAAAGCACGTCGCTGAGCAGATTTGCGCGCTATTTGGGCCTTGCGGCACTCTTCGTTGAACCATGGTACTCTCAGCTTTCGAGGGACTGATGCGGAAGTTTTAGGGATGGTTTCACCCGCTACATCCAACAAAATAGTAGTAAAAGAAGAAATAGGTTCTTCAGATGACATGACCACCTCCTCTGTAATACGAGACTGACAGAGGGAGGTGAACAGAGGCCAGTTAGCTTTCTTAAGATTCCAGCGCCCCACCGGCGGATCCTCCCCACAGCTGACCGATGACAGGACTACTGGGAAGTGGTCACTACCACACACGTCATCGTGAACCTTCCAGTCAAAGTCCAGCATGAGAGAAGGATCACACACAGTGAGGTCTAGAACAGAACTAGATCCTGAACCTGCGTTAGAGTATGTAGGTGAACCATCGTTAAAGACACATAGGTTAAGTTGAGAAAAAACATCTTCTAACATCTGACCTCTGCCATCATAGTGGTCACTACCCCAAAGGTGAGCGTGACCGTTAAAATCCCCCATGAGAATAAAGGGAGGGGGCAGTTGATCAACTAAATTAAAAAAATCATTACTACAGACCCGCAGGGATGGTGGCAGGTAAATACTGCATATAGTTATGGTCTTCTTCAAGGTAACCCGAGCTGCGACAGCCTGAAGACAGGTGTCGATGCTAACGGGGCTACATAAAATTTGGCTACTAATGAGAAGAGCCACTCCACCCGAGCGCCTCTCCGAATCAGAGCCTTTATGTATAGCGTTAAAACCATTAAAGGACACAGGGTCAGAAGTCTTCAGGTAAGTCTCCTGAAGAGATATTACTGAGGGGTTATAGCACTTGACTAAAAGACTTAATTCCTCAAAGTTAGCTTGAAAACCACGACAATTCCACTGAAGCAGAGAGTCCATGATTATGTCTTATCTGGGGATGCGGAGTTTTTTCCCCCCTTTTTCCTTTGCCTTGGAAGGAGTCGGAGAAACAGAGGGGGGCCGGCTCCCGGGCCTCCTCTGGTTCTTAGGAGATGAAGGGGTTGGAGCTGCCGCAGCATCGGCAACTTCCACTCCCTCCATCTGCTCCTCCAATGCAGCATATTTGTTTTGAAGGGGGACATCAGTGTTCCCCTTCTGGGCCCGTGCGCACGGCGGTCCCATAGATTTCTTCGACTTCTGGTCCTGGGCAGCGTTCCTGCCGCTAGAGTTAGCGGCCTTAGAAGGCTGACCAGAGCCAGAAACCTTTGGTGTTGACAAACTAGCAGGTTTGGGTGGGGGCTGAGGCTTAGGGGCAGCAGAAGGCGGTGCCATCGGACCGGTAGCGTCCGCCCTCTGCGTTCCCTGGCTCCTCGTCACCACCGGAGGAGGGTTACTCTCCAGGGGTGAGAGGATCCGAGGCTCCGCCCCCAACCAAGAAGTTGGGGTTTGACAAGAGAAGTCTTTGGTGGGGCGCTTGCCTGCCACCGCAGCACTGAAAGTATACACAAAGTTGTTATTTGAGTTTGGCGCCGCCTCAGCTGCACCAGGACCGTCAACCAGTTTTTTTGCGTCCGCAAAGGACAGCCCCTTCTCCACACGTACCTGCTGAATCCTGCACTCGGAGATCCAACGAGGGCACTTCTTGTCCGAAGCCATATGCGCCCCCTGGCAATTCACACACAGGGGGATGGCTGTGCAGGACTCAGCAGAGTGTCCGGGCTTAGTGCAACGGGCGCATAGAGTCTCTGCCTGGCGGCATGTCTTCTGCCCATGGCCATACTTTTGGCACTTAAAGCACCGAAGGGGGAGAGGGACGTACATTTTCACTTTTAGGGAGTAGTAACCTCCCCAAATGGTAGTAGGAGCTGTGGGGGTGCCAAACGTCAGGATGATGGTAGGGAGACGGATCTCCCTACCACCTCGTTTGGAAATGAAGCGCCTGACGTAGGTCACCCCCTGTGACTTAAGGTTCCGTACAAGTTCATCCAATGCTTGATCTTTAATCACTCCTCTAGAGGAATTCATTGTTTTGTGGGGAGTGACCTCCACTGGAGTGTCTCCGATGGAGTAGAGCCTCAGTAGCCCATTGGAGTGTGCCCGGGTACGGCACTCTACCAACAAGTCACCAGACCTGAGGCGCTGGGCCTCAGGCCTGCCAACACGGCTCCTGAGGGTCTCCCCTACCAGGAAAGGGTGCAGCTTTGAAACAGGCTTCTCGTTAACTTTGCTGTGGATAATGAGAAAGCGAGGCCAGGCGGCCGACGCCTGAGGTGTCGCTTCCTCACAGTCAGAGTCACTATCGTTCTCAATGACAATGTCGGCGGCTATGTGCCGCTTTGGTGCTAGTTTTGGTTTTTTGATATTTTCCATATTATAGTATGATAGATATTCATCCCCCGGGGGTCCCCGCCCGCCACCGAGCCCAACAAGGGAAAGTGCAACTGTCGGCGGGTCTCCAGCCGACGCACAATGGAGACTGCCCGAAAGATATACTCAAGGGGGTAAGCCGGATTGAACCGTTTGAGCCACCGCCTTCTATCACACTGTTGAATACAGGGGAATACTGGCGTAAAGCACCTAATCAGCATCAGAGGCTACAGCATGGTGCTCCGTATAACAACCCGCATGTCAACAGGGGGATAGGGCTCGACGTGACAAGAGCCGATTGACTAGGCCGGTACGACTAGCCTCCCGTTTAGGCAGAAGTCAAGGCCAAAGTGGAGTGTTTCAGCCACCAGGATCCTCTTCTCCCCCGACACGGGTCTCCAAGCACGGCAAACACTTGGGATCCAAAGGACCAAAAGCTCACGCGTATTTTTAAGGACCAATCCAACATGGTAAGACCTGGGTAAGCACAGCTCCTTAAAAACCGGACCAGTGAAAAAGACTGAACAACATATCTGCTGACATCAAGTCCTAATCCTGGACAAAGATGGCACCCATCTGCTAGCCCACTCAGTCAGGGACCGAGTGGACTACCCACCCACGCCACGTGGAGGCCGGTGCCGGGTAGGCATCTCGGGGAAAGAAGCAGCGAAGGTGGAGTCTGCTCGCCACCCGAAAGCCGCTACAAAGCCTCTGCCTGTGCAGGTGCGGTCGAATGCGACGCCCGCGGCGACCGCTCTGACCTCGTGTGCCCGTCTCCGCATTCTCATAGCCCCCTCCGGGGAGATACGCTCTTCCTAGTATGTGGAGTGGATGATCCATCGCAGCCACGACGAAAACGTCTGGGCGGAAAGTCAGCATGCACCTCGCTAGCTCTGGCTGCTGTGGCTCGGGCCCAGATGTTGCAGGTCTTCCTGGCCTTGTCTGGTAGGTGGCCAAGGTAGAGGTTCGCGCCGAATAGAGTCAACCAGGGTAACAACCAAGGGAGATGCTGGCGCGGGAGGCGAGCGAGCGCGGCAGGCTGCTGGAGTTTTAAATGGATCATCAAGTCTGACAGGTCCTATAACACTCCCGGGTCCAGTAGGCCTGGGGCCACCTCCCGACGATTCTCTCTGCTGCCGGAAGTGTCAGTAACTATGGAGAGAAAGCCTCTGATGGTGAACGGGGCCCAGGTCTGATCTCTGAACCGTCCCCAGAAAAACTCAGCCAGCTGAGACATGGTCAGCGTCCTGGGGGACTTGCGCTCTGAGGTGCCCCCAGAGCCTCCGATTGTGCACTTCTTCATCCTTCCGGTGGGCGGAAGGTCTACCGGTGGTAGCGGTCGCCTCCAGTGCTGCATGGAAGAACCTCGTGCCGCGCGAGCTGGCCGCACCACCTTCAGGTGTGAAATAGTAGTCTCTCCAGGCAGGGAGGAAGAGTCTGTCTGGGCTGCTTCAGCATCATGCGAGATGTGGGGAGCCTGAGTGGAGGGTCCGAGGCGAGGCTCAAGCGCCCCGAGGAGCTGATCCAGGATGGGCGCGGGAGTGGCTTCTTCCCTCTGGTCGCCGACAAGACGAGCAATGCGCCCCCCAGTGCACACAGCACAACCCGAAGAAGGCCTGACAGAGGGACAACTAGGTGTGGAGGAGCAGACCCTGTCGAGAGAGGGAGCTTGCGAGAACCGACAGGAGGCCGAGATGCACCGCTCCCGCGCGCAAATCCACGATCTCTGTCCCACAGGAGAAACTGGTACAATAGCATGCAGCGAGATGGTGACCGAGCTTCGCCTTGCTGCTGGATACAGGCCACCACTGTCATGTTAGTGGATGGGATCAGGACTTCCTGCCGTGGGCCGCGAGTGCAGCCGTTCCTTCAAAGCCACGTTGATAGCGCAATCCCGACGGCATTCAACTCCAGCCTGTGCCTAGCTAGTTTCGGAGTTCCGACGGCCACTCAAGAGGGTGCGGCGGAGCTCTGACCGTACGTGTTCTCCAGTCCGAGCAGAGCGAGAACTGCGACGGAGGGGAGGCGGGGGGGGAGAGGGGGGGGGTGAGTGAATGGTACTCCCGTCCCCACCGATGAGTGGCCGATCCAACTGTGAAGGACAGGCCCTAGCAACCTCGGAACTGGGAACAGAGCCACAACAACCTTCACCAGTGGCACCAAAGTTGGAGCTGGAGCGGGCGCGAATAGAGCAGTCCAAAGGGTAACAGGCCACCGCTACGTTCATACACCCAGGAGCAGGAGCCAAGCCCTGGCCGGAACCACGTCAGTGAGAGACACCTAACGGCAAGGACGCTCACTTCAAGATCCGCACCCCCAGTAGACGCCCCCTGTCGAGGTCGGTCAAGAAGTCCCAGCAGACGTGAACGAACCGGTGGAAAAGATGAAGTCCGACTTCCCCAAGCTGACCAGGACCCCGAGCCGGTGACGAAGCGCTAGGAGCGCGTCCCTGTCCTACTCTAGCCAGGACACATCAGGGATCTTGAGAAGCAGGACGTCAAATTAACTGGAGGAGGGCTGGAGGGACTTGCCTGACATAGACCAATCCGGTATCCAAGATCGCCATAAGTACCCCCGGTTGAGGTTGAGACCCAAGGGGGTGGGCTCAGAACTGGTGGACCAGTCTGCAGAACGAAGCGCAGGAAAAGGCGAGATGCAGGGAGACTGAGGATGTGCGTACGCGTCCGAGAAGTCAAGACAGACAGCAAGATCTATAGGCTGCCGGGAGGCTCGTAAGCTCTTGCCGTTCATGCGGAAGGGGCGACAATGGACTTGCTCCAGGAAGAAAGGTCTAGGACCGGTCGTCACTTACCACTGGGCTTCAGAAACCCGAACGCAGCGACTGTAGAAGAGACTGTAAGGAGACTTTATGCCTTGACATCCACTTCCTCCCGCGTTGGCCTCTTCGGAGTGCTCCGTCTCTCGGTCATCCCGCCCGTAGGACCATGCGAGAGTGGCTGCGTCTCGGTCATCAGTCTGGAGGCCCATGCGAGAGTGTATGGAGACTGTACTTTCTCCTGCGCTCACTCTTCGGCGTGCCCTGTCTCTCGGTCACCCCTTGCGAAGGACCATGCGAGACTGGCTGTGTCTCTTGGCCACCCCTTGCGAAGGGCCATGCGAGGCTGTATGGACTCTTCCGGCCATCGCTATGAGAGGGCTAACGGGGGTGAGTCCTGTGTCCGGTGTGAAGAAGGTCCAACAATTCTCCAAAGTCACTCGTCGGCGCAGAGCTGTGGGGCTTGGTGGCGCGGGGGTTGACGGAGGGTCTCGCTCCAATGAATCAGTACTTTCCAACAGCCTGGTAGAGTCCATAGACTTAGCCGAAGGCCCCCCGCCGATAGCACCCCCACCTCTCCTACTTCACGTAGCGCACTTCGCCGGGATGGGCAGAGGAGCAGCCGGAACAGGGAAGACACAGTGTGTGCGAGTCCATAGGCCACTGAAGGCGCTTACACTTCCTACAGGTGTAAAATTGCACACTGCAACACAAAGCTGAAGCCATGAATGCAACCGTATGGGGCCAGTAACGAAGGGCCCTGTGAAAGACTCACAACACTGTCCGAGGACTAAGCCCGGTCTAATCCTGAAATTCATCAATTTCCACAGGATATGCCCGCATCAGCGCAATCAAACCGGTCTTCTCATAGGTATAACCCAAGGCCTTACCTCGCCATCTTCTTAACCACTAGCAGAACCTGCAGAGATAGCGTAGCCATAAAACATAATCCAATCCAAACCGGGAGGCTGAAGCCGGTGAACCGTTTTCACGGAAGCTAAGGGTAAGACTGGCGGTAACTCACTGTTCACATGACCGAATGGAGGAAGGGGAGATTACCCAGGTACTTGGTTACAACTCCCTAGAGTTGCGGCCCTTGTCGTGTGGGTACACACAAAGGGCTCTTAGGCTGGAATCGGTAAGCTAAAAGGATATATTCCATATACTAATGCCATCAGTATAAATTTTGAGGAAACAAAAACTACAATTCTATAAAAATTTGACATTTTACACATTTGCCTACCTCTTGTGACCCATGACCTTTCCGAGGGGTCATCCAAATTAGTATGCATAGATAGGTCTTACCATGAGGTATCTTTGTACCAAGTTTGGGTTTGAAGATGTAAAAAGCATTTGAGAAAAAAACATCTTCGTCAAAATATGGTTATTTTTCACCTATTTCCTAATCTCTTGTGACCCGAGACCTTCTGAGAGATCAACCAAATTAGTATGCAAAGGAAGGTCTTACTATTAGGTATCTTTGTAGCAAGTTTGGGTTTGAAGTTGTGAATTAGTATTTGAAAAAAAAAAAAAATTTGGGTCAAAATATGGCTATTTTTTACCTATTTCCTCATCCCATGACCTTGATCTTTGAGAGAGGTCACTGAAATTTTTATATTTGGAAAGGTCTTGCCACAAAGTATCTTTGGGCCAAGTTTGAAGATTGCGGCTTGAATAGTCCAAAATGCCAACGTTCAAGTTTACCACAGATGAAGGCGGATGGACGAGCGGACGCCAGACAAAGGGTTCACTGACTCTAATGTGCATTAACCCTTTGCCTGTCGGTAGTGGTTTTAGTTGTGATGATTCACGCCAAAAAATGCTACCAACAGCCAAAGGGTTAAAGGACTTACATGACTGACACCAACACGCTTGGACAAAGGGACCTCCACTGGAACAGGTACCACACCAGCCATGATACAACCATAAAATGCACAGATGAATGAGATCGGGTCGTTGTTGGGGTACACGAGTGCCACCTGCACACAGGCCAAAGTAAATTAAGACATACACTATATTAATAATAAATAATAATAAGTATGGTATTTATAATGCACTTATCTTATAATAATTATAACTCTAAGCGCACACTCACAACTCGCGCACGCATGCGCACGCTTTAGACAACGACTCACGTACCACAAATAGTGAAATACATTATGACAGTCTGCTTAGGGTGGGGAGTTTGGTGGTATAGTGCTAGAACTGTTGAAAGAGGTGAGTTTTGAGGACGGACTGGAAGGAGGAGAGAGATTGTTTCTGACGGAGAGAGAGTGGGAGAGTGTTCCAGGTGGATGGACCATATACTGAGGAGCGGGGGCCGAAAGTGCTGAGTTTGATGCGGGGGATGTGGAGGCGGAGAGGGTCGGAGGCGAAGCGGAGGGAGCAGGCAGGAGTGTAGGGGTGAAGTAAGTTTGAGAGATAGGCAGGAGCGCAGTTGTTCAGGGATTTGTAGCAGAGAGACAGAATCTTGTATTGGATGCGTTGGGGGATGGGAAGCCAGTGAAGGAGTTTGAGCAGGGGAGTGATGTGGTCGGATTTTTTCTTTCTGAGGACGAGGCAGGCAGCATTGTTCTGGACGCGCTGGAGAGTGAAAGTGGTGGAGTGAGGGAGGCCGGAAAGGAGAGAGTTGCAGTAGTCGATGCGAGATAGGATGAGCGAGACAGCAAGTTTGGTGGCAGCTTCGGTAGTATTTTCTGATCTGACTGATGCGGCGGAGGTGGAAGTAGCATGTCTGGGCCGTGGCGGAGACGAAGCTGGTCATGGAAAGAGAGGAATCGAGGATAACGCCGAGGTTTTTGGCCGAGTCAGAGAGGGAGATGGGGGTGCTGTCGAGTTGAAGGTGGAGGGAGGGAGGGAGCTGGGAAAGATTCTGGCGAGTGCCTACCAGTATGGCTTCCGTTCTGTCGTCATTCAGTTTAAGCTTGTTTGCTGTCATCCAGTTTTTCACGTCTTCGTAGCAGTCAGCCGTGTGAGTCAGTAGTGACTGAGTGTTGTCGAGTTTGTCTTTGTCTAGTAGTTGTGAGTCGTCAGCGTAGAGGTGGTGATGTATGTGGTGAGACTGGATGATGTTGGACAGAGGAGAGGTGTAGAGTGTGAAAAGGACTGGGCCCAGGACGGACCCCTGTGGAACTCCACAGAAGAGTGTGACTGGGTTGGAGGAGACGCCGTCGATGGTGACGGAATGCTGTCTGTCGGAGAGGTAGGAGAGAATTGATTGATTGATTGTACATTGCTTAACGTCCCGACAGCAACAAGGCTTTCTCAGGACGTGCCTGCACTGCTTGTGAAAAAAACAAAAAAAAACTAAACAGAATATTGAATGTATGTCGCCAGCCGGTCCAAATAAATAAATAAATAAATAAATAAAGCTAAGACCATTTAGCAACACACATTCAATATCAAGAGCTACAGGCAGTGCAGACAGTAGGGAGAGTTTAAAATAGGAAAATACAGGCGAATGGACCACGGGTAGACGGAAACACATGCCCCAAAATAGAGAGGAAAACCCACCCTGTGGGGCTGACCAGGGTGACCCTGGGAACTAAAAAGTAGTTAACCCCACCCATGTCCCCCAGGGCAGACCCGGGTGGGGGGGTAGGAGAGAAACCAGGAGTGAGCAGAGTCAGTGATGCCAAAGGAGTGGTGAAGGCGGTGGAGGAGGTCGAGTAGCGTAAGAAGGGAGATGTTGCCCGAGTCAGTGGAGAGAAGCAGGTCGTTTAAGATATGTAAAAGGGCTGTTTCAGTGCTGTGATGTTTGCGACAGGCAGACTGGAAGGGACTGAAGAGGTTGTTGTCGGCAAGGTGGAGGTTGAGCTGGTTAAGAACAACCTTCTCAAGAAGCTTGGACAGGAAAGAGAGATTGGAGACTGGGCGGTAGTTCTTGAGTTCGTTTGGGTCGAGGTTGTGTTTTTTGAGGAGAGGACGGACGATGGCGGACTTGAAGATATCAGGGACGGAGCCGTTCTCTAGAGATGTGTTGATGATGTCAGTAATGAATGGCAGAAGTTTTGGAAGGCCGTCCCAGTAGAGAGAAGCTGGGAGAGGGTCTAGTTCGCAGGTTTTGAGAGGCATGGACTTTATGGTCTTGAGGACTTCGTCCTGAGAGACGGGCCAGAAGGACGAGAGGGGGTGTCGGGAGGACAAGGCGGAGAAGGCAGAGTGTCGAGTGTGTTGCGCAGAGTTTGGATTTTGTCAGAAAAATAGGTGGAAAAAGCGGACAGGAGTTCTTCTTTGCTGTGTGTGTTGGGGAGAGGAGAGTCTTTAGAAATGCCTAGGAGTGTGTTCATGGTACGGTAGAGGGTTTTGGAAGAAGTGGATTCCAGGTTTTTGTTTTGAAGGTGTTTACGTTTGGAGTCGGAGATCATTCTGCAGACTTTGGATCTAGTTGTTTGGAAGATCTGTCTGTGAACGGTGAGGTCAGATGAGCGCCAGCAGCGTTCCGCTTGTCGGCGCTCGCGCTTGGCCTCAGCTATGTCGTCAGTGAGCCAGAGAGAGGGGGGTCAGTTGGGTGTGGTGACAGGTGTCTAGAAGTTTTCGAAGGGAGGAGTCGAAATGGGATGCAAGATCAGGAGAGGAGGCGGGGTCCAGGAGAAGGTCGACAGCTTCGTCGAAGAAGCTCTCTCGGTCAACAGATTTTAGTTTGCGACGAGAGACAAGGAGCTTGGGTTTTTTAGGGGGAGGTAGGTTGAGGGAGACGAGAATAGCGAGGTGGTCAGAGGGAAGCACAGAGGAGGTGTCAAGAGTCGAGAAAGAGTTGATCGGAGGTGCGGGTGATGATCTAGTCGAGGGTGTTTAGGGCAGCACACGTAATAATAGGATGGTAGGAACACGAACAACAACCAGCAACAGATGCGGGTAGCGAACAGACTCACACAGTAAACACTTAACACACTAGCGCATAGCACTAAAAACAGGGCAGCGGAAAAGGCCCGCAACCGGCCACGCTGCGGGGGAGGCAAAATGGCGACGTAAACAAAGTTCAAACGCTAGACACTATTCAATATGATACCAAGTCAGCAGCAAGCAGATCCGACGAAACACAAGCATACAATCCTCATCAGCACACTCTTATGCGATACTCAGCAGACTTTCAGCACACATAAACACAGTACATCCAACGAAAAGCACTAAACACTGGGAGCACAAAAACACACGTGGTGGCAAAATGGCGACATAAACAAAGTTCAAACAATAGACACTATTCAATACGATACCAAATCAGCAGCAAGCAGATCCGACGAAAAACAAGCATACAATCCTCATCAGTACACTCTTATGCGAGACTCAGCAGACTTTCAGCACACATAAACACAGTACATCCAACAAAAAGCACTAAAACACTGTGAGCACAGAAACGTGGTGGTCGCGCAAACAAGATGGCGCCCAATATTATCCCCCTGGCTCCTGAGGCCACCAATACTGATGGCTACGTGAACAAGGGGATTAAACTGAAAAGAAAATCCCAGGAAAGAACAAAATATGCCCAGAATAATAGAAGGAAAATGTATTTTTCTCTAAAATGTATCTTTTGGAAAAATACTTACTGATGGCATTACTATATGGAAGATACACTTAGCTTAGCGATTTCAGCCTAAGAATCTGTTGTGTATACATACACAACCAGGGAGGCGACTCTAGGGTGCCATTACCAAGACACCCTGAGTAGCCTCCCTTCCCTCCCCATCCAAGCACGTGTGCCAGGGTGTCAAGTTAGTCGAACGCTATGGCGCTCCGGCGGCAAGCGGGGCAGCCGGGAGGGCCATTCGAGTAATGCCATCGGTAAGTATTTATCGAAAAAAATACATTTTAGAGAAAAATACATTTGTTTCTTCAAAATACATTACCGATGGCATTACTATATGGAAGAATAGCGAAAAGGAGGAGGGTGCCACCCGCTAGGCCCTGTCACTGCTCGTGCTTAGCAATCGCGAACAGGAGCAACCTCTCAACGATTTCAGTTAAGCGGACCAAGGGCGCCAGAGGCGCCGGGAGGGAGAGTTGCGCCGCAGTGATGGTCCCCACCAGGGCCAGGAGACCCGTTGGTCCTAGAGGTCCCTGAGGTAGAAACGGGCGAAGGAGGAATCTGCCCACCACCCAAATTGGGGCTACAATGTTCAGTATGGCGCAGTTCAAACAAACGCGACGCTCGAGGAGTCCACAGGGACCCTGCGAGCTGGTAAATACCGCCGCGAAGCCTCCACCGGGGTGAG
Organism: Semisulcospira habei; assembly: GCA_036245525.1. Classification (NCBI taxonomy): domain Eukaryota; kingdom Metazoa; phylum Mollusca; class Gastropoda; family Semisulcospiridae; genus Semisulcospira; species Semisulcospira habei. The sequence goes on from BTPG01000008.1 coordinate 129,519,111, forward strand.
CTACTCGCACGCAGCGCGGGGGACCCAACGCAGCCATGTGGAGATCATCTGCGCAGCGATATCGCCCCTGCCACGGAAAGGGCAGAAAGAGTGGGTCCGGCCAAGCCGGAATGGCTGTGCCCCGCGCAAGGAGACTCTCAGCGCCCGGACCAAGTCCTGACAGCGGGAGTCCTGGGTCCAGGCAAGGCCCCCCGAGGGGCACCAGGCCACCCTGGGGCCATGGCTGAGGGGGGGCCGATCCGCGCCAAGGAGCGGGGCCGCGATAGGCGATGCACGGAGCCATCGGCCCTGTCCCATAGACAGGCCGGGTCCACTGAGAGCGTGTGCAGAGCACTGACTCCAGACGCTGTAGCAAAGCCAGCGAGGAGCCGGTCGTCCTGGTTACGTCCACCCGGCCCTGTCTTGTAGACAGGCCGGGTCCACCGCAAGCGCATGCAGTGTGTTGGCTCTGGAGGCTGTAGCGCGAGCCAGTCAGAAGCAGTGTCACGTAACGGATGTGACATGTTGTTTCATTTTTTCGCCAAGTTGTTTTCTTGTTAATAAATGTAGGTCGCCGACTTCTGTAAATAGCCTTAGTTTAGGGAAGTTAATAAATGTAGTGTGAGCGTAATCGTAAAGCCCGTGCAGCAAGCTTAACGGTGAGCGAGTACAGCAGTTGCACGCTTTAGCCAAGTAGCTTTAACCGAACAGTGTTCAGAAGTAAAGTTAAACTGCAAGGTAGCAGAAGGTTATTACAGTCAGTCAGCGGAGTTAGCCAGCGAAGTGAGAGTCTGGGTCAGGGTGCGGCCTCGTTTGGAGCCCTTGACAAGCTGTGTGAGGGTTGTTTTACCCTCCCTGCAAGACCACGACCAGTGTTCCTGGGTGTGGGTGTCCCGAGAGACTTGTGACCACGGCTGCTACTCACCAGAAGACCCCTCCGGTTCGTCTTCGTCTTGTTTTGTCTCATCCTGCCGGAGGACTCACCAGTGACAGGTATTTACTCATGCCATTTTCCTCAGTTAGCTGCTGTGCTCTCGGGTGTTTGAATGTGTACATAGGTGCGGAAGGGTATGTTCGTCTAGTTTTTTAGTGATGTTTTAATCGAGTCTTTAACCATGTTTTTTAGGTTGGGTTGTAATGTGGTGGGTGTCGGATTTAGTTGTTTATATTCGGCTGTCGCCGAGTGAGTATATTTAAAGGGCCATGTTGTAAAACGAATTAAAGTGGGTATCCTTTCAAATATATTGGTATTAAGTCCTAGATGTAATGTAATAAGATTGTCACGTTGGGTGGTTGCTGGTGATTATTTCATATCTTTGTATGTACATCGGGATATTTTGATAATGTTGGTTTTAGCAGTGGCAATGTTATTATACAAAAGTGGTTGTGCTAGCTTAATGTTAGTGTAATGGAGTAGTGCAGACCTGGTGAATGTTGAATGTACATAGGAAGCTTTCATATCCATGATTGTATATTTAATATGGCCAAGGCAGGTATTAGGGTGAGACGAGACACAACTCACGTGGTTTGTGAGTAGGTGCGTGTCAAATAGGCCAGAATTAACTGTGTTGGCACTTTGACTGACAATGCGCCCTTTTCCATTGGCGATCATTGGCTTCGAAGACTGGCTTCGAAGATTGGCTTCGAAGATTTTGTCGTTCTTCGATCTCATCCACGACCATCGGTGACGCATCATCGGGAGTCGGAACGCCTTCGCTAGCCGGTCCTGTTGGACAAGTACGTTGGGCTACAGCAGGCTGATTCTACGTTCTGCGCGTCGGTCACAGGCGTGCGTGGGCAAGCGCGGCTACGGTGCTCTGTGGTGCAGGGGTAGTACTTGTACGTTATGAGCCACCCTGTCTAGTGTGGGACAGAGGACACGGTACAGAGACAAAGTTACCCGCCTTGTATAGCCGTTGGCCATATTAGTCATTATCACCTGTTAGTCATTTTCGTCTGTTAGTCATATTCACCTATTAGTCATTTTCACCTGTTAGTCTTTTTCACTTGTATAGCCATTGCCGATTTTCACCTATTAGTCATTGTTAACTGTTAATCTTTTTTATGTGTTATTACGTTATGAGTGCATGCGTGGGTATGTGTGAGTGTGTGGGGCGTTAGTGGGTTGGGGTGGGGGTTAGAGTAAGAGTGGGTAATAAAGGATTTGTTTGTTGTTTATCACTGGCGTTGTGTGATTTATTTAGAGTGGGTGGGTTTTCTCGAGTGTCTGCACTCATATTGTCCACGGCGCCCTGACTCCGTCAGGCGTGTCGTGACATATTTGGTGGCAGCGGTGGGATAAGGATTAGGGGGAGGTAACAGATTAGGTAGATTAGGGTATTTTTGTGCGCCAGTGATCGTTTGTTCGTGTTGTGGTACGAGTAAGATTTAGCGGGCGGTTGGCGGGAGTGGGGGCGTATTGCGCCAGGGGCCACGGCCAGAGAGTGCAGTGCGCATAAACGGGGGGTGGCATGAGTGGTTGCCTCTCATTACTCAGGTACCGAGTGGTGAGGACCCTTCGGCTCTTGTCACTGTCTAGCCCTTATTCGTTGTTTGTATTCTGTGTATTTATTTGTTTTGTTTTTTCTTTGTCAAGGGTCCTGCTGGGGAGCAGTTGTCGTCGCTGCCTCCGGGACACCCACACCAGGATGCCCCCCAAACGGGATACCAGGGCTACCCGTGCCACGTCGGGGCACGACCCTGAGTCCGAGGGTGGTGGTGCAGGGGATGAGGGTCCAGGAGAGAGAGGAGCCACTTTGGCCACTCCTTCTCGGAAGGAAACGGTGGTGAGTACCCTTACCCGTACTCTCACTGCAGCAGGACTGACACCCAGTAGGGATCAGGAAAGTAAAGAGGGGTTAGGGGTGATAGTAAACCCATATGAGCAGTATAAAGTGATAGGAGAGGGCCTAGGACTTAGTGGGGGAGCTCTAACCCAGTTCGTCCTGTCCGAAGTTAGGAGAGAGGAAGAAAAACAGGAACGTGACCTAGAGCGTAGGGCGTTAGAGAGGCGGTTCCAGATGGACCGTGAGGCGGCTGAGCAAGCTAGGAGGGATGACTTAGCATTAACCGAACGTAAGCTAGCTGCCGCGGAACAAGCACGGAAAGAAGAGCTCGTCGCGGCCGAAACGCGGCTTAGATTACAGTTAGCAGCATCGGAAAAGAAGTCAGTTACGGAGTCTAGTCAGCATTACTTGCTCAAGATGCGTCCGTTAGAGGATAAGGAAGATGTGGAATCTTACCTTCAGCTCTTTGAGAGAGTAGCCGAAACCCAGGGGTGGCCGAAAGAGGTATGGGGGATCAGGTTAGCACCTCTATTGCAGGGGGAGGCCCGTGATGCATACCTTAGGCTGACCGTAGAGCAAGGGAAAGATTTTGAGGTGGTGAGGGAGACCTTACTGAGAAGATTCAGGCGTGACGCTGAATATTACAGACGCCAGTTTCGCGAAGCCAAAAAGGAGAGTCTCGAAACGTTTCCCCAGTTGTTCGTTAGGTTAAAGACCTCAGTCAAGCGTTGGTTCACTTTAGCCCATAAGAACATAGAGGACGTAGAACAAGTGCTAGACGTGTTTTTGTCTGAGCAACTTTATGCTATTATGAATGCAGACCTTGAAATGTTCGTTAGGGAAAAACGTCCCAGGAACGGTGAAGAGGCCGTGGAGCTAGCGCAGCTCCATATCGACACCAAACGGGCAGTCTCGCGTCCATTGGGTGGGGGGCCGATTCGTCCGCCGTTCAAGAAGGACAAAGGGTCGAATAAACCCCCTGAGACCAAAGCAGAACACAGGACAGCACCAGCTAGTTCAGGCAGAGGGACTGGTGAACGGCTGTGTTTTAAGTGCAACAAACCAGGGCACGTAGCAAGGAACTGTCAGAGTAAGGCGTCAGTTAACCAAGTCACCATTGCCTCTGAGATAGTAGCCGTAATGACAGAGCCCGTGACCGTAGGGATGCGGACGATCCGGCCCTACGACCCGTGGAGTAAGGGATTAGCCAAGGGAAAGGAAGTTCGTATCATGCGTGATACCGGCGCGGATATGAGTGCGATCGCCGCCAAGTGGATAGAACCCAGGGATTTTACAGGTCGGTTCATAGACGTCAATCCCGTCGACCATACTAAGTCCGATAAGCATCCGACTGCATGGGTTGAAATCGATTCCCCATTCGTGCGAGGGACGATCGAACTTATCGTAATGGAGCGCATGGGACCGGACGTAATCCTAGGAAACTGGGTGACTTTTTCAGATGGGAAACGTAGTCCCGTATCCATCGATGCCGGTGAGTGTGCTATGGCAGCAGCGGTCCAAACTCGAGTTCAGGTTCAGAGGGAAAATGATTGATTGTACATTGCTTAACGTCCCGACAGCAACAAGGCTTTCTCAGGACGTGCCTGCACTGCTTGTGAAAAAAAAAACAACCAACTAAACAGAACATTGAATGTATGTCGCCAGCCGGTCAAACACATTAAATAAACCTAACACATGGGGCCTAAATAAAGCTAAGACCATTTAGCAACACACATCCAATATCAAGAGCTACAGGCAGTGCAGACAGTAGGGAGAGTTTAAAAAAGGCAAATACAGGTGAATGGACCTCGGGTAGACAGAAACACATGCCCCAGAATAGAGAGAAAACCCCACCCTGTGGGGCTGACCAGGGTGACCCTGGGAACTAAAAAATACCTAACCCCACCCAAGTCCCCCAGGGCAGACCCGGGTGGGGATCAGAGGGAAAAGGAGGGAGAGAAAGCGCTTAAAGTCGTTAAGCAGGCCGATCTCATTGTGACTCCTGCCCAACTGATAGAGTGGCAGAACCAGGACGAAACTCTAGCTCGCGCTAGGAAGTTGGCCGAAGAGGGCCGAGCAATTCCGTCAGGGAAGAGTCTGGTAGAATTTTGCAGGAGGAAGGGAATTCTGTATCGGGTCTATAGCAAAGGAGGCAGCCAAATATCCCAGTTAGTCGTCCCGAAGCCTTTGAGGGAGACTGTAATGCGTTTAGCGCATGACCCACCGATGGGAGGGCATTTGGGAGGCAAGAGAACCCGGGAACGCATTTGGGGTACTTTCTATTGGCCGGGGCTGTGTGCTCAAGTTCGCAGGTACTGTGAGTCGTGCGAACAATGTCAGAAAGTAGTACCAAGAGGGAGAGTACCACGGGTTCCTATGCAACAGCTTCCGCTAGTAGAAGAACCGTTTCAGAGAGTAGCGGTAGACATTGTGGGGCCTATTGCTCCAGCTTCCGACAGAGGAAACCGGTTCATTCTCGTGACCGTCGATTACGCCACTCGATACCCCGAGGCAGTACCTTTAAAGGGGATCGAAGCAGAAAGGGTCGCTGAGGCATTGTTAGAAATCTGGTCTAGGGTGGGGATTCCGAGGGAGGTACTCACCGACCAAGGGTCCCAGTTCACTTCACAAGTGATGTCTGAAGTCAACCGTTTGCTGTGCATCCAAGGCAAGTGTACTACTCCTTACCATCCGCAGGCAAATGGCCTAGTAGAACGTTTCAACGGTACCTTGGTGTCCATGTTGAAGAAGTTAGCTAGCGAGCAACCTCGATGTTGGGACAGATACATCCCCTCATTGCTGTTTGCGTACAGGGAGGTTCCTCAGGAATCGACGGGGTTCGCGCCGTTCGAGTTATTGTACGGCAAGACTGTAAGGGGGCCCATGTCAGTTCTACGGGATCTGTGGACGAAAGAGCAGATGGGAGAAGAGGTGAGAAATGCAAGCCAGTACGTGGTAGATTTACGGAATCGCATTGAAGAGACGTGCAGGTTAGCGCAACAGAATTTGAAGCTAGCTTCGAAAAAGCAGAAACAGCACTTTGACCGCAGAGCCAAACCACGCAGTTTTAATGCAGGAGACAAGGTTTTGTTGTTACTTCCAGTTAAACACAACAAACTGGAGATGGCTTGGCAGGGACCATTCGAAGTTCTAGAGAGAGTCGGAGAGTGTGACTACAGGGTACGGGTGGGCAGTAAAAATAAACTGTACCATGCAAATCTGTTGAAAAAGTTCCAAGAACGAGTGTCAGTAGCTACAGTAGTGATAGATGAGGAGGACGAAGATGAGGGGGGAGAGGCATTCGTGGTGGTAAAGGAAGTACCTACCATTCCTTTAGTAGCGTCTGAAGGATTCTCTGACGTCCATCTTGATCCTAACTGTCCAGAGATCCATTCTGGTATAGAAGCTCTGACTGTCCAGTTTAAGGATATTTTGACAGATTATCCGTTGAGTACGACACTAGACTCATGTGAAATCCATTTGACTGATGAAGTGCCGGTGAGAACAAAGCAATATCCTCTACCTCATTCTCAGCTAGAGGTAGTGAAAACCGAAGTAGATGCTATGCTAGAGATGGGAGTAATCGAGAGAGCCAATTCCCCATACAACTCACCGATCGTCTTGGTGAACAAGAAAGATGGCACTGTTAGGTTTTGCGTGGACTTTAGAAAACTGAACCAAAAGGTCGTGTTCGATGCGGAGCCAATGCCTGACGTGGAGTACCTATTTTCCTTACTGTCCAAGGCTAAGTACTTGAGTAAGTTAGACCTAGCTAAAGGCTACTGGCAGGTACCCATGTTAGAGAGCGACAAACCGAAAACTGCCTTCACCACACCGGCAGGGCAATTTCAGTGGAAGGTAATGCCTTTCGGGTTAAAGACGGCAGGGGCAATCTTTTCTCGAATGATGAGGAGGTTACTAGAACCTTTGCGATTGACAGAAGTTAGCAATTTCATGGACGATGTCATGATTGCTTCCTCCACTAAAGAGCGTCACTTACAGTGTATTGCCCAGCTCTTTGGTAGGTTAAGAGAGGTCCAGTTGGCAGCCAGACCTACAAAGTGTTACTTGGGGTTCAAGCAATTGGAATATCTGGGGCATACAGTGGGTAACGGTCAGATAAAACCAGAGGGAGACAAGATGCAGCGGATAAAAGACGCGCCGCGACCACAAACAAAGAAACAAGTCAGATCGTTTCTTGGGTTGGCAAATTATTACCGCCGGTTCGTTCCTAACTTTGCGGCCATAGCAGCCCCACTAACCGACCTGACCAAGGGAGGGAAAACTGGACAAATCGGTTGGAACGATGCATGTGAGACAGCATTTGAGACGCTGAAGGCGCAACTGTGTTCAGGTCCTGTGTGCTCATTGCCAGACTTCGATCGTCTCTTCGTGTTGCAGACAGATGCGTCCGAAGGGGGTGTAGGAGCCGTATTATGTCAGGACCATGGTAGCGGGTTACAGCCTGTTGCATGCGCGAGCAAGAAACTATCCAAAGCAGAACGTAACTACTCCACCATCGAAAAGGAGTGTCTTGCAATCGTGTGGGGAATTCAAAAATTCCGTCAGTATCTGTATGGTAGGACATTCGTCGTACAGACCGACCATAGACCATTGCAGTACTTGCAACAAGCTAAATCCACAAACAGTCGACTGATGAGGTGGGCTTTGCAGTTGCAGCCATTTTCCATTAGAGTAGAAAGCATAGCCGGTAAAGTAAATGTTCCTGCTGACTTTTTGAGTAGAACAGGGTGGTAGAAACCGTAAATGTGGAAGCAGTAATGGGACAGTCATATAGTAATCAAACCCGGGTGTTTGATCTGGGAGGGGGGTATGTCACGTAACGGATGTGACATGTTGTTTCATTTTTTCGCCAAGTCGTTTTCTTGTTAAAAAATGTAGGTCGCCGACTTCTGTAAATAGCCTTAGTTTAGGGAAGTTAATAAATGTAGTGTGAGCGTAATCGTAAAGCCCGTGCAGCAAGCTTAACGGTGAGCGAGTACAGCGGTTGCACGCTTTAGCCAAGTAGCTTTAACCGAACAGTGTTCAGAAGTAAAGTTAAACTGCAAGGTAGCAGAAGGTTATTACAGTCAGTCAGCGGAGTTAGCCAGCGAAGTGAGAGTCTGGGTCAGGGTGCGGCCTCGTTTGGAGCCCTTGACAAGCTGTGTGAGGGTTGTTTTACCCTCCCTGCAAGACCACGACCAGTGTTCCTGGGTGTGGGTGTCCTGAGAGACTTGTGACCACGGCTGCTACTCACCAGAAGACCCCTCCGGTTCGTCTTCGTCTTGTTTTGTCTCGTCCTGCCGGAGGACTCACCAGTGACAGGTATTTACTCATGCCATTTTCCTCAGTTAGCTGCTGTGCTCTCGGGTGTTTGAATGTGTACATAGGTGCGGAAGGGTATGTTCGTCTAGTTTTTTAGTGATGTTTTAATCGAGTCTTTAACCATGTTTTTTAGGTTGGGTTGTAATGTGGTGGGGGAGATGATTCTGTATTCAGGTCATGAAGAGGAGAATGCCCCCCATACAGAAGGAGTAGCACTCATGCTGTCACCAGTGGCACAGAGAGCGCTGATGGGCTGGGAACCTCTTGGGCCAAGAATTATAACAGCAGCCTTTAGAACCAAGAAAAAGCTCAAGCTGAACGTCATCCAGTGTTATGCGCCCACCAATGACAGTGACGAGGAAGAGAAACAAGAGTTCTACGACCGACTCCAGAGTGCCGTGGACAAATGTGCGGAGCGAGACATCACCATCGTCATGGGCGATTTTAATGCCAAAATAGGGGAGGACAACACCGGATACGAAGAGGTGATGGGGAGACAGGGACTAGGCTCGGAGATGAGTGAGAACGGGGAGAGATTTGTAGACTTTTGTGCTCTAAACCGACTTGTCATTGGAGGCAGCATCTTCCCACACAGAAGAATACACAAAGCAACTTGGGTCTCACCTGACCATACAACAGAGAACCAAATAGACCATATCTGCATTAGCAAGAAATTCAGAAGATCCCTTCAAGATGTTCGAGTGAGGAGGGGAGCAGATGTCGCCTCAGACCACCATCTGCTTACCTTAAGAATGAAGCTCAAGCTAAAGAAAAGCCGCACAGAGACAACAAGAAGACAGCGCTATAATGTAGGCCTCCTGAGAGAAACTGGAGTTAGAGAAGAGTTCAAACTGGTGCTGTCCAACCGGTTTCAAGCGCTACAGGAGCTAGTAAATGAAGAGGAGGCGGTCACCACAGAGCAGCAGTGGAAGGCAGTTAGAGAGGCGCTGAACTCAACCTGCAAAGACACTGTAGGGTTCAGAAAACACCATCACAAGGACTGGCTGTCGGCACAGACCTTGAAGAAGATAGAAGCGAGGAAGCAGAAGAAAGCAGCGGTCAACAACAGTCGCACGAGAGCAGCCAAAGTAAGGGCACAGGGGGAATACTCGGAAGCCAACCGCGAGGTGAAGAGGAGTATCAGGGCAGACAAGAGGGCCTACACAGACAGCCTGGCAGCAGAGGCAGAAAAGGCAGCAGGCAGCGGCAACATGAAACAGCTCTACGACATTACCAGAAGATTGTCGGGTAAGTATGGCCATACAGAAAGACCAGTAAAAGACAAAGAAGGCAAGCCTATTGCAGACAGAGCAGACCAACTCGACAGATGGGCCGAGTATTTTGAAGAGTTACTGAACAGACCTAGCCCACCCGACCCCCCCGACATCCAGCCGGCAGAGACCGACCTACCCATCAGCTGTGACAGACCCAGCCGGGAAGAGATCAGAAAAGCAGTGGCATTTTTGAAGAATGGCAAAGCAGCAGGGCCAGATGGCATCCCAGCGGAGTCTCTGAAAGCAGACCTAGAGACAACAGTTGAGATGCTGTACCCACTGTTTGGAAAGATCTGGGAAGAGGAGGTGATGCCGGCTGACTGGAAGGAGGGGTACCTAATCAAGCTTCCCAAGAAAGGCGACCTCAGCAAGTGTGCCAACTACAGAGGAATCACCTTGCTGTCAGTACCAGGAAAGGTCTTCAACAGGATCATCCTAGAAAGAATGAAGAGCTCCGTTGACCCCCAGCTGAGAGACCAGCAAGCAGGATTCAGGAAGAACCGATCATGTACAGACCAGATCGCCACTCTCCGCATCATCGTGGAACAGTCTCTGGAGTGGAGCTCCCCGCTGTACGTCAACTTTGTGGATTATGAGAAAGCATTTGACAGCGTGGACCGAGAGACTCTGTGGAAACTCCTACGACACTACGGTGTACCCACAAAGCTCGTCCGCCTGATCAAGAGCAGCTATGATGGCATGACATGTCGCGTGATCCACGAAGGGCAGTTCACCAGAGAGCTCCAGTTCAGAACTGGTGTCAGGCAGGGGTGTCTGCTGTCTCCGTTCCTCTTCCTACTGGCCATAGACTGGGTCATGAAGATGACCACAGAGCACAGACGAAGTGGAATACAGTGGACACTGTGGACACAGCTTGACGACCTCGATTTTGCAGACGACTTGGCATTACTGTCCCACACTCATCAACAAATGCAGGACAAGACCACGAGGCTTGCTGACATCTCGTCCCAAGTGGGCCTCACCATTCACAAACAGAAAACAAAGACAATGAGGCTGAACGCAACCAGGGAAGAACCAGTCTTGCTTGCTGGCACCCCGTTGGAGGAGGTGGAGTCCTTCACCTATCTCGGGAGCATCATAGACAAAAAAGGCGGCACTGATGCAGATGTCAGAGCACGAATCGGTAAAGCCAGAGCAGCCTTTCTCCAGTTGAAAAAAGTGTGGAGTTCCAGAGAGCTGTCACAACACACCAAAGTCCGGATTTTCAACTCCAATGTAAAAGCAGTTCTCCTATATGGAGCAGAGACATGGAGATTGACAAAAACCACAGTCAACAGAGTACAGACCTTCATGAACAGTTGCCTTAGAAGAATTTTGAAAATCCACTGGCCAGAGAAGATCAGCAACGTCAGACTCTGGGAGAGAACAGAGCAGATAACAGCAGAGAATGAAATTGGGCGAAGAAGATGGGGATGGATCGGTCACAGTCTGAGAAAGCCAGCTTCCAGTATCACTAGGCAGGTATTGTCATGGAACCCCCAGGGAAAGAGGAAAAGAGGTAGGCCGAGAAACTCCTGGCGTCGAGACCTCCAAGCAGACATCAAGAGACTGGGAACCACCTGGAGTAGAATCGAAGGAGAAGCACAGGACAGGAGTTGCTGGAGGTCTCTCGTCGACGGCCTATACCCGGGTAGGGGTGACAGGCGTAAGTAAGTAAGTAAGTAATGTGGTGGGTGTCGGATTTAGTTGTTTATATTCGGCTGTCGCCGAGTGAGTATATTTAAAGGGCCATGTTGTAAAACGAATTAAAGTGGGTATCCTTTCAAATATATTGGTATTAAGTCCTAGATGCAATGTAATAAGATTGTCACGTTGGGTGGTTGCTGGTGATTATTTCATATCTTTGTATGTACATCGGGATATTTTGATAATGTTGGTTTTAGCAGTGGCAATGTTATTATACAAAAGTGGTTGTGCTAGCTTAATGTTAGTGTAATGGAGTAGTGCAGACCTGGTGAATGTTGAATGTACATAGGAAGCTTTCATATCCATGATTGTATATTTAATATGGCCAAGGCAGGTATTAGGGTGAGACGAGACACAACTCACATGGTTTGTGAGTAGGTGCGTGTCAAATAGGCCAGAATTAACTGTGTTGGCACTTTGACTGACAATGCGCCCTTTTCCAGTGCACTGGCTTCGATCATTGGCTTCGAAGACTGGCTTCGAAGATTGGCTTCGAAGATTTCGTCGTTCTTCGATCTCATCCACGACCAACGGTGACGCATCATCGGGAGTCGGAACGCCTTCGCTAGCCGGTCCTGTTGGACAAGTACGTTGGGCTACAGCAGGCTGATTCTACGTTCTGCGCGTCGGTCACAGGCGTGCGTGGGCAAGCGCGGCTACGGTGCTCTGTGGTGCAGGGGTAGTACTCGTACGTTATGAGCCACCCTGTCTAGTGTGGGACAGAGGACACGGTACAGAGACAAAGTTACCCGCCTTGTATAGCCGTTGGCCATATTAGTCATTATCACCTGTTAGTCATTTTCGTCTGTTAGTCATATTCACCTATTAGTCATTTTCACCTGTTAGTCTTTTTCACTTGTATAGCCATTGCCGATTTTCACCTATTAGTCATTGTTAACTGTTAATCTTTTTTATGTGTTATTACGTTATGAGTGCATGCGTGGGTATGTGTGAGTGTGTGGGGCGTTAGTGGGTTGGGGTGGGGGTTAGAGTAAGAGTGGGTAATAAAGGATTTGTTTGTTGTTTATCACTGGCGTTGTGTGATTTATTTAGAGTGGGTGGGTTTTCTCGAGTGTCTGCACTCATATTGTCCACGGCGCCCTGACTCCGTCAGGCGTGTCGTGACAAGCAGGTCTTCCTGGTTACGGCCGCCCGGCCGGCCAAGGCGGGGCTTGTAAGGAGACACACGGAGCCATCGGCCCTGTCCTGTAGACAGGCCGGGTCCATTGAGAGCACGTGCAGCATGTTGGCTCTGGACACTGTAGCGCTAGCCAATGAGGAGCAGGTCTTCCTGGTTATGGCCGCCCGGCCGGCCAAGGCAGGGCGTGTAAGGAGACGCACTGTGCCTTCAGCCCAGGACCCGCGTCCAGACAGGAGTCCGGCGAAGAAGAGGGGGGTGCTGGAAGGAAATCCACAGGCCCTTTGAAACTGTGAGCACCCAAGGGTTGGCCGGCAGCAGCGAGTACCACTCGTCGCTGTGCAGGGCCGGCCGCCTGCAGACCGGGGGCTCTGGGGAGGTCGGCGGGGACGAGGAAGGGAGAGAGTCAGCAGGCCTTGCCCCGCCCAGCTCTGCGGGCGGGGCGGGACCAGGCGGGGGCAGCGGGTGCGAGGGCGAGAGGAGGACGGACAGCCAGAGGGGCCGGCGGCATTCCTGAAGACCGGCCAGGGGTAGGGTCTGAAGGACCGCAGGGCAAGGCCCACCGCCTTACATGAGGCCTGAAAGCGAGTGGCGGGGATACCGGGGGCGGACGGCCAGGACTCCTTAGAAGCTTCCTGCACGGCCTGCCAGGAGAGGCCGAAGAGAAAGGGACCCCTGATCGGCGTACGCGGAGCTGGGGGCGGGCGGCCGCAGGAAAGAGAGGGCACTGATCCAGTAAAGCATAAGGTCACAGGTCACGACTGCGGCGAGGGCGTTGGTGGAAGCGTGGTAAGCCGCTCGGTTGGCTGCGACCGCCAGGGCCTGGATATCACTCCGGGGATCCACGTCTGGGCGCTCTAAGGACTCCTCGACGCAGTAGAGCAAGGCCTGTGTCGCTAGTTCCAAAAAACTCGCGCAGGCAAGGGAGTTACGGACCAACGTCGCTGTGTTGAAGAGCCCGCAGGGGGTGCTACGCCGAAGGGCTCGCCGGCCCCCAAGCAACGTCTCAGTCCACCGAAGCGGCAAACAATGGCTGGGAGTGCCCCGCATACCAGTCCTGCCGGAACCGGATACGATGACCGCCGGCCAGCGCGTCGGAGAAGAAACCCCTATCCGAAACCCAACCCTGCTGGAGCTGGGCATTGAACGCGTCCGTCAGATCCCAAAAGCCAGGGGGTTGAGGGAGACACTTGAACTCCTAGTAGGCGCCAGCACAGGGCAGAAGCCTTCCTCTTCACCGGCGGGGACGGAAGACAGACGACCGGAGGCAGGAACCGCGCGATTAGCCGAGACGCCAGGTCAAGGGTGCAAGAAGCCTCCGAGCCTGCAAGAGTGGCGGCTGAAGGGGAAAGGCCATACGAGGAAGAGCGAGACCGAACACTGCCATGGGACCAAGAATCCAGGGACGCGGAACGGCCCGAGCGGGTAGGGTCAGGCGAGAGAAGAGCAGAAGCCGAGTCCTCCGGGTGGAGGCTAAGAGCGCCGTCAGTATCCACGGGGGCCAGCCTCGTGAGAGGGGAGCGCAGGAGAACGTCCGATCCCGGCTATGGTGGAGCACAACTTGACAAGGCAGGGACGGACGACACTAGCAGAGTCAAGCTCATCGTGGCGGCGCCCTTCATGGCGGCGCCCTGAAGGGCGCTGATCCCAGGACACTGACCTGTCCTGAAGACAGTGAGGGTCCCGCTGGTGGCTGGGGGCGGCACCGTGCTGTAGCGCGGAGGAGCGCCGTAAGGCTCGGGAAGAAGGCCTGTGCTTAGGCTCGCCGACATCCGTCCTGGTCTGTAGACCGGCAGAGTGCCCTCCGTCTCGGGGAGCTGACCTGTGCTGTAGCCAGTGTGGGTCCCGCTAAACGCTGGCATACGTGCTATCCTGAAGACAGGCTGGGTGTGAGGGGTCTCGGGGCGCTGCGTAAGACACAGAGACCGAGGGGGAGAGAGAGCAGTGAAGCAAAGCGTACCGAAGAACGGACCGACGGCCGGTAATCCGGACGCACTGAGCACCGAGTGCTGGGCAAGGTCTCCACAGCCCGGTGAAGTGCGTGGGGCAAGGTCGCGGGGACTAAGACAGGCGCGGCAAGCCGTGCATGGCGGGAGGCAAGCACCACGATGTCCGAAGTCGCCCGCAGAAGGGGGCGGGGAGGCTGCCGGTCGAGGAGGTTCCTGGGAGGCAGACGGACGGTCACGCCGTAACTCCCACAAGTGCGACCAACGTTCTTCCTTCCACGACGCGCATCTCTCGCACGGTCGTGCGGAGGAGCAGCCCGAGCAAGGAAGACACAAGGTGTGGGAATCTGTCGGCCACTGCCCCCTACACCTGCGGCAAATACGTAACCGCGCACTGGAACAAAAAAACAGAGCGCATAAGCGGCAACAGCACCTGGCCCTTAGAACGACGGGCCACGTGAGCGAAACTCACGCCCGGTTCCGTTTTCAGTTGTGTTGGGTGTGAAACGAATCAGCCTCTATCCAAGGAATGCGACGGCCGGTCAAGAACCTGGCCGGCCGAGGCATTCCCCGAGAGCTTACCTGGCCATATCTAAAGCGACGGAAGGCAAAGGCAGCCGCACAGTACGGACCAGTCGCCACATGGACAAAAAACCAACGCAGATCCGGCAGGTAGTCTGTAAGCAAGCACAGGTAAGTCCAAGGGAAAGCACAAAAAAAACATGTAATCCCAAGCAAGCACACTGAAGGCACAAGTATCCAAAGGAGTACAAGGGTATCCAAGGTTATCCAAGGCTGAGCACGAGTAGGAAACACCCTACCACTACGAAGCTAAGCGTTCGACTGGCGTGACACCCTGGCACACATGCTCGGATGGGGAGGGAAGGGAGGCTACTCAGGGTGTCTTGGTAACAGTGCCCTAGAGTCGCCTCCCTCGTTGTGTATGTATACACAACAGATTCTTAGGCTGAAATCGGCAAGCTAAGTGTATCTTCCATATAGTAATGCTATTGGTAATGTATTTTGAGGAAACAAAGTAAAACACAATTTAGTGACCTCCTTGTGCATGCACTGTTTACAGTACTGATGGCTGCATGCACAAAGGGGTTAAGTTAAAATAACTGAGCAAATATTTCTCATTACCCTGTCCCCTTGTCGTATGATGGCCTCTCCTTTCTGTCCCACTTTACACAGCAGGCAGAAGGCAATCTTCTGGGCACGGCCAAGAAGCTTACCTGAAACAATATGTGATGGAAAGTTTTCAGCTGTCTTATCATTTACTTCAAACTATACTGATGATTTAAAAAAAAAAGCTATATTATAGCAGCACTGGAAACACTTATATACTGACAATCAAAAGAAATGAGGCATTACTGGAATCACTGAAACACTTTCTGATCAGCAAAGAAATGCAGCATTTTCAGAATCATCAGAATCATTTTCTGACAAACAAAAAGAAATATCACATTTTGGAATCATCAGTGATGATTCTAAAAAAAGGCATATTTCTTTTGCTTGCCAATGTATAACCATGTATGTGCAATGAAAACAAATTCATGAAATTATCTAAGCCGTATGGGTAAATGAGGTCCAGTCCAAAGCTTACCATATGAGAGATTGAGCGATGGCTTTCCACTGGGGTCTAGAACCGTAACGGCATTGGCTTTGTATGTGGAGGACCCATACCTCTGTAGGGCTGCCTCCAGGTTTCGAGGCAGACCTGATGGAATCT
This sequence comes from Semisulcospira habei, assembly GCA_036245525.1. Classification (NCBI taxonomy): domain Eukaryota; kingdom Metazoa; phylum Mollusca; class Gastropoda; family Semisulcospiridae; genus Semisulcospira; species Semisulcospira habei. The sequence goes on from BTPG01000008.1 coordinate 129,534,998, forward strand.
GCAGACACACCATGGTAATCACAGAACGTGTAACACTGTAAATGCCGACTTCAGTTTCAACTGCTAGATAGTTTAACCCCCTTCATTGCCAGTTGACGCAGATTGTGTTTCTGAAAGGCCAAAGAACCCCAGCTGTCCAAGGAATAAGGATACAGAGTGGTGTCAGCAGGAGGCATAATTCTTTATGAGCCCCCCAACAACAAGGGCTCATAAGGGTCTTTGTATCTTGCAGTTGGACCATATTCACTTTTTCTTGGCAGCGAAGGAGTTAAGCAGCTGGAAATATTAACTCTTCTTGTCAGTAGTTTTGCAGAGACTTACACTTTCTTGTCAGTAGATTTGCACCGACTTACATAAACTTTGCAAAAAAAAATCAAAATCATACACAATACAACTTACCACCAGAGGCTCCCCCATTACTGGTGTCAGTTCACTGCCCTCTGGTTTGGGTGCGTTAGGGTCAACCTGAGGTGCTGCAACAAAATTACCCTTAAGTGAGAGGGATAACAAGACAGAAACCGTCAAACCTGTTAAGGCGACCACCTGTATAAGGTACCTACTTAACGTAGACCACCCATTTTGATCCCACGGACTTCATTCTGTTTCTCAGATAACCCTGTGTAAGAGAGACCACCTGTCCAAGGCGATCATTTTCGAGGTTCAACTGCACATTATTGATTTTATATCAACCCCCTTTGTGAATGCAGCCACCACCCTTTGTGTAATTACATGCAGCCACCAATACTGTTCACAGTATCAGAGGCTGCATGCACAAGGGGGTTAATCTTATGTTGATGACTGCTTTAACACTATGACAAGTCAAATGCTTACTTTCAAGTGTTGCATCCTCCTCATCCACAAAGTATTCTGGAAGGGGTTTGCGTTTTGGCCTTTTGAGCGTGTTCAGTAGTTGTTGGATTTTGGCGGAAACTTTCCCATGTACTGGAGCTGCAAGAGACCACTGAACATTTTACTGTGTTTGTTTTTTTTATAACCCATTGACTGCCAACTGAACATGATCCAAATGCTAGAGACATAGATCCTCATGAGCCCCTGCAACTGCCAACTGATGATAGATGGGGGGTCGTCCAGTCGAGAGCCAGTTCACTAGGCATGTCTGGACCCCAGGGAGAAAGAGGTAGCCGGCTCGGCTCAACGACATCAATGGACCACTGGTAGTCGAGGAAGCACAGACAGATTGCTGAGTCTCTCGCGACGCCTATACCGGTAGGGTCGGTAAGTAAGTAAGTATTAGATGAATGCGGCTCAAAATTTCAGAAACACAATTTTCACAGCTGGCAGCGATGTCGTTTAACAAACATGAAAACATCAGTGAAATATCTTTACATTAAACACATGCTGAGGATGATGACATGAACTTCTGATGCAAAACACGACTTGAAGGAAACAGAACAAAGAGAGTATGGATAAAAATCAAAGGGAGACACAGAGACAGACATGGATAAATGACAATGACCATGACAATAAGCATCTTCGTTTGAGTTGGACCAGAGAGACAATAGATGTGCTGGTGGAAAAAAAAAGAAGAAGAAAAAAAGTAAGAAACAGAAACTTGTTAAAAATGGGGTTTATTTCTAGCTGTGCTTACCATCATCTGACATGCCGGTTGCAATACCAGTGGCAGTCACACGGACGGAGGATGGGTGGTATCGCCCAACACGGTCTGCTTGTCTCGTACTCTTGGCGTTGTTTGTCACATCAGGCGGCTGTGATATGTGCTGGGCTGCTGAGAAAAGAAGTCAGTGTGTCAGAGTTGTGGACAAGTGTGGCCAGGCTACCAACTTCCAATCTTGAGTACAGGTCATATGATGATAATGATGATCTGTCTATTTGCATAGCAACTTAACCTCTTCACTGCCAGTGGATGCAAAATGTCGTCTTTGAAAGCAGGGCAAATCAAACATCAAATAATCTCCCATCAGTCCAAAGAACACAGAAATGAATAGTGTCAGCAAGAGGAAAAGAACCTCATAAGCCCACACATCTGTGGGGGCTCATGCAGTTTTTTGCCTCTTGCATTTGGAACATGTGTGTATATTTCTGGCAGTGAAGGGGTTACGCGTCCAATTTTATGGTACTTACTATTACCAATATGAAAAATGGGGCACTCAATGTTTGATGGTCTCCACTACTTTTAGTTTTACATGCAATCAGCAATCACTATCCATCTGCAAAAGGCACAGATCCTCATGAGCTCCTGCATCCCTGCAGGGGCTCATGAGGATCTATGCCTTTTGCAGACCGGTGGTGTTGCTTCATTAATATAATGGCTATGGCGTATTGTAATGATGATTGATAGGCCCTCCAATAGATAAGAAAGGGAGGTTAGTATGCTTTTTTTTGCTATTTCCTGTTTCATTAGTTTCAGTCTGCAGCATCATCTCATCTCAAGACATGTATTGCTTTTCTATGATGGGCTTGCCTGACTGGCAAAATTAGCCACGAGGTCCAAAAGCATAGACCAGCACATAAATTGTGGGAAAGTTCATTCACCTATCTGCACAATTATAATATAGAAACAGCACAGTTGGCTTCACTTATAACAAGGCTGCATATATTTTACAGAAGTCTGATACACATTTTCAGAGGTGCCAATAACACTTTCCCCTCATAAATTACGATGCTCATAACAAACTTCAGACATAACTAAAAGCAATATGTTGCAGCATACTCTGTTTTGAGTGGCCCCTTATCCCTTATGAGAGATCACCTGTCATTAACGACCATCATTCAGGTGGCTGTAGCCACCTGAATTATTGTCTTTAACGACAAGTGAAAACTGTTCACTTTTCAAGACTTCTTTTGAGAGAGCACTTGTCTTTTAAGACATTTTTCTTGCACACCAAAAACATGGTGGTTGCTCACAACAGATTCTACCGTTTATGTGAAGTCTGCTGTAAAAACAATGTATTCTGTACATGTTACTAAAACTTATTCCTTCCCAATCATTCCTCTCACACTCACAGTGCCTGGCATTCTGCATGACGTCAGCCAGGGCGTGGCGTGCGGTGTTGCCTGGTATGGCATAGTTGGCGTAGTGCTGTGACCGTGGTCGTTCCCCACCCCCTCCTTGAGGGGTGGAGCTGGCCAGATGGTAGGGTGATGCCCCTTGCCCATGGTCTGAGTAGGAGGAGGAAGAAGCCCCACTGTCACGTGCACCTCCGCCACGCTGGAAACCACGCAGCTGGTCCTCGTCAATCACGCTGTCATCATCAGATGATGAATCTAGAAAATAAATTGACCAAACTCTTACAATCAAAATTCTTCAGCAACTTCTTAAAATGCTGTTAAGTCGCCCAAAGTGTGCTTCATGAAGTCATCGAAATTAACTCCGCAATGTGATTTTTACCGTGAAGCTGGTCCTCGTCAATCACGCTGTCATCATCAGATGATGAATGTAGAAAATAGATTGACCAAACTATTTCTTATACTCTTACAAGCAAAATTCTTCAGCAACTTCTTAAAATGCTGTTAAGTCGCCCAAAGTGTGCTTCATTAAGTCATCGAAGTTAACTCGGCAATGTGATTTTTACCGCGAAGCGGGTCCTCGTCAATGACGCTGTCATCATCAGATGATGAATCTAAAAAATAGATTGACCAAACTATTTCTTATACTCTTACAATCAAAATTCTTCAGCAACTTCTTAAAATGCTGTTAAGTCGCCCAAAGTGTGCTTCATGAAGTCATCGAAATTAACTCAGCATTGTGGTTTTTACCGCTTTTACAGCGTGCTAGGCCATGGCAGACGAACCAAGGGTTTAAAGGGTGGGGCCAGTACTGCGCACACTGCACTCCACCAAAAAGCTCCACCACGCAGGCTTTAGGAAACGTCCATGGACCATGACACCGACCATTCCAAGTCCTGTAGCGACGGGCGAGGGGCGAAACGGCAGGTGAAAGATGACACTGGAAGCCGCAGTCTCAAACCTGCATGCAGGCGGTTCAGGATATTGGTCGCCTTATGTTGACCTGGGGATGACGTCACTCGGCACACCCTGAACGACCAAGCAGCCTTCTCTAGGGACAGCACTGCTTGCTCCACACGGAGAGGGGCCTAGAAAAGGTGGCCTAACCAAAGCTCGTCCCCTCACAACCCCAGTTGGCTAGCCGCGGTCAACGGGCATCTTCTCCTGCGATCAGAAAACAAGAAAGAGTAACGGATCCACTCTCATGACGGCCACAACTGGAATCAACGTAGCATGCTGGAACATCCGAACCATGCACGACACAGCAGACAGCGGACGCCCTGAACGTCGCTCCGCCCTCATTGCCCATGAATTGCGGAGGTTAAACATTGACATCGCTGCGCTCAGCAAAGTACGCCTTCTGGACGAAGGCAGCCTCCAAGAACTTGGTGCTGGCTACACCCTTTACTGGTCAGGCAGGCCTGCATCAGAAAGACGGCTCTCAGGCATGGGCTTCAAGGTCAAGACCTCCATTGCGACTAAGCTGGAAAACCTAACAACGGGTCACTCAGACCACATCATGTCCATGCACCTCCCACTGAGACACCAGCAACACGTCACCCTTCTCAGTGTGTACTCCCCAACCCTCCTGGCAGAGCCTGCAGAAAAGGACAAGTTCTACACTGACCTGCGCAGCCTCCTACAGAGCACCCCTGCAGACGACAAAGTCATCATCCTTGGTGACTTCAACCCCAGAGTGGGCCAGGACTCTGAAGCCTGGAAAGGAGTTCTCGGCAAGCATGGCGTCGAGAACTACAATGACAATGGCCGCCTACTGTTGGAGTTCTGTGCAGAGCAGCAACTTGTCATCACCAACATTACTTTTCAGCAAAAGGACAGTCGAAAGACCACCTGGATGCATCCTCGCTCCAAACACTGGCACCTTATCGACTGTCCTAGTGCGTCAGAGGGACCGCAGCAATGTCCTCCTCACCAGAGTGATGCCCAGTGCAGAGTGCCACACTGGCCACCGCCTTTTCCGCTGCAAACTCAGGCTCCACTTCAAGCCTAAACCCAAGAAATGGGGCCCCGCCAAGAAAAAGCTTGATGTTGCCAGCCTTCAGCGTGACGATGTGAAAGCTGCCTTTCAGACAGATTTACAGCGCAGGCTCAAAGACACAGTGAACCCAGCAGACTCCTCCCCTGAAACACTCTGGGAACAAATGAAAACTGCTATTGCAAAATCCTCTGCAGAAGTCTTGGGTTTCACTAGAAAGAGGAACATAGACTGGTTTGAAAAAAACGATGTAGAGATCCAGGAACTCCTAGCAAAAAAAAAGAGCCGCCCAGCAGGCCCACCTAGCCCAGCCTTCCTGCCCTGTGAAGAAGTCTGCCTTCCACCTCGTCTGCAGCAGTCTCCAGTGCTCCACCATTTACAAGGCAGCCGTCTCCTTTGAGGACTCTCGCAGAGCTAACCTTAAGGACAAGCGGCTCAGGAGAAAAAACAGATGCCGCAACTCAGAACCCTGGCCAGACCTTCCCCTGCAGCCACTGCGGTCGAACCTGCCTGTCCCGGATTGGCCTCCGCAGCCACGAAGGGGCCTGCAGACGTGGGCAACCCTTATAAAATATTTGTTCCTGAAGTCAACCCAAGAAGATATGTATCTGAAGTTACTGCAGTGTAGCTAAGTTACTGTGGACACATCGTCAAAGTGGTAGAAATTATGTCCAAGATAACTTCAACTACTGCACATAGTGAACTTCGGAGCATTTTACTGTGTGTCAAGAATAGGATTTATACTCTTTTCTTTCAGTAAATCTAGGATAATAGTGCTCTATATGTGACGTAAACTATTACAATTAATATGTTCAGTAAGCCCTTTACTGCCAATAAAAACTGATCATGATCCAACTGAAAGAGGCAGAGATCTTCATGAGCTCCCGCATTTTGAAGGGGCTTATGAAGATCTATGTCTCTTACCAGCATCATTTTGTATCCATGTTTCTTGAACGGTTTAAGCTCTTTGGCATTGAAAGAACAAAGATTTCAGAAACACTGGCAGTGAAAGGGTTATGCTTGACATGACACAACAATATGAATCAACCTTGATAGTTCAAGTGTGGTGCCAAAAATACTTTCAAACCTGTAGGTGCCAAGCTCTTCTGGCACCACCCTTGAACTATCAGTCAAGCTGTCTCCTACACTATGGAGATGCAAAAGCTATTCTGTTCATCTATCACAGCTGAGCTGTCTCCTGCACTGTAATTTATTTCTCAGAAGACTGGAGTGTTGACTTGGGCTCAACAAATTAAAGGGCCGTACTGCTGATTTGCCTGCTAGAACTCATTCCAACAATCCCTACACCATTTTCTTACATGCACAATGAAGCCTGAGTTCTGCTAAATGTAAGGTCTGAGAATCGACCTCATAGGTATCCAACGTGTGAAACACTTTTCTATGCTAAGAAAAGAAAAGCTGCCACAGCTGGCAATCGATGAACAGGCTTATTCCATACCGACACCTTCAAGCAACTTCACATCTGCCTATACACCACACAGACACGTAAACACAGCTGATGCATTAATACACTTCCTGCTATACAAAAGATGAGTGAAAAAAGTACACTGAAAATATCTGAGAATTGATTGCGCACAGAGAAGAAAATACTGTTGAAATATCAGAAAAATATCAAAAAGTTGATTGATTCCTTCGCACAAGACGAAAATGACAGGGGAAAAAAACTAACAGCAATACGACTCCACCCATCTGCTGCCTGTAGAAATTATCTCCACAAGTACCTCTGATCAATATGGAATTGTTAGACATTTTCCAATGCGAGAGAATTTCCCTGCGTCAGATGGGCCACTCCGATTGTATTGCACTGATACTGCAGAAAATGATACCAATTATATTTATGAAAGGGTAGGAACAAAAATGATCTATGGAACAGCATTTTGGAAGTGGAAGAGTATGATCACTATAACAGTGGCTGAATAAACGTTGTGTCCGTGTGAATCATGGCTTTTCCGGATGGAAGAGGCATCAGCCTCTTCCATCCATAAAGCCACTGATTCTCATGATCCACTGCAGCACCACATATACATAACAGGTGAACAAGATGGCCTAGGTTACAATGACCAGACGTTAGTCACAGACTGGTGGGGGTACGCTAGAAACAGGGTGTAATTTCTTTTTAAATCGCAGTGTTAACTGTAGGAATTGGATCCATCAAGAACGCCGGATCTCAATGGTGATTAATGATGAGCTTCGTGCCTGGTGAGAAACCAGCATCATAAAACACTGCCCTTCTGCTATCACAACTGACCGCTTTCACGTGACGTTTTAATGAAGAGATCACAAGAAGATTCCCAAAACGTCAGCAATTTAGCGCTGGAACTCTGAAATAATCGTTAATGGGAACGTCCCGACCTGCAGTAGAAGACAGAACCCCTGATGATCCTCAAACACCAGGACTCAAACAGCCCCTGGGCCACACTGGGGCACTCAAATAGAATCCGGCCAAAGAGTAGTTGAAAACCTTTCCTTTCATTCACCGCAGTCTCTTTCCTCCCTCTTCCCAGTCTTTTCGCCAGCCCCATCCATCTTCATGAAGCGTACACTCTGAAGGGCCCCTGCAGCCGCAGGATCCTATGAGAACGTATGCTTTCTTTTGAATCTGATCGAGGTGGGCAGACGCTGTTCCTTAGATACGTTGATTGGATCTTGGGGTGTCCATCTAGGTCCCTCGATCTGTAAGAAGCATAGATTCTCATGTGCCCCTGCAGCCGCTGGGGCAAAAGAAGATCTACGTCTCTGGTTGACTGACGTCGGTTGTAGGTTTTCTTCCAAGTCCTGAGTCACATCAATTCATCTGCAAGAGGCAGATTCTTATGCGCCCCTGCCGCCGCAGGGGTTCATGAGAATCTATGCCTCTTGCTGAAAGAAATCGCGTGTATGTGTTCTTCAAAATAAGGGATCTGCAATGCTCTATGCATAAGGCCTCTTTTCGCCAGCACTATCCTTACATTGGCTGAGTGTGATTGGAGCGTCGGCAGGGAATCGATAATCCATGGCGGGGGCCCAGTCATTGATGTGCACATCAGCTGTTGCCCTCCAAGACCTTAGCGTCCCTCAGGCCTTTTATGGCCCTAGCTTTACTTTTAGTTTTACTAAAGTGATGAGTGAACGTGGCCACACCGCCTCGGAGCTAGATACCTTCAATGCGACATTGACTTGCAGAGAAAGTATGCTACAATTAGTACAAATGGGCAATGGTGACCTACGAGAAGACCGTAGTATGCTTGGCGGGGAAATGGGGGTGGATGATTGGCTGGGGAGAGGGGGGGGGGTATATGTGTGTGAGTGGGGGGGGGGGGGGGGGAGGGGGGGCGCGAAACTGGTTTTACTTTCTGTGACATGGTGAATGCACCTGTTGGTGGACTGTCAGTGTCACTCCCGATACAGCATTCGATAAATTAACTGCATCGGCGTGTTGTAGGGCTGTGCTACACAATACTGATGTCCTAATAAAATGGCGCAATTACCGGTAGCGCCACGCCACGCGGCGACCCCCCCCCCCCCCCCCCCCTCCCAACTCCCACCGTCTCCCAAACGTAACTAGTGACATGCACATGTCATGTTACTGATCTCATCACCCATACCGTTTGATGGAGTACTCCCAAGATAGACCCACTCAGGAGTACGCCACAAGAACACTTATATTTAAATGAGATGCTAAGCAGCTCATCCGAATAGAAGTTTTCTTGTGGCGCACTCCCCAAGCGGATCTATCTAGGAAGTACTCGTGCAAACAGTACGGGCAGCCCAACCGAACATCTGTCATATCTCCATGCATATCAGACTGCCCGAGAATTTAACCAGCCTTTCTCTCTTTCTTTCTGTCTTTTCTGTCCCTAACAGTAAAAGATAAGAAGGCAAATTCTCAAGGCGCCTGAAGGTGTTACAGTCCAAATGAAAGCCATTACTCTTTCTTAGCCTAGACTGTGCCTCTGTGGAGCAACAGTTCATTACATTTCCCCGCAATACATGGCTGTGCCTGCCATTTACCAACAACCCTCCCAGACGCCGTGGAATGTCACGTGGGTCAGCAAGTGCAAGGCCTTTTTACCAACAACTGTAATGTCACTCAGGCAAATTCAGATTTAACAAAATTCTGTCACTGCCGAGAAAAAATGAAACCAATCCACTGGTAAGAGACACAGATCCTCATGAGCCCCCACCACTGTGGGGGCTCATGAGGATCTATGCCTCTTGCTGAGACTACTTTGTATCTGTGTTCCTTGAATTCCTGGATCTCTTTCACGCTGAATTATACAAAGATTCCAGAAACATAATCTGCGTCCACTGGCAGTGAAGGGGTTAAATCTCACTGTGTCAATGCATTTTAACATTTCACACGGAATAAAATCATAAAAAGTATAAATTTACGTTAAATTAATTTAAAATGTAATCGTATACAGCAAATACAAACTCAAGTACTGTCTGTGGATTCATCTGAAAGTACAAATTGTTATAAGGAAAGAAAAGAGGATGCATGTATAATGCTGTTGTTCCTGCAAGGAATTTGATCAGAATTAGTTCACTCAGCTGACCTAGAAAGACTAACTTGACCTTGGTCAGGCCACACGCGCAGGGTACCAGGTCTCAACTCACAGCAGAACAAGCGCAAGCGGGAAGCATGCTGAGGCATCACATTTCAGCCATGGTTTTCAGTTACATTCACAATCACATGCACCGATCCTGATGAGTCCATTGATTTATCGTCTAAAGATCGAGCATGACACTGTTCAGCAGGGTGCTTTTACTGTCATCAGCGAGACACCACTGCCCTAGTAATCAAATTCCAGACTTACATCCTGTGTAACGCTAGTTTAACCCCCTCACGGCTGCCAGTGGTTGCAGACCCTGTTCTGAAATGTTTGAACTCCTTTACTGCCAGTGGCTGCAGACTGTGTTTGTGAAACCCTTCCTTAATTCATCCTCAAAGCCCCCTAACTTTCAAACTGAGGAACATGGACATGCAATTCGTTTTAGCAAGAGGCATAGATCTTCTTGAGCCCCCGCAATTGCGGAGGCTCAAGAGGATCTATACCTCTTGCAGTTGGGTGGTGTTCCATTTTTATCAGCAGTGATGGGGATAAATTCATCCATCTATTGGACATGGACACAAACAGGTCTCAGCAAAAGGCACTGATCCTCATGAGCACCCCCCCCCCCCCCAAACTGCATGGGTTCATGAGGATGTCTGTCTCTCGCACTTGGATTATGTTCACTGTTTCTTAGAAAGAAGGGGTTAAATATGTTGCAGAACATGGATGCTCATGGCAACCAAACCACAGTGGAATATGCATTGACTATGATAGTTCAAGGGGTAGTGCCAGAATAGCCTGATGCCTGGAGGCTCCAAGCTAACTGTCATGGTCGATTCATCAGTAAGTTCGATCCAACATTACTAAAAGTTAAATTTAAAACTAATTTCATCCCTAGTGTTGCCAATACTGCGTCCTTGGCATTGCTGGCCAACATAATCAACAAATTTAGAGGGCAGTTTAATGAGCAGTATTCTCCACAGAAATCTTACGTGAGGGTCACCATGAACCCCAGTACAAAAATTGTGTGAGGGTGAAACAGCTGTAACGTAGAATCAAACCATAATTATGTTCTACAAGAATAGCCATGTGTCTGCTGGTAGAGGTTTTTGTCGTGATGATTTCTGAAGGAATCATCACAAAAGAAAGCACTACCGACAACGAAAGGGTTAAAAAAATTTGTGCATAAGCATGATTAACATATTTCAGAATAGTGCATGAAACTTTAAATCAATTGTGCATAAGGAACACTGATGGGCCGCTTGCTGCTGCTGGCTGCTGTCTTAACCCATTTAGCCCTGACGCACAACAGCAAGAGATGGATCGACCATCATAATTCATGATAATTCAAGGGTAGTAACAGATTATCTTGGCACTATCACTAGTATGAATCAATGAGTCTTTATTTTACAAACGGTGAAGATATTAACAGTCAGTGACTATATAATTTTTCGTACCTGCCGTTGCTAAAACTACGACTAAGTATCAGGCACTAAGCTAAGCTGGCACTACCCTTGAATTACAATGGTCGATTCATCTCCTGCAACTTGTGCCCTGCTTACCGGGTAGTTGTTAGGTGACACTTCCAATGCTACCTCAGCCTTGGGAAATGCGGCCTTGGGGTTAAATGGGTTAATTAATTAGAAACGTGCTGCATATTGATACCCTGCAAAAATATCTGTATACAGCAAGTCTTGAAGGGCAGTGGCCAACATCAATGAATTGAGTACAACACAAATGGGAGACATTACAAACCTTGGCGTTGGCGCTGCTGGCCCTGGTAGTTGACGGAGGTGCGCTTGGAGGGCAGCATGACGGGCCGCTTGTTGTTGTGCATGGCCAGGGCCTGCATCACGGCCTCCGTGCGGATCTCTGCAACAACCATACGCCTGGCTAATGCACTAAGCTAGTTCTACAATCAGTTCTATTTACATGTACTATTTTTTTTATTTATTTTTATTTATTTGTTTCCTTTTTTAACAATATGTATATAATGAAGTGCCAAACAAAGACATGAATGAACTAGTAGTTTGGCGACCTCACACAAACAAAGCAAAAACAAATATGGCCAGCATGACTTTGACCTTGAGAGACCAATCTGATTCTTGCATGTGCCACATCCTTTCAATCAAGACAATCACCATTAATAGTTTGAACCAAATCGATGAGATATTTTCAGAGATATTGCCTGCACAAAGAAACCTGCACAAACACACACGCACTTACAGACAGACAAGTGGCATATGCCGTTACATTCTAATTTTCAAACTGTTCACTGCATCTGTATGCACCGTATTTAACCCCTTCATTGCCAACAAAAAAGGGGAACAGCTCTTAGATATAGGTAATAATTTTTAATTCATTTATAGTCATTTAACCCAACTGCAAGAGGTATTGAGCAAATGCAGCTGCGGGGGTGCATGGATCTATGCCCCTTGATGATATTATCCTGCCTCTTGACAACACCATTTTGTATCCATGTTTTGGGGATGGCTAGAGCTCTTCAGCATTGAATTCACAATGAATTCAAAAACACAGTCAGCATCCACTGGCAGCAAAGGGGTTAATAACCAAACTGCTACAAAACTACACGTGCATCTGTAACTATCTAAGCAGCTTCACCAGTCCCACTGCCGAAGCCGAACGCTCACAAATTAGAATCATCTAAATGTGCCACAAGTAACTTGATCATGATAGCTAAAGTGTAGTGCCTGAATAGTCTGCTGCCTGATTTGTTTGGCACACAACCCTTGAGCTATCATGGTCAGGACACAGCTCTGCTGTGATCTGGCAAAAGCCAGTATGTCCATTTTGGAGAAAAGCGAGATGTCCATTGTATCACAAAGAAAATCTTGACTTTATCAAAAATAGACATACATGTACATCTACTGGCTCTCTGCCAAACTACCGCACAGCTACATGCAACCAGGCAGGTGGCGCTGGCAATGAAAGTCACCATCATGTCCTGTACAGCACAGAGAACACTAATGATCAGTTATGATTATGCTGCAGTATGGAGTCAGTTTGACAGCTGTCACAATGGCACGGTCATTTGGAGGATGGAAAACATGTCAGACTGCACTGACCAGCCCACAGTCACTTTAATTAATACGTGCATTCTTGACCTCAGTCAAGGAAATCCAGTGAAATCATTCCCACACACCAATCCAGGCCCTCCCTCTTGCTACATACATCTTGTACACTATATCTCTGAATCCCCAATAAATCCTTTACGCGGTTCTAGTTGCAAGGTATATTCCTACTGTAATCATTGCGAATAAAATTGCTACCAACACGCAAAGGGTTAACTGGTGCAAAATGTCAAGCACTATACCTGAACTATCGCAGCAAGTTGGAAACTTCAGATTTCAGTAAAGATATGTCAAAGGATTTTGTCGCTGTGCCCCCATGAAAATCTTATAAACAGTGTTGGACAAATTTGAACATTTTTGCTCAAATCTGAACAATTCTGAGTAAAAACTGAATCAAATGCCTGCCCCCCAATAAGAAAACTGTATCTGAAGGACTTCTTTTCTAAATCTTAACAAATTTCAGGAATTGTAGAGGGGAACTTATAATTTCAGGAATTCTGGCAGTTAACTTTCACCCATACTACATGTATATTGTAACTTGTATGCTTAGCAAGTAGTGACCAAATTCAACTCATTCAAAGCACCCTTCATCAACAGCTGCGAAAGTGTCATATAGCATAGCCGCTGGCACTGCGAGCCAACACTTTCGCAGCTACTAATGTGGGGGGTGCCTTGACTAAGTTCACCATTTAGCTCACTGAATGAGTTACTGACCGACATGTTAATGTTTCAGGCATCAGAACTGTTCACCCAAAAAAAATCTGAAAACGGCGATTTTGAAGAATTGTAGAGTTATTTAAAGCCATTTCCAAGTCAAAAGTGTTATTAAACAGGGGCCAGGAAAATCTGAAAATCGCCGAAAATCGGACAGTTCTGATGCCTGATGTTTACATGCCCTATTTTCTAGTGCTAACCTTGAAAACAAAAACAAAACATGTTTGTTTTTAAACTGAGAAAAGCTGAATTTGGGCAAATTAATTCTTTAACTGTGAGATTTCTTTTTTTTTAATGTGACTCCTGTAGGAATAGTCAGATGGGGAACAGAACAGTGGAAATGGGCGAGGAAAAAAAGAAGTGAAAAAGAAAACCAGGGCAGGTAATGTTGCTTACCTGAATGATAGCGATTGTCCTCCCTGGTGAGCCGACGCTGAGCCCGCCGCTGAGCGGCAGTGGATGGGCTGGGGGCTCCAGGACCTTGGCCTGAGGCTGAACACGCAAAAAACAATGAAGTCATTATACAGACAACTGTGAAAAACAAGTTAAAATCCAATAAACTAGAGTACCCTCTTTAACTCATTCAGCCCGACGCACGTATTTCCCACATATGTTGCAGGAGAGGGATCGACCATGATAATTCAAGGGTAGTGCCAGATTAGCTTTGAGCTGACAGGCGCCAAGCTAATCTGGCACTACCCTTGAATTATCATGGTCGACCCAGAGCTGAATGGGATTTAAAAAAAACACCGACATTTTTAGGTTTTAAAAATATTAATATGGGAGTGTCTCCTGCAGACTACAACCAATTCAGGAGATATTATCAAGCTTGATAGTTCAACGGTGGGGTTAATCCCTTCACTGCCGGGAAAAAGTGAACATGATCCAACGGCACGAGACATAAAGCCTTATGTGCCGATTCCCCCCCCCCCCCACCCCCATACCCTTCCGCATACATACACACACAAACAACCTAAACTCACTAGTATACATAATAAACAATAGGCTAAGACTAAACTAAAATAATTACATGTGTAAAGTTTTAAAGCATAAGTCATGGAGGATATCACAGCAACATAAACGGTTGCTGTTTACAGTGGATGCATGCACAAAGATGTTAATTAAGTAGCACAAAGGGGTTAGTTAAGCAAGACTGTATGTTGTTGTGTACTATATTTAACAGCAAAAATGTGTCACACACTGAAGTGGTTGTTTACAGTTTGCAAGCTTGCTATTTATGAAATGATCCTTTCTTCTCTGTTTAGGAATGCCACTGGACCCAACCTTTTGTGCTATCAAGCTCTCATTTTCTAGTAGCTGTATTATCTCCCCACTGCCAGTGTTATCTGCCCAAAATTGTTTTGTGGTGCCCTGTCCATGTTTCTGTTTCGAGATCTAGTTCGCCAGACAATGGCTCATTGTGCTAGTAACAATCTCTAACAAATGTACACCATAGGCCTTGATTGCTTAATCCCTTCTCTGCCACTGTATGTACATTTTTGTTTCCGAAATCTTGATTCATTCAACGACTAAAAGCCCATACCGTCCAAGAAACATGGATACAAACTTGTCTCAAAAAGAGGCATAGATCCTCGTGTGCCCCCGCAGTCACGGGGGCTCATTAAGATCTATGTCTCTTGCAGTTGGATCGTGTTCCCTTTTTTCTCGGCAGTGAAGGGGTTAAGTTGTTCACTGAAACTCAAGAGCAGGGGCGTGTGACTGGGAACCCAAATAAAGTATGAACTGTTTTGTTTTTTTAAAGGTGTCAACTATGGAATCACTGAGTCATCTATGGGATCCCTTTCATGAGGCGATGGGGCAGGAGGCGTGGAAGGGTCATGCAAACAGATCCGCAAAAGAACAACTAAAAGGTTTCGATAATCGGCGAAAGAAAAAGGCCCCGTTGTAATAACGGCTCCAACTGTCGACATACTTACTGCCTCTATTAGTAGCAAGGTCTTTGTTGGACTTTTCGTCTGTGTCACTAGTCACAAGCCTTGCTTTTCACTGCCCGCCCCCCACCCCCTCACCCCCCCCCCCCCCCTCACCCCAGCCTGGTCTTTGTGAATGTCAGGGAAGTAATGTGCTTGATAACGTGGGCTTCACGACGAAAGGTCAGCTTTTTTCAAAAAGGTAACCACCCACCCCGGGATAACGCTGCATAGTCCAAAAGCTAGCCCGGTCTACCTTGCACCCCCCCCCCCCCCCACACCCCACTACCACCATCCTCGTACTCAATAAGATGGGTTTCAAAGTGTACCTTAGTATGTCCTGAGATGTTTAAGCCAAGTTCCCCTAAAATCCTTAGGAACACAAAAGAGATATAGCCGATGGCGCAAGGCCCCATGCACGCTCTTCGCGGATGCTGAACTGAGGTTGAGAATCATTTTCCTCTAAATAAATCAGAATTCATTCCAGAAGCCCAAATCAGGCAATATTATGTTAAGGCACATCTTCTGCATCCTCTGCAAAAAACAGAATGAAAAAATATTGCATCTCTGGCTCACAGTGCACCCAGTAAACGGCCATTTCTGTGAAATCGCAAAAAAAAAAGACAAAAATAATGTGTCAGATGCCTTCAGAGACTTTCTATAGCACTGGCAGTCCATTTTCAGGCTTACATCATTAAACAGCAGTGATGGAGATCACGTACAATCGTACGTGTTTCACGTACTGAATTGGGAAATCACGTAACGAAAATTTAATGAAAGGGTATAAACACGCACAAAGTCAGTGCCAAAGGGGTATGAAAACGTGAAGCTAAGTTGCTGGGAGGTATTATCAGGTACAACAATTTCGGTCGTGCGTACAGCTTTCGCTCGATTTGGATCGTGTGCCTGTGCGTCCTGCGCGACCGCCTACCACCCTCTCTCCCCCTCCTATTCATTCTGTCGCTTCCGAGAAACAGCCAATCATAAGCACGATAATATTCACTATTTTTTCTCGACGCTTTTGATTGGCTATATAAGACTGACAACAACCCAACATTAAACATGGCCGACAAGCAGCGATCTGAGTAGTAAGTAATGAGACAGGGTATTAAATGTTTGTTTAAAACAAGTGTGTGTCACTGTGTGTAAGGAAGTCAGACACAAATCAATCCTGATGCAATTGCAAAGTTGAATTATATTGACATGCTAAACAAAACAATCAACCAGCTATTATCTATCCTAATTGTCCCATAAATACTCCCGCCAGCGTGCACGCAAAGTGTTTATTACGTATGTTGGTGTACCCCCTAAAAAACGGAAAGGGGGTATAAAAACCCCCTTATGTTTGCAATGAGGGTATGAAAACCACCACATGTTTTGGTTGAGGGTATAAATACCCCTAGCTTAAAAACTTTCTCCATCACTGAAACAGGATGTCACAATTATTATAAACTTAACTAGGTGATGCTGTGATCACTGTGAGTGCCACAGTGGTTGATTTTATATCCCTACCCCCCCCCCCTCCCCCCGCACCGCACCCCCCCCCCCCCCCGCACCCCCCCCTGCACCCCCCCCCCCCCAAGTTGTAAAAATACACAAAATTAATTAGAAAAAAATTACTAAAGTTCTTCCATTTCATTTTGACCTCTCTATACCTATTAAGTTTCAATAACATGAGCATAAAGTGCAAGAAACTAAGGAAAGTGTGCATCTTTTATGGTACGTTCATGGTGAATGATTGCTTTTTCCCAGTTAAAACTGTCAAATTGGGAAATGTACGTTGTTTCCGATGCCCTCAGAAATTTTGTATACAACTGATAGGTCTTTTTTAGGTTTTATTGGTTAGGATAGAGCATCACAGTTACTCCCAACCTGATTTTATGATGCTGTGATGCATTTAGGGGCCACAGTGGCTGAATCTGCTGCCCTACCTCCATTTTACCAGTACACAAAGGAACGCAAATGATCATACAAAATCAACCACTGTGGCACTCACAGTGATCACAGCATCACCTAGTCAAGTTTATAATAATTGTGACATCCTGTTTTAATGTTTCTCAACCTCATTTTAGCATCCGCGAAGGATTTTAGGGGAACATGGCTTAAACATCTCAGGACATACTATAGTACACTTTGAAACCCATCTTATTGAGTAGGGGCGGGCGGGGGGGGGGGGGGGGGGGTGCACGGGAGACCAGGCTAGCTTTTGGACTATAACGCTTCGAAGTCCGTAGCTTAATGGCTCTGAGGTTGAGAAGTCTGTTCTGCATTGCAATAGTCCACGGCGATGGTTCGACCATGATAGTTAAATGGAAGTGTCTAATTAGAGTGGCGCATCTGAATGTACTAACCCTGAACAATAAAAACTGGTCAAACTTCCACTTTTGGCGGCCCTGAAAGTGAAGGGCACAAGCAGCTCCCTTGAACGTTGTCGGTGTTGTTTCGTGACAACGTGAACCTTATATAAGTTACCGTTAACGAGAAATGCCGACGCTAACGGCCATAAGGAAGGACTGCATTCTTCCAACACCGCGTACTACACCGCGTACCCCTCTCCCTCCTGCCAAGCTATACAGCATCACTGCGTGTACTTGGTTTTTAGTCTCATACACTGATACAGGCTTAATTAACGCATCCGGCCCTACACAATACAACAAAATATGAATCGACCGTGACAGTTCAAGGGTGGTGCCAGAGTAGCATGGCGCCTAAAGGTGCCATGCTATTCTGGCACCACTCTTGAACCATCATGACTGGTCTGTCTCCCACATTGTAATGTACCGGTAGTTTTCAAAAAACGAGTCTAGCCTCCCAAATTTGGGACTTTAGACCTGCAGGCTCAACGTGCTAAAGTGATCTGCTCTATGGCAGGTTTTGCTTGCAAAACTTCACAGATACAATGTTGTCTTGCCTTAAATAAAACTTGTCAAAATCAGTGCGATGGTGTGTGGCTTTCTACTTCCTCGTGTGTGCTTTGGGGGAACTCTCTTACGTACAAAGGAGAAGAGAAGAAAAGGCACTCATTTTACGACATTCTATTTCTAAGTAATCTGTGCAGCATTACTGTAAGACACGCTAAAAACATTTATAAAGGACGTATTGCGAACTATTAACCTGAACCCTTTATTGCCCGGAGAGGTCGCTTTAAATTTAAACTCTGACCGATACCGACTGCGGAGACTTGGAGCATATACATTAGTAAAAGGGGCCTATACCCACACTCAGCAAAAGGCTGCAGGTGCTGATGGGAATTTTAACCTCTATGGATGGAAAGGCATAGCTGAGAGACGGCCAAGTGGGGAAGTTGGGAGAGGGCGAGAGGAGTGGGGGGGGGGGGGGAGGAAACAGAGTGTGTGCCCCGACACCTTTTCACAGGCTCCGCAATCCATCCCCGCTTCAAGTTTGTGTTTCACGCAAAAATAAGGACTTTAGCTCGCTGCTGCGGCGAGACAAAGCTCAGCGCCATGCTGGTCCAACTGTACAGCAGCTTACAAGCTTTACAATGAATTAGAACATGCCTTCACATCTGTTTTAGTTACACTTTGCAGTAAAACAGATGAATCCAAGTTATTCTGAATCACTGATTGTAATGTATAAACCAGAACAAAGGAATATGAAATTGAATGCTGAACTTCATTCCAAAAACTCTTCAAGTGAGGAAATTGTGAATGAACAACACAGAAGGACATAACTAAACCAAACCGTGTGAAATCAATTATGACACAAAATATAAAACATGAACTATTAATAACGTTAATTAAAAAAAAATCACATACCCTTGTCACCCTCAAAGCATATTTTAAGCGTATTCCATAAAACTAGAAGACAAGCGACACACACCCTATGATTTAACGTCAGTCACCACAATTTTAACTGTAACACTGCGAACAGATTCTCATCGGACACACTCCAATAACTTCACTGTTTCATGTTCTGATTTAAACACTATTACTTTGTACTGGTTCTATGTACTATTACACTTTGACACAATGCTGATGGAACAACTTCCACCACGCACTTCCACTGTATCCTTCTCAATGACGCACAACATAACACGCGCATAATCCCGGCTCGCAAATCTGTGTCCACAGTGGCTGCATGTTTTACACTCGTAAACTTAACTCAAATGACTCGCTCAAAACCTGAGGTTGTACTGCACTGGGCCCAACCTCTGCCAGCAAGATACATAGACTCTTATGGGCCCCTGCAACAGCAGGGGTTCCTGAGAATCTACGCTTCTTGCAGATGGGTGCTAAACTCTTTTTGTTATCCATTCACCGCATTCCTAGAGGACCGCACCCGACCCTATCCCTTGATCTCCCTCGATCGTCTGTTGGGCGTGTTTCGTGTGGACGTGATTCAGCATGAAAAACCACACCGGTAGACAAGAAACACTAAAGGCAACCGAAGTCAAGTGCTGATGGCCGCAGCTGTCAGCATCGACACAGCGACCTCAATAGACTTGACTCCAGAAGCGTGTCTCATTCTTTCAGTGGCTGGATGAAAATTCCCACTAGAGGCACACATCTTCATGGGCCCACGCACACGAGCGGACTCACGAGGATCTATACCTCTTGCGGATGGTTGGCGTTCGAATACTTGAGTGGTGACTCACAGAAGCAGACAGACGGACACTTGGAGTCTTACCCTCATGGGCTTGTTTTATGTAGGGGCCGAGGAGCCGGGTTCGTTTCTTCTCATAGCCCTTCTGGGTAATGTCCCCTGTAACAAAAGAAAATATGTCAACGATTACTAAAATGCATTTACAACGTACTCAATTGAAAGACAATCATGTCAGCAAACTAACAATTCTGCCTCCGAAAACTGCCACCAAATACCGAGTCTGACTTTTTCAAAATAAAAGGCAGATTTGTAATCTACACACACATCGTACATGATCACAGACAAGAGGAAATAAAGCGAAAAGAAAAATAAAGCAAAAAAAAAAAAAAAAAATGAACATGGAACAACTCGGACCCCATTCTGCAAAAAAATATATGCAACAATAAACGAACACCGTCGACGGTGCTGAAAGATATTTAACACCTTTACTTGGCTTTTGTGCATGCAGAAACCAGTACTGTTTACAGTACCCGTGGCTGCACGCACAAACGGGGTTAAAAGCAGGTTAAATACAAAGCAAAAGCGCCGCCCTTATAGTGTTTTACGCATTGCTTGTATGTGAATCACGCTGCTCAGGCTGAATAATCGGCAGCTGGACCACTGTGAATGCAAAACCTGTTTCAACGTACGGCACACACCTAATCCGGGTGATTCCCTCAGTCTGAGGGTACCACTGTGGCCGCCCAACCGAGGTGTATACTTTCATGAGCCCCCCCCCCCCCCCTGCAGCCTGCTGGGGCTCATGAGAATCCTCGCCTCAGGCATTAGGATGGGACTGAAGGAGAGTCTGTAACGTAACACTACTGTCCTAATCCTTTGATCAATGTCAGCCCAAATGTAGAGCATTACAACATGTGTGACTGGAGTTTCGTAAAGCCTAGCAGCCCCCCCCCCCCCCCCCCCCCCCCCCCGACATTTGCAAGCGTTTGTGTTGTGTTTTTTTTTCCGTTTTGTTACACTGCTCTCTTCACAGCCACAACTCCCGCCCCGCCCCCCCCCCCCCCCCCCCCCCAAAAAAAAAAAAAAAAAAAAAAATGTAGCACTGCCCCTACCTTCCACGTATTCACGAAGGTACAAAGTTGTTTTCTTAACTGAATGGTAGCGCGTTTGTCTACTCAACGGTAAGAGACATAAACCCTTATGAGCTCCCGCAGTCGCGGGGCCCCATGAAGATCTATGTCTCTTGTTAGTCCTATGTCCTTTGTGCCTTTTTGTCCCATTTGCACCTGTGCTCTTCACGCGAATGTCGGTCATAGTGCAGACACGCAATTCGTGATCACCAGCGATGGGGTCAGTTCTTGAATTTCGCTATGCCTTTCTATTTAAGGTAATATTTAATTCAATGAAACTGAGGAGCCATATTTTCTATACCCCCCCCCCCCCCCCAATTTTATTAGCCAACTCCATCGAATGAATGTGTGCTGATGTTTGCAACTATATAATGAACCATATCGTTTCCACTCATTTCACATTAAACTGTTCGACAATGGAAATAATGGAGAGGCTTACAACGGTAAACAGTCTCCATCTTCATTTACTGCTATATGAAAATACAACAACCTGTAGAGTTAACTACATAAACATGAGCTATGCCAGTAAACTAAATGAAAATGTCAGCCGTCTCGCCTGACAGGTGGAACTTGCCCCCACTGTGTCAATCAGTTTCAATCGCAGCCAAGAAAAACAGCACTCAGGACACTGCTGCACGGAACATGTTCACATAGCTCATGTCTACAAATGTTGAGGGAGACTGTATCCCGATCTCTACGGAGGATGAAAGGTCACAAAAAGATGAGGATGCCGCAATGTGCAGGAAAAATGTGCTACAGACAGCTATAATAACGATGTGCGAATGCACAGACGCACATACCAGCAGCGGCACTGTTCGGTCTGCCAGCCTCTGTATGAGTCTAACACACACATACACACACACACACACACAAACGCACGCACTCGTGCGTGCTTGTGTCTGTGAAGTTAATTTCATACATAAGCATACAATAAATAACATTTCAAAGCTTGTGTACCAATGGCCTCTGTAAAAAAGTGACGCCCTAAAATCGAGACCGCAATCAGAATGAAAGTAATCAAAAAGCATACGATACCACAAGAAGCCTATAACCCGATGCCGCTGTCCTCGGACTAGTTCTGTATTTCACAACGTCATGCCGTCGATAATCAGGCTGAAATGTAAATACCCCAACAGCTGATATGGTGCTATGGCGCTGCGCTGCTCATTTCAGTAATAGAACTGCAGCGGCGACGGGGGGTGGGGGGGGGGGGGGGGGGGGGGCTGGTTCTTGTGACCCATTTACATGCCAGGGAAAATGCGTTTGCGTGACTGAAAATGGTGGGTTTTCAAACAAGCAGTTAATTAATGCGACTTAGAGGCATTGAGAGAGCTGCCCATGTGGTTGCAAGGCTGCCTCAGTGTAGAGGATAATTACATTGGGCGGCACGGGGACAGAAACCTTGTGTTCATTCCAAAGAAAAACTAACTGTACTTTCACTAACTTTAAAATCTTTCTTCATTTAGTAGGTTTTAGTCAAATCATTTACTGTTCAAAAATACGATCCATCTGCAAGAAGAGCAGATCCTATTGACGGCCCGTCTCGGGGGTTCACGATGATATTTGCCTCTTGCTGGCCCGATTTGTAACGTACGTTTCTCAGCAAGACGCGATGACGGAGCTGTGGGACTTAAATGTACGGTTTTCCGTCGCCCAGGCCTTTACCATGCGATTCTGTGAAGCTTTCATACAGCATACTTACAGTAATGTTATGCTCCACACACGAACCTCGGTCTAGCAGCCCATTTAAGCACACTTGACTGGCTGGGCTAATGGGGAACACGGGCGTATGAGGAATACACAAAACAAGGAAGGGGCAGCAATCGTGGACTGGACGCCCTATCATTCCCCCTTCACCCCACTCACAGAGAGAGAGAGAGAGAGAGAGAGAGAGAGAGAGAGAGAGAGAGAGAGAGAGAGAGAGAGAGAGAGAGAGAGAGAGAGAGAGAGAGAGAGAGATTGGTTGTACATTGCTTAACGTCCCGACAGCAACAAGACTTTCTCAGGACGTGCCTGCACTGCTTGTGAAAACAAGAAAAAACAACATAATATTGAATGTAATATGTCGCCAGCTGGTCTAATACGCTAATCAAACCTAAGACCATTAAGCAACACACATCCAATATCAAGAGCTACAGGCAGCGCAGACAGTAGGGTGAGTTTAAAAAAGGAAAATACAGGTGAATGGACCAAGGGTAGACAGAAACACAAGCCCCAGAATAGAGGGGAAAACCCACCCTGTGGGGGTGACCAGGGTGACCCTGGGAACTAAAAAGTAGTTAACCTCACCCAAGTCCCCCAGGGCAGACATGGGTGGTGGAAGAGAGAGAGAGAGAGAGAGAGAGAGAGAGAGAGAGAGAGAGAGAGAGAGAGAGAGAGAGAGAGAGAGAGAGAGAGTCTACAAAAACTTCACCCATTCTCTAAAAACAAAAACACCCACAAGCCAAATAAGTGAGGAACGTTCTGGTAGAAACGGTACACATAGCTAGGGAAATTACTCAGCGCTGGACAGACAAACGGCCGGTTAGATCCCCTGCCCTCGCAAGTGCACTGATTTATTTTGGGAAATTTATGGTCAGGTCGTTAGCCAGTGTGCCTGCAATAAACTGAAAACAAAACCTGCTGGACAGGGCGCGCATAAACTGGACTACAGACCCCTACATCTGAAACAGCTAATTCAGTTCATCGTACCAAGTAGGATCTTTGATCGTACTATCCGCAATAACTTCCCTACTGGCTTCGACGCCGTCACTAGTATCAGGAAACACTCGTCGGTCAATAATGAAAATACATGTATGTAAAGCACTAAACAGGGGTTTCCCAGTATCGTCCGTTTTCTCGTAAATTCAATTATAAAAAGTATATCTGTAAGCCGCAAATACCATATATGTTTGGTGGTCTTTAACTTCATAAAAGGTTCTGGGAGTCAAAAAGACGCAAGGTTAGATTTTTAAGAGAACCCAGGAGCCTACAGAGAAGTTAACTAGTTCTATGACTCCGCATAGGGGTGCACGTAGCGAAATCATCTTTAAAACACCAAAAACTCCGACTTTGACACTAAACCAATGAACACAATAAAGTGTTCGCTAAAGATCTGTTTATTTTCTTTACACCATAGTACCCACATGACGCCATCTTCTCGCCGGGTCATGTTGCGTGTGGGTCATGACTGTGTCTAATTGGACAAATATTGACAAGCCCACAAAAGGCGCCTGCCCCCAGAAACACACCTCTACACAAAGAGATATGCCAACGAGGTCTACAACACTGTCAAAGCACTGCTGCAGCACAGCAGAGGGCATCGAAAACGCTGATCTCATACTAATTATGAAGATCAATCTACCATGATAGTTCAAGGGTGTTACCAGAATAGCTTGGCACCTGAAGTCGCCAAGCTATTCTGGCACCAACCTTGAACTACAATGGCTGTTCCATATCTAGTTTGAGGTAGTTGTCAGGGCTGAATGGGCTAATCTGCAAGAGAACACATTTTCTGTCATGAGACATCGCAGGTCTTGCTGGATCTTGCCTCTAAAGGACCTAGAGTCCTAGTACCACAAAACACTTATTATATAGACTAAGTACACTCCTCTCAGTTTGTGCTTACAGTCCACTGATGCAGTTCCTTCCGCGCAAAAAGGCAAAGAGTGTCAAGAATCCATGCTGCCGTACGGGCGCATGAAAACAATTAGTCCTCTTGCTAGTGGACCATCAAGCCCTCTTAATCCATCAGTCTAAAAAAGTTCACCGAGACGTATAAAGTATCTGAGCAGGTGCTGATAATAAGCGATGAGAACAGATTGGGGGTCGCGGCAGACGGGCAATTCATACTAACGCACGACCGCAGGAGGGCCGCTGCAAATTTACGGGCATGGTCTCCTATTGCGCCAGATAAAATGGCAGCGTGTTGATGATGGGGTGCTGAGATGATCTGAGATCCTTCAACCCATCGTGCCAGATCCTTCAAAATCTGACACGGCAGACCTGATTCAGAAGTTACATTGCATGATGATCATGAGTCACCCAAAGCACATTTAGTGCCATGGCTCACCGCTAAGTCACTGCCATTTCACACGGAAGGAAATCATTACCCGAGAAAACGTGAACCTGATCCAACTGTAAGAGACCATCTTGCTGAGACCAACAAGGTCTACAAGGAATTCTCCGACAGCGAAGGAGAACAACCAGACAGCAGTATAAATAGATGTCTTTCAGAACGAGGAAAATTAATGATCAAAACGCATCCTAGATTGCGAGGTTGGCCTTAGTGTCATGAGTAGTATTCATGTTCCTTGGACGGTTGTGACTTCTGACCGCCGAATGAACAAAGATTTCAGAAACAAAATATGCGTCCAGTGGCAGGGAAGGGGTGAACAACAGGGGCGGATCAGTTACCTCGAGGGGGGAGGGGGTGGTTCCAACTTTTTGTTTGGGACCTTCAACCTGATACAAAAGGCCTCCCCGACGCTAGACCTTGCTTCCAGGAGTCGAAAATCGAAAGGCGAGGGGTGGGGTGGGGGTTGGAGAGAAGGCGCGTGCGTGTTGACTTTCACCATTCGCCACAATATCAAACAACGATAGGGGGGGGGGGGGGAGTTCAAACACCCCGAAAAGGGATTTTGTTATAGCATTTTAAAGAATTTTGGGTCGGGGGAAAAAAGTCATAAAAAGAAATGTGGCCTCCGCCTTTATTTATTTAGATAATAATTCATCTATGATTCCTGTCTCTTGGTGCGACTCATTCTCTAATATGTATATGTCTAACGGAAGCCACAACCCCCTCAAATGAACAGCTAATACACGTACACCGACGACCGACATGCTCGCAAGAAATGTGAAAACTCCACAGAATTGGCTAAAGTAAGGCGCCACTGGATCACAGCCAATGTGGTTACGATCTCGAGTTGTTGTGAAACGTTTTTTTTTTTTCTCGCATTAACTCGCTCAGAAATGGGACAACGACATCGCTTCCGCGCTAATTAGACCTATGTCTGAACTGTCTATTTCTTGCCCCCGAAAATCCTAGTCTTGTCGAAGAATTCCTAGTAGACGCGATTCCTACAGAAATCGAGTCTACAAGGAATTCTCCGACAGCGAAGGAGAACAACCAGACAGCAGTATAAAAATAGATGTCTTTCAGAACGAGGAAATGATCAAAACGCATCCTAGATTGCGAGGTTGGCCTTAGTGTCATGAGCAGGTTTTGCTCCCCAAAATTGTCTTCCTCTCCCCACCCCTCCTCACCACCCCGGTTTCTCCTTCCCCATCACTTCCGCACCCACCCCACACCTCCCTTTCATCCTGCCCTTGTTTCGAAGCCGCTGAATAGGCTTCTCAGTGTTTGCCCGAGAAAACGAGAGCAAAATTTCAGTCATGTTATCTTCTTACAATCTGTCGCATATAAAACAGGAAAGATTTCCTTCTCGCTGCGAAACTTGTCGGGTTTTCTCTTCCAACACAAAATGATGTGATAACTGACGCTGTCTAGCTAATGTCGAGTCATACATTTCAAGATTTGCCTCCACGTAAACCACTTAAATCCATAATCCGACAGTGTCGTTCATTTTAAGTGACATTTACGTGCATGTCATGTTGTAAGCGTGCACGAAAATGCTGGCGCGATTGCTGGAGGTTACCCAAGCCATTTGCTGCAAGTTTCACACTGGTCGCCTCTTAAATCTCGAGGCTGCTGATGATCAATATTCGCAATGAACGACTGCAGTGACCCCAGCACACTCTCCCATTGAAAACGCACAGGGCGCTCTCGCTGCTAAAACTGCACCGACTATTTCCTGTCCCCTACAAAGGCGGACGTACTGACTGCTGAGGTCTTCTGCTGCCGCAGCTTTACTTCCTTTACTGCCGAGAAAAGGTGGAAACGATCCAGGTGAAAGCGACGTTCAAGAGCCCCCGTAGTTGCGGGGGCTCATGAGAATCTATGCCTCTTGCGTACACCTCTATGTATCCATGTTCCCTGCACAGCCGAGTCTCTTTGACGTACTAACAAACATTTCAGAAACAAAATCTGCGTTAGCTGGCAGTGAAGGGACTAATCTGCACTGTATTGTAATGGTACTAGTGAATACTGCCATCTGCCGCTGGACTTGCTAACTAGATTCTCTCAACATTGAAAATCGATTGGGAATATCCCCGTTCCACTGCAGCCTTGGTCAGAACAGCTCGGTCACGACATAAATAGTATGGACGTGTATCTATAGAGCACACGTTCGTGAAAGTAATGTCTCCAAACACTACTGCGTGCATAGATCGGCTAAGGTGAAATCTGATCACGCGCAGTGTTGGCACAGCTTCGGCATACATTTCCCACTCCGAACTTGCAAGGGGGTCATGATGATACCCTACTGCTAATAAGACAACGACTTCATAAATTACATTTCTCGGCGGGTGGAGTGTACACTCAGGAGTCATTGTACGATAGTACACCACAAACTTACCACCGAAGGCAGAAAAGTCTCCTGCCAGTTCATCGAGACATCTTCGGGTCCACTCATTATCGTCCTTCCCCGGTGTAAACAAAGACGGCCAAGATGAGGTGACAGTCTCTCGACCAGAGCCATTACAGCTGCAAGTGGCATATATTATCATGAGCCCATGCAGTCGCATGGGATTATGATTGATAATATATGCCACATATATGTTGCATTGGCTCATGATAATCCGGCCATGCCTCTTGCTTGACAGGTCAGAATTCAGCCCCCAATTTTACACCCTCAGAAGGAGGAAGCCATCGGGTGTCTTTAATTTTGGTCTGCGACTTGAGACGGATGGGGAGGAGGTCTGCGTTGAAAGACGCCGCCGCTAATTGCTACTACTGGGCCACTCGACGGCTGACAGTAATGTTTTCCGTCAACTTGATTCTCATGGCTGCTGAAGTACTTTTTTTTATTTTCAACTCAGCTATTTTATTAACCCGTTCACTGCCGACACGATGTGAATGCCCCCCAACTGCAAGAGGTGTAGATCCTCATGAGCCCCCAGTATTTGCAAGGGATCATGGGGATCTATGCCTTTTGCTGAAACCACTTTGTATCCATGTTCCTTGACGGTCGAGGATCTCTGGCGTTGAATTTACGCTTTCACACTAAATCTGCGCCGATTGGCAGTGAAGGAGTTAAAACTCGGGTTCGACACATGACTCAACAATCCTGACTTCAAATTAACCGAGCACCAAAGTTAAAATTATCAAATTACCCGCTCAGGAGGAAGACTGCATGACCATAACAGTTCAAGGGTCGTACCAGATCAAGTATCATCAAGACCTGTCATGGTTGGATCCTGTTCTGTTGTAACTGATAACGCCTGAATGGGTTCAATCTATGTAAAGGAAAAGTCTGTAAGTAATGTCCCACGCATGCCGAGAGACCAAAAAGTGTAAGCGTCAAATCATTTTAATGAAGCTGATCCTAGCAGTCCGACTTTGACAATCTTCCCAAATGTGCCCTGATCATCAACAGCCCCGTGCAGACCATAAACTCACATGAGGTTCTAAGCCTCTTACAGAATGTGTTGTATGGCTTCAATTTTTGACTGTAACACACTGAGCTCTGAGGACGAAACTCCAAAAGTTGGAAGTTGTTCTCTGAGCACATTACAGAAAAAAGGCAGATAGACCATGATAGTTCAAAGGCGCCAAGCTATTCTGGCACCAACCTTGAACACTTAAGGTCGAACCTTAGCCTGTTTATGTACATCAGGGTTGATCGGGCAATGCAGACAAAGCGACTGCCGACCTGCCCAGATGCAGGGTATGTAGACAGGACTACGCCTGGACAAATAGCGGAGGTAAGGACTACGTCCCATACGACCCACTAGGCTGCAATTTACGCTTGGATCAGACAAAATGTAAGTCAATATTGGTCATGTTAAGCATCCTCTAGCTGCAAATAGATTGGCGCACCCGTAGCTAGTTGCAGAGGTGAAAAATGTGGCCGCAAACTGTCATAATTTGACGAAATTGGCGAGATTTAAGTGTGCAAAATTTGATGTGTCCGATTCGTCAGGCTAGATTCTGCTGTTTAACTGCATCTACACTACATTAAATACACGTGTCAACATTCTTGTGGGTTGTACACATGACAATAAGTGTTTAGGTTAGGAAATTTTAGCGTCCTTCAAATTGAAAAAGGTTATTTGATGTTGGGACTACGCTGTGCAAAAGACGATCTCGGTTGTTCAGAAATGGCCTACGGTGTGAAGGATTTGGAACTACACTGTGCTCATGACAAAAACAGGAAACATATTGTTTGAAGATACTCACAAACCAGATAGGTGAGGCTAGCGGTGGCAGAATTGTATACAAACCAAGGGGAATCACAGCGATGGACAGACAAACAGTTAGATCCCCTGCCCCCGCCTATCAGGCACCCAATAGCCAGCCCACAGAGAAATACGCAGGTATAGAACAAGACGATTATTTCCATCCTCAAAAAAGAATGGATCAGGTCTCTTATATAACCCATGTCTTTCTCCGGAACTTAGGAAGTAGACAGGAGAAACATACATACACAAACATGAAGGTGCGCTACTATATGTGGTCGGGTAAATACCCTGATTTCCCACAGTAGATGCACAGAACATTACACAACAATGTAACGATACAAATTTGCCTCGAGTTATAGATACTCACAAACCAGATAGGTGAGGCTAGCGCTGGCAGAATTGTATACAAACCAAGGGGAATCACAGCGCTGGACAGACAAACAGTTAGATCCCCTGCCCCCGCCTATCAGGGCCTTTCCTGGAGGAGGAAGGTTCTTCTACCAGAAGATTAATGACGTCCTGTGGTGAAAGCCGGAAGTCTTCGGAAGCCACAGGACCGAGCCGCCTCTCTCTATCCAGGGACACAACCATTAGTTATTTGGGTTTAATGTCAGGCCTGCCAAAACGGCTCCTGAGGGTCTCCCCCACCAGAAAAGGATGCAGCTTGGTAACTGGTTTCTCCTTCACCTTGCTATGGACAATGAGGAAGCGAGGCCATACGGCCGAGGCCTGAGGCGTCGCTTCCTCACAGTCTGAATCAATGTCATGTTCAATGTAGGTGGCTATGTGCCGTTTCTGGGCTAGTTTTGTTTGTTTTTTTTTGTTTTATCCATATTATATTAGTAGAGATATTCATCCCCCGGGGGTTCCCGCCCACCACCGAGCCCAACAAGGGAAAGTGCAACTGTCTGCGGGTCTCCAGCCGACGCACAATGGAGACTGCCTGAAAGATATACTCAAGGGGGTAAGCCCGATTGAACCGTTTGAGCCACCGCCTTCTATCACACTGTTGAATGCAGGGGAATACTGGCGTAAAGCACCTAATCAGCAGCAGAGGCTATAGCATGGTGCTCCGTATAGCAACCCGCATGTCAACAGTGGGATAGGGCTCAACGTGACAAGAGCCGATTGACTAGGCCGGTACAACTAGCCTCCCGTTTAGGCAGAAGTCAAGGCCAAAGTGGAGTGTTTCAGCCACCAGGATCCTCTTCTCCCCCGACACGGGTCTCCAAGCACGGCAAACACTTGGAATCCAAAGGACCAAAAGCTCACGAGTATTTTCAAGGACCAATCCAACATGGTACGACCTGGGTTAGCACAGCTCCTTAAAAACCGCACCAGTGAACACATATAGTAATGCACCTTCGTGTTTGTGTATGTATGTTTCTCCTGCCTACTTCCTAAGTTCCGGATAAAGACATGGGTTATATAAGAGACCTGATGCATCCTTTTAGGGATGTAGATGATCGTCTTGTTCTATACCTGCGTATTTCTCTGTGGGCTGACGAATGGGTGCCTGATAGGCAGGGGCAGGGGATCTAACTGTTCGTCTGTCCAGCGCTGAGTAATTCCCCTTGGTTTGTTGTACAATTCTGCCAGCGCTAGCCTCACCTATCTGGTTTGTGAGTATCTCAGTATAACTCGAGGCAAATTTGTATCGTTACATTGTTGTGTAATGTTCTGTGCATCTACTGTGGGAATTCAGGGTATTTACCCGACCACATATAGTAATGCACCTTCGTGTTTGTGTATGTATGTTTCTCCTGCCTACTTCCTAAGTTCCGGAGAAAGACATGGGTTATATAAGAGACCTGATGCATCCTTTTAGGGATGTAGATGATCGTCTTGTTCTATACCTGCGTATTTCTCTGTGGGCTGGCGAATGGGTGCCTGATAGGCGGGGGCAGGGGATCTAACTGTTCGTCTGTCCAGCGCTGAGTAATTCCCCTTGGTTTGTTGTGGGAACCTCTTGGGCCAAGAATTATCACAGCAGCCTTTAGAACCAAGAAAAAGATCAAGCTGAACATCATCCAGTGTTATGCACCCACTAATGACAGTGACGAGGAAGAGAAACAAGATTTCTACGACCGAATCCAGAGTGCTGTGGACAAATGTGCAGAGCGAGACATCACCATCGTCATGGGCGATTTTAATGCCAAAATAGGGGAGGACAACACAGGATACGAAGGGGTGATGGGAAGACAGGGATTAGAGGAGATGAGTGAGAACGTGGAGAGGTTTGTAGACTTTTGTGCTCTAAACAGACTTGTCATTGGAGGCAGCATCTTCCCACACAGAAAGCAACTTGGGTCTCACCTGACCATACTACAGAGAACCAAATACACCATATCTGCATTAGCAAGAAATTTAGATGATCCCTTAAAGATGTTCGAGTGAGGAGGTGAGCAGATGTCGCCTCAGACCACCATCTGCTTACCTTAAGAATAAAGCTCAAGTTAAAGAAAAGCCGCACAGAGACAACAAGAAGACAGCGCTATAATGTAGGCTTCCTGAGAGAGACTGGAGTGAGAGAAGAGTTCAAACTGGTGCTGTCCAACCGGTTTTAAGCGCTACAGGAGCTAGAAAATGAAGAGGAGGCGGTCACCACAGAGCAGCAGTGGAAGGCAGTTAGAGAGGTGCTGAACGCAACCTGCAAAGACACTGTAGGGTTCATGAAACACCATCACAAGGACTGGCTGTCGATACAGATCTTGAAGAAGACAGAAGTGAGGAAGCAGAAGAAAGCAGTTGTCAACAACAGTCGCACGAGAGCAGCCAAAGCAAGGGCACAAGAGGAATACTCGGAAGCCAACTGCGAGGTGAAGAGGAGTATCAGGGCAGACAAGAGGGCCTACAGAGACAGTCTGGCAGCAGGCAGCAGCAACATGAAACAGCTCTACGACATTACCAGAAGACTGTCGGGCAAGTATGGCCATACAGAAAGACCAGTAAAAGACAAAGAAGGCAAGCCTATTGCAGACAGAGCAGACCAACTCGACAGATGGGCCGAGTATTTTGAAGAGTTAATGAACAGACCCAGCCCACCCGACCCCCCAGACATCCAGACAGCAGAGACCGACCTACCCATCAGCTGTGACAGACCCAGCCGGGAAGAGATCAGAACAGCAGTGGCATTTTTGAAGAACGGCAAAGCAGCAGGGCCAGATGGCATCCCAGTGGAGTCTCTGAAAGCAGACCTAGAGACAACAGTAGAGCTGCTGTACCCACTGTTTGGAAAGATCTGGGAAGAGGAGGTGATGCCGGCTGACTGGAAGGGGGGGGGGGGGGGGGGGGGGGGAGGTACCTAATCAAGCTTCCCAAGAAAGGCAACCTCAGCAAGTGTTCCAACTACAGAGGAATCACCTTGCTGTCAGTACCAGGAAAGGTCTTCAGCAGGATCATCCTGGAGAGAATGAAGAGCTCCGTTGACCCCCAGCTGAGAGACCAGCAAGCAGGATTCAGGAAAAAACTGATCATGTACAGACCAGATCGCCACTTTCCACATCATCGTGGAACAGTCTCTGGAGTGGAGCTCCCCGCTGTATGTCAACTTTGTGGATTATGAGAAAGCATTTGACAGCGTGGACTGAGAGACTCTGTGGAAACTCCTACGACACTATGGTGTACCCACAAAGCTTGTCCGCCTGATCAAGAGCAGCTACGATGGCATGACATGTCGCATGATCCACGAAGGGCAGTTCACCAGGGAGCTCCAGGTCAGAACCGGTGTCAGGCAGGGGTGTTTGCTGTCTCCGTTCCTCTTCCTGCTGGCCATAGACTGGGTCATGAAGAGGACCACAGAGCACAGACGAAGTGGAATACAGTGGACACTGTGGACACAGCTTATACGACCTCGATTTTGCAGATGACTTGGCTTTACTGTCCCACACACATCAACAAATGCAGGACAAGACCACGAGGCTTGCTGACATCTCATCCCAAGTGGGCCTCACCATCCACAAACAGACAACAAAGACAATGAGGCTGAACGCAACCAGGGAAGAACCAGTCTTGCTTGCTGGCACCCCTTTGGAGGAGGTGGAGTCCTTCACCTATCTCGGGAGCATCATAGACAAAAAAGGTGGCACTGATGCAGATGTCAGAGCATGAATCGGTAAAGCCAGAGCAGCCTTTCTCCAGTTGAAAAAAGTGTGGAGTTACAGAGAGCTGTCACAACACACCAAAGTTCGGATTTTCAACTCCAACGTAAAAGCAGTTCTCCTATATGGAGCAGAGACATGGAGATTGACAAAAACCACAGTCAACAGAATACAGACCTTCATAAACAGTTGCCGTAGAAGAATTTCGAAAATCCACTGGCCAGAAAAGATCAGCAACGTCAGAAAATGGGAGAAAACAGAGCAGATAACAGCAGAGAATAAAATTGGGGGAACAAGATGGGGATGGATTGGTCACAGTCTGAGAAAGCCAGCTTCCAGTACCACTAGGCAGGCATTGTCATGGAACCCCCAGGGAAAGAGGAAAAGAGGCAGGTCGAGAAACACCTGGTGTCGAGACCTCCAAGCAGACATCAAGAGACTGGGAACCACCTGGAGTAAAATCGAAGGAGAAGCACAGGACAGGAGTCGCTGGAGGTCTCTCGTTGACAGCCTATACCCGGGGAGGGGTGACAGGGGTAAGTAAGTAAGATATGATAATACATACTGGTTGTCTCGCTCAATTCGCTCCCGCTATTAGCGGGAGCCTCGCGCTGGGACCATATGGCGTTGAGGCGCGTCCCCTGGGTGGTGGATAGGGGGTCCCTCGTGAGAGGGGTGCACCGAATGAAATAAGGTGCCGTGAACCAACATGGTCTAAGGGAAGGTGACCCCGACAGAAAACCCCTGGTCCTCCTAGTAAGGGGGTTGGGCGTGGGGGTAGCTCCCCACCCTGCAAAAAAGGAAATAGCTACAAAAACACCGACGAAAAGACTAACAGTAATTCCTTTCCTGGAGGAGGAAGGTTCTTCTACCAGAAGACTTATGACATCCTGTGGTGAAAGCCGGAAGTCTTCGGAAGCCACAGGACCGAGCCGCCTCTCTCTATCCAGGGACACAACCATGGGCACATGGACCATCAAGACCATGTACCAGAGCGGCAAGGCCGCCCAGATAGCAGCGGAAATGCAAAAGTACAACCTTTCCCTGCTAGGTATCAGTGAAGCCAGATGGACGCAGTTTGGCCAGAAAAGGCTGTTAGTGGGGAGATGATTCTGTATTCAGGTCATGAAGAGGAGAATGCCCCCCCATACAGAAGGAGTAGCATTCATGCTGTCACCAGTGGCACAGAGAGCGCTGATGGGCTGGGAACCTCTTGGGCCAAGAATTATCACAGCAGCCTTTAGAACCAAGAAAAAGCTCAAGCTGAACGTCATCCATTGTTATGCGCCCATTAATGACAGTGACGAGGAAGAAAAACAAGAGTTCTACGACCGACTCCAGAGTGCCGTGGACAAATGTGCAGAGTGAGACATCACCATCGTCATGGGCGATTTTAATGCCAAAATAGGGGAGGACAACACCGGATACGAAGAGGTGATGGGGAGACAGGGACTAGGGGAGATGAGTGAGAACGGGGAGAGGTTTGTAGACTTTTGTGCTCTAAACCGACTTGTCATTGGAGGCAGCATCTTCCCACACAGAAGAATACACAAAGCAACTTGGGTCTCACCTGACCATACAACAGAGAACCAAATAGACCATATCTGCATTAGCAAGAAATTTAGATGATCCCTTAAAGATGTTCGAGTGAGGAGGGGAGCAGATGTCGATACAGACCACCATCTGCTTACCTTAAGAATGAAGCTCATGCTAAAGAAAAGCCGCACAGAGACAACAAGAAGACAGTGCTATAATGTAGGCCTCCTGAGAGAAACTGGAGTTAGAGAAGAGTTCAAACTGGTGCTGTCCAACCGGTTTCAAGCGCTACAGGAGCTAGTAAATGAAGAGGAGGCGGTCACCACAGAGCAGCAGTGGAAGGCAGTTAGAGAGGCGCTGAACTCAACCTGCAAAGACACTGTAGGGTTCAGGAAACACCATCACAAGGACTGGCTGTCGGCACAGACCTTAAAAAAGATAGAAGTGAGGAAGCAGAAGAAAGCAGTTGTCAACAACAGTCGCACGAGAGCAGCCACAGTAAGGGCACAGGAGGAATACTCGGAAGCCAACCGCGAGGTGAAGAGGAGTATCAGGGCAGACAAGAGGGCCTACACAGACAGCCTGGCAGCAGAGGCAGAAAAGGCAGCAGGCAGCGGCAACATGAAACAGCTCTACGACATTACCAGAAGATTGTCGGGCAAGTATGGCCATACAGAAAGACCAGTAAAAGACAAAGAAGGCAAGCCTATTGCAGACAGAGCAGACCAACTCGACAGATGGGCCGAGTATTTTGAAGAGTTACTGAACAGACCTAGCCCACCCGACCCCCAGACATCCAGCCGGCAGAGACCGACCTACCTATCAGCTGTGACAGACCCAGCCGGGAAGAGATCAGAAGAGCAGTGGCATTTTTGAAGAACGGCAAAGCAGCAGGGCCAGATGGCATCCCAGCGGAGTCTCTGAAAGCAGACCCAGAGACAACGGTGGAGATGCTGTACCCACTGTTTGGAAAGATCTGGGAAGAGGAGGTGATGCCGGCTGACTGGAGGGAGGGGTACCTAATCAAGCTTCCCAACAAAGGCGACCTCAGCAAGTGTTCCAACTACGGAGGAATCACCTTGCTGTCAGTACCAGGAAAGGTCTTCAACAGGATCATCCTAGAGAGAATGAAGAGCTCCATTGACCCCCAGCTGAGAGACCAGCAAGCAGGATTCAGGAAGAACCGATCATGTATAGACCAGATCGCCACTCTCCGCATCATCGTGGAACAGTCTCTGGAGTGGAGCTCCCCGCTGTACGTCAACTTTGTGGATTATGAGAAAGCATTTGACAGTGTGGACCGAGAGACTCTGTGGAAACTCCTACGACACTACGGTGTACCCACAAAGCTCGTCCGCCTGATCAAGAGCAGCTACGATGGCATGACATGTCGCGTGATCCACGAAGGGCAGTTCACCAGGGAACTCCAGGTCAGAACTGGTGTCAGGCAGGGGTGTCTGCTGTCTCCATTCCTCTTCCTACTGGCCATAGACTGGATCATGAACATGGAAGATGACCACAGAGCACAGACGAAGTGGAATACAGTGGGCACTGTGGACACAGCTTGACGACTTCGATTTTGCAGACGACTTGGCATTACTGTCCCACACTCATCAACAAATGCAGGACAAGACCACGAGGCTTGCTGACATCTCGTCCCTAGTGGGCCTCACGATCCACAAACAGAAAACAAAGACAATGAGGCTGAACGCAACCAGGGAAGAACCAGTCTTGCTTGCTGGCACCCCGTTGGAGGAGGTGGAGTCCTTCACCTATCTTGGGAGCATCATAGACAAAAAAGGCGGCACTGATGCAGATGTCAGAGCACGAATCGGTAAAGCTAGATCAGCCTTTCTCCAGTTGAAAAAAGTGTGGAGTTCCAGAGAGCTGTCACAACACACCAAAGTCCGGATTTTCAACTCCAATGTAAAAGCAGTTCTCCTATATGGAGCAGAGACTTGGAGATTGACAAAAACCACAGTCAACAGAGTACAGACCTTCATGAACAGTTGCCTTAGAAGAATTTTGAAAATCCACTGGCCAGAGAATATCAGCAACGTCAGACTCTGGGAGAGAACAGAGCAGATAACAGCAGAGAATGAAATTGGACGAAGAAGATGGGGATGGATCGGTCACAGTCTGAGAAAGCCAGCTTCCAGTATCACTAGGCAGGCATTGTCATGGAACCCCCAGGAAAAGTGGAAAAGAGGTAGGCCGAGAAACTCCTGGCGTCGAGACCTCCAAGCAGACATCAAGAGACTGGGAACCACCTGGAGTAGAATCGAAGGAGAAGCACAGGACAGGAGTTGCTGGCGGTCTCTCGTCGACGGCCTATACCCGGGTAGGGGTGACAGGCGTAAGTAAGTATTAGCGGGAGCGAATCGCGGGAGACAACCAGTGCCGTGATGCAGAGAAAGCAAGATCTCTGAAATTCTCTCGATCATAACATCTGGCTGCAGAAATTCATAGAAAATAATCAAAAATACACCTTCACTTGAAGAGTATGTGTGCTGCTCATACAGTACATTCATCGAAGCTGACACACATGCTCACGGTCATACACCTTGAAAACCACTGTTGAGTCCTCCCTTCCAGAGGGCCGAATAGGTAGGCCTACCGCTCGTAACTTAAGCGTAAAAGAAAGATCAAAAGAATTCAATGCTTCTCTGGTTACCTGTTTTGTTTGCAATGAATCCGTCACGGAAGGCTGATCACTGGAGCTATCTTTAGAATAAAACAGAAAAACAGTCCGTATCCCGTCCAATCGATACCGAAGTAATGCCTCTCTCTATGCCAAAACACTTTAATCCTAGTACGTCTACCCATTTCCCTTTGTACTTCAAGCCCGTGGCACTAAACCTTAGCATAAGTTATAAGTACAGTAAGATTGTTACACGAGTCCTCCAGCATTGGAAATTCACAGAACATAAGGTTCCATTCTCTGTGTTTATCTATTTATTTATTTATTTATTCAACAAAACCAGGATGTACAATCTGAACAAAACTCATGATGTAGGACGTTGTGTCCTTTCGTGAGAAATAAATGAGGCTAAATGCCTTTTCCAAAGAAATGCCTTTTCCATAGAAAGTTTGTGTTAAAAATCTTTAATTTTTTTTTTTTTCTAGTCTATTATGTGCATTTTGATTTCCCACCTTTTGAACTTTGGGTGTTTCGATGTTCGTTGCATGCATTTTCTTTTCATTTATATAATTGTGTGTGTGTGTGTGTGTGTGTATGCATGTGTGTGTATGCATGTGCGTGTGTGTGTATGTGAATGCATGTGCATGTGTGAGTGCGCACATGAGTATACATGTTTGGTGTGTGGTATACATACATAGTTTCATTTGTCGTTAGGCTTGATTCTGTATTTCTTTCAATTTTCCTATTTTGACATGCATGTATATTTTTTTTATTATTTGTATGTGCGTTGAATGACTGCGAACTGTATTTTTACTTTTTTTTTTTCTATGGAAATTGCACCTCACTGTTGTTCTGGGGAAGGGGGGAGGGGGGGGGGCGGGGGTGTCATGTGAGTGTGTGTATGCATGTTGTGTAGTGTGTGTGTTTATGTGTTTGCGTGTGTTGCAGTCTGTGCGTGTGTGTGTGTGTGTGTGTGGTGTAGAATGTGTGTCTGTGGTGTAGAGAGTGTTTGTGCCTGTGAGCTTTTATTTACTTTCGTGTGAAACTGTTGTTTTGTTTGTGATAGTGTTCAATGGTAGTTCTTAGCTTACTGGTAGTAATGGCAAGTTTGAAAATTGGTCCTGTTACAAATACTTTTACCGTTGTAAAATAAAGGTTCATTGTTCATTGTTCCAAAACGACTGATGGGGCTGAAATGTCTATGACCAACAGACGACCGGCCGGCGGCCGAGTGATTTGCGTCCTGGATAACAACTAATTTACAGCCTTGCTTACAAAGACCTGGATAACAACTAATTTACAGCCTTGCTTACAAAGACCCTAGACTGAGCTGCTGATGCGTCTGCGCGCGAGTGGGACACTGATAATGAGCTGATTGATTACCAGGAAAACCTACACGATCTTAAAAATCACGCCCCGATCACTTCCTCTAAGGAGTATCTCTGTCAGTAAGAATAGATTCTGATGAGCCCCTGCTGCAAGGGGCATAGAATCTCTTGAGGCTGCAGCCTCGTGATAATCTATACCACTTGCAGAAGGATAGGAACTGGATGAAACTCATCAAGACCCGTGATGCTCCTGAAGCGCAGAATCAGGAATTAACATTCCGCCAAGGTCGGGTCTTGTCAGTCACGTCTGGCTGTAGCAAATTAGCCCAGACTCCGCCTGGAGTATCAAAATACATGTACACTACAACCTCCAACTGATTACGATGTGTAAGAAATGTGAGAGCCAGTTAATGAGCAATGAATACCCAGTCCAACAACAGACTAAATGGTCCGGGCTTTGACTTGTGTCCACCCACACACACTATACAACTATGTGTATGTAGTGATACTCGAATAGCTGAAAGTGTGCTCTGTGTGTGTGTGTGTGTGTGTGTGTGTGTGTGTACGCGTGCACATTTGTGTGTGCATCTGACACTCATAAAAACAAACGACTATAAACAATACACTGATCAAGTCCGGCAATCACTGGTGTATCAAGCGGTGTGTCAGTGGGTGCAAGAGTGTGACAGTGTGTCTCCATGTGAGAAATGGACGAGCTCAGACTGACTAAACTAAATGAGTTCACGTCCGATCGGAAAATTGAAAAGAGACGTGGAATCCACCATGCAATGTGCCATTGCACACTTGAGGACCAGATGACCCTTCTTACTGAGAAGCGCACACTTGTATGGGTCAACAAGAGGCATAGATCTTCATGATCCCCCGCGCAAGCGGGGAATCATGAAGATCTATGCCTCTTGCAGATGGGGAGTTTACTATATGGGCGTGTAATTTAATGAGCTAAGGACCAGTAGCGCAGCTTCCGTAGTGTCAAGGCTTGGCAGGACATGGCGTGTTGACTCAACACTAAAAAAAGATGCCCATCCCTCTGCATGCGACACTGTGTCGACGGCAGGGGTAAAAGCATCTATGTCACATGCTGGTCCCATTTACTGCTGTGTTACTCTGGTGACGACTATCAAGTTATATGTACGATGCTTATACAATTTGTGCACATCAAATATAATTTATTTAGCTTCCTGACTGAGACATCTGAAAGGACTTTAGCTCTCTCTCTCTCGATGTTGATTATCACGTTAAAACATTTGGGATGGATAGACTCTTGAGCATTTAACCATATTTCATGTGCACCTCGGCAGTTATTTTGGGTTTCGATCTTGATCTAACAGTAACACCTCCCTACGACAATGCAGGCGGCATCTGACCCTGGCTAGAACAAACATTCTGATTTTATTCCACAGAGAAAGCAAACAAAGAGATCTGACAAACAACGTGTTTCAACTGCAACTGCAAGCTGTACATCCACAGATGATGCAGCCTGAACGAGCTAATAAGGATCTACTCCACATTTCGGTAGAGATGATCACCATGAATCTGTGTTCCTTGAAAGGAGAAAATCATAAGAGACCAGCCTTAGACTGAGACGAAGATAGCCAGATGCGACAACTGCAACCTTCCCCCATGCTACAGACACACTTCTGTCACCCCAACTGCTGGCTTGAAAACAAATAGTGTTGTCAACAATGCTAACAATTTCCTCCAAATAAAAAACCCAAGAAGGGAGCAAAACACCACAAAAGGCTTGACCAACTGTAACAAGAGAACGATTGACGATAGTCCATGGGAGGTGACAAAATAACTTGGCAATCCAGATGCCAGGCTATTTTGGCACCACCCTTGAACTACCATGGCTGATCTGTCTCATTAACTGTTGTGTAGTCTTAGAGGTCAAAACAAAAAATGGGAATGTCAACCAGTGGGCTAGTTGTGTGAAAGCATCAGAGGCAAGTGGAAAGCACAGTACAATAACAAGCTTTCATTAAAATGACTGAGTTTTTTTCTCTATGCACATTTAATAACCCCAATAAATACCACACTTGATCCTCTGTTTCTTCCAAAGCGTTCTGAAACACT
Organism: Semisulcospira habei; assembly: GCA_036245525.1. Taxonomy (NCBI): domain Eukaryota; kingdom Metazoa; phylum Mollusca; class Gastropoda; family Semisulcospiridae; genus Semisulcospira; species Semisulcospira habei. Next base: position 129,575,944 of record BTPG01000008.1, read on the forward strand.
GAGTGAAATCTTCTTGCTATGAAAACAGTTCACAAGCTGTAACTTAGCTTCAAAACAAAAACCAGATTAGGTCATTGTGGGTAAAAAGGTGCACACACTGCGATGTGCATGTTATCTTAACAACAAGAAGCAAGTTAGTTTATCATTTAACTCTTGGGCTGTCAGTAGCGCTTCTTGTCAAGGTAACTCCTACAGGAATCACCTCCATGTAAAGAGTTACTGACAGTCAAAGGGTTAAGGCTGACCACAAACTCTACATTGTTTGCTACTGATCTGTGTACGTGATGACCTCTTTAGTGACAGACATGTATGCAAAAGTGAAAATCACACCATATAAATCTTCCACGAGCAGTATCAAAACCAATTTTCAATGTAAAGCAATATCAAAACCAATTTTCAATGTAACTAAAGGTGAGCTAACCCATTCGCTGACACCAGTGCAATGCAAAGAACATGTGCGCCACAACCCATGCCCATTATTAGAGAGTCCAATTGCACAGCAGTGATCAGTTACCATGTGCCGTTCCCTGTCCCCCTCTAGTCTTAGGGAGAGTCAAAGGATGCAGGGATTTAACAAACAATGTACAGAAGTTATTGCTCGCTTAATAACACAGAACAGTCAGAATCATGGATAAAATAACATACCGTTCTGAAACATTTGTCCACCATCAGGCTGTGAAAACGTGGCAGACAAGATGGTGACACTTTGCTCTTTCTGGCATCCCCCTTCAACGTAACTTCCTGCAGGCCGAATCTCTGGCCAGTATGTTGCTTTCTTCCCACCACTCATCAACATGTTTTCTATTTCACTCACACTAAGTCACAGTTGTATGATCTGATCACAAAAATACTCCTAACTAGTGCAAGGGGAATGGTGATGCCTTACAACCGATGAAACCAAGCCCAAAACGTTAAACTTCTAGATCACAAGTCCTGTACTCTAGGAGTTTTGAAAGTAGGAAGTACTGTTAGTAATGAGCTAAGCGGACAAGCGGTGTACACAACTGCAGATATTAACATGGAAAGTGCTGATGCAAGACCTAATAATAACAGGAACTAGCCTATAATGCCTGAGAGAAGGTTAACCTTTTCCCTGTCCATAGAGCTTTTTGTTGAGGTGATTCCTACATAAATCACCTTCAGAAAAGTGCTGTGGTCAGCCAAATGGCTAACATGACAATAATATTTGGCACAAAGTGCAAGCTGAAAAAAAAAATACACAAAATATTTCCTATTATTCTTAGATTCAGAGAGCCACAGGATTATTTTTGTTTGTCTGCACATGCATATAAATTATCCTTCCTGCACAACCTTCACTCCTTGCTAACTCCTTCAAGTAAGACTGCACAAGCCCACAAACATGGTCACTTGACAGACCAGCGAGAGCACGCCCAACGCTGTTAGAGCCATCAGAGTACACATGTAACATGAGCATTGCCTATCTCCCTCGTGCCAGACTCTGAAAACCTAGTCCGCCTTAGGCATACAGTGGGTATTGACAACAAACATTGATCTTCATGAACCCCTACAGGTGCCGAGGGCTAATGACGGTGTATGCCTGTTGCAGACTAAAGCAGCTCTTTCCTGCTGAGGAGTGCTAACCATCCGCCATGATGAAAGTTTGATGAAAATCTAACTCTTGCCGACCCCATTAACCATTTACATTGTGATACACTATTGCATGAAACAATTTGTCTGATAGTTCAAGGGTGGTGCCAGAACAGCTTGGCGCCCAGAGGCTCCAGGCTGTTCTGGCGCCACCCTTGAACTAAAATGGTTAATCTGTCTCTAGTCCAAGTCTGTTGCCTCTACAGAACAAATTGAAAATTGTCAGTCAGAATGTAATGGTTAAAACTAAAAGGGTTCCTCAAGTGACGAGGTAACTGGGCACTGACTCACCAGTCAAAGAGGGGTTTGTGATTGTACTCTTATTTAATGCGCTTATTATTATTATTGTAGTGCGATAATGATAATTGGAAAAGACCTCCACTGTGCCAAATGCTCCGACATGATATCCAATAACGGAATGCCCCACTTATGCATTTCGTACAAGCCCGGCCCCAGTTCCGGCACAGTCAACACCAAATGTTTCATTGGCTTGCTAACTGAAAAGCACTGCACAACAGTCATTATGCACCAGATGCTAAAACCATGAAGTTCTGAACAGGACACCTGAACCTCTGTCTGCTGAACATTTCTATCATTAGTATCAACTGTTGATAAACAAGGAAGTTGAACTGTGATATTATTACTGATCCTGTGTTTTGACATCAATGGCAACATTTCACCTCACAAACACTTCTTCAGTTCCTGAACTGACCACCATGCAAGAAAAACACAAGACTGGTGTAACTGTAAGTATGCTACATGCATTACTAAAAATAAAAATGCAATATGCTTCCATAGCTCACAAACAAAATATGTAACACAGCAATTTTGGCTGACCAGAATATTATTATCAAGAATGCCACAGCCCTCATGGCTCATGTGCATGACTGATTCATATAATTAGCCTTAACTGTATATCATGGTATTGGTAAAGTACACACTCCCATGTGTTTCTGTGTTGAAACCTTATGTCCATTTTTTTTTTTAAACACTTCATGACTGCCAACATAGCTGTAACAATACAAAACACAAAATACTGGCAGTAGAGGTTCTGCCCTAGATGTTGTTTCATTAAAGTGACCTACATAACTCACTTCATATAGGTGTGCTCGTGTCTATGATGAACTGAATGTTATGGCGTTACATTAAAAGTAAGGGTGCAATGACACCCATGATGTACGAATCAGGAGTTCCACTATATAAAAGGTATGGGTGCGCTGACACCAACGATGTACTCATTAAGTAGGTTTTAGCAAAGTACAGTGAAGGTTAATCTGACCATTGTGACCCTGACCTTGCTAACAGGTCACTGGAATGAGCGAGTGTCAAGCATCTTAACACAATTGCAGGGTTGGTCTTAGTTCACAAAAAATCGATGCATTTTTCACACAATAAGTCAACCTCCAAAAAGGAAGAACACATCTGTGTCATTTTGTTTTACCAATTTCAATTGTGACCTTAACTTGTGACCTAAACTGTAACCATTGTGAACTTAACCTTAGAGACAGAGAGAGGTCACTGATAACAAAGGTATCTTTAGAGAGCTCTTGTCACAAAGCACCCTAGGCCAAAGTTTGAAGTCTGCAGCCTGAACAGTGAATAAATACCAATGTTTACCGTGGATAAAAGACACTGGATGACAGACAGACGACCACAAAGCCCATTATGGACTTCTGCTATTGCACAGGAGCCCAAAATTGTACTGCTCTAGAAATAGCATGTGATTCAACCACTCAGACATTGACTGGAATTATTTATATCATGCCTAATCTATCTACTACACCTATCTACTACAAGTAGTTGAAGTACTAATGAGCATAAATGTCACAAATTGTCACGCAATAATTATGCAATGAAGCCTTTTTATTCATTTTCATGGGCACGTAAAATATTGACACTGAAAATACATATGCTGTAATACCAGCGTATAGGATGCTCATCGGTCATTGGACAAATTTAAAGTGACGCATTGCTCTGTCAGTTAGCCGGTCATATGACTTATTCATTTTTTAGACAGTCACTAATACCCGCGCCGAGTTAGTTGGCCTGTACGAGAGAGAGAGAGAGAGAGAGAGAGAGAGAGAGAGAGAGACTCAGAGAGCTATGGCCAGCTAGCATGATGCTCTAGTGCACTGTAGGCCTACACAGTCAGTCCTCAATGAACAGAGTGCATCCTAAAAATTAGGCGGGAGGCCAGCTGCCAACAGGCCATGGTACACAGTCGCGTTTCCGTACTGTCCAGTCTCTTAAGGCCCCGCCACACGTGCCAGTTGTGCCCTGATTTTGAAGCCGATTCCGATCCGATTGCGATCGGATGACGTCAATTATCCGATCCGGTCCCAATCGGCTGGGAATCGGGTGTCTAGAACCTGCTCTATTTTTCCGATCTGAATCGGTCCCGATCGTAAGCTTCAACCAATCAGAGTGCGTCTCGCAAAGCATGTCGTTTCAGCACGGTTTGCAAATGGCGGAACACGCCTGTTGTGATCAGTACCATCGCCGTTGCTGACTGTTTTGCACGCCTCTTCCCGAATATGATGCAAAACTGCTGATAATGAAAGCACATCATCATCACTGTCAAAACTAGCAGCCATTTTGCAGAACAGGTACAACTTTGATCTTCGGTTCAAACCGGTCGGCTAAATAAAGTTGGGGAATGTGTCGCAGTGCACACGTTTTTGCAGTCCGGTCCGATCACCTACCGATTCGAAACTGATCGGGAATCGGCCTCAAAACCTGCTACACATACCCCGGTTTTGAGGCCGATTCCCGATCAGTTTTTGAATAGGTAGGTGATAGGATCAGACTAAAAAACGTGTGCACTGCCACACATTTCCCGACTTGTTTAGCTGACCGGTTTGAACCAAAGATCAAAGTCGTACCTGTTCTGCAAAATGGCTGCTATTTTTGACAGTGATGATGATGTGCTTGCATTATCAGCAGTTTTGCATCATATTCGGGAAGAGGCGTGCGAAACTTCAGCAACGGCGGTGGCCGGTACTGATCACAACAGGCGTGTTCCGCCATTTGCAAACTACGACATGCTTTGCGAGACGCGCTCTGATTGGTTGAAGCTTACAACCGGGGCCGATTCGGATCGGGAAAATAGAGCAGGTTCTAGACACCCGATTCCCAGCCGATTGGGACCGGATCGGATGACGTCATCCGATTGCAATCGGATCTGAATCGGCTTCAAAATCGGGGCACAACCGGCTCGTGTGGCAGGGCCTTTAGCCATAGTCAGTCCCAGGCATCCCCTAATATTTCAATCACCTAAAAAACACTACCGCCCACCAGCTGCACATTTGCCATGCACAAAATAACAATAAAAACAGCACAATGACAGTCTCATTTCTTGGCTATGAACCTGATTCCTTACCAACCCCACACCCAAGCACAGCTGAAATCAGCGTGCCCCTCAAATCTCTACGTCAACGGCAACTCAACATAGGTCCACAATTCTCTACTGAATAAGCTCAGGATGGTATGAATCAAAGCACCAAACATGTCTCCTCTCAATCTCATCTAACTAGAAATTTCCAGCAAATTTCAACATTTAGCCCTACTACAAATTTTCAAACAAAGCAAAAATTATTTTTAAAAACACCGGTCCTCTTACTGCCTCAACTGCCTGAATTTAAATGTATGACGTGACCTGTAAGAGAAACTGTCCCACCTGAACACCATTCAATCTGCCATCAGTGCAACTCTTAGACACTAGCTAAGTCAAACCCAAAGTGACACCATTGAATGTTGCTGCATCTTTAAGTTATGACCCATTATTTGAAGTGCGTTGTTGTGGTGTTCACTATGCTGTTGATATTTTGGATCATGCATATCTGATGCCATTAAAAACAGACTAGATTAAGATATATGGTCACAGAATGCCTCCAAAATTGGCATGTACATCAAGTAACATTATATCTGATTTTCAGAAATGTTGCATTTGAGACACAGGCACATAAAACTTTATTTTTTCATATTTTTCCATTACCCACCCCCCTACTTTTTCTGTTTTTCCAAGTTTACACACACATGCAATACAGTCAAACTGACTTCTGGTGTGCTGGACAACTGAAAAAAGTTACCATGACACTGACATTGATGAAAAATGAGCTTTCAGACCCAAGGCCATTTCCTTGTGTATCTCAGGGCAGCGAAAAGGACAACGGCCAGGCATCCTCATTGACCCTGTTGAGTGTTGTCTGGTGACAGCAAGCAGGAAGAGGCCTGTAACCAGCTGCCATGCCCTATATGCTGCATGCAATCTTTTCCTCAGGCAAAGGGGTCATGAAACAGCTATGCACTTTAAACTTTAAGTCTACTGAGCGATCCCACAGACAAAAGACTACACAAAACAGCCAAAACTATGCTATGCGGGACACGCCACATACCAAAACAAGTGTCTAGAGTGCTTATTTAGGAGGTAGCAGAGAAAAATGGTTACAGTTCATTTTTATATAAAACACACTTGTCAGAGTCTCAAAACACCTCAACTCATGTTACAAATGCAGTAGGCATGTGTGTGCCAAACTTGTGAACACTCCTGTAAAAGCCTGTACTGGTGGCTGCAACTGCTGTCCCCATAACAATGCACTCAAATGAGCTTTACACAGTATAAAAATGCTTATGTTTGGCTCAGAATAGACACCAGAGACATCTCTGACAATTACAGCAGAATGACACCTCAGATGCAGCCAGTGTAGCAGGATCATGCAAAATAACACTTCTGCATGTCACATTATTTTGGCTTATTTCACTCTGAGGTCAGATGTCTAATGAAATATACATGCTGACACTGTTTCATTGTAGTTTTCCTCTTAACCTTTGACCTTACCCCCAACCCCTCCAATCCACCCCCCAGCCCCCACCCTACTCCACCCACCCCACAACTTCAATAACTGAAAGATTGCATTTTTAAACAAACGCATTTATCAAACTGAACGCCCTAAACCACACCCCTTTCAAGGTCAAGGTCAAAGGTCACAGCTCAGACTCATGACTACCTGTAAGACAAGAAATAAATGAACAAACACACTAAACATAGCTCACAGTGCAGGTAAACAGGGTGTTGCGATGTATAACATGCAAAAACGCCTATAAAACTGCAAATGCAGCGATTTTGGGGAAAATATAAAAAAAATTCATGATTTTCTCAGTTTTCCAACTGCATAAGTCCAAAATCAATTATATGGTAACATTAAACCAGTTTCAGATCTATATCGCATATGGCATGTGGTGCCCTGACAGGCCACGGTACACAGTTGCGTTTCCGTACTGTCCAGCCTCTTAGCCATAGTCAGTCCCACTCCCAGACATCCCCTAATATTTCAAACACCTAAAAAAAACACTACCGCCCACCAGCTGCACATTTGCCATGCACAAAATAACAATAAAGAAGTACCCAACGGAGAAAGAAACACGCTTAGAAAAGACGGGTACAACACAATTTATTAATATTTCGGGTAAATACCCTTTGTCAAAATAGACAAACAAACAAACATAGAGATTAGCCGCTACTTATCTTCAATGGCAGAAGGAATGTGGCACATTCCTTCTGCCATTGAAGATAAGTAGCGGCTAATCTCTATGTTTGTTTGTTTGTCTATTTTGACAAAGGGTATTTACCCGAAATATTAATAAATTGTGTTGTACCCGTCTTTTCTAAGCGTGTTTCTTTCTCCGTTGGGTACTTCTTTGCATATTACACGCTTGGCAGTCACCTTTTTGGTCTGGATTGATTTAAAATAACAATAAAAACAACACATTGACAGTCTCCTTTCTTGGCTATGAACCTGATTCCTTACCAACCCCACACCCAAGCACAGCTGACATCAGTGTGCCCCTCAAATCACTACGCCAACGGCAACTCAACAATTCTCTACTGAATAAGCTCAGGATGGTATGAATCAAAGCACCAAACATGTCTCCTCTCATCTAACTAGAAATTTCCAGCAAATTTCAACATTTAGCCCTACTACAAATTTTCAAACAAGGCAAAAATTATTTTTAAAAACACCGGTCCTCTTACTGCCTCCTGCCTGAATATGTATAACGTGACCAACAGTGATGGGTGACACTTGCCCCCTCTCTCGAGCAAATGTAAACAATACTGCAAGCAAGGGCCCTGACTAGGTACATGGTCCAACATGATCAATGCAAAACGCTTTCCGCCTGTAAGAGGCATACACCCTCATCAGTCCCCAGGCTGCAGTAACTCCAAGTCTCTTGTTGGTCTCATTGACGATGATTTTGATCCGCGGAGTCGGTATGAGAATGCCGCTGCGATTAGGTCTAGATATCTGTAGCAATTTTTTTTTCACAAAGTTCAGCAGTTTACGTATTCATAATAGATGTGTATAGAAGCAAAGGCAATGGCTGTACGGTTGTCAGTGCTGCCGGTTCGTAATTTTTGCAGAGATATGCGTATTTTTAAATGATGTCCAAAATGTTGTAATGTAAGACGTTGTAATTGATGTACCAGTGGTCTCTCGTGCTCACACATATATATCTTCGTTCTTATTTCATGGTTACACAATCAGTAACTCATTCTTGCTTGTTTACGTCTTGTAGTTGAAGTCCACATCATGTAATTACTTGTATACTGACAACCACAATCTGTTTCTTGCTTTGTTTGTTGTTTTCTAGGAGATGGCGGAGGGAGGGGGTGTCTATGACAATTTGACAAAAATGTGTTGTGGTTGGTGTCCTGGACACTAAAGCTTGAATCAGTTCTTCCAGAAAACTGGTTCTTGTTGCTGAAAACCATTGTGCTCTTCACTGTAGCACAGTAATTCAGTGCTTGCACATACATGTTTACAGAAAAAAGCATATTGTATGTAATGGAAGTCATTGAACGCAAACCTGATTACATTAGATTGCAAAATAGCAACAACAAAAAAATCCGAAATTGCCAAATATTATACTTGCCTTTGGTATTTTATACACCAAGTATAGCAGGTATAGTTGGCTGCATGATGAATGTAACCAGTGCAAGAGTGAGTTTCTCAAGGTCTGCAAGAGGCATAGACGTTCAAAAGTCCTCACCACCTATGGATCGTTATGAGACTCTACGCATATTGCTTGAGATTTTATCTGAGTGATAGTGTACTCAAACTGAGGAAGTAGATGCGGACAAAGTAACGATTATAATACACATCTGCAAGAGGCACAGATCCTCATGAGTCGCCTCTGCCAGCGGGTTCATGAAAATCTACGCCTCTGACTGGTACCATTCATGCTCCTGTTTCTCAGTCTAACTGAAAACAGCCTTGACTGTAACCAAATGGCAGGCAAGCACCGCGAAAACGTAAACAGTGAGAGTCTGCGGTAAACAGTGAGAGTCTGCGGACCAAGTTACCAAGATGTGTTGACAAGTTTGACAACTGAGCAGACTACTAGACCACGCCCACAAAAGGCACTTGTGATTGAGGTAGAACTATACATCGCAGTTGATAACTTGCCCTGGCCAAATAGTAAAGAGATTGATAAAAATACAAGGTTAATGTATTAATTAATAAAGAAATCAAGTTGAAATAAGGACTTAGTAGTAGTATCTCTTATCATCATAAATTTATAACCTTTTAATGACTTGCTTTTACATTGATGGTTCTGAATTTTAACCTTTATTTTGACAATATACATAATAAATAAATATAACTTCTTATTAGAAATAACCGTTGTTGGTTGAGACCATGGAAATTTTAAAATTAACCAAACGCATGGTATGGCAGCTTCTGTAACTAAAGTACATTATAAAAACCTTTTTTTTTAAAAAAAATTAAGCCAAAATATTAGTCCCCGATCACTCTAGTGCCAGCGGGATAATAAACTTGAATTAGTAGTAGTAGTAGTAGTAGTAACTTGACAGTAGCCCCAGTAGACGCAGCGGCTGCGCTTCGCTAGCACCCAATCAATTTCAACCTTTTCTCGATTATGTATACTTTTTGTGGTGGCTCGCAAAGCTTCTGTGCCTACTGAACAGGCTACAGGGGTGACCGAGCGTGGAAGGATGAAATTAGTTCATTAGAAGAAGAGGGTGTTCGTTATGCAAGTGTATTCTTTTCGTTTGTTGTACACTACACGCCGACATCCGTTTTTTTGATGCTGACATTTCAAAATAAAAAATGCCAAAAACGTGATTTTTTTGTTGACTTATGGATTTTCAAAATGACCTATTGATTTTATGTTCCTCCGGTCATATGACTTATTGACTGCAAAACTCAACCTAATCACTGTAATACAGTCACCAACTCAGGTAAAGGAGATTGTTCAACTTTTCTCTGCCATCCCACTGTCTGGTCGTGTCCTGCCATCTTATTACTAATACTAGTAATGGCATGAATTGACTACAAAGTGTATGCTTAAATTTTTAAGAAGGACTTCAATATTGTGCATTGACAGAATATGCCGACAAAACATTGCTAAAAGTAGTAAAAGTGTATCTCTTTCAATGCTGAGAAACAGGTGACATCTGAGGTGTTCATGACGTTCACCAACTTGTTTTCCTATGAATTGTGTACTGCATCTCATAATTTCATTCAATTTGTTCAAGATGATTTCTCAGCCTGCAGAAACACCTGTGTGCACTCTACCTCATCTCTCAGAAGTCTTTTATCACACATTTCACATCACACAGATAATATCAGTTTACTAACATCCACCCCTAGAATAAGGTCATTATACTAATAAAATACAAAGAATATTTTGCACTGTATGTGTACTAACAATGCTATGGTAGTGCCAAAGTATACAAAGTAAGACTGACCTGACTGGAGAAAATAACAGTATTAACAGTGAACCACTTCTTGTTTCACTGTGTGTTTGCAGTGGTATGACTCACCTGGTGTCTGCGTGTATATAACAGTATATTTTATAATTCAAAGAGGCGTACTATACTACGGAAACAAAATTCACTAAAATCTTTTATAAGCGAAAAGACATCAACACTAGCTTTATTCCGATTGTGCGTGTGAAAGAAACTGTAATGCAGGCCTCGGTACTCACTCATGAATGTCTGCTGTTTTGGAGTCCGGCCTGTATGTCTGCAGTTGACGGTATGCATAGGCCTTTACTTTGCCTCGATATTTCAAACGTAACCAAATGTACCGGAGACTGTATGCTGTAGTCGGGTGCTGTAAAGGAAACTCGTCGGTGGTATACAGCTACAAAACAAAAGATACTGGAATGGGGACAAGACGAGCTTCCAAAGGGATAATTATGAAAATGACAGTGCCTGCTCAAGCGCAATGGACGACCTACCTTCTGAAAGCTCGAGGTCAAGCTCGGCAAGTTTCTCTCTGACATCATCTGGTAAAGTTGCGATGTCTACTTCGATGCCAGCCATGGTTTTTGTACTGTGATACAAGGAATAAAACTTCACTGCTTTACATGATGAACCATCGATTCCCAGTCGCCATTTTGGAAAGCACAACCACACCTAAGTCTCGCGAGAGTGTGCGAGAGTACAAATATCAGGAATGGTGGCGCAAGAATGCGGTAGGCAGCCAGAAAGAAGAGTGTGATCCAGATATCTCTTTAGCAACAGATTATCCTTTTTTCTTGATACTGTGATTCGTAAGTATTTAACACCAGTGAAGCATTTTGCTGTGTTTTGTAATGAACGGATAACCTGAAATGTAAGGATAGATCAAAATGTGGCTCGCTCTCTGCATCCTGGGATGGAGTGTCGAGTTTAGCTGCACCAATTCACAAATGGTACACTTTAGATTTAAAACTGATTGTGTTTACAGTACGGTGGACAGGCGTATTTTGACAGCACCGAAGACGATGATATACCTTTTGGTTTTGATTTTTTTTCTGTCATGCTAAGAAACTAAAAAAGGAAGTGACCGTGTAGCTGGTCCCGTGTAGCAGCCTCCTATGAGTATGAGTATAGATCTAAACATCATATTATTAGACAGACCCATGCACGCACCTTATGTTATTCAGACGCACCATTGAGTCATTTTACTGGAGTGATTAGACTGGTTCTTCAGTTTTGAGTTACCTCACAGTTTGGGTCACATTTTAGTTATTGTCATACCTTGGGCCCAAAATATAGTACTAAAATTCCAATTATGCCACAGGAGATAGGTCAACCTGTTTTTTGGCTCATGTGCGAAGCAAAAGTGAGTACGTTTTGGGCCAGTGGTCGTCCGTCCACCCGCTGTTGTCTGTTGTCCGAGGTAAACTTTAACGTTGGCATTTTCTCGGAGACTATTCAAGCCACATTCTTCAAACTTGGCCCAAGGATTCTTTGTGGTAAGACCTTTCTAAACATACCAATTTGAGTGACCTCTCACAAAGGTCAAGGTCACAGGGCATCAGAAAATGGGTCCAAAATAGCTATATTTTGATATAATTTATTTTTTCTCAGATACTATTCACAAACACAACTTCAAACCCAAACTTGGTACAATGATACCTGATGGTAAGACCTTTCTATACATACTAATTTGTTTGATCCCTCAGGAAGGTCAAGGGTCACAAGAGCTCAGGAAATAGGTGAAAAATAGCCATATTTTGACATAATTTATTTTTTTTCTCAAATACTATTCACAACTTCATACCCAAACTTGGTACAGAGATACTTGATGGTAAGACCCATTAGTGCATACTAATTTGTATGACCCCTCAGAAAGGTCAAGGGCTCAGGAAATAGGTCTGAAATGGCCATATTTTGACAAAAGATGTTTTTTTCTCAAATACTATTCACAACTTTAAACCTAAACTTGCTACAGAGATACCTGATGGAAGATCATTCTATGCCAACTAATTTGGTTGATCCCTCGGAAAGGTAAGGGTCACGACAGCTCAGGAAATAGGTCTAAATTGCCATATTTTGACAAAAGATGTTTTTTTCACAAATACTATTCACAACTTCAAACCCAAATTTGGTACAGAGATACCTGATGGTAAGACCTATCTATGCATACTATTACTAATTTGAATGATCCCTTGGAAAGGTCGTGTGTGTAAAATGCTGATTTTTTATAAAATTGTAGCTTTTCCCAAATTTTTGCAAATTTTTTAACTAAATTTGACACAAAGATAGCTGATGATAAGACCTTTCTATGCATACTGTTTACTAATTTAGTTGACTCATCACAAAGGTCCAGGGTCACGGGGGGTTGACAGATGTGTGAAAAATGCTTACATTTTCAGAAAACATGGATTTTGCTGCAGCAGAACTAGAAGCCAGCCCTTGTCACAAAGGTCACACATGTAAATCGGTCATACACTTGAGCGAGAATTGCTTTGCACTTTCATTTTTTTTTTGTTGCTTTTTTTGTGTGTGAATAGCACAGATGAATATTTCGCTGATGCCAAAATTGTAGTACTGTCTGTGCAGAAGACATCAGAGACAGGGACTACAACAATAACTGCTCTTGACCCAAGTGATGTCTTTTGCATCATCAGCTAGTTATTCAATTGATACATCAGGTTTTTGTTGATTTGTTCACCTCCACACAGAGAATTTTAATGTTAGGTGTTGGTGTGATAAATAAGGGTTTGTCAGGTGAGCTGAAACAGCATACTTTGTTTTTAGCCTTGTACTACTAGTTGCAGAAACTGAAGACAGTCAAAGTTAGATGCCACTGTTAGTCACACTTAGTGCCATTGAAGCACTGTTCTTCGAAGTTCCAATAATCAATAACTTTTTTGTGATTTGAAATTGAAGGTATACAATTGTAAGTATGTGGAATACATTTTCTATATGATGAAATCAGTTTCTCTGAGGCTGAACATGAATGGCTAGTTAAACTTAAAGTAGTTTAGTTAGCCTTTCTAAATTCTAGGGACATTATAATTTACTTAAAGACTGGCACATATTGACGTGTTTAATTAATTTAAACCACCATTAAATACTAGTGCAGGCCCTCAACTTTCGTGATGTACTGCTACTGAAGACATTTTAATTAGTGCGGAAAGGCAGCTAGCCTTACGCTGCATCTCATCAAAACCTTGATTCTGTTTCAATTTGAAAAATGTTAACCCTTTTGCAGTCAACAGCAATTGTCATCCAAGGTGATTCTTGCAGGAATCACCTCAAAAGCACAAAAACAAGCTACCTATAGCCAATGGGTAATCACCTGCCTTTCACTGATTCATTTAGCAACTGATAGAACTGTATGACACTAATTCATTTAGAAGGCATTGTGAATTAAATCTATGAAATTCAAAAACATGTAACTTGACATTGTATGTTTTCAGTTATACTTATAGTGGCTGTCTTCTTCAAATCTGCATTTTCAGTCTGTTGTGTTTCAGATCAGTCATGGATGAAGATTTTCGAAAGCGTCTGAGAAAGACACTTTACTGTGGTGACTTGGAACCAGAGGCTGCATCTTTGTCCCTTACTGGTATGAGTGCCTGAAAATATTTCTAGATCAAAATACCATGTGATTATCATCATTCTTGTTTAGACAGTGAGTACACACAAATTATGAGTGATTTGCCCTCATATTTAGGAACATTGTTCACATCATGAGATCTGCTTGAGTTGCTCATATTGACGTGTGTGATTGTCTCTGTTTATTCAGTGTAGTGACAGATCACAAAATTGTTGGTGTCTATATTTTTGCTTAATTATCAAAAGCAATTAGGCTGTGTTGTTATTCTTTATATTACAGTGAGCTATTTTATGACACCTTCAGAATGTCACATTATCCTGTCCTCATTTGCTGTTTCAGACCTATCTGTGGAGTATTTCCAGGGTCTTGCGCCACACAACCTAGGCTACATTGATCTTCATTCAGCTTCCAATGTCACCAGGTTTGTTTTCTTTGAGTTTGAAGTGCCAGGTATTATCAGTGAAAACTTCACTAACTCGGCTAATAAATTAATGTATCCGTGAATATGACTGAATATGTTTAGACATTATTTGTTGTGATTGTGACCTTGCTGAGACTTAAATTTTAATTAGCTATTTTTCTTTGATTATATTACATGACACTTTTTCTTGTTTCACTTTCAGCCATGACACTGTTTCGACTTCTTCAGTTGCCATGGGAATGATCTATGCCAAGCGGTTGCAGAGGAAGCGACCTGACTATGTTGGGAAGATGTCGTCCTCTGATCTCTTCCTTATTTCCATGGTATTTATTTTTCATTCAGCAGAAAAATACAGTTATACAGACAATTTGCTGTTATAGTTTGGGGGGGGGGGGGGGGGAGCTTGCTCATGATGCTCAAAACAAAACTTTTCAACAGTAATATGTGTGTATGGTCCTTTTTACTTTCAATATGCACTTACTGCCTTGACATCTGTATGTATTGAAACGTTTTTAATAATAAAAAAATAGACACTCTTGACTTCTCAGTTAACCCATGTTCCAAGGGAAGACATCTGATGTGACAGGTTTATTTATGATACATGTAGGCCTTACTTACTTACAGAGTCTGACGTTGCTGATCTTCTCTGGCCAGTGGCTTTTCAAAATTCTTCTAAGGCAACTGTTCATGAAGGTCTGTACTCTGTTGACTGTAGTTTTTGTCAATCTCCAAGTCTCTGCTCCATATAGGAGAACTGCTTTTACATTGGAGTTGAAAATCCGGACTTTGGTGTGTTGTGACAGCTCTCTGGAACTCCACACTTTTTTCAACTGGAGAAAGGCTGTTCTGGCTTTACCGATTCGTGTTCTGACATCTGCATCAGTGCCGCCTTTTTTGTCTATGATGCTCCCGAGATAGGTGAAGGACTCCACCTCCTCCAACGAGGTGCCAGCAAGCAAGACTGGTTCTTCCCTGGTTGCGTTCAGCCTCATTGTCTTTGTTTTCTGTTTGTGAATGGTGAGGCCCACTTGGGACGAGATGTCAGCAAGCCTCGTGGTCTTGTCCTGCCTTTGTTGATGAGTGTGGGACAGTAATGCCAAGTCATCTGCAAAATCGAGGTCGTCAAGCTGTGTCCAGTGTCCACTGTATTCCACTTCGTCTGTGCTCTGTGGTCATCTTCATGACCCAGTCTATGGCCAGTAGGAAGAGGAACGGAGACAGCAGACACCCCTGCCTGACACCAGTTCTGACCTGGAGCTCCTTGGTGAACTGCCCTTCGTGTATCACGCGACATGTCATGCCATCGTAGCTGCTATTGATCAGGCGGACGAGCTTTGAGGGTACACCGTAGTGTCGTAGGAGTTTCCACAGAGTCTCTCGGTCCACACTGTCAAATGCTTTCTCATAATCCACAAAGTTGACGTACAGCGGGGAGCTCCACTCCAGAGACTGTTCCACGATGATGCAGAGAGTGGCGATCTGGTCTGTACATGATCGGTTCTTCCTGAATCCTGCTTGCTGGTCTCTCAGCTGGGGGTCAACGGAGCTCTTCATTCTCTCCAGGATGATCCTGTTGAAGACCTTTCCTGGTACTGACAGCAAGGTGATTCCTCTGTAGTTGGAACACTTGCTGAGGTCGCCTTTCTTGGGAAGCTTGATTAGGTACCCCTCCTTCCAGTCAGCCGGCATCACCTCCTCTTCCCAGATCTTTCCAAACAGTGGGTACAGCATCTCCACTGTTGTCTCTAGGTCTGCTTTCAGAGACTCCGCTGGGATGCCATCTGGGCCTGCTGCTTTGCCGTTCTTCAAAAATGCCACTGCTCTTCTGATCTCTTCCCGGCTGGGTCTGTCACAGCTGATGGGTAGGTCGGTCTCTGCCGGCTGGATGTCTGGGGGGTCGGGTGGGCTAGGTCTGTTCAGTAACTCTTCAAAATACTCGGCCCATCTGTCGAGTTGGTCTGCTCTGTCTGCAATAGGCTTGCCTTCTTTGTCTTTTACTGGTCTTTCTGTATGGCCATACTTGCCTGACAATCTTCTGGTAATGTTGTAGAGCTGTTTCATGTTGCCGCAGCCTGCTGCCTTTTCTGCCTCTGCTGCCAGGCTGTCTGTGTAGGCCCTCTTGTCTGCCCTGATACTCCTCTTCACCTCGTGGTTGGCTTCCCAGTATTTTCCCCCTGTGCCCTTACTTTGGCTGCTCTCGTGCGACTGTTGTTGACAACTGCTTTCTTCTGCTTCCTCACTTCTATCTTCTTCAAGGTCTGTGCCGACAGCCAGTCCTTGTGATGGTGTTTTCCTGAACCCTACAGTGTCGAGTTCAGAGCCTCTCTAACTGCCTTCCACTGCTGCTCTGTGGTGACCGCCTCCTCTTCATTTACTAGCTCCTGTAGCGCTTGAAACCGGTTGGACAGCACCAGTTTGAACTCAGTTTCGCTACATGTAGGCCTGCTTTATGTATTTTATTTAATCTTCACTGTTAACCCTCTTGTGCATGCAGTCACTGGTAATGTTCTCCGTATTGATAGTTGCATGAACAAGGGGAAAATTGAACACTGCCCAGCGGCAAGAGGTATAAATCCTCATGAGCGGCCACAACTGTGGGGGCTCATAGTCATAATAATTTAAGCCTCTAGCTGAAACCCTCGCGCTGGGACCATATGGCGTTGAGGCGCGTCCCCATGGTGGTGGATAGGGGGTCCCTCGCGAGAGGGGTGCACCGAATAAAATAAGGTGCCGTGAACCAACATGGTCTAAGGGAAGGTGGCTCTGACAGAAAACCCCTGGTCCTCCTAGTTAGGGGGTTGGGCGTGGGGGTAGCTTCCCCACCCTGCAAATAAGGAAATAGATACAAAAACGCCGACGAAAAGACAAACAGCAATTCCTTTCCTGGAGGAGGAAGGTTTTTCTACCAGAAGATTTATGACGTCCTGTTGTGAAAGTCGGAAGCCACAGGACCGAGCCGCCTCTCTCTATCCAGGGACAACCATGGGCACATGGAATATCAAGACCATGTACCAGAGCAGCAAGGCCGCCCAGATAGCAACGGAAATGCAAAAGTACAACCTGTCCCTGCTAGGTATCAGTGAAGCCAGATGGACGCAGTCTGGCCAGAAAAGGCTGTTAAGTGGGGAGATGATTCTGTATTCAGGTCATGAAGAGGAGAATGCCCCCCCATACAGAAGGAGTAGCATTCATGCTGTCACCAGTGGCACAGAGAGCGCCGATGGGCTGGGAACCTCTTGGGCCAAGAATTATCACAGCAGCCTTTAGAACCAAGAAAAAGATCAAGCTGAACGTCATCCAGTGTTATGCGCCCACTAATGACAGTGATGAGGAAGAGAAACAAGAGTTCTATGACCGACTCCAGAGTGCTGTGGACAAATGTGCGGAGCGAGACATCACCATCGTCATGGGCGATTTTAATGCCAAAATAGGGGAGGACAACACCGGATACGAAGAGGTGATGGGGAGACAGGGACTAGGGGAGATGAGTGAGAACGGGGAGAGGTTTGTAGACTTTTGTGCTCTAAACAGACTTGTCATTGGAGGCAGCATCTTCCCACACAGAAGAATACACAAAGCAACTTGGGTCTCACCTGACCATACTACAGAGAACCAAATAGACCATATCTGCATTAGCAAGAAATTTAGAAGATCCCTGCAAGATGTTCGAGTGAGGAGGGGAGCAGATGTCGCCTCAGACCACCATTTGCTTACCTTAAGAATAAAGCTCAAGTTAAAGAAAAGCCGCACAGAGACAACAAAAAGACAGCACTATAATGTAGGCCTCCTGAGAGAGACTGGAGTGAGAGAAGAGTTCAAACTGGTGCTGTCGACTGGGCACCCCAGGATCTCCATACACTTCGCCCAGGCGTGCGCCCTGGAGAGGTCACTCCAGTGACTGACCCAGCAAGCGCATATACTCCATTGTCTTCCGAGACAGGATGCAACAAAAAAAAATTTAAAAAATTCAAGCCACATTCTTCAAATTTGGCCCAAGGATTCTTTGTGGTAAGACCTTTATAAACATACCAATTTGAGTGACCTCTCACAAAGGTCAAGGTCACAGGGGATCAGAAAATGGCTGTACGTCAACTTTGTGGATTACGAGAAAGCATTTGACAGCATGGACTGAGAGACTCTGGAAACTCCTACGACACTACGGTGTACCCACAAAGCTCGTCCGCCTGATCAAGAGCAGCTACGATGGCATGACATGTCACGTGATCCACGAAGGGCAGTTCACCAGGCTGCTCCAGGTCAGAACCGGTGTCAGGCAGGGGTGTTTGCTGTCTCCGTTCCTCTTCCTACTGGCCATAGACTGGGTCATGAAGAGGACCACAGAGCACAGACGAAGTGGAATACAGTGGACACTGTGGACACAGCTTGACGACCTCTCTCCCTCACGCCACTTCGTCCATCTCGGCATGGAATTCGTCACCGATCTCAACAGAGTGCGTTTGCCGGAGCCACGGATCCTGAAGCTGACAGCCCTAGCCAACCAGGTCGCACAGCAGGATGGAGCCCCCGCCAGAGTCTGGCTTCAGCTCCTTGGTGTGATCAATGCGGCGGCGGATCTTCTCCCCCTCGGTCGTCTCTATGGACGCCCGCTCCAACTGCACCTCCTGCTACTGTGGCGTCTCTCCTCCGGCGACCTGTCGGCCATGGTACCCATTTCTCCGTTGATTCGCCCCCACCTCCTACGTTGGACCAACATGTCCTGGCTGGCTTCGGGAGTCCCCCTGTCCGCGCCGCCCACTCACCTCTCGCTTTGTGTCGATGCAAGTCGTACTGGTTGGGGAGCCCACCTTCTCCCGTGATTCCTCACGACATCTGGTCCCTGGCCTCCTGAGTTTGCGGACAGCACATCATCTGGTTGGAGCTACAAGCAGTCTGGCAAGCCCTCATCGCGTGGGAGGAACTGCTCAGTCATCAGGACCTCCTGGTCCTCTCCGACAATACGACGGTGGTGGCTTACATCCAGAACCAGGGTGGGACGCGCTCTCCCGACCTGTGCATGCTCCTTTACCGCCTGATGCGATGGTGCGAGGACCGCTGCGTTTCTCTACGTGCTCGGCACATCCCCGGCCACCTGAATGTCTTGGCGGACTCCCTCTTCCGTCGCGGCCAGTTACTCCACACAGAGTGGACCTTACGCCCGGATATCTTTCAGGTGATCTGCGCACACTGGGAGACACCGATGATCGAGCTGTTCGCCACCATGTGGAATCGCCAGCTCCCGCTGTTTGTCTCCCCGATTCCAGATCCCCTGGCCTGGGCAGTCGATGCTCTCTCCATTCAGTGGGACAGACTCACCGCTTACGCGTACCCCCCGACAGTCCTCGTCCCGAAGGTCCTCCTCAAGCTTCGGGGATGCAATGCGGTCCTCCTGCTGGTCGCCCCGTTCTCCTGGAACAAGGCCTGGACCACCGACCTGCTCAGCCTCGCCACGGACCCCCCACTGCTGCTCCCCACGCCCCACACGATGCTCAAGCAACCACGCCAAGCGCTGTTCCACCCGTGCCTGGAGCGCCTACTCCTGCACGCCTGGAGGTTGTGCGGCAAGCCCTCGCCGCAAGAGGCTTCTCGAGTGCAGCAGTGGAAGCGATCGCTACAGCCCGCAAGCCCTCAACCCGACGCGTCTACGAGGGAAAATGGTGAGTACTGTGCGCCTGGTGTGACGACCGCCACCTCTCCCCTACCGACCTAACTAACCCCTAGCTCGCTGACTTTTTCCTCTGGCTCTTCGGAGACCAAGATTTGGCCCCGATTACCATCAGGGGCTACTTATCCATGATTGCCGACACCTACCGGCACCTCGGCCGCTCCGACCCCTGCTCCTGTAAGGACCTCGCCGATCTCATGTCTCACTTTGGCCTACAGCGTCCAGTACCCCGTTCGCTCGTTCCTCGCTGGGACCTTCCCTGGGTGTTGACTTGGCTGAACACCGCCCGTTTCGAACCGCTGCCTTCGGCTCGCTTGGCGGATGTGACTCGCAAGACATGTTTCCTACTGGCCCTCGCCACGGCGCCCCGAGTGAGCGAGCTACACGCACTTTCAGCGCGTCCTACCTGCCTGCAGTTTCGAGTGGATGGCTCCGTACAGCTGCTGACAGATCCTGCCTTCATCGTCAAGACCAGGTCTCCCTTGACCGCGACACAGGTGATCACCTTACGGCCGCTAAGAGGAACACACTTCCCCCGGGAGACCAGGCAACAAGATCCTGTGCGGGCCCTACGCGTGTACCTGCACAGAACCAAAGCCGTCCGGAGGGGACGCTCACGCCTCTTCCTGCCTTTAAGACCTGGCAGACCTGACATCACAGCCCAGACGATTTCTTCCTGGCTACGCTGGGTCATACAATCTGCCTACGCTCACCTCTCCCCACAGGGAGCAAAGAGGCTACACATACGTGCACATGAGGTACGCGCCATGGCCACGAGCGTCGCGTTCGACCGGAACTGCGCTGTCAAGGACATCATGGCTGCCGTGGGCTGGCGGGCAGAATCGACCTTCGCCCGCTTCTACCTCCGGGATCTGGCAGGCCAGCGAGACAACCTCACTCTGGTGGGGGACATATCTGCAGTGCAGCAGTCCCTCCCGGCACCACAGGCGCCGTAGGTACGCACCTCACTAGGTTGTTGGGAGTTGGCGGCATGGAGGGGGGCACTTCGGCCCTATGGGGGTGGTTGGGCGCGGCACCCTCCTCCTGTTTGCCATTCTTCACCACGTTACTCGGAACCGGATGGGCAGGAACGGGAGACAACTCTCGGCCCCCGTGGGAGTTCCCCGAGTGCCTCCCGGGTTGTGTGCTTACACAACGGGTTCTTAGGCTGGAATGAGTAAGTAGTAGACACTTCCCATGAAGTCATATCATCGGTAAGTATTTTTCGAAAAAATACCTTTTAGAGAAAAATGAATTTTTCTCAATTTTTGGGCAAATCGACTCAAAGCGCCGCGAACAGAGCAGATAACAGCAGAGAATGAAATTGGGCTAAGAAGATGGGGGTGGATTGGTCACAGTCTGAGAAAGCCATCTTCCAGTATCACTAGGCAGGCATTGTCATGGAACCCCCAGGGAAAGAGGAAAAGAGGCAGTCCGAGAAACACCTGGCGTCAAGACCTCCAAGCAGACATCAAGAGACTGGGAACCACCTGGAGTAAAATCGAAGGAGAAGCACAGGACGAGTCGCTGGAGGTCTCTCGTCGACGGCCTATACCCGGGGAGGGGTGACAGGCGTAAGTAAGTAAGTAAGGTAGCTGAAACCACTTCGTTACAGAGTTTCGTTGACTGCTGGGGCATCTTTGATTTTGAATTTACAATGATTTCAAAGACATGACCTGCATCCACAGGCAGTAGAAGGGTTGATTTGTTTTCACACTTTTTTTTCTTACACATTTGTAATCTTGTTGTTACCATTATTGTAGTTTAAAGGCATGGCATGTTGTGTTTGCAGATGATGGCCTCGAAGTACCTTTACGATGAGGGTGTAGATGAGGAAGTGTTCAACGATGAATGGGCGGAAAATGCTGACATGGAGAAAGATGAAATCAACCGCATGGAGCAAGAATTCTTGGATGCGATGGTCAGTTGTTTTTTTTTTTATTAGCCAGTCACTCCCATCTGCAAGAGGCAGAGATTCACAACAGCCTGTGCAGCTGAATCTTGCTGGTGGGAGAACATCTCCATTTAACCATTGATTGTGGAATACTGCACACAGTCCAACTGCAATAGGTATACATCCTCCTGAGCTCCTGCAATTGCATGGGCTCTTGAGACTGTATGCCTCTTGCTGACATCACTTTGTAATGTATCCAAGTTCCCCAGATGGCTAGGGCTCTTCTGGCATCAAATCAACAACAATTTCAAAGACATACCCTACATTCACTGGCAGCGAAGGAATTAATTACATCCCTGTCATGTGGATTCATGGGTGACAGTCTTCATTCCTTGAGACTTGGCTCTTTCAAAATTCAGTCATTCAACCAGCCTGTTCCATCTGCAAGAAGCATCGACTGTTGTGAGTCCCTGCATCTGCATTATGTCTCTTGCTGGCATGGATCAAGCGTACTTACACCCACAGATGCTTAAACCAGAGATGCCAACCCTTCCGGTTTCGCCGTATTTTCTTACGCCAAAATTAATTTCTTAAGATTTTACAGCGAACTAAATTATCTTCGGACAAAAAAGGCGGCACTGATGCAGATGTCAGAGCACGAATCGGTAAAGCCAGAGCAGCCTTTCTCCAGTTGAAAAAAGTGTGGAGTTCCAGAGAGCTGTCACAACACACCAAAGTCCGGATTTTCAACTCCAATGTAAAAGCAGTTCTCCTATATGGAGCAGAAACTTGGAGATTGACAAAAACCACAGTCAACAGAGTACAGACCTTCATGAACAGTTGCCTTAGAAGAATTTTGAAAATCCACTGGCCAGAGAATATCAGCAACGTCAGACTCTGGGATAGAACAGAGCAGATAACAGCAGAGAATGAAATTGGGCGAAGATGATGGGGATGGATCGGTCACAGTCTGAGAAAGCCAGCTTCCAGTATCACTAGGCAGGCATTGTCATGGAACCCCCAGGGAAAGAGGAAAAGAGGTAGGCCGAGAAACTCCTGGCGTCGAGACCTCCAAGCAGACATCAAGAGACTGGGAACCACCTGGAGTAGAATCGAAGGAGAAGCACACAGGAGTTGCTGGAGGTCTCTCGTCGACGGCCTATACCCGGGTAGGGGTGACAGGCGTAAGTAAGTAAGTAAAAAAGCGCTGAAATTGTCCGCTAAAAGTTACTATTTTCTCGCTGACTTTGCTGTTCTTATACCGCCGAGCCATCACTTGTTTCTTCAAAAACATTACCGATGACATGACTACATGGGGAATGTCTACTTCTGGCTCAATTTTAGCCTACTTGCCCGTTGTGTGCCCACACAACCCGAGAGGCACTCGGGGAACTCCCCCAGAGGGGCCGAGAGTTATCTCCCCATACCCGCCTTACCAGATCCGGTCACGAGACCATTCAGTCTTTCTACTTCGCTCGTGGAGAGAAGACGTGTCTGGCCTGCGCTCTCGCTGCCTCGACCGGTCTTCTGCCTAGCCTACGCTCGTTGCCGACTTCGTGTGCTCTGCGCCCTTCTACTCTGCCTTCTCTTCCTGCTTAGTTGGGCTGCGTGCGGGGATTTTATCTGCTTCTGAGGACGGCGGTTTGCCTGCCCTTTTCCCCCTTCCCTTCGTTGCAGAGGTAAGGTAGCGGTAGTTCCCTCGGCCGGCCCTCGGGCTGAGAGCCGGCTGCCTGTTGGGTGCTTCCCTGCTTTTCTTGTTTTAGTTTGGCTTCCTTTCAGTGCTTAGTGCCTGATTAGCTCACGGTCGGCTTTTGCCGTTTCACGCCCGTTTTGCACGTGGGCCTTAGGCTCCTTGTGTGTTGGCCCGTTTAAAGGCCCTTTAGCCCTCCGAGAGTTCCCCATTACGCTTTCACCAGGAGCCCGCTTGCGCTTAGCCATAATGCTTTGTACTCCCGTTGCGGCGACTTTAAGTGGCCGACGGACACCCACTCGGTCTGCCTACCGTGTGCGGGTTGCTCCTCGGGCCGCAAGTGTAAGATTGTGCGGCCTGCTCTGAGGTACTGTGGGCGGACCTCTGGTCCTTCTACCGCTGAGAGCGTTCTCGCCCGGCTGACGAGCGTCCGGCGCTCGTTGAGACATTGGCCGCCCTTGCGGTTTCCTCTGACCACTCCCGCACGGAACGGACCTCTCGTCGGGGATCGCGTTCTTGACGGACCACAGGACCGCCACGGCTGCCACGCCCGCTGACCCTTCCGGAGGGTCTGTTTGCCGGCACAGCGCCCGTCTCTCTGAGCGTGGCCTGCAACAGTCGGCCTTGAGCCGTCCGTCGATGACGAGCCGTCCTACCACTCCCCACAATAAGCCCGCTGATCCTTCCGGAGGATCGCCTAGCCGGCATAGTGGCCTACTTCCGGAGTATGGCCCGGTGAGACGTCAGCACCGTCCTTCGCGACGCAGCCGCAACCCTGACGCTAAAAGATAGACGCCACTGCTGCCACGCCCGCTGACCCTCCCGGAGGGTCTGTTTGCCGTCGCGCTGAGCGTGGCCTGTAGCAGTCTGCATTGAGCCGTCCGTCGATGACGAGCCATCCTTACCACCCTCTCCACAACAAGCCCTCCGATCCTTCCGGAGGATCGCCTAGCCGGCATAGTGGCCTACTTCCAGAGTCAGGCCAGGAGAGACGTCAGCACCGTCCTTCGCGACGCAGCTGCGACCCAGATGTTCACTGTTCCTCCTATAGACACGGACGTTCCCGCTCGCCTCGTAGCGTCGTCAGCGGGATCCTCGCCGCCCTTCTTCCCCACTAAGAGAGAAAGAAGAAGAAGGAAAGTGCAAACGCCGTGTGTCGCGTTTGCCGCGTCACCGCCCTCGTCGTCCCTCCTCGCCTCGTCGGGACTCCTCGCCGCGTGCCCGCCAGGCTCCTTCCAGTCCTCGCTCCCGCGTCTTGGAGAGGGCTTGTCGGCCCGTTCTCGGTCGCCTCCTCGCTCACCGCCGCGCTCCTCGCTGCCCTTGCGTCCCTGGTCTACGCCGGAGGTTCAGCGCATTCCTTGACCTCGCTGCGGTCGGTGGTGATTCTGGTGCCTTCTCGACGCTCCCTAGAGGACCACACGCACAGCCTGCTGCACGAGGACTCCGTCTCAGTTCTGTTCGACGAGGAGGGATGCTTGACCTCGCCCACGACCCTCGAGGATGCTTCCCCTCGGCGCTCCCGTCTTCTTCCCGGGCAGAGACGCTTTGGCTCTGGATGTAGCCGCCAGGAGCATGGCCGCGACGCTGCCGGCGGACGCCTGCCCAGCTTCCCTCCCCTGAAGAGAGAGGTCGCCGCCTTCGTAGACGCAGAGAGGCAGGTCAGGAGGTTACTCACTTCCCCTACCGCCCGGCTTACGGACCTTCGAGACGTCTTTCGTCGCACCTACAGCTGGCCACGTCCCAGGAGCCGGTCTTCTTCTCTGACCGTCGTTGGCCCGCGGGATTAGACTTGTCGTTTCGGTGAGATTGGGATGACGGCCATTCCTCAGGCCTTCTCCATCCCTCTGCCTACACGGGACCCTTCGGCCGTGTAGCTAGCCGGCGGCCCGGCTCTCCTTCGGCGGTGCCTGCCGCGGGGCCTGGACAAGACAGCGATTTTGGTCCGGAACACCGTAGCCTGCGCTGGTGTCTTGGAGCTACTCATGCAGGCCCTGGTCCGTCGGGTGGAGGAATCTTGGCATCCTCCCAACTCTCCCCTCCTAGGAGACCTGCTGGTGCTCTAGGAGACCGCCAACCGCGCCACCTACCACTTGTCGGTCAACGCGATGGCTGCCTCTGCCAACTGCGACCTGATGCGTCGAGATGCCCTGCTTCTCGCCTGCTGTGCGTTGCCGCCGGACCTACTAGCGCAACTTCGCCGTGCCCCCTTGGGTGGGCCCTTGCTGTTCAGTGACACTTGGTCCGCTGGGAGAGCCTTCAACCCCGACCGCTGGCCCAGCAGTGCCCCTCCTCCCCGCCGCTTCGCCCAGCCCGCCAGGCTAGAGGTCACGCCTCGCAGTCCGCCAGAGCCCGCCGCCCTTTCGTCGCTCCCCACTCTGGACCGAGATTCCCAGCGTCCCGCTGAAGGCCTCCACCTTGAGGGAAGAGGTAGCCTCCCTGCTGAGGATAGCCGCCTGGGAGGTTGTCCGGGTCCCCGACTCACCGGCCTTCTACAGCCAACGGCCATACCACGTTGAATACACCGGTTCTCGTCTGATCACCGAAGTTAAGCAACGTCGGGCTCGGTTAGTACTTGGATGGGTGACCGCCTGGGAACACCAAGTGCTTACATTGGTCGGGCTGAAGCCTGGAGGGAGATGGCGTCCGGTCAGCGATCTTCGGCGCTGAACAAGTTTTCGGCCCCCTCCTTCCGGATGGAGACTGCCAGAGCCCTGAAAACCGCGGTCCAGCCTCTAATCTTCGCAGTCAGTCTGGACCTCTCCGATGCGTTCCTGCATGTTCCGATGCACCAGGCCTCCAGGAAGTTCTCAGGTTGCGATCGACGGCGTCGTTACCAGTTCCGGGCGCTGCCTTCGGACTTAACCTCAGCCCCTGGGTCTTCACTCGGCTGTTGGACGCCATAGTCGCCTTAACCCGACAGTCCTCCTCCAGTCCGACGTTGAACTACCTGGACGAACTCTTATTGCGCAACCATTCGGAGACCGCGCTAGCCACGGACGGGGATGCTCTCCTGCACCTCCTGGCATACTTGGGCTTCCTAGTAAACAACGGCAAGTCGGATCTCACTCCCTCCCGCCGTTGTGCACCTAGGCTTGGACTTTGCTACCGACCTCTACACGGTACGCCTTCCGGCGCCCCGGATGGAGAAGATGGCGGATTTAGCCGGCCAGTTAGCTCGGGAGGATGCAGCCCCCGCCAGAGTCTGGCTTCAGTGGCGGGGTTTAATGAACGCCGCAGCGGATCTTATAGGGCGTCTTTCCTCCCGGCCGATTCAACCGCATCTTCTTCACCTTGGCGTCCGTCTTCCGGAGACTTGACGACCGCGGTCCCAGTGTCCCAGATGCTTCGTCCGCACCTTCGTTGGTGGACCGACCCTACGTAGCTAGCGTCGGTAGTGCCCCTGGCCTCTCCACCTCCCCAGATCTCTCCTTGCGTCGATGCCAGCCTTCTGGGTGAGGGGGCCATCTCCTACCGCGGTCCTCGCGGCGTCGGGCCCCTGGCCCTCAGACTTGGCGCACACCCACATCAACTGGTTGGAGATGCAGGCCGTCTGGCAAGCCCTTCAGGTCTGGGAGGATCTCCTCAGTCACCAGGAACTTCTCGTGCTTCGGACAAGACGACGGGGGTTGCTTACATCCAGGAGCAAGGTGGCACACACTCCCCCGACCTGTGTGTGCCCCTCTACCGGATAATGCGTTGGTGCGAGGACCGGGGCTTTACCCTTCGAGCCCGGCACGGTCCCGGACACCAGGATGTCTGGGCCGACTCTCTATCACGCCGCGGCCAGCGCCTACACACGGAATGGACCCTGCGACAGGACATCTTTCGGATGATCTGCGCCCGTTGGGTGACTCCCCAGGTCGACTTGTTCGCCACGGGGTGGAACCACCAGCTTCCCCTCTTTGTCTCCACGATTCCCGACCCCCTTGCTTGGGTTGTCGATGCGCTCTCCATTCCCTGGGACGCCCTTGTGGCCTATGCTTACCCCCCTACCGTCCTCGTTCCCAAAGTCCTTCTCAAACTCGGGGCTGTTCGGCGATCATCCTGTTGGTCGCGCCGTTCGTCAAGAACCGCTCCTGGACCACCGACCTGCTCAGCCTCGCCACGGACCCGCCCATGCTGCTTCCCACCCCGCGGACCATGCTCAAGCAACCGCGCCAGCCGCTGTTCCACCCCTGCCCGGAGCGACTCCTCCTTCACACCTGGAGGTTGTGCGGCAAGCCCTCAGAGCTAGAGGCTACTCGGGCGCAGCAATGGAGGCGTTCGCTGCGGCCCGTAGACCTTCGACCCTTCGAGTCTTCGAGGGAAATTGGCGAGTCCTGTGTTCCTGGTGCTCCGATCACGGCCTTACGTCCACGGATCTAACTAATCCTCAGCTGGCACATTTCTTCTCTGGCTCTTCCGAGACCAAGGCCTAGCCCCCATCACGGTGCAGGGATACCTGTCCCTGACCGCGGACACTTATCGTGACCTTGGACGACCAGACCCGGGCGCCTGCAGGGACTTAGCCGAACTGATGGGACACTTCGGCATCCAGCGCCCTACTCTCCGCTCGCTCATCCTTCACTGGGACCTACCCTGGGGGCTCACGTGGTTGTATTCCGCCCGCTTCGAACCCTGACCTTGGCCCAGTTCGCGGACTTGACACGCAGACTTGCTTCATGCTGGCACTTGCTAAGGCATCGCGTGTGAGCGAGCTACACGCGCTTCGGAAAAACTTCTGCTTGCAGTTCCGAACAGACGGGTCCGTCCAACTGCTTACGGACCCGGTCTTCCGACGTGAAACAGGTCTCCTCCAACCGCGCCTCAGGTGTTCACCTTTCGGTCCCAGGAGACCCGGCTACAGGGTCCCATGCGCGCCCCTAGTTTAGCGGCAGCGATCTAAGGCCGTCCTCAGGGGACGGTCGCGCCTCTTACTACGGAGACCTCTGAGACCCAGCAGGCACGATTTTTCAGCCCAGACGATCTTCCTGGCTCCGCTGGGTCACACGCTCCGCCTGTCAGGATATCTCTCCACAGGGGGCGAAGAGGCGGCACATTCGCACACACGAGGTACAAGCCATGGCCACGAGCGTCGCGTTTGATCGAAACAGCGCTGTCTAGACATCGTGGCGGCCGTGGGCTGACAGACTGAATCTGAATTCGCCCGCTTCTACCTCCGGGACCTGGCTGGCCAGCGAGAGAATCTCGCAATTGTGGGGTACATCGCCGCGGCGCAACACTCCCTCCCGGCGCCATGGGCATGCACTTCGCTAAAATTGTCGGGAGTGTGCGACGGGGAGGACGGCGCTGTTTCTCCTTGGGAGTTGTTTGCGGCACCCTCCTCCTCATCGCAATTCTCCCATGTAGTCATGTCATCGGTAATGTTTTTGAAGAAACAAATTCATTTTTCTCTAAAAGGTATTTTTTCGAAAAATACTTACCGATGACATGACTCGGATGACCCTCCCTCCTGCCCCGCTTGCCGCTTTCGAGCGAAGTATCAGACTGAATGGTCTCGTGACCGGATCTGGTAAGGCGGGTATGGGGAGATAACTCTCGGCCCCTCTGGGGGAGTTCCCCGAGTGTCTCTCGGGTTGTGTGGGCACACAACGGGCAAGTAGGCTAAAATTGAGCCAGAAGTAGACATTCCCCATGTAGTCATGTCATCGGTAAGTATTTTTCGAAAAAATACCTTTTAGAGAAAAATGAATGTTTCCCTCGAGATAAATAATGGGCCGGCCAATCAGAAGTGTCCTCTGATTAGTGCAACCAATCGGAATCTGAAATATACATGATCGGAAATAGTGTGCCGATTTCAGTTCAGTTCATTAGTTCTTGGGATATCGCTTTTCGGCGGACTATCAGAACTATACTTAGTGTATAAAGATGTGTTTGACATCGCACACTATATGATGCAATGGCCTGTTTATCGGCCGGCCGTACACACTTGAGCGACACAAGTCAGTCTGAATTTTTATGTCTAGTTTATGTGTGTTTCGAGGACGTTTTGCTTTCATCGTCAGCGGACCAAACCGTCAGTGGAGATGAAAATTTAGTGTAGCGTTCTGCTGCACGTATCTCAATCTCCGTTTAAGCCTGTCCCCCGTATTGGCTAGGGATTAGGATTGATAGCTCTAGGGCTTTCCTACTGACTTTTATTCGTAGGTCGTTGGCTCACTTTCGGAAGGATGCTCGCATAGAGTTGTATCCTACTCTTAGTGTTTGTGAGGTTCAACTTCTGTGTCAGACAATTTTCTATCATGAGTTGCGCCATTCCCCCCCCCCCCACCCCCCTTTCCTCCTTTCTCCTTCCCCTCCACCTTTTATTTTCTCCACTCTCCTTCTCCCCCTGTTTTCGGGGTGTCGTTTAGATACCCCTTTGATCACTTCAAAGAAGGTAGAAATTTGATGTGTGTCCTTTTTTACACACTATGAGTAGGTATCACAGGTTTTCTATGGATTTGTTGAATTTAATCCGTTCGCGTGTTTTTAGGGGTGAACTCGTACGGTTTATTGCGTTTGCAGTCCCTGGTTTTGGGTGCCAACAGAGTCAACAGGGTACCCGTAGGTTGTATAGGCCCCGTTTTCACTCCTATCGCGGAATTCTGTGGATTACGAAACTTCAAGTTATAAGTTCGTTAGTTCTGAGGTGAACTCGTATGGTTCATTCTGTTTTTAGTTGTGGTTTTGTGCTCTAGCCACGCAAAGCTGGCCAGTGCCAATGCTGTGACGAGGAAGTCCGTGTGTGCAATCTTGCACGTCCTGGCACCGAACTTTAACTTTAACCTTGAATGACCGAGTTTTATGTTCACGCGAAATCTTCCTGTCAAATTTTATTTCTTCCTGTCAAATTTTGAAAATGGTACGGTCAGGTAGTGAAAGGGGTTGGCATCTCTGTTAAACTGTCATCAGGTATAATGTGTGCGTTATCCCAATGAGTCATTTGAATCCTAGCTGTCGGCATGAAGGCATAGCGCTGCCAGCGCTGCAGCTGTAGCCAAAGGTGTATCTCTCACACCTGTTAACTCTTCAGCCAAATAGATCACTGTTAGTATTCTGACAGGTAATTTGTAAGCATCCTGAAATACTGATTATCCTTGTACTTTACGTCCTAGGTATAGGTAGCGGATGGACTGTCACCCGTGTGAATTAATGTGTATTGTGTGTTACCTACCATGTGATGGATTCAGTTCCTTTTGAGACTGAAAATGGATATTCTTCAAGTTTATATCAGCTCACGCTGGTTGAATAGGGATGTGTTGGATCGAGCTCATAATGAGAGCACAGGGATAGAATTTCCTGTCATTTAATGCATTTATGATTAGTTCTTTGAGTTTTATTTCTTTTCATTTTGGCATTTCAGGATTGGGAGTTGTTCATCAAGAAAGACGAGTTTGACCACACTATGGTGTCCATTGAAAGAAGGTGGGTTTGTTTCTTCAAAATCCATACCGATGGCATTACTGTATGGAATACATCCTTTAGCTTACCGAATTCAGCCTCAAAGACATTCGTGTGTACCCACACGATACGGACCGTAATTGTAGAGAGTCGTAACCAAGCACCAGGATAGTCTCCCTTCCCTCCATCCGGGTGCGCGCGCCGCATTCCCGCCAGTTTCACCCTTCGCTTCCGTGAGACAAGTAGCGTCGGCTTCAGCCTCCAGCTTTAATCGGATTTCGGAACTTCTTATTTGTGAATTCTAAACTCTTGCCTTACAAGAATGACGAGGTAAAGCCTCGGGTTATGCCTTCGCGGCCGGCCGAGAATTATAGCCGGCGGTGCAGGCACAACTCGAAAGAAATTGCGGTTCAGGTACGACCGGTTTTCGAGTTTTCAATTAGTAGGGGGTTCATGCACGGGGCCTTTCGTTAGTGGCCCCGGGCTTTTACACTCATGTGTGGCCTTTGTGTTACAGTACCCAACTGCACACTTGCCGCCGCTGCAAAGGTTTTCAGTGGCCCCCAGACATGCACGCCCGATGTTTACCTTGTTCTGGCTGTTCTTCATCCCACCCATGCGGTGTGTGCGCCTCGTGAAAGGAACGGAAACGGTCCCAGCTGTGGGAGTTTTATGGGCGCAAACGGCCAGCGGAGCAGGCTGAACAAAGTGCGCCTAGGCCGCCTACAAAAGAGGGGAACATACCACGTCACC
The DNA here is from genome assembly GCA_036245525.1 of Semisulcospira habei. Lineage (NCBI taxonomy): Eukaryota > Metazoa > Mollusca > Gastropoda > Semisulcospiridae > Semisulcospira > Semisulcospira habei. The sequence goes on from BTPG01000008.1 coordinate 129,607,711, forward strand.
GGAAGGAGCCAGACCCTTCGGTGACCGTTTCTTCTTTTTGTCTCACAGCGCCGCTCATACAAGCGTCTACACAGAAGGTAGGCACTCATTCTCATTCTCTTACCAAGTCGTGGAACCCTATCCCGACTGCAGGTCCTCAGAATTTGGGGAGTGGGATGTTGGCCTGCACAGTCTCACATGGTCCCCAAGTATCGGTGACTGAGACTCTTTCGACCCCCTCTCTCGGCCTCTCAGTGGTAGCATCAGGGACCAATCAGAAGCGGACAGCCTATGAGGCCACTGACGCATTACGGCTTTTGCCTCACAGCCCTCGACGCTCCGAGGCTAGCCTCCATTTCCACAGAAACAATTATTTCTAGCTCGGACATTTTCGTGGAGCAGATCTTTTGGGCACCATCGACCGCATTCTCGCGCAGCGACATCCAAGGTCCCAGACAAGTCGACTTCCTTACAAGGATAGACGTCCCTCTCAACGCCACCCCCCCCCCCCCAGAACTCCATGCAAGCCAGGATTGCGCGCCCTCCAGCATCAGGCGCTATCGTCATATTCCTACTGCGCATTCTTCTTCACCCCCAGGTTCTCTACATCAGCACACGGCGTCTTTGCGAGACAGACCCTATGTAGCCCCACCGCACTGGACACTTACGCGTCACGGCAGATCCCGTCGGCGTTCACCGGACCCTGCGACTCGGGATGCGCTCAGTCTGCACCCGGAAGACTCGGCATCGGCCCTGCTGGCTCCAGAGACACCTTCTGATCCATGTAGCCCTCCCACTTCCGACTTGGTAGAAGAGACGCCCTTGCTTTCGGAGACTTCTTGGGCTTTAGACGAAGCGGCCCACATCATCGCGGCCATTCTTGCTTTGCACGCGTGTCTGCCTTCGCCTCCACTCAAGAGGAAAGCTACGGCTTCAGTGGACGCTCCTTTCCAGGCAAAAAGATTCAAGTCCCTTCCCCAGCCTCCAGGTTTTCGGGACCCTTCTGATGCTTTCTCCAAGCGCCTACGCCAGGGCAAGCTGCGTGATAAGGGTTTCTTTGTGGACTCGTTGTGGCCTGCCGACATTGACATCCGTTTTCAGCAGAAGTGGTATGCTGGTCACTCTCAAGTCTTCGTCTGCCCCCTTCCAGCGGTGGATCCTGAAGCCGAACTTCAGGCAGGTGACCCAGGACTGGCGCGATGATTTTTTTTCCCTCCGGACTAGAATCCACAGCTACCTTGATCCGGAATTCCATCGCGTGTGCGAGCTTCTTAGTTTTAGCTACACAGGCTGTGGTCCGTGGAGTACAGTGAGTTTTGGGACCGACCCAGTGAGCAGCGATTGCGGGATATCCACGCCTTGGCAGTGACAGCGAATCGTGCAGTACACCATTTGGCCACTAACGCTATCGCGGCGGCAGCAAACTGTGATTTGATGCGGCGTGACGCGGTCTTGAGATCTTGCCCTGGAATTTCATCGACCTTCACCACACAATTAAGCTGGGCCCCTTTGGGCGGTTCATTCCTCTTCGGCCCCACCTGGCAGGAGGTGAAGACGGCAGCGAAGGACTTGTGGCCTAGTGTTAGCAGAGGGGAACATACCAGATTTCCAGCTGGTCGCAAGGACGAGGGTCACACCCTGCTGACCTTTAGACCCACCTCTCTTCACCCTATCACCAGATGTCCTTTTAGGACCCGACAGCAGGCCCCAGCTGGCTGTGGACACTCTTTCCTCACATGGATCCCCGCCCAGCTCAGCTTGGGTCGGAGGCCCAGGCGGGGTAGGGCCCAATGACTCTGCCCCGGTTACGCCCCCGCCGAACCCCACAGGTCCTCCAGTCAGCAGGAGGCATTACAGCGACGAGTGGCGTTCGCTGTTTCCAGGAGATCCATGGATCCTCGATACGATTTCTCGCGGACTGTAAATCTCGTTCCAGACACCTCCCCACAACACACACACACTGAGGCAGCCCCCGCTTTGGACATGCATCCCTGCAGATCCTTGCAAGGCTTTAGCTCTGCAGGAAGAGATAGCCGCCCTGCTACAACAGGCCACCACAGAGGTAGTAGCCAGACACGACTCCCCGCTTTCTACAGCCGGCTCTTCTTGGTTCCGAAGCCAGGAGACCGTTGGCGCCCGGTGATAGACCTCTCCGCGCTCAACAAGGTCATAGTTGCTCCCCACTTCCACATGGGGACAACAAGAGCCTTGCAGGCCCCGGTGCAACTGATGGACTATGCCATAAGCCTCAATCTCGCGGATGCATACCTTCATATTCCCGTTCACCTGACTTCCCACCGTTACCTGCGCTTCGTCTTCCGAGGAGTGGTCTACCAGTTTCGTGCCCTTCCCTTCAGCCTCAATCTCAGCCCTTGGGTCTTTACGAGGATTGTGGACGTGGTGGTCGCCAAAGCCCAGCCCGACTTCCAACTACCTCGACGACCAGCTTCTCCGGAATCAGGAAGTGTCTTGTCTGGAGGCAGACAGGAATGCACGCCTCGGCCTCCTACACCGATTTGGATTTGTGGTAAACAACGGGAAATCGGATCTCTCTCCGTCACGCAGGTTTGTTCACCTAGGGAGTTCTTGACCGACCTCAACCGGGTACGACTACCACAGGAACGAATCCAAAAGTTGGCGACACTTGTTCATCAGGTGACGCGGCCGCGGAACTGTTACCCTTAGACAGACTTGCGACCTCTCCAGCTACATCTGCTGCTCCACTGGCGGCCGTCCACCGGAGACCTCGCGGCTAGTGTTCCGGTCACTCTGCTGATTCAACCGCATCTGCACAGGTGGATGGATCATGGGTGGTTGGCGACGGGAGTACCACTCTTCACCCCACCGCCTCAACTGTCACTCTTCACGGGCGCAAGCCTCGTCGGCTGGGGAGCGCACAATGCCGGAATTCAGAGCCATCTCGGGTCAGTGGCCGGCGGAACTCCAAGGCAGACACATCAACTGGCTCAAGCTCAAGGCTGTTTGGTTAGCACTCATCAGCTGGGAATCTCGGCTCCGCGGCCAGGAGATCTTGATACTGTCAGACAATGCGACGGTGGTAGCCTACATTCAGAAGCAGGGCGGTACCAGGTCTCCATCCCTCTGCATGCTGCATTACCAGATCCTCCTGTGGGGCAGAGATCTGAGGATCACACTCCGAGCATGACACATCCCGGGCCATCTGAATGTTCTTGCAGACTCCCTTTCTCGGCAGGGACAACTGCTGCACACCGAATGGTCCCTCTGACCGGACATCTTCCGTATGATCTGTACACAGGTAGAACTGTCAGCTCCCACTGTTCATCTCGCCCTTCCCGGACCCGCTCGCCTGGGCAGTGGACACGCTTTCCATTCCATGGGACGGTCTCATAGCCTATGCCTATCCTCCATCAGTACTGGTGCCCAAGGTCCTTCTGAAGCTCAGAGGATGCAACGCGGTCCTTCTCCTTGTCACCCCCTTCAGTTGGACAACAGATCTGTTGAGCCTAGCCACGGATCCACCACTCCATCTCCCCACGCCACGCACGATGCTGAAGCAGCCCAGGCAGAACCTCTTCCACCCATGCCCGGAGAGACTGTTTCTTCACGCCTGGAGGTTGTGCAGCAGGCCCTCTCAACACGAGGTTTCTCGGGTGCTGCAGTGGAGGCAATCACTACAGCCCGCAGGCAGTCTACCTGCCAGGTATATGAAGGCAAGTGGAGAGTTCTACGGTTCTGGTGCGAGTCGCAGCGCCTCTCCCCGACGGCTCTGACTACGCCGCTGCTGGCTGAGTTCTTCTTGTGGCTGTTTCGCGAACAGAATTTGGCACCTCTCCATTAGGCTACCTCTCCATGGTGGCTGACACTTATAGACACTTGGGGCTACCTGACCCGGGAGCTTGCAAGGACCTCTCGGACTTGATGGCCCACTTTGACCTCCAGCGCCTGGTCACACGCTCCCTCCTTCCACTTTGGGACCTCGCTTGGGTTTTAACCTGGCTGAACTCCAGTTGATTTGAGCCTCTTCCCTTGGCCCGTCTCACGGACGTAACCAGGAAGACCTGCTTCCTCCTGGCCCTCGCTACAGCGGCCAGAGTGAGTGAGCTACATGCCCTGTCAGTGGACCCTACGTGTTTGCAGTTCCGGACAGGGGGAGCAGTAAACCTCCTACCCAATCCTGCCTTCCTGGCAAAGAATAGACTCCCCTCGGCCGCACCTCAAGTGTTAAGCCTACGCCCTCTCACAAGGTTTGATAGCTCCCAAACATCCCGGCTGCAGGATCCGGTCCGTGCATTGAAGCAAAAGATTGAAGCACATCAGGAGAGGCCTCTCTCGCCTCTTCCTATCCTTGGCTCCGGCACGGACCGACATCTCAGCCCAGACGATTTCCTCCTGGCTGTGATGGGTCATTCGCTCCGCCTAGAAAGACATCTCTCCAGAGGGGGCTAAGAGATTGCAGATACAGACACATGAAATTAGAGCGGTCGCCGCCAGCGTCGCATTCGAGCGCAGCTGCGCAGCCAGGGATATCATAGCGGCAGTCGGGTGGAGAGTAGAGTCCACCTTCGCACGCTACTATCTCCGAGACATCTCGGCGGCGCAACACTCCCGCCGGGCGCCTCTCGCGCCATAGATATAACATTCTTAGCTGAATTCGTCGGGAGGTTGCCCCTCAAAGCTGAATGTATTGCAATGACACGGCTTGGGCGGCACCCTCCTCCTTTTTGTTATTCTTCCATACAGTTTTGCCATCAGTATGGATTTTGAAGAAACAAATGTATTTGTTTCCTCAAAAACATTACCGATGACATGACTATGTGGAAGTGTCTACTACTTACTCAATTTTAGCTTAAGAAGCTGTTGTGTTACACAACCCAGGAGGCACTCAGGGAACCCCTAGAGGGGCCGAGAGTTGTCTCCCGTTCCTGCCCATCCGGTTCCGAGTCACATGGTGACCAACCAGTCATGCTATTTAGCTCATGTTGTGCAGACGTGTTTTCGATTAACCTACGGACTTGACTTTGCTTGGTGCGACCGGTTTGCTTCGCCGGTCTTCTTGACTTTTCGTTTGGACTTCTGCTTGCGCCGACCCTGCCTGCGCCCTGTGTGGGTCTGCTTTGTTCCCAGAGCGTTCGGCTGCTGCCCTCTCCTGTGCCTTGGGTTGCGTGGACTTCACGGCGCTGTTTGCTGGGACGCCGCCCGCTTTCGCGCCCTGAGGGTAATATGGAGGTTCCTCCCCCCGTCCCCGCTCCGACAGAGAGGTAAGGTAGCTGTGTCAGCCCTCGGCCGGCTCCCGGGCTGGGCGCCGGTTCGAGCAGAGGCACCTCATTCTTCTTTTCACTGTTTCTTCGCGCCAAACCCTCGACTTACTGTGGCGGGGCCCCACGTACCCGCGCCCGCTCACTTTTCAGGCTGATTGGTGTTGCAGGATCTGGCGCTTACCTGCTTGCTTGTACCTTTGTTGTTCCTTTGTGGTACTATTATGCGTCGATAGCTCGCTTAGCTTGGCGGGGCCCCACGTGCCCGCGCCCACGCACCTTTTACGTTGATAACTGTTGCAGTGCCAGACGCTTCCTACATGCTTGTCCTTCTCGTGACATTCTGCATCGAATGCTCGCCTTAGCTTGGCGAGGCCCCACGTGCCCGCGCCCTCTCGCATTTCTTGTTGACAGGTGCTGCAGTACCCGGCGCTTGCCTGCATGCTTGTGTCTTGTGCCGTGATGCGTCGTATGCTCGCCTTAGCTTGGTGGGTCCCCATGTGCCTGCGCCCACTAGCTTTCACGTTGATAAGGTGTTGCAGGGCCAGCCGCTTACTGGCATGCTTGTACCTTTTTTGTGCCATTATGTTTTGAAGGCTTGCCTTCGCTGGGCAGGATCCCACAGGCCCTCACCCGCGTGCCTCCGTGTGTGATATGTGTTGCTGTTGCCAGGTGCTGATCTGCACGCAATGTGGTGGGTTTCATCACTGTCGGACAAGGTCTGTCTCTCCTGCGCCAGATGCACCTCCGACCATGCTTGCGACACCTGCTCCACCTGGCATGAGCTGCGCTGGTCACAGTTATGGAGCTTTTACAGACATGAGCGCCCGGCATCAGTGTGTAATCCTTCTCCAGTCAAGGCGCCATCCTCCATGGCCGGAGCAATGACCGCATGAGACCACACCGACCTTGTGGAACGGACGCCACACCGGACGCATGACCCTAGCTTCTACCTCCGGGATCTGGCAGGCCAGCGAGACTATCTCGCACTGGGGGGAAACTTCACCGCAGCGCAACACTCCCTTCCGGCGCCACAGGCGCCATAGGTGCACACTTAACTAAAATTGTTGGGAGTTTGCAGCAAGGAGGATGGCTCTGACTATAGCCCTTTGCAGGGTGTTCTGGGCGCGGCACCATCTTCTTTATTGCAATTCTTCCACATAGTCATGTCATCGGTAATGTTTTTGAGGAAACAAATTCATTTTTCTCTAAAAGGTATTTTTTCGAAAAATACTTACCGATGACATGACTTGGAGGACCCTCCCACCTGCCCCGCTTGCCGCTGGTGAGCTAAGTATACAGACTGGTTGGTCACCACGTGACTCGGAACCGGATGGGCAGGAACGGGAGACAACTCTCGGCCCCTCTAGGGGTTCCCCGAGTGCCTCCCGGGTTGTGTGGTAACACAACAGGTTCTTAGGCTAAAATTGAGTAAGTAGTAGACACTTCCACATAGTCATGTCATCGGTAAGTATTTTTCGAAAAAATACCTTTTAGAGAAAAATGAATTTTTTTCTAAAAGATATTTTTTCGAAAAATACTTACCGATGGCATTACTCACAGGACCCTCCCGCCTGCCCCGCTCGCCGCCAACATGCTAAGGGTAAACTGGTGGGAACGCGGCGTGCGCACCCGGATGGAGGGAAGGGAGACTATCCAGGTGCTTGGTTACAACTCTCGGCAGGTGGTCATAGGATCATGGTACTTTATTAAGAAAACATTGTGCGTGTATCTTGAAAGTGACTGGAAACAGCAGGTGACCATAAAAATCGGTGACTGTTCAAAGGAGGTTCTACTGTAGACTTAGTAGTTCATTTTTATTTGTCTTGTTATTCCAAGTTCAGTGATACATGACTCTTGTGTTTATCACTTTGACAGCATCGCACTAAGAGAGGGGCTGAAGCGAGGATGGTTCTCCTACACAGACATGTGTATTGTCTGGGGCGATCCACGACTTCGCCTTAGGATATCTGACATCGGGCTGGAATGGCTGAAGGTAAGAAATGTCTGTGGGCTGTGGTTGTACACAAAGTATGGATGTGACATGTTTTTTTTAACCTTTTCACTGCTGATAAAAAGTGAACTGCGCAGGGCCTCAGATCCACGAGGGCTTCAATAGGACATTTGTCCTGAACAACATTGGTTCAATAGGTCATTTGTCCTGCCTGAGAAAAACCAATAGGACATTTTTGTCCTCAAACCATTGAATCAATAAGACATTTTGGTGCACAAAATTTTTTATGTTTATTGAATATATGAGAAAAAATAAATAATTTAAAAGCATTGGTTATTTCACACACACACACACACACACACACGAAAAAAAAATTAAATTTAACAAATACAAACTTGAATATCAATTCTTTCCAAATTCCCTTTGAAAAATAACATTGGAGCAAATAATAATACTGATAATACTGTCCAATTCAAAATGTTAATGATGTTCCATGGGGAGGATCAAATCATTATTGATATAGAAGGCGGATCGCTATCTCTTCAGTGTTTTTCTGAAGGGCAGGAACTTTCAAGCTGTCCCTGTGTTCTTTTGTTACTTCATGGTCTGAAAGCGCCGACTTGCGAAAATTGATGCATCCGCTTGTGAAGGCATTTTTCATGTTTCCATTGTTACATGCAGTGCAAAACATCTTTTTGTTCTCATAACGTAACCATTTAAAAGAAATTGTCCACGCTTGCACAAACTTTCTAGTAGTAGTGGATTCTTCTTTTTCGGCTGGTTCTGCCTGTTTTGTTTGTGCATTATCACACGATGTAGATGGCTGTGGATCGGGAGCGTCGCCGGTCATATCTAGATCTATCACATCTCTCACCTCTCTTCTTTCTTCTTCTGTCGCTTGAGAAGCGCTTGTTTGGTCGGATGCATTAGTTTCTTCTCTCACATCTTTAACGGTTTTACCAAAACCGAAGTTTTTCAGCTGTTGCTGCTTTGAATCAGCTTTTATTTTCTTTTTCGGAGGCATCGCCAGTCGGATTCGCGAGTATCGAAAACGAAAGCTGTGTAAGGGAAACCACTCTGCGCATGACAACCAACCAGTGCATGGTTACGACTGCTGGTGCAGACGCACTAACTAAGCCTATCCTTTATCGATCGGTTTCGCAAAGAGGAAAGGGCGAGTGCACTAGGCTAGTCCTTTTTCAAGTTGAATGTCGCGATGTAGGCCTAACGGCCAGTAACGGGTAACGCAGTTATTAAAATGAACGAACGATGTCCGGCCTTTACGCAGCTTCGATCGGACAATGACCGCCTTCATTAAAAAGCAATAAGACATTTGACAGATTGAAGGCAAATTTAATAGGACATTTGGATTTTTTATCGGACAATTGTCCGATGTCCGACGTGGATCTGAGGCCCTGACTGCATGGGTGCAACTCGTCCGTCTAGGAACGGAAATCCGTTTCTGAAAATATGGTCAAAAACGGACGTTCCGTTTTTGAGAATTTGAGGAGAAATTTTTTTTCTTTTAAAGCAAACAGCGAAACGATCTTTTAACTGTGGAACTGGTTTTGGTGGAACTGGTTTTGGTAACAGCGGAAGCGCTCTTCTGAATCGGAGACAACAACCCTTGTTCTTCCTGGCACCTTGTAAACCCCGTAGTGCTAGCTAGCTCACAATGCCGCAAATGAAAGAAGGCGATTCGGTAGCGTTAGTTGACGCCAATGTGAAAAACAAATGGCGATGGGAGTGGCTGAATGAAACGGACAGCGAGAAGAATCCGCTTAGGCTCTGGTGTGTGAAACTTGACATCGGAGGAGTGTGCTATTGCATACTGTGTCATGCTCAGCTCAAATATGGATCGAACGGCAAGACAGTAATACATCTGACAGTAATACTGCTACTACCACCACCAGTGCTAGTGTTGCTACTACCCATAGTGCTTTTGCCAGTATTGATAAAACTGAAACCATTGCTGGTGTCAAACGAAAACAACCTTCTCCTGCAGATATCAGATGTTTTTTTAAGAAGCCAAATATTCAACAAGATTAGTTCAAGCTGGTAGAGGTGAAAGCCACCATCATCCTGATGAATTGTTATTGGGAATGACATGATACTTTTTCTTTTTAGATGATCACTATTTTTACACTCCCAGCTTCCAAGGAGCAGTTATTTTGCAAGATGTTATAATTTCATACACAGTTCTACTATTACTTAATAAGTATTTTCTAAAGGAAAGAGGAGAGAAGAAAGACAGATTGATGAAATCAATCTTGTGCATTGCTTGCTGTTTGGTAAGTAGCATTAAACAAGTTGAAGTATAAGAGTGTATGTCTATATCTTTGTGGATCTGTGTGTTGTTTGTATTGCTTGGTGGGAACTGGGATGAAAGAGGGGTGGGTTTGCTGCTTTATTTTTTCATTCACATAGGACCTTTCAAATCTCTATAAAAAATAACTCTTAAAATGCTAAAACATCATATTCTAACGGGGGGCGCGGCCCCCCTGGGCCCCCTTTCCCGGGCTCTGCCCCGGACCCCGCCGGGGCCTAGGCGCCCTGGACCCCTGCCTTTCAGTTTTTACACTTTTGCACAGTTGCACCCATGTGACTGCGGGAGGTATAGATCCTCATGAGCCCCGCAGTTGAGGGGGCTCATGAGGATCTATGCATCTTGCTGAAACCACTGTGTATCGACTGAGTCAAAAACGCAATCTGCCTCCACTGGCAGGGTAGGGGTAAAACACTCGTATGCTTTATAAATAATGATATAACCTATATCATACTGAGGCTAAAAGCTTAAAATTTGTACACTGCCATATGCAAGCTACATTATAGTACTTGCGGATAAGGATATAGACCAATGGCTTTAGTTCAAGGGTGCCAAGCTATTCTGGCACTCCCCTTGAACTATTTAAGTCAAACTTATTTTACACACTGGTGTATTCCGAATGATATGGGTTAACTAAAACTGAGGATGCAAGAATCTAGAGGCTTGCAGTTTTATTCTAGTGAGCCCCTGCAGCTTCCAGGGGCTCATGAGGATCACTGCTTCATACAGATAGATCAGCAGCAACTGACGCTGTAAAGCGAGGTGCCTTTGCTGTAATACAAGTGTAGACATGTATGTTTACTCTTTTTCAGCAAACTCACTACACTGTATGAAGTCAGTCACTGGTGTTTAAAAATATTTAATGCTGGTTTAATATTCTTGTGCAGATTGCGATGGTGAGTTCAGCTGCATACTTTGCTGCTGCTATGACCATGGTGGGATCGACAATGCTGGTCATGAATGCCCCCCTCGTCCTCACATCTTCTGGAGTCCTGCCAGTCTTGATGCCTGGGTCACAGCTGTTTGGAATCCCATTGATTGTCTTTTCACCCTCATTACAAGGTCTGCCAACTCTTCCTGCAATTGATCTTCCGTCTATGTTCTATGGCAACTCCAATGTCTTACGACCAAATGAAACAGCTGGAGAGAGGGTAGAGGAGGAATTAAATCCAGAGTCCTCCATTCCTGATTCTTCATGGGTGCCAGGTAGTACTGTCCTTGAGACAATCATGTCTCAGTTGATGGCAGTTCTCACCCTGAAATCCCACCTGATGCAGTTTGTGTCTGCTGTTGCTGACAACTACACAGCTAAGGCACACAACATCACCAAGACACGGCATGAGCCGCGGCGGATTGGTTGTACATCACAGGTGACCACTGGCTCCTCACTTGAATATGATGAACCCTCAGCAAAAGATGCTGATTACTCTCGCTGGATGGACTTGGAGCAAATGTTTGCTGGCTCAGGCAGAGATATAAATGATCCTGAAAACTGCTGCTGCTGTGGAAAGCAGATATCAGATGGGAGAAGTCAGAGCAGTTGGGGTTCACGGCAGTCCTTATTCTCTAGAGCTTGCAGTGATCGGCTGAGCACAGGGCAGCAAAAAAATGATGGGATATGCTGTTGCAGGTACCAGGCTGCTAGTACAGTTGAAGAGTGTTGCTCTGGTCCTTGTCAGTGTAGGTTCCTAAAGCCATCATCTTGGCCGAGGCGATGTGGTGATGAGGCAGGTGGTCTTGATGTGCACCACCATTTCCCAGACATCACCATTGGCTTTGCTACCAGTATGTTGCCACTGGTCTATGCGACCTAACCTTTAATTAACCTCTTTTGCATGCAGTCATGGGTACTGTATGCAGTACCGATGGCTACGTGCACAAGGTGGTTAATTGACATACTCATCTGTTCACCTTACAGAATATAGTCAGTGCTTCCTCTCTCCTGTCTGTTCAAAACAGGCATATATTCTCGTGAATCCCTATGCCTCTTATAGTTAGAGATTGGCTGCATTTGAGTCGTCAGGCCGTTTGTCATCTGCGCTACATCTGTAAGCATGACTTTGGATTTCTGTAAGGTAAACAGTGAGGCATGCCAGCTGCATCAGTGTCAAAATTTTTGTGCTGGGGTGCTGCTTTAGAGAATCCTGTACAGCCATGGAGTGGGTTGCATGTAGCGTGCTTAAATATAGTATGTTAAGCTCGCTGACTTAAGGTCTTTCTTGCTTAGTAAAGCTCTTGCTTAGTGCGCGAGTGTTTTATGTTGCATGGAGCGACTTAGCGATGTGCGTAGCTCCGAACGAGTTCTTAGCGAGCGGGGATAGGTTATTTATAGCTTATGGTGGGGTTCTCCCCTACTTCATCATAGATTGTAGAAATCGGCCAATAAAAACGCACGGTTTTCGCTTCTTCTGACCTAACGGAAATGAAGTAGACAAAACGCCGGTGAAATGGCGGCGATGGAAAACAAGAAGTCAAGAGAGAAAGAATGGCAAATTTTTCGTGCAGGCAACCCTGCTTGTCAATCTAATGTAGACGTACATTAGTTAAGGAGTACCGTGTAGGCTCCCATAGTATGAGGATCTATGTCTCAAGTCTAGTGGATGTACATTAGTTAAGGACTACCGTGTAGTAGGCTCCCATAGTATGAGGATCTATGTTTCTCTGACAACGGCTGGTGTTGGGTTATACCCATCGGTGTGCAGGGTCAGTTGAATCAGTTATGCAGACTCCTCACCGATATTTCCCAGATGTCCGTGAGACGAGGCTGGGCGTTCTAACGTACATTTCGTGTTCCTCCTTCTCTATCCTAGATGGAAGGTCTGTTTCTGCCACAAGGTTTAAGAGAGTGAATTCACATTTCCGTTCTCGCGTTAACACGGCAGCTAAGAACTCTTCCTCAGCTAAGCACGCCGCTACGCACGGGGGGGACCGTCCTTAGAATTAAGCACGCCACTAAGCTCGCTCCAGCAGATAAGCACGCTCATGCAATGCACATTTTCAGCTAAGCTTGTGAACTTAGCGCTAAGCAAGAAATTTGCGCGCTAAGCAAGCATATGCAACCCACCCCTGCACTATAGATGTAATCACTCTTTCATAATAAGTTGCTTTTTCTGACTCCCCTCCTTAAGTCTGCTGGGAAGTATTTTTTAAATGAAACAGGATCTGATTCATGTGCTTCCGGGTTTGCCTAAAATACGCCAGCGAGGGAGTCTATGCTGAGTTGTGACTGTGATGTAATACATGATATATCCAGTCATAGACCATACCCATCCTGAGTACCTCAATCTGTGAATGTTAATGGGGCTGTTCCTTGCCAGCAAGCGGCATCAGTTATCAAGAGCCCCTTCCACTACAAAGCCTCATGAGAATTTATGCTGCATGCAGGTGGAATGGGGTGACTGAAGGGACTGTCTCAGAGATAGGTCTTACAACCACCATCATGTACACCAGCTGACCTAATTAATAGCTGGTGAAATTGGCGCTATGTAAAATGTACTGCAATAGACATTGCTCGAAAGAAGTAGATCAGAACTGCACGTTTTAACGCAAACAGTGGATTAGAAGCTTGGATAGACATGTAATAACGCATGTTTGTCCAGTATTTTAATCTACTGTTTTTGTCAAAAGATGCACGATTTTTAACGATTTCTGGTTTACGGAACACATGTTGCCCTTCAATTCTATCTTGTATATTTTTACATGAACCCTGTAGTTGTGGATAGAACTTTTTGTTGTGATTCCTGTAGGAATCATTGTATCAAAAACTGCTTATACAGCCAAAGGATTAATGATAACAGTAGTTCAATTCACCTTTTAGTTTTATGTGAAGGATTTATTTGTGCACTTTCATACCATAGGACACCTGATAAAATCTGCTTTTCTGTCTTTATTAATTTGTAAGATCTTTTGTAATCTATATGGAGCTTTTTGTTAGAGGTTTACACTGACAGATTTTGCTTCATGTTATTACACTGTATTTATGTTAAATGCCAGAGTGTTTAAATGGTATCACTGCTGATTAATTTCATCTGTGTTGAGTCATAACATTTTAGGAAATATACTTGCCAAAATATCACGGTTTGCTATTAGTTTCTTTGAAATGAAACTTATTTGTCTATTTAGTCTGCATTTATATTTCTAACCACTAGCTACAGAAATTCCAAACCTTTATAAGTTTATTGTACATGTATCACTTGTTAATTTCGTTCACATTGTGTATGCTATCCTATCAGTATCACCATTATGATTGTGTCTGTGTATTTCCCTGCATCTTAATTTTCATTTGTAGTAAGGACACCTGTACAGTGAGCACTGAAGTCAGCAGAATAAATTTGGCAGCAGAAAGTGTGTGTGTTGGTATGCGTGAACATGTGTGGTTTGTGCATGGTCGCACACATGCTCTGCATTCTTTTGTTGCCATTTAGTGTGTGTGAACACGTGAGGGTGAACACATGAGGGGTGCGTCTAATAGCAGCAAGTAAAAAAAACAAAGGAAATTATGCTTCTGCCCATACGTCGAGGCATGTCACCACTTTCATTAAAAAAACAGATCTATGCCTCTTGGAGATGCGTGCATATGTGTGTGTGGGAGAGAGCGAGAGAGAATTACGTCGTACTTGGGAGCACAGCGTCAATGTCTGCGTGGTGACATAGTTGCTTCTTCTATGTCACCGCCTCTGTCTCACTTTCTCCAGATGTCAAGGTTTTTCACTGTTTTAATTTTATTCCGAAAAGATTGATTTTCACTGAAAAGGTTGAAAGGGTACAAAGCTGGCTAACAAACTCGCCCAATGTCTTTCTCCAAACTAGCTATATCCAAAATTTCAAGTAAATATGACCAAAATTATGGACTCTAATCTGGGTCAACCGACTTTCTGTAACGGTCTTTTGTGTCTTCAATGAGACATCCAATTACAATATGCTCAGAGGCTCTCTTAGCCACCCATTGAATAAAGTATTTCGCCAAGTTTCAAGCTTGTGCGTACAGAAATATCAGATTCTCTTGTTTACATACACACGCACATATGGTGCTTTGCGCCAAATGTACATTCTGCAGCGCCTGGGTCTGCCCTGGGGGACTTGGGTGGGGTTAATTACTTTTTAGTTCCCAGGGTCACCCTGGTCAGCCCCACAGGGTGGGTTTTTCCCTCTTCTGGGGCATGTGTTTCTGTCTACCCTTGGTCCATTCACCTGTATTTGTCTTAAAACTCTCCCAACTGTCTGCACTGCCTGTAGCTATTGATATTGGATGTGTGTTGCTAAATGATCTTAGCTTTATTTAGGCCCCATGGCGTAGGTTTATTTAACGTATTGGTCCAGCTGGCCACATACATTCAATATTCTGTTTATTTTTTTTCACAAGCAGTGTAGGCACGTCCTGAGAAAGCCTTGTTGCTGTTGGAACGTTAAGCAATGTACAATCAATCAATTACATTCAGCAGCGAAGTTAGTGTTGCTGAACATGACGTAATTTTTATCTTGTTGCTTCAGTTGTTGGAGGTTTAGGCCATGCTGTAATTCGCCCCACTGTGACCCATCCTAAAACGTCCCTTCTATAATAGAAGGGACTTTTATAAAAACATGCGCTCAGGTTATCATCCAAGTTTGCTGATCAATTAGTTGTACCGTGTATGGGCACATGAGTACCCCTTTCATACATGAATGTCAACTGAAATGGCAAATACAGTATCAGTCTAGTTAAATTCCTTTCACATTGTCATCCCACCAAGAAAAACGAAATTCAGACCAAAAAGGTAACTGCTAAGTAGGTAAAATGCAGAGAAGAACCAGACAAAGAAAGAAACACGCTTAGACGGTTAAGATCTGTTTGTCTCGTACCTGTAAAGCCAAAAAAACAATCCAGGACCTGATAGTCTGCATGGCAAGGTTTTGAAACATGCACTACACAGCTGAGGTGTGTTCTCACCTACCTTTTTCATCTGTTAATGGATAAATGTGCTGTCCCTGATTTCTGAAAAATTTCAACCATTGTTTTAATCCGAAAATACATGGTGCGCATTTGCTTAACAATTTCAGACATGTGACACTCGCCTCTGCTGGCCAAGTATATGGAAAGGTGGTCAGCAATCATATTACATCTTCAGCTGTTGACAAGCTTGATCCCCTTTAGTTTGCATAAGGGGCATGCAGAGGTACAGAGATTGGGACACTAATCAATCGCATTGCAAAACACCTGCAGCAACCAAAAGCCTATGTCTGAATTCTTTTCATTTGCAATCCAGACCAAAAAGGTGACTGCCAAGCGTGTGAAATGCAAAGAAGTACCCAACGGAGAAAGAAACACGCTTAGAAAAAACGGTACAACACAATTTATTAATATTTCGGGTAAATACCCTTTGTCAAAATAGACAAACAAACAGAGACATTATTTGCTACTTATCTTCAGATGCAGAAGGAATGTGGCAACTGAAGGTGACGTAAAAAGGAAAGGAAGAACAAAAGTAAAAATGACGTCAAAGAAAAAAATCGTAAGAGAAAGACTCCGAGAGAAACTAAACACGAGAGACAAGAGTGTGTGTAAGCGCGCGCAGGAGCGAGCAAAAGTAAATGCGCGTGTGTGAGGCCGGGGAGAGAGAGAGAACGAACGGGGAGTACCCTTGGGCACGAAGCTGAGTGTCTAATACACAAAGCCAGCTAAACACCAACCCGAAGGCAAACCTTATATCACCATCGAGTTGAGGACTACCTCGGGGAAAAACGGGAGGACCCCGGGAAAAAAAAACCAGCATTTAGCATGGTACACAACAAGGAATATCGATGAAACAAAGCAAATAATCAAATTCAGTAAGAGAATAATGGTATAAGAGGAGAGTAGGTAGTTGTGAAACCATCTTCAAGGGTAACTCAAAAAAAACAAAAAAAACCGGGTGTGGGGGGAGAGAAAGACAAAAGGGGCGGGGAAAGGGAAGAGAGAGAGAAAGGGGGAAGAAAGAAAGAGAGAGAGAAAACAAAAAGGGAGGGGGGGGGGGGAAGGCAAACAAACAGAGCCACCAGCCCCTCCCAACAGGCACCCTCCAGCCCACGGACGAACGCACAGGCATGCGAACAAGACGACCACATACATCCCCAAGGGAATGCCGGCACATGATCGCCCCCCACACCCGCTGCACTTTTAGACTTCATTCACTTCGTGCAGGATTTCCACCCATCCATTAAGTTCACATACAATATATCAGCTACTTCAGTCGACTTTCTGGACATGAGCATCAGTATTGACTGCGGAATGTTGAAAACTTCAATACATTACAAGCCTACCGATTCACATTCATACCTCGACTACCGCTCTTCGCACAACCCCAAATGTAAGAATAGCATCCCATTTTCTCAGTTTCTTCGGCTTAAAAGAATCTGTTCCGAAAAATCAGATTTTGATGTTCAATCCAAAGAAATGGCTGGATTTTTCATCGACAGACATTACCCACATACTGTTGTTCAAGGTTCTCTCCAAACAGTACAAAAACTTAGTCGCGCGAGTATACTGCAGACTAAGCCTACCGCTGAGAGTGACAGGCCCATCGTAACCATGGTTTACCATCCGCACACCAATCCGGTTCGTAAAATACTTCTTTCTAACTGGGGTCTTTTGTCATCCAGTAAAGAGTCCGCTGCTATCTTTTCTGAACCTCCGTTGGTGGCTTTCAAGAGGGATATTAATTTACGAGACATGCTTGTTCGCTCTACTCTTAAGCCTCGTTCTACCACCAGACCCTCCGGCTCCACACCGTGCAATGTTCCAAATTGCAAGACATGTCCTTTTATTTGCCCTTCTACAGTGGTGAATGGTCCACGCTACAAATTCAACATAGACAGATACTTCACATGTCAAACTACCAACGTGATTTATGTCATCTACTGTGTGAAATGCGGCCAACTCTATGTTGGAGAGACGGAAAGAACCATCAACGACCGTTTTAAAGAACATCTTCAGTCGGTCAAGTACCATTACAATAGACCGGTCGGGCGACATTTCAACCAGGCCGATCACTCCGTCTCGGACATTCGTGTTAAAGGCCTCTGGCTTATGCAAGCCAGTAATGTCTGGGCCAGGAAAGACCGAGAAAAATTTTTGATTAATAAACTGGGCACTGTGGCGCCACTGACTCGGGATGAATATGAAAGATTAACTTTTTGGACCTTACCTGTGTCTTCTGCTAACTGTCATTTACCTTACCGAGTCGCTTCTGTCTGACTACTCACTAACCAGATAGTAGTTGCGGCTGGCGCTGATTGATATGTACTTTGTGCCTCCCATGGGGACTTTTTCAGCGCTGGCCATACGTTAAGTTGGATCCCTTGCCCTTCCCTGTCGGGCGCCTGGTCGCCGGTCCTTGGATTTATGCGCGGGTGTGGGGGGCGATCATGTGCATTCCCTTGGGGATGTATGTGGTCGTCTTGTTCGCATGCCTGTGCGTTCGTCCGTGGGCTGGAGGGTGCCTGTTGGGTGGGGCTGGTGGCTCTGTTTGTTTGCCTTCCCCCCCCCCTCCCTTTTTGTTTTCTCTCTCTCTCTCTCTCTCTCTCTCTCTCTCTCTCTCTCTCTCTCTCTCTCTCTCTCTCTCTCTCTCTCTCTCTCTCTCTCTCTCTCTGTCTTCCCCCTTTCTCTCTCTCTTCCCTTTCCCCCTCCCCTTTCCCCGCCCCTTTTGTCTTTCTCTCCCCCCACAAACGGTTTTTTTTGTTTTTTGTTTTGTTTTTTTTGAGTTACCCTTGAAGATGGTTTCACAACTACCTACTCTCCTCTTATACCATTATTCTCTTACTGAATTTGATTATTTGCTTTGTTTCATCGATATTCCTTGTTGTGTACCATGCTAAATGCTGGGGTTTTTTTTCCCGGGGTCCTCCCGTTTTTCCCCGAGGTAGTCCTCAACTCGATGGTGATATAAGGTTTGCCTTCGGGTTGGTGTTTAGCTGGCTTTGTGTATTAGACACTCAGCCTACTTCGTGCCCAAGGGTACTCCCCGTTCGTTCTCTCTCTCTCTCTCTCTCTCTCTCTCTCTCTCTCTCTCTCTCTCTCTCTCTCTCTCTCTCTCTCTCTCTCTCTCTCTCTCTCTCTCTCTTTCTCTCTCCCTCTCTCTCTCTCTCTCTCTCTCGCTGTCTCTCTTCTCTCTCTCTCTCCCCGGCCTCACACACGCGCATTTACTTTTGCTCGCTCCTGCGCGCGCTTACACACACTCTTGTCTCTCGTGTTTAGTTTCTCTCGGAGTCTTTCTCTTACGATTTTTTTCTTTGACGTCATTTTTACTTTTGTTCTTCCTTTCCTTTTCTTTTCTTTTTCTTTTTACGTCACCTTCAGTTGCCACATTCCTTCTGCATCTGAAGATAAGTAGCAAATAATGTCTCTTTTCATTTGGTTTTAATTCCGTGCAAACGCCATGCAAACCCATATACAAATACAAAGATTACTTAATCTGTCTTGAATAGTGGTCTCATCCACTGAATCAAAGATTTCTTGTCAGATCGCCCCCAGAGAGTTCATATGAGGGCTTCTCTTTCTTATAAACTTGTATTGCCCACTGGGCACCGGCCTCCTCGTGGCGTGGGTGGGTAGTCCCCTCGGTCCCTGACTAAGTGGGCTAGAAGAGGGGTGCCATCTTTGTCCATGATTAGGACTTGATGTCAGCAGATATGTTGTTCAGTCTTTTTCATTGGTCCGGTTTTTAAGGAGCTGTGCTAACCCAGGTCCTACCATGTTGGATTGGTCCTTAAAAATACTCGTGAGCTTTTGGTCCTTTGGATCCCAAGTGTTTGCCGTGCTTGGAGACCCGTGTCGGGGGAGAAGAGGATCCTGGTGGCTGAAACACTCCACTTTGGCCTTGACTTCTGCCTAAACGGGAGGCTAGTCGTACCGGCCTAGTCAATCGGCTCTTGTCACGTTGAGCCCTATCCCATTGTTGACATGCAGGCTGATATACGGAGCACCATGCTATAGCCTCTGCTGCTGATTAGGTGCTCTACGCCAGTATTCCCCTGCATTCAACCGTGTGATAGAAGGCAGTGGCTCAGACAAAGCAATCGGGCATAACCCCCTGAGTATCTTTCGGGCAGTCTCCATCGTGCGTCAGCTGGAGATCCGCCGACGAATGCACTTTCCCTTGTTGGGCTCGGTGGCGGGCGGGGACCCCCCGGGGGATGAATATCTATCATACTATACTATGGAAAATACACACCAAAAAAAAAAAACACAAAAAAAACACCAAAGCGGCACATAACCACTGACATTGACCTTGAGAATGATAAGGACTCCGATTGTGAGGAAGCGACGCCTCGGGCGTCAGCCGTCTGGCCTCACTTTCTCATTATCCACAGCAAAGTTAAAGAGAAGCCTGTTTCCAAGCTGTACCCTTTCCTGGTAGGGGAGACCCTCAGGAGCCGTGTTGGCAGGCCTGAGGCCCAGCGCCTCGGGTCTGGTGACTTGCTGGTAGAGTGCCGTACCTGGGCACACTCCAATGGGCTACTGAGGCTCTCCTCTATCGGAGACACTCCAATGGAGGTCAATCCCCACAAAACGATGAATTCCTCTAGAAGAGTGATTAAAGATCAAGCATTGGCAGAACTGTCTGAAGATGAACTTGTACGGAACCTTAAGTCACAGGGGGTGACCTATGTCAGAAGCTTCGTTTCCAAACGAGGTGGTAGGGAGATCCGTCTCCCTACCATCATCCTGACGTTTGGCATCCCCACCGCTGCTACTACTATCTGGGGAGGTTACTACTCCCTAGAAGTGAAAAAGTACGTCCCTCTCTCCCTCCGGTGCTTTAAGTGCCAAAAGTATGGCCATGGGCAGAAGACATGCCGCCAGGCAGAGGCTATGCGCCCGCTGCACTAAGCCCGGACACTGCTGAGACCTGCACAGCCATCCCCCCCCCCCCCCCCCCCCTGTGTGTGAATTGCCAGGGGGCGCATATGGCTTCGGACAAGAAGTGCTCTCGTTGGATATCCGAGTGCAAGGCAGGTTTTTGTGGAGAAGGAGCTGTCCTTTGCGGACGCCAAAAACCTGGTTGACGGTCCTGGTGCAGCTGAGGCTGCGCCAAACTCAAATAACACCTCTGTGTATACTTTCAGTGCTGCGGTGGCAGGCAAGCGCCCCACCAAAGACTTCTCTTGTCAAACCCCAACTTCTTGAGCCTCGGATCCTCTCGCCCGTGGAGAGTAACCCTCCTGTGGTGGTGACGAGGAGCCAGGGAACGCAGAAGGCGGAAGATACCGGTCCAGTGGTCTCCGCCGTCTGCTGCCCCTAAGCCTCAGCCCCCACCCAAGCCTGGCAATCTTACTACAAAGGCTTCTGGCTCTGGTCAGCGGCCTTCTAAGGCCGCCAACTCTGGCGGCAGGAACGCTGCCCCGGCCCAGAAGTCTAAGAAAGTTACGGGACCGCTGTGCGTATGGGCCCAGAAGGGGGACACTGATGTCCCCCTTCAAAATAAATATGCTGCATTGGAGGAGCAGATGGAGGGAGTGGAAGCTGTCATAGCTGGTGCTGCGGCAGCTCCTCCCCCCTCATCTCCGAGGAACCAGAGGAGGCCAGGGACCCTCTGTTTCTTCGACTCCTTCCAAAGCACAGGAAAAGGGGGGAAAGAACTCTTTTTTTTCTACATAAAACCTAATCATGTACTCTCTGCTTCAGCGGAATTGTCGTCGTTTTCACACGAACTTTGAAGAATTACGCCTTCTAGTCAAGTCCTATAACCCCTCAGTAATATCTCTTCAGGAGACTTACCCGAAGACTTCTGACCCTGTCTCCTTTAATGGTTTTCATGCTATCCACAAAGGCTCTGATTCGGAGAGACGCTCGGGTGGAGTGGCTCTTCTCAATAGCAACCAGTTTTTATGTAGCCCCGTTTGTGTTGACACCTGTCTTCAGGCTGTTGCAGCTCGGGTTACCTTAAAGAAGACCATAACCATATGCTGTATTTACCTGCCACCATCCCAGCGGGTCTGTAGTAATGATATTTTTAACTTAGTAGATCAGCTGCCCCCTCCCTTTATTTTCATGGGAGATTTTAACGGTCACGCTCACCTGTGGGGTAGTGACCACTATGATGGCAGAGGTCAGATGTTAGAAGATGTTTCTTCTCAACATAACCTATGTGTTTTTAATGATGGCTCACCTACCTACTCTATCCCAGGTTCAGGATCTAGTTCTGTTCTAGACATCACTGTGTGTGATCCTTCTCTCATGCTGGACTTTGACTGGAAGGTTCACGACGACCTGTGTGGTAGTGACCACTTCCCAGTAGTCCTGTCATCGGTCAGCTGTGGGGAGGATCCACCGGTGGGGCGCTGGAATCTCAAGAAAGCTAACTGGTCTCTGTTCGCCTCCCTCTGTCAGTCTCGTATTACAGAGGAGGTGGTCATGTCAGCTGAAAAACTTGTTTCTTCTTTTTCTACTATTTTGTTGGACATCAGTAGCGGGTGAAACCATCCCTAAAACTTCCACATCAGTCCCTTGGAAGCCGAGAGTACCATGGTTCAAAGAAAGTGCCGCAAGGCCCAAAAAGCGCGCAAATCTGCTCAGCGACGTGCTTTCCGTAATCCGTCGCAAGTGAATATTTTAATCTTTAAAAGACAGAGGGTGAAAGCCCATTACATTTTTCAACGTGAACGCCGTGCTTCCTGGAGACGCTTCAAGCGTCTCATCTTTAACTTCTCGGCCGACTCCGTCCCAGAGAGTCTGGAAGGCTGTGCGAAGAATTAGGGGAAGGGGTGGCTCGGCTTCTGTCAGCCATCTTAGAGATGGCGCCAGATTGGTCACAGATAAAAAAGCTGTGGCCAATTTGCTTGCCTCCACCACTGCCCATAATTCTTCAACAGAGCATTATTCACCCTTCTTCCAGAGAGAGAAGGAGAAGCGAGAGTCTCGTATTTGTGATTTTAAGTCCAATAACTCAGAAGACTATAATGCCCCCTTTTACATTATCAGAATTGCAGCAAGCTTTGCAGAAATGTAATGACTCTGCTGTTGGCCTAGGTACCATCCACTATCAAGATCACTCCTTGTACTTCTCAAGGCCTTTAACCATATCTGGAGAACTGGCCATTTTCCGCCGTCTTGGCACCAGGCTGTGGGTGTACCGATCCCCAAGCCGGGTAAGGATCCTTCCGACCCGGGCAACTACCGGCCTATCGCTTTGACATCATGTTTATGTAAAACTATGGAGCGCCTGGTTAACGCCCGCCTGGTGTGGCATCTTGAGTCACAGGGTCTCCTCACAGTCCTCCAGTGCGGTTTCCGGCGCTTCCGTAGTACAATTGACCATTTAGTCCGCTTTGAATCATTTATTCAAGATGCTTTTGTCAACAAGCAGCATGTCTATGCAATTTTCTTCGATCTTGAGAAGGCATATGACACTACCTGGAAGTATGGAATAATGTCTGACTTGTTGGGCATGGGTTTTAAAGGGCACCTGCTCGTTTTTATTCACAATGTTTTGACTAACCGGTCGTTCCATGTCCGTGTGGGCTCCACCCTCTCCGACTCCTTTGAACAGGAGAAATTTAAAATTAATAACATTGTAAAGGCCGTCAAGGGTGATTCTGAATGCTCTTTGTTTGTTGACGACTTTACTTTGTGCGCACGTGGTCGAGGACTTGCGTCACTTGAGAGGTGCTTGCCGCAGCTGTGCGTTGATCGCATCCAGCGGTGGGTGTCTCTCAATGGATTCAAATTTTCGCCCTCCAAGACAGTCTGTGTGCATTTTACTAACCAGACGAAATTTTTTCCAGAAGTTAGCCTGAGCATTGCTGGAGTGCCAATTAAGGTGGCCGAGAAGGCAATGTTTCTGGGGGTCATCTTTGACAAAAGACTGACCTTCTGCAACCATATTAATTACCTCAGAACCTCTTGTCAGAAGTCCCCACCCGGGTCTGCCCTGGGGGACTTGGGTGGGGTTAGGTATTTTTTAGTTCCCAGGGTCACCCTGGTCAGCCCCACAGGGTGGGTTTTTCTCTCTATTCTGGGGCATGTGTTTCTGTCTACCCTTTGTCCATTCACCTGTATTTGCCTTTTTAAAACTCTCCCTACTGTCTGCACTGCCTGTAGCTCTTGATATTGGATGTGTGTTGCTAAATGGTCTTGGCTTTATTTAGGCCCCATGTGTTAGGTTTATTTAATGTATTTGACCGGCTGGCGACATACATTCAATGTTCTGTTTAGTTGTTTTTTTTCACAAGCAGTGCAGGCACGTCCTGAGAAAGCCTTGTTGCTGTCGGGACGTTAAGCAATGTACAATCAATCAATCAATCTTGTCAGAAGGCCCTCGACGTTCTTCGTGTCGTTGGTCGTACTGACTGGGGTGCGGACCGTAATGTCTTACTTCGACTGTACCGGGTCCTTGTTTGGTCCAAACTGGATTACGGCTCTGTGGTGTATGGCTCAGCTTCCAAGTCTGTGCTACAGCGTCTGAACACAATTCACCATCAAGGTCTGCGGATATGTTTGGAGCCTTCAGGACGTCTCCAGTTCCTAGTCTGTATGCCGAGGCAGGGGAGCCTTCTCTCAAGCTCCGTCCGCCGCATCCGCCTCATGCTCAGCTACGTTCTGAAACTGAAGGCCCATCCAGACAATCCTGCCTATGATTGTGTTTTTAAACCATCGTTTGCAGAGATGTACGATACCCATCCGGGAGCTGTCCGTCCACTTTCTTTCCGTTTCCGACCTCATCTGCAGGTGGCCAGATTGGACCTGGACAGAGTTTCGGAATCCCTGCAACACATCACTCCACCCTGGCTCTTACCAGTTCCTGACATCTTGTTGGACTTGACTGCCCACAAGAAAGACTCTACTCCACCAGCCATATACCAACAGAGCCTCAATGAACTCCTTTCAATTTTTTTCTGGCTATTGTCGGATCTATACGGATGGGTCAAAGTCTGAGGATGGGAGAGTGGCTGCGGCCGCAGTGTCTTCTCGCCATCCTAGACGCCCATTTAAGCACCGCCTCCCAGACCACTCATCTGTATTTAGTGTAGAACTGCAGGCGGATCTGCTGGTACTCAAGCATGCTTATTGATCTAGAGAAAGGAACTTCCTGATTCTGTCTGATTCTCTTTCTGCCCTGCAGGCCCTTCAGGGCACGGGAAATGACCACCCACTGCTGGTGCAGATCAGAGGGCTCTAGGCAGACTTGATGAGGGAATATTATGACATCATTTTTATTTGGGCCCCAGGGCATGTGGGCATCGAAGGCAACAGAATCGCAGATTCTGCTGCCAACGATGCCCGCAATGACCCTGTCCCTGACACACAGACTGTTTATAGTGATTTTAGACATGTGGTTAGTGCGTACATAGCCCGTGAGGACAGTACGAGTGGGACAAAGAGGAAGCTAACAAGCTGCACGAAGCCCTTTCTGAGTTGTCTGACGGTCTACCTTATCGCTGCGGCAGCCGCCGTGAGAAGACTGCCCTTATCGGCTCCACATCGGGCACATGTATGTTACGCACTCTTATTACTAAAACAGGAGGAGCGTCCATGGTGTTATGCCTGCGACGAGCAGTACTCTGTTGAACACTTTTTGCTGTCTTGTGCTGATCTAATCGACACAATTGGTATAAACATTTCACAGCAGACTCCTTGAAGTTTTTTTTTTCCCGGGAGGTGCCCCGGGACAAGATCTTCAGTTTTCTGAGAGAGTGCCATATTTTTAATAAGATTTGAGCATTTATAGACTATGATGTTTCTATTATTTTGACCTTTTTGAGAGTCTGTCGACGTTTTCTTTAGTAGTAGTAGTAGTAGTAGTAGTAGTATTGTGAGGACAAAATAGGCCGTGAGGCCTTTATAAATGTCCTTTCTTTCTTTAGTTCCTTTATGGGTCTGCTATGCATGCAATTTTCCTATAACTGAAATCATTCATCATAGGAATAAAAAATCTCTTTAAATTTTGGTAATTCGTCCAGCTGGTTTTTAAAAGAATTTATATTAGATGCTATTTTTAATGAAACTGGTAAGTCATTCCAAACAATGGCAACTCTGTTAGTAAAACAAAACTTCCGCAGCAGACCTGTGCGACATTTTAGCCTGACATATTTTTAAGGTATATTTACATCATGTCTTAAGACCTTTCTTTTAGTCTGGCTGACCAGATTTTTACCCATCCCGCCGTGAGATGGCCTTAGTTGCCTGCTCGGCGTTAAACCCAAATAACTAACTAACTATAAACTTTGTATTAAAAACAGGTGCTCCTCACAGCTGTGTGTTATTACCGTTGTTATTTTCTATTTATACTGATGAAGGTCCAAAATGCTTTTTCTAGTTTGTACAAGTATGCAGATGACATGGCTTTGGCAGCTTTCCTAATGAGAAGACAAACCTTGTGTGAACAAATATATTTTGATCATGTTCTTACCTTGTAAGACTTGTGTATGTCCAGCGCATTACATGTGAATGGTGGTAAAACAAGAGAGTTGATCATGGATGATTCCAAACCACCAGATGCATTCCAATCAGTTGTTGGTCATGTTACATATTCAAATTGGGCAGTTGAGGCAGTGCAAGGACCGGTGTTTTTAAAAAAATAACGTTTTGCCTTGTTTGAAAATTTGTAGTAGGGCTGAATGTTGGAATTTGCTGGAAATTTATAGTTAGATAAGAGGAGACATGTTTGGTGCTTTGATTCATACCATTCTGAGCTTATCCAGTGGACAATTGTGGGCCTATGTTGAGTTGCCATTGATGTAGTGATTTGAGGGGCACGCTGATTTCAGCTGTGCTTGGGTGTGGGGTTGGTAAGGAATCAGGTTCATAGCCAAGAAATGAGACAGTCAGTGTGCTGTGTTTTTTTTTATTTCTTTTTATTTTGTGCATGGCAAATGTGCATATGGTAGGCGGTAGTGTTTTTTTTTTCTTCAGGGGATTGAAGTATTAAGGGATGACTGGGATTGACTAAGGCTAAGAGACTGGACAGTACGGAAATGGCACCGTGTTCCGTGGCCTGTCAGAGGCACCACATTCCCAAAACTTGCGATATGTGACATAGACCGGAAACTGGTTTAATGTAACCGTATCATTGAGTTTGTACTTTTGCAGTTGGAAAACTGAGAAAATCATGAAAAATTTGAAATTTTGCCCCAAAATCGCTGCGCTTGCAGTTTTATAGGCGTTTTGGCATGTTTTGCGCCGCAACACTCTGTTTAGCTGCATTGTGAGCTGTTTCGTGTGTTTGTTCATTTATTTTTTGTCGTACAGGTAGTCATGAGTCTGACCTTCGACCTTGATCTGTGACCTTGACCTTGAAAGGGGTGGGGGTTTGGGGCGTTCAGTTTGATAAAAGCGTTTTTTTTTAGAAATGCACTCTTTCAGTTATTGAAGTTGTGAGGTGAGGTGGGGTGGGGTGGGGGGTTGGGTTGGAAGGGGGGGGGGGCTTAAGGTCAAAGGTTAAGATGAAAACTACAATGAAACAGTGTCAGCATGTTCATTTCATCAGACAGCTCAGAGTGCAATAAGCTGCCAAAATAGTGTGACATGCTGAAGTGTTATTGTGCATGATCCAGCTACACTGGCTGCATCTGAGGTGTCATTCTGCTGTAATTGTCATGAGGGATGTCTCTGGTGTCTATTCTGAGCCAAACACAAGCACTTTTACACTGTGTAAAACTCATTTGAGTGCATTGTTATGGGACCAGCAGTTGCGGCCACCAGTAAAGGATTTTACAGCAGTGTTTACAGGTTTGGCACATCACACATGCCTGCTGCATTTGCAACATGAGTTGAGGTGTTTTGAGACTCTGACAAGTGTGTTTTATATAAAAATGAACTGGACATAACCATTTTCTCTGCCACCTGCTAAATAAGCACTCCAAACACTTGTTTGGGTATGCGGCGTGTCCTGCATGGCATAGTTTTGGCTGTTTTGTGTAGTCTTTTGTCTGTGGGTTAGCTCAGTAGACTTAATGTTTAAATTGCAGAGCTGTTTCATGACCCCTTTTGCCTGAGGAAAAGATTGCAAGCAGCATATAGGGCATGGCAGCTGGTTACAGATCTCTTCCTGCTTGTTGTCACCAGACAACAGGGTCAATGAGGATGCCTGGGCGTTGTCTTTTTGGCTGCCCTGAGACACACAAGGAAATGGCCTTGGGTCTGAAAGCTCATTTTTCATCAATGTCAGTGTCATGGTAACTTTTTTCAGTTGTCCAGCCCACCAGAAGTCAGTTTGACTGTATTGCATGTGTGTGTAAACTTGGAAAAACAGAAAAAGTAGGGGGGTGGGTAATGGAAAAATATTTTTAAAAACTAATTTCATGTGCCTGTGTCTCATATGCAACAGTTCTGATAATCAGATATAGTACTTGATGTACATGCCAATTTTGGAGGCATTCTGACCATATCTAGTCTGTTTTTCATGGCATCAGATATTCATGATCTAAAACATAAACAGCATAGTGAACTCCACAACAACGTGCTTCACATAATGGGCCATAACATAAAGATGCAGCAACATTCAATGGTGTCACTTTGGGTTTGACTTAGCTAGTGTCTAGGGATTGCACTGATGGCAGATTGAATGGTGTTCAGGTGGGACAGTTTATCTGACAGGTCATGTTACATATTAAAATTGGGCATTTCGGGCAGTAAGAGGACCGGTGTTTTTAAAAATAACTTTTCGCCTTGTTTGAAAATTTGTAGTAGGGCTGAATGTTGGAATTTGCTGGAAATTTCTGGTTAGATAAGAGGAGACATGTTTGGTGCTTTGATTCATACCATCCTGAGCTTATCCAGTGGACGATTGTGGGCCTATGTTGAGTTGCTGTTGATGTAGTGATTTGAGGGGCACACCGATTTCAGCAGTGCTTGGGTGTGGGGTTGGTAAGGAATCAGGTTCATAGCCAAGAAATGAGACAGTCAATGTGCTGGTTTTTTTTTTTTTTTTTTTTTTTTTTTGTATTTTGTGCATGGCAAATGTGCATCTGGTAGGCGGTAGTGTTTTTTAGGGGATTTAAATATTAGGGGATGACTGGGACTGACTAAGGCTAAGAGACTGGACAGTACGGAAATGGCACTGTGTTCCGTGGCCTGTCAGAGGCACCACATTCCCAAAACTTGCGATATGTGACATAGACCGGAAACTGGTTTAATGTAACCATATCATTGAGTTTGTACTTTTGCAGTTGGAAAACTGAGAAAATCAAAAAAAAATTGAAATTTTGCCCAAAAATCGCTGCGCTTGCAGTTTTAATGGCGTTACGCGTTTTGGCATGTTTTGCGCCGCAACACTCTGTTTACCTCCACTGTGAGCTATGTTTCGTGTGTTTGTTCATTTATTTTTGTCTTACAGGTAGTCATGAGTCTGACCGTCGACCTTGATCTGTGACCTTGACCTTGAAAGGGGTGGGGTTTGGGGCATTCAGTTTGATAAATGCGTTTTATTTAGAAATGCACTCTTTCAGTTATTGAAATTGTGAGGTGAGGTGGGGTGGGGTGGGGGGTTGGGTTGGAGGGAGGGGTGGGGGGTGGGGCTTGAGGTCAAAGGTTAAGATGAAAACTACAATGAAACAGTGTCAGCACGTTCATTTCATCAGACAGCTGACCTCAGAGTGCAATAAGCTGCCAAAATAGTGTGACATGCAGAAGTGTTATTGTGCATGATCCAGCTACACTGGCTGCATCTGAGGTGTCATTCTGCTGTAATTGTCATGAGGGATGTCTCTGGTGTCTATTCTGAGCCAAACACAAGCACTTTTACACTGCGTAAAACTCATTTGAGTGCATTGTTATGGGACCAGCAGTTGCGGCCACCAGTACAGGCTTTTACCTTGCTTGTGTCTGCTACTTTACCTCACTGATTTACTACTCACTAATCAGTTAGGTGATGTTGGCGCTGGTTGATATGTACATTTCCCTTGGGGACTTAATCAGCGCTGGCCGAACGTTTAGTTGGATCCCTTGCCCTTCCCTGTCGGGCACCGGGTCTCCAGCTCACGGTTTGATACGCGGTTTTGGGGCGGGGCGATCGTGTGCATCCCTTGGGGATGTATGTGGTCGTCTTGTTGCGTGCCTGTGTGTTTTTCTGTGGGCTGGTGGGTGCCCGTTGGGTGGGGTTGGTGGCTCTGGCTGGTTGTCTTCCGCCCCCCCCCCCCCTTCCTTTTTTTTTTTTTTTCTTTTTTTTTCCCTTCCTCCTTACTCCTTCCCCCCCTTCCCCCCCCCCCCGCCCCCATCTCTCTCTCTCTCTCTCTCTCCCCCCCCCCCCCCTTATTTTTTGAGTTACCCTTGAAGACGGTTTCACAACTACCTACTCTCCACTTATACCAATATTCTCTTACTGAATTTGATTCTTTGCTTTGTTTTCATGACTTATTACTTGTTGTGTACCGTGCTAAATGCTGGGTTTCCCCCCCCCCCCCCCCCCCCCCCCCCCCCCGGGGTCCTCCCGTTTTTTCCCCGAGGTAGTCCTCAACTTGAAGGTGATATAAAGTTTGCCTTCGGGTTGGTGTTTAGCAGGCTTTGTGTATTAGACACTCAGCCTACTTCGTGCCCAAGGGTACTCCCCATTCGTTCTCTCTCTCTCTTTCTCTCTCTCCGTCTCGCTCTCTCTCTCTCTCTCTCTCTCTCTCTCTCTCTCTCTCTCTCTCTCTCTCTGGCCTCATCTACACGCCTTTTCTTTCGCTCGCTCCTGCACGTGCTTGCACACACTCTTGTCTCTCGTGTTCAGGTTCTTTCCGAGTCTCTCTCTTACGCGATTTTTCGTTGACGTCATTTTTACTTTTTCCGCACTTTTGTTCTTCCTTTTCTTTTATTTTACGTCACCTCCTTCAGTTGCCACATTCCTTCTGCCATTGAAGATAAGTAGCGGCTAATCTCTATGTTTGTTTGTTTGTCTATTTTGACAAAGGGTATTTACCCGAAATATTAATAAATTGTGTTGTACCCGTCTTTTCTAAGCGTGTTTCTTTCTCCGTTGGGTACTTTTTTACAGGAGAGTTTACAGGTTTGGCACATCACACATGCCTGCTGCATTTGCAACATGAGTTGAGGTGTTTTGAGACTCTGACAAGTGTGTTTTATATAAAAATGAACTGGACATAACCATTTTTCTCTGCCACCTGCTAAATAAGCACTCCAGACACTTGTTTGGGTATGTGGTGTGTCCTGCATGGCATAGTTTTGGCTGTTTTGTGTAGTCTTTTGTCTGTGGGTTAGCTCAGTAGACTTAATGTTTAAACTGCAGAGCTGTTTCATGACCCCTTTTGCCTGAGGAAAAGATTGCAAGCAGCATATAGAGCATGGCAGCTGGTTACAGGCCTCTTCCTGCTTGTTGTCACCAGACAACAGGGTCAATGAGGATGCCTGGGCGTTGTCTTTTTGGCTGCCCTGAGACACACAAGGAAATGGCCTTGGGTCTGAAAGCTCATTTTTCATCAATGTCAGTGTCATGGTAACTTTTTTCAGTTGTCCAGCCCATCAGAAGTCAGTTTAACTGTATTGCGTGTGTGTGTAAACTTGGAAAAACAGAAAAAGTAGGGGGGTGGGTAATGGAAAAATATTTTTAAAAACAACTTTCATGTGCCTGTGTCTCATATGCAACAGTTCTGAAAATCAGATATAGTACTTGATGTACATGCCAATTTTGGAGGCATTCTGACCATATCTAGTCTGTTTTTCATGGCATCAGATATTCATGATCCAAAACATAAACAGCATAGTGAACTCCACAACAACGCGCTTCACATAATGGGACATAAAATAAAGATGCAGCAACATTCAATGGGTTCACTTTGGGTTTGACTTAGCTAGTGTCTAGGGATTGCACTGATGGCAGACTGAATTCTGTTCAGGTGGGACAGTTTCTCTGACAGGTCATGTTACATATTAAAATTGGGCATTTCGGGCAGTAAGAGGACCAGTGTTTTTAAAAATAACTTTTTGCCTTGTTTGAAAATTTGTAGTAGGGCTGAATGTTGGAATTTGCTGGAAATTTCTGGTTAGTTAAGAGGAGACATGTTTGGTGCTTTGATTCATACCATCCTGAGCTTATACAGTGGACGATTGTGGGCCTATGTTGAGTTGCCGTTGATGTAGTGATTTGAGGGGCAAGCTGATTTCAGCTGTGCTTGGGTGTGGGGTTGGTAAGGAATCAGGTTCACAGCCAAGAAATGAGAGTCAATGTGCTTTTTTTAATTTTTATTTTGTGCATGGCAAATGTGCATCTGGTAGGCGGTAGTGTTTTTTAAGGGATTGAAATATTAGGGGATGACTGGGATTGACTAGGGCTAAGAGACTGGACAGTTCCATGGCCTGTCAGAGGCACCACATTCCAAAAACTTGCGATATGTGACATAGACCGGAAACTGTTAGTTAGTTATTTGGGTTTAACGCTGAGCAGGCGACTAAGGCCATATCACGGTGGAGACCGGAAACTGGTTTAATGTAACCATATCATTGAGTTTGTACTTTTGCAGTTGGAAAACTGAGAAAATCATGAAAAATTTGAAATTTTGCCAAAAAATCGCTGCGCTTGCAGTTTTATAGGCGTTTTGGCATGTTTTGCGCCACAACACTCTGTTTACCTGCACTGTGAGCTATGTTTCGTGTGTTTGTTCATTTATTTTTTGTCTTACAGGTAGTCATGAGTCTGACCTTCGACCTTGATCTGTGACCTTGACCTTTAAAGGCGTGGGGTTTGGGGCGTTCAGTTTGATAAATGCATTTTTTTTTAGAAATGCACTCTTTCAGTTATTGAAGTTGTGAGGTGGGGTGGGGAGGGGGGGGGGCTTAAGGTCAAAGGTTAAGATGAAAACTGCAATGAAACAGTGTCAGCATGTTCATTTCATCAGACAGCTGACCTCAGAGTGCAATAAGCTGCCAAAATAGTGTGACATGCAGAAGTGTTATTGTGCATGATCCAGCTACAGTGGCTGCATCTGAGTGTTTTTCAGGGGATGGAAATATTAGGGGATGACTGGGACTGACTAAGGCTAAGAGACTGGACAGTACGGAAACGGCACTGTGTTCTGTGGCCTGTTGCGTTGCGTTCTTTTGAAGGGACAGGGACTTCCAACTTTCGTTGATTTCGTCCAGGGGGAGGTGGTGGGGGGGGGGCAGGGGGGGGGGGGAGTAGGGGGGGTCGATCTGCTTGTCTGTCTGTCGCTCCGTAGCGCTGCGGCTGCTGGTGTTGCCGGGGCTCGGCGGGTGGTGGTGGAGGCTTGTGGTGTGGCCGGTAGACCATCGCTTAATGCCAGGTAGGGTGGAGTTGGAATGCCAGCCATTCTAGCAGATCTTGAATGAGTGGTGGCGGGGGTGGTGGTGGCTGGTAACACTGTGGCTGGCTGTATGGCCTAGGGAGTCGGGGTGGAGGTGGTGGCGGCCAGTGGAGTTTGGGCCTAGGGCTCGGGCACTGCGACTTGCGAGAGGCACGGTGGTAGGCGGAGGTGTCTCGAGGAGCGGTGGGCGTCTGGTCTTTTCTCTGATGTACCTGTGTGGTCGGCGGCGGCGATGGTTGGCAGTCTGTGATGGGGCAGTGTTCTTGATTGGCTGGGCTTGCGGTGTGACCGTGCTGGCCTCTTGTGGTGCCTGGTTGGTAGTTGCGCTCTCTATCTCGCTGAGGGAGACTGTGCTGGCTTCTAGCATTGCCGGGGTGGTGGTCCCACATCCTATATCCTTAGTGGAGGCTGGAGTGTTGCCTGTCTTTTTCATCTTCGTTTGCAGGGCGGCTGTTGTCCCTATGGTTCGGCCCATGTCAGTAGTCGCCTGACATTCGCTATCTGCTGACGTGTAGGCTTGCAGTGCTCTCTGTTTCGGGGGGGGGGGGGGGGGGGAGGGGGGGGGGCGGCGGAGACTCGTTAGTGCCCCTGTGTGCACCAGCCAATGGAGGTGACCAGTGCGCAGTTGTAGGGGTCTCCGTTTATCGCTAACATGGCAGGAATTGTTGGAGCAGGAGTACCAAGTCCCGTCAAGGTCCATGCCCCGGAGTCGGATCTCCCTCTCTTCAGTCGACCAGGGCCGTTCCTGAGTGAGTGATTCGGGAATGATGACCGGCGGTGGGGAGGGGGGGGGGGGAAGACAGGTTCCGAGGACGGCTCTCGACGTGTCTATGGGCTCCTCTTTGGGGGGGTGGGGGGGGGGGGTGGTGGTGACCGTGGGGGTTGGCGGGGGCCGTCTCTTCTTCTTCTTCTTCTTGCGCTGCTGCCTGTTGTCAATGGCCAGCCTATTAAAGTTGTGGAGGCCAAAGTACACAGTCACCTGCAGTCCCATCTGTTAAAATACCCTAGCCTTAGTTTGTCCCAGTCATCCCCTACTTTTTCAATCCCCTAAACAACACTACCGCCCACTTGCTGCACATTTGCCATGCACACACACACAAAACAAAAAAAAAGAACATCATCAGTCTCATTTCCTGGCTATCAACGTGATTCTGTACCAACCCTACATCCAAGCGCAGACAAAACTGGTACACACCTCAAATCACCATCCGCTTGGCAACTCAAACTAGGGTAAAAAGAGTCCGCTGGTTAAGCCAAGGCTGGTATGAATCAAAGCACCAAACATGTCTCTACTCATCTATCAAGAGATTTTAAGCAAATTCCAGCATGCTGCCTCTGTACAAAATGCCAAAGAAGGCAAAAGATTTGTTTTGAAACACCGGTCTTTGCACAGCCTCGCCTACCTCATTTGAATATGTCACATGACCTGTCGTGCTTTAATTACCTTGTCACACAGATATACAGTAAACTCAACTTTAATCAGAACACTGATTTTATTCTCAAGAGCTCAATAGAGCAATGCAGTGGCTGTTTCTCCTGAGGAAACTCCGTAGTTTTGGGGTCAGTGAGGCTGTGCTTGAAAATGTGTGTAAAAGTCTCATCCAAAGTTTGTTATCATTCAACATCACAGTGTGGATTATAATTGGTAACCTGAGTGCAAAGAAGAGTTGTAAACACAGCCAGTAAGATTATGTAAGTCCACAAAGTCAGCTCGGTGACATTTATTCTAGTTCTGTTCACAAAAAAGTAATTTCCATCACAACGGACAGTTCTCACCCGCTGCACTGCCAGTTTGAGAAACTGCCTTCTGGTAGGCATTATAGAATGCTCCCAGCTCGCAGGAATCTTTCAAAAAGTCCTTTGTACCTAATGCAATAACCTTGCCGAACTCCATTATGTACCTGTTTTATGACCAGTAATATTTTCAGCAAAGTAACTCTGCTCTGTTTTGACAAGGGATGGTGAGTCCAGTATGTGCGATAAGCGAGGTGTCAATCTAACTGACCACAGCAGTGAAATATGTGACAATTGTCCATAGATGGCTGTGCATGCGTATGTCTGTGCATTTGAGCATGTGCGCATGTGAGCATGAACAGGGTTATCATATTTGCACGTATACTTATTCTTATATGTTCTTATGTATGTTCGAGCGTGTGCGCATATGAACATGAACAGGGTTATCATATTTGCACGTATATGTATTATTTTTATATATGTGTGTTTTAATGTTGAAGCCGAAGACAAATTTCCATCTCATGGAAAATAAATGTTTTGACGAAGGAGGGTGAGTCCATTTTGTGCAATAAGCGAGGTGTAAATCTAACTGACCACCGCAGTGAAGTATGTGACATAATTGTTCATAGATGACTGTGTGCATGTGTCTATATGTGCGTTCGAGCATGTGCGCGTTTGAGCATGAACAAGGTTATCATATTTGCATGTATATTTATTATTCTTATATGTTATTATGTGTGTTTTGATATTGAAACTAAAGACATCTCATGGAAAATAAAGTGTAATGTATTGTGTAAATCTATTAATATTTCAGGTTAAAACCCTTTTTCAAAATCAATGTACAAATAAGTGTACAATTTGCAGTTTATAGTTTCGTGATGGGAAGATGATTTTCGTGATGGCAAGAAAGACCCAAATGCTTTTGATCATAAAAATAGCCACTTGACCTTCACGGCATGACCTTCGTTACTTTTCGTTTTATATATCGGTAAATAGCTCGCATATTGCTGCACGTTGGCTAACTGTGCAGTTATTGCCCTTTAACAAGTTTTCTTTCTTGAAGACGATAAATAAGAATCGTCTGCACTTCCGCTTTTCATTGGCGACGGATTTTCAACGTGTGTAAGTAATCTAGATTCGCTAAATTTACTATTGTTACACAAAATTAGGAATGTTCCATGAGGTAAAAACGATGTACGTGTTTGATTTTCGGCAGTCAGTACTGTTAACTTGACACTTGTGTGAAGTGTGAGTGCAAAAAGCATATTCTGCAGTCCTGAAGGAATCTATCTGTTTTCAGGATGATTCACCCCTTTGACACAGGATGAGCCTAAAATCACGCATCACAAGGTGCCGGCGGTATGCACGCCCAGTACTGCTGTTTATCTATTTTTCCTTACTGGGCTTCGCTCTGTTCAACTACAAAAGCCACTGCGTCTATACTATGCCAGATGCCCTCTTGCAAATGTCACAGATTGGCCATTCCAGTGATGGGAAATGCAAAATCGATCTGGACATCCTAGGTGAGTTTATAATTACGCATTTTAAGATTTTCAATTATTTGACTTTTTTTTTTTCGTTGTTGAAATGTTCAGTATTTTGGGGTAGATTCACTAGTTACCATACCTGTTTCCATCTCTGCTTTCCATCGTTTTTTGTATCTGCCCATTCGTCAGGCTTCAGAGTGTGTGTACCGATTAATTCGGCACTGAATGAGTGCCCTAAATAAAATAGTCAATCAGAAATATATATGGGACAAATGCGTGAAAAAAAACAAAGCTGAAAAAGGCTGTCTCTACGCAAACTAGCTTTTTGTATGGAAATAAAACAATGGCTGTATACGTTGAGTACAGATATATAACAATGGATATGGTAATTAGTATTTCTCACCTCTGCATTGTCTGGCTATTTTTAGACCATTGCCATTCCCTAAACCTGCTACAAATGGTATTGCAAGATAACAGAGACTTTTTTGAGTATTGTATGTGGCTGCCAGGCTGATAGAAACATCGTTACTCAGATTTTCCTGAAGGGGTACAGTAACTAGCAAATCTACTCTATTATTTTCATACTATAATGTGGCTGATCCAGTGACCAGTAAACTATTTACTGATATAAAACAAAATTATCTGCTGCTAAAACCACCTGTGGTCTTGACCTAAATGCA
This sequence comes from Semisulcospira habei, assembly GCA_036245525.1. Taxonomy (NCBI): domain Eukaryota; kingdom Metazoa; phylum Mollusca; class Gastropoda; family Semisulcospiridae; genus Semisulcospira; species Semisulcospira habei. Next base: position 129,644,316 of record BTPG01000008.1, read on the forward strand.
CACGATTATACCTCCACCCCCTCCCCCCCCCCCCCCTTGGCCCCCCACACACAATCTTTTTGTTCATATAGGTGAGGTGAAAGTTGACATTTTCACCCAACCAACACCAGAAGAAATCAAGAAAAGGAATCCAGAGGTGAAAACGGGAGGAATGTGGTCTCCACCTGTCTGCACAGCGTGGCAGAAAGTTGCCATCATTATTCCTTATCGTGATCGCTATAGATTTCTCATGATCCTTCTCAACAGACTCCACCCCATGTTACAGCACCAACAGCTCAGCTACCGCATCTTTGTTATTGAACAGGTATATAAGTCTGTAATGATGAGTGTGTTTCCTCCCAAAGACAGATATTTTATAGTGACTAGGTCTTAATTTGAATGTCCAAACTGCTGAAGTGTCTGGTCACTACATCAACATTAACCACTTTGTGCATACAGCCATGCATACTGTTTAAAGTACAGGTGGCTGCATGCACAAAGGGGTTTAAAAAATATTGTACACAAAAGCTCCCCAGCTCCTTTAACAAGGTAGTACCTCCTTTTCCCCTGAGAACTGATTCTAGTCTGTTTACATCATTAAGGCGTCTCTCACCCCATTTATTCATGGTCAGCGTACATGCACAAATGCTTCACACACAACTGACAGATGTAGCTAGCTACCATACAATTTAGCTGACTAACTGTGAACACAAGTGATCACATCAGTTGTTTGCATCCTTCTGTCTCAGAAGACAATGGAGTATAAAAATGCGCTTGCTGGTTCAGTCCGTGTGACCTCTCCAAGGCGCAAGCCTGGGCAAAGTGTATGGAGATCCCGGGATAACCACTCGTCAAGATCCCCCTCTCACCCTCGCTGATGTAGTAAAACAAAAATGCAAGCAGTACGTTTGGTACCAGTTTGGCTGCAGGAGCTGCCAGAACAGTACGTGAATACAGGCAGCTGTCCGCCTTCGGGGCTCCATTCCTGATTTAAAGGGTTTACTCCCCACATTTGGCCGTTGGATCAAGCCTGAACTCCTCCGTCCTTTAGCCATTGGCTGTCAGAAACAGCTCATCTGCCTAGTGGTGCAGTGTGAACACCACCCCACTCACTTCTTCTTCTTCTCGAACGCTGTCACACTTGGAGTTTGGCTCTCAAAATGGAATCTGTGGTCTTTTGTATTGCCTCCACAGGCCTGTACAGTTTCTCTTGTAGAGTGGCATGCTTCTGCCATATCTCCTCCCTCAGCAGCTGGTGATTCCCACAGTCCTGGAGGATGTGCTCTGTGGTCTGCTCTGCTTCTCCACAAGGGCACAGGGGAGATGGCACGAGGTGGAAGCGTCTGTGCACGTGGAAATTGAGTCGGTTGTGCCTGATCCTCAGACGGAAGATGGTCATCTGTTCTTGTCTGGATAGCTGATAGTAATTGTCTAGGGGCCATTGTGGTGGTCTCTACACAGACTTAATGATGGTCTTCATCTCTGTGAAGTTGACTCCATTTTCGTCTTGTTCTTACTCTGTGCTCACTTTTGCCATTTTGTCAGCTTCTTCATTGCCGTAGATGCCAAAGTGTGAAGGGATCCACTGCAGCACCAGTCTGGTGCACTTGATATTTTGCAGTGCCTCTTGTAGACGTGGCAGTTTGCTTGCTGTTGCTGCCTCAAGGACAGACATGGCATCAGTCAGGAAGACAATCTGGGCATCAGGGTCTGCAGTGCCACTAAGGGTGTTTGCAGCGCGCACCAGGGCTTCCACCTCAGCTCTGTAATTTGTGCAGTGAAGACCTGTTGGTACTGCCTCTGTCTGCCATTTTCCATTTGAGTACTGAATGTACACCCCAGCCCCTCCATTCTGAACTGCATCTGTGGCTGATCCATCGGTGTATGCCCGTATCCATGCTTCTTGAGGATACTTTTCGTCGAGCATGGCCAGTGTCAGGGCTTTCTTGCTCACAGTGCTGTGCTCATATTTGGTGGTGATGTAGGGTACCGTGGAAGAGATGGTGATGTTGTTTTCTCAAAACAACATTACAGATGACATTACTGTTAGGAATACTGTCTCGCTAGCCTAATTTTAGCCCAAAATTGAGGTTGTGTGTCTTTAAGGAGGGAAGGTATCAGGGGGCGTTATCTGCTAGGCAGAGCCACGGTAGCCTCCCTTCCCTCCATATCCGGAACGCGGTCACCTGATTCGCCATTCTGTCTCTTCGCTGAGCCGTGGAAAGGTTGTGTGCCCTACCTAGCTCCGTTCAGGCTTCGTTCTCTCGCGACTTTGTTTTTCTTCGAGTTCATGGTTGGAGGTTGACGGGTTACTACTGGCTTGTGAGCTTCCTGCGGCAGAGCGGTCTTCTGTTCCAGCTGCAGTGTCGACCGAGCTGTGCCTTCTCGTCCTTGGCGGGACTTTGCGGCCATCTTTCGTCGGCCCTCGTCCTCCGTCCCTCACAGTGGTAACCTTCTTTCTACCATGACCAGGTAAGCATTGTGGCTGGTAGTTAGTGCCCTCGGCCGACGCTACGGTTGCAGTAGCACTGGGCAGAGGCGCTCGTAGGGTGACCGTTTGTGCGGTTTCGTTGATAAGACGTGGAAGAGAGCAGTGTACATGCGGCAGGACCGGTTCTAGCGACCGGTCGGGGGTGAATTAGCAACAAGGGCGCTGCTAACTCAACCCTACTGGGCGGAACTACACCGTGAGGTTTCGTTGTTGCCACATGTACCGGTCTTTCTTCTATGCTTGAAAGCCTGTTTTCGTCTGCACTATGTATTCCAGTTGGCAAGTTCGTACCTGCACGAGATGCGCAGACTTCCAGTGGCCGAGTGATGCCCACGACGTCTGTCTTCCGTGCTCTGGCTGTTCCCCCACCCACCCTTGCAGCATCTGCACCACCTGGGAGGAGGAGCAGTGGTCGCAACTGTGGCGATTCTACTGGCGGAAGCGTCCGAAGAAGGCCGCTCCGTCTACTGTGGTGGAGGAAACACCGAGAGCTCTCACGATGTGGGACGCACATGCGGATCCGGAGCCTCACGCTCCTGACGGAGGGTTCGTCAGCTCGCTGGGGTTACTTGTCCCCGAGCTTGGCCAACACCGGGCGCCTACAGGGTTTGTCGGCTCGCTGGGTCCCACCGAGTCTGACCGACAGCGCCTGCGGGATCGCAGCGCGTCTACGACCGTGAGAAGCTCCATTGACAAGCACAAGTCTTCTGGTGCGGAGGTCAGTGCCTTAGTTAGCACTAAGAGTAAAAAACCTACCAAATACACATTAGCGAGTGTAGTTAAGGTGCCTCCTGTTTTGGCCCCCTCGACCCGGCCCCTGGCACAGGGGGAGGTGACTGTTTTTCAGAGACCACGCGGTCGCAACTCCCGCGCTTCTAATGGTTCCCGTGACTCTCACGTCGCTCGCTCCGAACGCTTTTCTTCTCGCTCCGTGGGTGGGTCTTCCCGCTCGAGCTCGACTTCCAGAGAGCGCCGAGCGCCTAAGAGGCTCAGCCCTCTTCCCGACCGGCGTACTTCGTACTCTCACCGGGATAGGGATCTCCGTCCTCGTTCGCCGCGCCGCTCGGCTTATCGACCCCGGTCCCGTTCGCCCTCTCCTTCCCGAAGCCAGCGTTCCCGCTACCACCGGACTTACTCTCCCCGACGCCGTCCTTCCCCGCGGCAACGCTCCCCTCTTCACCACTCCGTTTCGAGACGTCCGGCGACGAGGTTCTCCCCGACGTCCCGCTCCCCCCCTGTTTCTTCGCGACGGGCCCGTTCGCCTCCCAGCGCTACAGTGACACGACGCGAGTTAAGTAGCGACGTTTCCAGTGTTGGTGTCCGACCTTCCCCCCTCAGGGATCAGATCCTGTTGTGGAGGATGACGCCCTCAGCCTCATTCCTGAGGGTTCGATGTCAGCCTTGCTGCGTGACGATGCGTCCGACGCGTCCGGACACTCCCCCCTCTCGGACGACGCCAGTGTTCGGCAGCCTTCCCTCAGTCATAAGATGGAGACCCTCCAGGCCTTGGATGAAGCGGCTCGCCTTATCGCGGCCTCCCTTCCTCCGGAAGACTGCCCACCTTCATCGCCGGTCAAGAGGAAAGCTTCTGCGTTAGTGGATGCGGCCAGCCTGACGAAGCGGTTCAAGTCTCTCCCTCAACCTCCAGGGTTCCGAGACCTACGTGACGCCCTTTCGTCGCATCTTCGAATGAATTCCTTTGGGGACGCTGGTTTCTTTTCAGACAACAGGTGGCCCGCTGATCTACAGATTGCCTTTCAGCAACGCTGGTACGCGGGTCATTCACAGTCCTTCGCCTGTCCGCTACCGGAACTGGACGCCCAGGCCCTCTCCTTCGCTGGCTCCCCTCGTCCGGGTCCCATCATCCCAGGCCTCGACAAGACAGCTACCCTCATACGGAATGCCCTCGCTACAGTGGGATTCCTCGACTTGGTGACCCAGACTATCGTTCGCCGGGTGGAAGACGCCTGGAACCCTGTGACCTCTCCTTTTCTGGCGGTCATCCTATCTTTGGCAGTGGCAGGCAACCGGGCGGCGTTTCACTCCGCTGTAAACTCCATGACGGCCGCGGCCAACTGCGACCTGATGCGACGGGATGCTCTTCTCCGTTCCTGTGATCTTTCCCCGGACTTGAAGAAGCAACTTCGACAGGCGCCGTTTGGAGGGGAACTGCTGTTCGGGCCCACCTGGCAGGCGGTGAAGGAAGCCAACAAGGACTTGTGGCCCAGCCGACCGGCGCCACACCGCTTTCGGGTTCCCCGCAAGGCCGCGGGTCGCGCCCTGCGGTCCGCCAGACCCGCTCCCCGCCCCCCTACAGTGCGCGGACGTCTCCCTCCTCGCGCCCCAGCCTTTGGGCGCGCTCGCCTTCGCCCCGACTCGACTTCCGCCCCCGCCCCCTCCCCCGCCTGGCCCCGGCCCGCCCGCCGTCCAGGGAGGGGCAGGGCCCACTGACGCTTATCCTCCTCCGCCTCCGCCGACCGCTCCCCTCTCTCCTGTCGGCGGGAGGCTGGCACGCCACAGCCAGGCGTGGCATGCGCTGTTCCCAGACAACGCCTGGGTGCTTTCTACGGTCTCCTAAGGTCTTCGGATCGCTTTTCGGTCGCCGCCCCCCCTCCGCCGCTCTCCCGTTTGGACCCCTGTGCCCCCCGACCTCGACAGGGCCGTTGCTCTTCGCGACGAGGTGCACTCCCTACTACTAAAGACGGCGACGGAAGTGGTTTCGCAGCCCAACTCGCCTGCTTTTTACAGCCGCCTTTTCGTTGTGCCCAAGCCAAACGGCAAGTGGAGACCGGTCATTGATCTCTCCGCCTTGAACAAGTTCATCGTGGCTCCCCCCTTCCGCATGGAGACGGCCCGAGCCCTTCGGGCCGCGGTGCAGCCGATGGATTTTGCCGTCAGCCTGGATCTCTCGGATGCATACCTTCACGTGCCTGTACACCCTTCGTCCCGACGGTATCTATGCTTTGCCTTTGCAGGAGTGATTTACCAGTTCCGAGTGTTGCCCTTCGGTCTCAACCTCAGCCCCTGGGTGTTCACGCGCATCATGGATGCAGTCGTCGCCTGGGCCAGAAGGACGTCGTCCAGCCCGACGTTGAACTACCTCGACGACCTCCTCCTACGGAACCAGTCGGTCACGGCCTTAACCAGGGATCGAGATGCGCTGCTGCACCTCCTCGACAATCTCGGCTTCCTGCTGAACTGGGGCAAGTCCGACCTGGTGCCCTCCCGCCACTTCCTCCATCTGGGTATGGAGTTTCACACAGACTGCAACCTTGTTCGTCTCCCGGGACCCCGCATACAGAAGCTGGCGACCCTCGCCCTGCACCTCGCGCAGACTCGCTCGGCTTCCGCCAGAGTGTGGCTACAGCTCCTTGGCCTGATGAGTGCGGCGGCAGACTTGCTCCACCTGGGTCGCCTGTACTACCGTCCCCTTCAGCTCCATCTACTCTTACACTGGCGGCCGTCCTCGGGCGACCTGGAGACGATGGTACCAGTTCCCTTGATGTTGCTGCCGCATCTTCATCGATGGGCGGATCCTGCCTGGCTGACGTCGGGAGTCCCCCTCTACACGCCTCCCCCCCGACTGTCACTTTGCGTCGACGCGAGCAGCTCCGGCTGGGGAGCTCACCTACTTCCGATGTTCACCACGGCTTCCATGCGACACATCAACTGGTTGGAGCTCCAGGCGGTTTGGCAAGCACTCCTCGTCTGGGAACCTCGTCTGCGTCATCAGGATCTTCTCGTCCTGTCCGACAACTCTACAGTCGTCGCCTACCTTCAGAAGCAGGGCGGGACACGCTCCCCGTCTCTTTGCATTCTTCTTTACCAGATCCTGCGGTGGTGCGAAGACCGCGACATTTCCCTCAGAGCCAGACACATCCCAGGCCATCTCAATGTCTTGGCAGACTCCCTCTCTCGACGCGGGCAGCTTCTCCACACCGAGTGGACACTCCGACCAGACATCTTTCGGATGATTTGCGACTGCTGGGAGACGCCCATGATCGACCTCTTTGCCACGAGATGGAACCACCAACTTCCACTCTTCGTCTCCCCCATTCCAGATCCTCAAGCCTGGGCGGTCGACGCTCTATCCATTCCCTGGGACGGCCTCATCGCGTACGCCTATCCACCGACGGTCCTCGTTCCCAAGGTCCTGCTCAAGCTCAGAGGTTGCAACACGGTTCTGTACCTAGTGGCCCCCTTCTCCTGGTCCCGGTCCTGGACAACCGACCTCCTGAACCTGGCGTCGGCCCCCCCACTACAGCTGCCCACTCCGCCATCGATGCTCAAGCAGCCCCGGCAGGACCCGTTCCACCCGTGCCCCGAGCGGCTCCTCCTACACGCCTGGAGATTGTGCGGCAAGCCCTCGCCAACAGAGGTTTCTCAAGTACGGCGGTGGATGCGATCGCTACAGCCCACAGGCGATCCACTAGGCGAGTTTACGAGGGGAAATGGCGGGTTCTCTGCGACTGGTGTGTCGTCGAACGACTCTCCCCCACAGATCTGACGGTTCCCCAGCTAGCGGAATTCTTCCTCTGGCTCTTCAATGATCAGCGGTTGGCTCCCATTACCATTCGCGGCTATCTGGCTATGATAGCCGACACGTACCGGTACCTGGGACGCCCCGACCCTGGCACCTGCAAGGACCTGGCGGATCTGATGGCACACTTCGGCCTTCATCGACCAACCTCCCGCTCCCTTGTGCCGAGATGGGACCTACCATGGATACTGACGTGGCTCAACACTAGCCGCTTCGAGCCTTTGCAGCTTCCGCGACTGGCGGATGTGACGCGGAAGACGTGCTTCCTACTAGCCCTCGCCACTGCGGCCAGGGTCAGCGAGCTTCACGCCTTCTCGACCCACCCCTCGTGCCTGCAGTTCCGGGTGGACGGTTCGCTACAACTGCTGCCGGACCCGAACTTCCTGGCCAAGACACGGCTTCCTCTAGCCGCCCCACAAGTGGTCTCCATACAAGCACTGAGGGGACCTGGCTTCTCCCGAGACTCCAGACAGCAAGATCCGGTGAGAGCAGTGCGTATCTACTTGCGCCGGACCAAGCCTTTGCGCAGGGGCCGCACCCGCCTTTTCCTTCCTTTGTCTCCAGGTAGAAATGACATTACGGCCCAAACGATCTCCGCCTGGCTCCGTTGGGTGATACGCTCCGCTTACCACGACCTCGCCCCTGAGACCGCCGCACATCTGAACATCCGGGCGCATGAGGTACGAGCCATGGCGGCGAGCCTTGCATTCGACCGCAACTGTGCAGTCAAGGACATTGTGGCGGCCGTGGGCTGGCGTTCAGAGTCAACCTTCGCCAGATTCTACCTGAGGGACCTCTCCGGCCAGCGCGAGAACCTGTCGCTGGTGGGGGATGTCACGGCAGCACAACACTCCCTCCCGGCACCCCGGGTGCCGTAGGTATTCTTCGCTAAAATTATCGGGAGGTTGTGCCTAGGAGGGCGGGTTTCGGGGACCTAATAGTTTGCTTAGGGACGTTATTAGCGGCACCCACCGCCTCATCGACATTCTTCCTAACAGTAATGTCATCGGTAATGTTGTTTTGAGAAAACAAATGTATTTTTCTCTAAAATAAATTTTTTTGAAAAATACTTACCGATGACATTACTCGGAGGACCCTCCCTCCTACCCCGCTGCCGCTGGCTCGCTACGATACAGAATGGCGAATCAGGTGACCGCGTTCCGGATATGGAGGGAAGGGAGGCTACCGTGGCTCTGCCTAGCAGATAACGCCCCCTGATACCTTCCCTCCTTAAAGGCACACAACCTCAATTTTGGGCTAAAATTAGGCTAGCGAGACAGTATTCCTAACAGTAATGTCATCGGTAAGTATTTTTCAAAAAAATTTATTTTAGAGAAAAATACATTTGTTTTTTCAAAATACATTACCGATGGCATTACTATCTGGGAATACACTCTATTGCCTATAGATTTCAGCAAAATTGTGTGTAGCACACAACTGGGGAGGAGACACCGGGGATCCAAGCACTATGACCCCGGGTGGCCTCCCCTTACTACCCTATCCCGGCGAGCACAGGGCGACCTCGTCAGTTTCACTCATAGCTCGACCGGGGACGGTCGAGTTTTTGCCTTTCTCCGTTCTACGGGTTTCAGTGGTTTTTGACTGTGGGCTTGAATTGGAGTCATCGATTCAGCCCTGGACTCACTACATTCGTGGTTTTTCCTTTGACAATTGGACTCATTGTGACCTGTGCGCCGACCGGTTTTACCGGCTCTGACTTTGTGAGTTCACCCTTGGCTTGGCCTTGGGGTTCGACGACGCACGTGACTTGTGCCCGGCTGGTTTGTGCAAGGTTGACTTTCTTCGCCGGCGTAGTTGGTTTAGGGCCTTAAGGCTTCTTCTGTGTCGAAGACTTGCCGCCGTGCGGGGACTTCCAGTAGCCGGATGAGGCACACGACTCTGGCTTGCCGTGTTCGGGCTGTGCTTCGGACGTAACGTGTGCCGGTGGCGCCGCTTGGACGGAAGACCGGTGTTCGCGCAGGTGGGACTTCTTCAGGCGTGACCGGTCCCCTCGCCCGCTTCGGTCTCCACGGGATCCTCCACGGGTGGACGTAATTCCCTCGGCGCATCGGGCTTTCCGGCCCACAGGTAAGTCCCCTTCTTGTACCGTTAACTCGCAGGTTCTCCCTCCCCTCTCCGAGTCTTCGGAGCAGGGTAGGCGAGTTTCGGAGTCACGCTCCCCACGCTCTGCTTCGTTAGCGCGTGGCTTGAGCCCATGTTGGTTCCCACCCCCCGCTCTGCTTCGGGCGAGCGGTCTGGGAGAGATGAGCGTTCGTCGGCCACCCCCGGCTCTAGGTCTCCGGAGCGGGGACGGGTGACGGAACGCAAGCATAAGAAAGAGAGTAAACGTGATAAGAAATGCTCTCGCTCACGCACCGAGGCTTCGGAACGTGACTCGAGACCGTTAGTAATGCTGCCTCCCCGCTCTGTATTTTCCGAACGGGCACGGCATGCTTCTTCTTCCCCCCCCCCCCCCCCCCCCCCCCCCCCCCGCCCGCCCCGTCTCGCCTGGGCGGGCCCGGGGTGTGGTTGACTCTCGCCCCCCACGCTCCGAGGAGTCGGAGCGGGGGTCGCGTGCACATAATTGTCCCCTCCCCGCTTCGCTTCGCCTGAGCGGGCTTGGCGTGACCGTAGACTGTCCCCCCCCCCCCCCCCCCCGTCTCGTATCGACCGGACGGGCCCGGTGTGACTTGGACCCTCGCCCCCCCCCCCCCCCCCCCTCGCTCCGAGGCTTCGGAGCTGGGGCAGCGGGCTCATAAATCGTCCCCTCCCCGCTCCGCCTTTCCTGAGCGGGCTTGGCGCGACCCTAGACTGTCCCCCCCCCCCGCCTCGTATCGACCAGGCGGGCCCGGTGTGACATCGCGCGTCCTCCACGGTCCGAAACATCGGACGGGGGGCCGCGTGCCCGGTATTTGTCCCCTCCCCGCTCCGCCTTTCCTGAGCGGGCTAGGGGAGACTATTGGCGGTCCCCCCCCCCCCCTCGCACCGGTTCTCCCGGGCGGGCCAGGGGTGACCAGGCCACTTCCTCGGTATTCCGATCGCGGTTTGTCGCTCACGTCGGCTGCCGCGTGCGGATCCCGACTTCGAGGTTGACCGTCGCTTTGCCACGGTCCCTCCGTCGCCGCGGCGCGCCTCTTTGCGTGCGTCGCGGGCGGCTGCGTCTACCTCGCGCGCGGCGGTGCGGCGCTCTCGTAGCCGCTCGCCCCTTTCGTCTTTGCCGCGAGAAGATCAGTTTTGGAACCGGACGTCCTCAGCCTTCATCCGTCGGACTCGGCCTCGGCGATCTTCTTGCAGGACTCGGCGGCTGGTTCTCCTTCCCGCCTTTTCCGCTGTCGCGTCGGCCTCCGCCTCGTCAGACGTTGCCGGCCCTTCGCTCGGATCACAGATGGTCCACGCTCTGGGTGAGGCTTCAAGGCTTATCGCCAAGTCCCTACCGCCCGAGGTCTGTCCGCCTTCGCCTCCTCCGAAGAGACAGGCTTCGGCCATGGTCGACGCGCAGAGGCAAGTCCAGCGCCGCAAGTCCCTCCCGCAAGCCGGCTTCCGGGACCTCACCGATGCTTCTCCGCCCAGCTGCGTAACGACGCTTTCGGCGACACGGGATACTTTACCGCCGCTCGATCGCGGTGGGAATCACCTTAAGCTTCCGCCAGGCCTGGTACGCTGGACACTCCCAAGCCTTCGCCATACCTTTTCCAGCGGTGGATGCGGCGGCCTTACTACAGGCGGGTGGCCGCAGGCTCGTCCAGAACTCGTGGCCTCGGCCTCTCGACAGGATCACCTCCTTAGCGCGGAACTCGCTGGCGTGCTCGGTTTTGGAACTGGCTACCAAGGCAGCCCTGCAGTGCCTACAGGATACGTGGGACCTGGAGGCTCAGTCCCCGCTTCGTGACATGCAGTCCATCCTGATAGCGGCCAACCGGTCCGCCTACCATTCTTCCGCCACCGCCAGGGCAGCAGCGGCCAAATGCGACCTCTGGAGGAGGGATACCCTTTGCGCCTCTGCTCGGACCTTCCCTTGTCAGTGAAGACCCAGCTCCGTCAAGCCCCCTTAGGTGGTCCTCAGCTGTTCGGCGACACTTGGCACACCGTTAAGGAATCTTCCAAGGATTGTGGCCCAAGCCTGCATCTAACCCAGCCTCGACCCGCTTTCGCGCCCCCCGCACGGCGGGGGTCGTGCCCAGCGGTCTTGCAGGCCCTCCTTTCCTACAGTCGGATCTTCACGAGGTCGGGCCCGTCCATTCCAGGCTACTCAGGCCGGCCCCGCCCCTCGCCCTGCTTGGCCCCGCGGTGCCCGTAGATCGGGCCGCGGTCGGGCTCATTGACTCGCCCCCGCCTCCGCCCCCGCCTCAGTAATCGGGCCTCCCGTCGGCGGGCGGCTGTCGCTCTTCAGCGATCTTGGAGATCGCTGTTCCCGGACGACCCCTGGATTCTTTCCACCGTTACCGCAGGCCTGCAACTTCGTTCCTGTCGCCTCCGCCTCCGCCTCTTCACAGATCACCCATGTGGACCCAGGAACCGCTCGACGGTACACAGGCGGACGCTCGGCGCGGGGAAGTGGCGACCCTCCTCACCAAAGCGGCGACAGAGGTGGTTTCGCGGCAGGACTCTCCGGCGTTCTACAGCCGACTCTTCTAGTTCCCAAACCAGGCGGCAAGTAATCAGCTTGGCCCCTCGCTTCAGGATGGAGACGGCCAGGACACTCCGTGCGGCCCTCCGGCCGATGGACTTTGCGATCAGCCTCGATCTGTCAGACGCCTATCTGCACGTCCCGATTCATCCGTCGTTTCGCCGGTACCTTCGGTTTGACTTGGGGGGATCGTCTACCAGTTCTGCGCCCTTCCTTTTGGCCTCAACATCAGTCCGTGGGTGTTTACAAGACTGCTCGACGCCGTGATAGCCTATCTCCGTCAGCGCTCCTTGAGCCCGGCCTCCAATTACTTGGACGACCTTCTACTGCGCAACTTGGTTCCGCAGCCCTCCAGACGGACAGGGATGCCCTGCTTTCCCTTCTGCGTCGTCTAGGTTTCCTGCTCAATTGGGGAAATCCGATCTTCTCCCTCTCGACGGTTTCTACATCGGGGGATGGAATTCCTGACCGACCTCAACCTTGTCCGCCTGCCTCTGGCCAGGCGACAGAAGATCGTCGACTTAGCGACTTCGATGGGGATGGGATCCTCCTTCACCGCCAGGGTCTGGCTTCAACTCCTGGGCCTCCTCAGTGCGGCTGCGGACCTGCTTCCCTTGGGGCAGACTTTATGCTCGGCCTCTCCAGCTACGTCTCCTTCTTCACTGGCGACCCTCGGGCGCTCTGTTGGATCTAGTACCTGTCACACCTCTGGCTCGTCCTCACCTCGAGAGGTGGGCGGACCTCGCTTGGCTGGCTTCGGGGGTGCCCTACACTCCCCGCCGCCTCGGTGGTCTCTCTGTACAGAGGCGAGCCAGGCCGGCTGGGGCGCGCACCTGTTACCGGATTTCTCTCGGCCTCGGGCGTTGGCTTCGGGAGCTGTTAGGGAATCACGTCAACTGGCTGGAGCTGAAGGCAGTTGGGTTGGCATTCGACGTTGGCAGGAGACCTTGGCCAATCAGGAAGTCCTCATGCTCTCCGACTACTCGACGGTGGTGGCTTACATACAGAATCAGGGTGGCACTCACTCGCCCTCCCTTTGCATTCTTCGGTACCACCTTCTCCTCTGGTGCAGGGATCGAGGCATTGCCCTACGAGCCCGCCACATCCCTGGCCACCTCAACGTGATGGCGGGCGCCCTGTCTCGTCGCGGACAGTTGCTCCACACGGAGCGGTCCCTACGCCCGGATATTTTTCGCCTGCTCTGCTCTCACTGGGAAACGCCGCTAGTGGATCTGTTTGCCACCAGATGAAACAGCCAGCTCCCGGTCTACGTCTCGCCAGTCCTGGATCCACTCGCTTGGGCAGTGGACGCGCTCCCCATTCCTTGGGTCGGCCTGATTGCTTACGCCTACCCCCCGTCAGTCCTCGTTCCGAAGGTACTGCGGAAGCTTCTGGGATGCTTGGCGGTCCTCCTGCTGGTGGCCCCCCTTCAACTGGACCAAGAGCTGGACCACGGACCTCCTCGCGCTTGCGACGGACCCTCCTCTGGAGCTTCCTACCCCTCCCACGATGCTCAAGCAGCCCCGTCAGCGGCTTTTCCATCCGTGCCCCGTACGCCTCCGCCTACACGCTTGGAGGTTGTCCGGCACGCCCGCGCCGCTAGAGGTTCTCGGATGCAGCAGTGGCGGCAATTGCAGCAGCCCGCAGACTCTCTACAAGGAAGGTGTACGAAGGCACGTGGAGGGTCTTTCAGACCTGGTGCACCTCCCATGGGCACCCTCCCACTAACCTAGCCTCCCACCAACTGGCGGAGTTCTTCCTGTGGCTCTTCGACGACCGGGGCTTAGCCCCGGTCGCCATCAAGGGCTACCGCGCTACGATCGCGGACATCTACCGTCACCGGTGTCTTCCGGACCCAGGCGCCTGCAAGGATCTGTCGAATTTCTGGCTCACTTTGAACTCCGACGTCCGGTTTCACGTTCCCTAGTACCCCGGTGGGATCTTGCCTGGGTACTGACGTGGTTGAATACGGACCGGTTGAGCCCCTCCCCTTGGCTCGGTTCTCAGACTTGACCCGGAAAACCTGTTTCCTTCTGGCTCTCGTTACAGCGTCCCGCGTCAGCGAGCTTCACGCGCTCTCGATGCTCCCAGCCTGTTTGCGGTTCGTTCCGACGGCTCTGCGCAGCGGCTCTCCGATCCGTCCTTCCTGGCCAAGAACTGCCGCCCCGCGGCGGCTCCTCAGGTGCTAACGATACGGCCCCTCCGTGGAGCGGACCTCTCCCCTGGATCGCGGCAACAGGACCCAGTGCGGGCGCTAAAGATTTACCTGCGCCGCTCTCAGCCGCAGCGCCGGGGGCGCTCGCGCCTCTTCTTACCTTGTCCGCGGGCAGACGCCACATCTCGGCCCAGATCGTGTCATCCTGGCTGCGGTGGGTGATTAGGTCAGACTACCTAGACCTCTCCCCACGCGGCGCTGAGCCTTTACAAATCCGGGCGCATGAAGTGAGAGCAGTAGCCGCCAGTCTAGCCCTGGACCGCAACTGCTCGGTCAGAGATATTGTGGCAGCGGGTGGCTGGCGCTCAGACTCCACTTTCGCACGCTTCTACCTTAAGAGACCTATCCGGCTGACGTGACTCCCTGGCACGGGTGGGCGACATCTCCGCGGCCCAGCACTCCCTCCGAGCGCTGCTGGCGTCTTAGGCACATCATAGCTGAAATCGTCGGGAGTTCTCTCTCGAGGGGGCCGGCGGAGTGGTTGGGTTATGGTTAGATACGGCACCCTCCGCCTGTTCGCCATTCTCCCAGATAGTAATGCCATCGGTAATGTATTTTGAAAAAACAAATGAATTTTTTTTCTAAAATGTATTTTTTTGAAAAATACTTACCGATGGCATTACTCGAATGGCCCTCCCGCCTGCCCCGCTTGCCTCTTGTGGCTATGTGTGAAACTGACGAGGTCGCCCTGTGCTCGCCGGGATAGGGTAGTAAGGGGAGGCCACCCGGGGTCATAGTGCTTGGATCCCCGGTGTCTCCTCCCCAGTTGTGTGCTACACACAATTTTGCTGAAATCTATAGGCAATAGAGTGTATTCCCAGATAGTAATGCCATCGGTAAGTATTTTTCAAAAAAATACATTTTAGAAAAAAAATTCATTTTTCTGGTTTACTTTCCCAGGGTGGAAGAAGTCGCAAGCAGGATTCAGAGCCTCTACCTGCGCAGGGAGCTTTGCCTGGTGTTTACTCTGCAGTGCTCTTGTCTCCTTCACAAAGCTTGATCTTTTCAGTCTCCCTGAGGTTGGTTGTTTCATCCTGGCATTCATAGGATGGTCTTTGGAAGACTTGACCTTTGTGAACTGTATCAAGGCTTTGCAATCTCTTCTCATGTGCAGGGGTGGGATGCCTGTTGTCTCTTCCATCTTTTACCACCCCTCACGTGGTTTAGCCCACCAGCTGAGGTGGTTTGCCGGGGTGTGGCGCTTGGAGCCAGCACGTGAGAGATTAAGGAGATGGATGAGGACCAGTCTTCTTCTTCTTCTTTTCGTTCGCAGTGGGCTATACGGTCAGTCCAGCACCGGCGATGAATGATGTCGTTTTCTCCAGGTCTTCTCGACTGCCGTAGAGTTTGGTCTGCAGTGGAGTTGGCGACGGCCACACTTCTTTTCTTTCATCGTCCAGTAGGGGGCATCTCTGGAGAATATGTTCCGCTGTTTGGTCTTCCTGACCACAGGCGCAGGTTGGTGATGGCGCCAGCTTGAGCTTTCTGTTCATGTGAGCGTTCAGTCTGTTGTGGCCGGTACGCAGTCTGATCAGGACGACTTGCTGCTCTCTGGTCATTGTGTGGTAGTCGTCTCTGTTTGACCTCGGCCTCATCAATGCCTTGATGATTGTCTTTTGCTCACTATAGCTGACGCTGTTTTCTTGTTGATCTTTTGTGGCTCCTTCTTTCGCCAGCTCGTCTGCCCTTTCATTTCCTGGTACCCCACAGTGGGCTGGTATCCACTGGAGAACAACTCTTCTAGTTTGTCTGACCTTCTGCAAAGCTCTGGTCAGCTGGGGGAGTTTGTCGTTCTCGAGGGCCTGAAAGACTGAAAGGGCATCGGAGAAGAAGACAACTTGATAGCATGGGTCTGTAGAATTCTAAACCATGGAGGCAGCCTGCATAAGTGCTTCGGTTTCTGCTTTGTAGTTTGTGCAGTGTTTGCCGGTGGCTACACTGGATGTGGTTGTATGTCCCCCTGGGAACTGGATCAGGATGCCAGCACCTCCATTGGAAACGGCATTTGTTGCTGATCCATCAGTGTAGATGTGGATCCATGCCTCCTTTGGGTACTGTTCGTCGATCAGGGCTAGGGTGAGTGCCCGTCGAACTGTGTCATCCTGACTGTCTCCTGAGGCAGCATGTGGGACACTGGTGCAGATCCGGATGTCTGGTTTGTCCACTGCCCAAGGGTTTTCCACTTCTTTTGTGATCAGAGGTAGAGTGCTCTGTGGAAGGACTTCCCTGTACTGTCGAGAAAGTTGCATGCTCTCATGGACAAAGCTGCTTCTTTTGAGCCGGTTCTTAGTGAAGTTGCTTAGTCTGTTCTTCATGGGGTGGTCGGGCAAGCACCTGAGCTTCTCCACCTGTACCATGGTTTTGGCTTCTCTCCTCTGGCTGAGAGGTTGGATTGTGGTCAGCTTCTCCATTTCCTTGAATGGTGTGGATTTCATTGCACCAGTGATGAGTCGAAGAGCCTGGTTTTGCACTCGGTCGAGGGTCTG